>CM077078.1:32617193-33338593 GCA_039513925.1 Platanthera zijinensis
AAAATTATATTTTACGTGTTTTGCTAAGTTAATGAATTTTGTTTTTTTTATTTAAAATTAATAATGATAATAAATTTCAATTTTTAAAATTAATGTAAATTGTAAATGTTATTTTTTTCAATATTAATTAAAATTCATTTTTCATGTCCATTTCTCCATGAGAGAATTATTTTATTATCATAATAAAATAATAAGTATAAATTTTTATTGTAATAATTCAAGATTTATAAATATTTTAATTAATTCATAATTTTTTTTAAAAAAGCTCGGCCTGGCCCTTAGGGCCGGATCAGGCTCCTTCCTAGGGCAAGTGCATGTGCCCAGTTTTACGAAAGCCCATGCTCGACCCGGTTGACTAAAGCCCGGGTCGGCCCGATCGGGTTTTATACCCACGACTAACTAAGGTATAAGGTTATGGACTTCAGAATCTCGAAAAAGATCTCGACCACTCTTTTTCTGGACTTTTAGCTGGGCATTTGGATCCTATTATCAAGGACTTTAGCCGCGAGATAGTGATCATCCCCTTGATCGTTATCTAGAGATAGTCGCTAGCTAGTGTCCACCTTGTACCCTGCTCGAATATCTTTGGTTGTGAAGGGAAACTTCTTCTAAGCATCTGTGTATGTGGTGAGACTTCCCTGCAGCAACATTTGGGTCCTTCTAAGTCCTTCTGTTTTTGCGTCTGAGCCTATCAAGCCCAATCGCTGTACCAGTAATCTTAGGCTACATTGATCTGAATGTTTGAGTAGGGATTTTCTCGACTTCAATACTTTAGTGCGGTGAACATGGATCTTAGCCGAGGAAGAAAGTTTTGCGAGTAGGCGAGATGGAAGACTTGGGCGAGCATGGAGAGATAGTTTGCAACTCAGTAGGAGGAGGCGGCTTTGTGATCGTGGTAGTTTTCAAGAAGTTCGCGTGGATGATCGAGAGTTCCATCCTAGCAGGGTTCCTTCCTCGCACAGATGTCACGACGACCTTGCCTCGTTGCGTGACTCCATCGGAGGAGGAGGGTCCCCTAGGCGACATGGGAAGGAGTATGTCGCGGAAGAGCCAGAGCGACTAGTGCAATCATGGTACTACCCGACGAGCAACCAAGGCATCAGGTTTTGAGATGTGGAGAACCCGACGAGATTCCAGGATGCTTGGCAAGGTGGCGAGTATGGTGGAGATACTCGCCAGTATAAGATCCATCATCACCAAGGAGGTAGGAGCCCTTTTTGTGATGAAGTGCTAGCAGCCCCAGTTCCAGAAGGCTTCAGAGAGCCAGCCCTGAACTACTACTCTGGAAGAGATGACCCTGTCATGAGTCTCTAGTGGTTCGAGGACGTGGTGTCCATCCGCAACATAACAGATGCATTCAAGTGCAGATTCTTCTCCATCACCTTCGAGGGGAAGGACATGGATTGGTTTCACCAACTATAGAGAGATTTTGTCTACTACTTCGAGGACCTGCGCTAAGGTTTGATGGTGAGGTTTGCGATGTCGAAGAAGAGGAAGAAGGAGGCAACCACTCTCTTTATAATCAAGCAAGAGAAGCAAGAGAGACTTGGCCGCTACATCGACCGTTTCTAGGAGGAAGTCCTCGACATCGAGGAGGTGGATGACTTCATCTTGTAGCTAGCCCCGGCGTTTGACCTGAAGCAAGGCCTCTTCAGTATGGAGATTGGCTCAAATCCCCCATTTTCTTAAGAAGACTTGATCGAGAGAGCCAACAAGTTCATATAAGGGGAGTAGAAGAACGTCAACTTATTGGCTAGGCTAGATGGAGAGACCCAGGAAGACAGGGAAAGGGGAGGAACTTCTGAGAAAAGGCCCAAAGGATTTCAAGGTGGGCGGGAAGAAAGCATAGAAGAGACAAGGAGGAGGGAAGAGCCCAAGAGGGTGGAAGAGCCTAGAAAGCAGGAGAGGCCTTGTAAACAGGAAGAGAGGAGGCCCATAGAGGCTCCAGAGAGAAGAAAAAAGGCACAGAGATTTCAGTATCCCGTAAACTGTCCCTAGTGGAGTCCGACAGGAAGCCCCCAGTACCAAAATCAAGAGAGGAGGAACGATAACCTGTAGGAGAGGAGACAGATTAGAGCGCGGGAGGAGGTGATGGACATTGCCCAGCAAGGGAATAAGCGTCGCAGGAGAAATAAACTGGTGAGGAACTAGGCGGAAGAGATTCCTCTTTACTATGAGTTGTATCGAGTAGAGGAGCATAAGTCCTTAGCTTGCCAAGATTTTTGGAAGCGAAGAGAAGGCTGGTAGCAGGAGCGGTGGAGAGAGGGAAAGAGAGACAAGAGGCCCTCGTAGGACCGGTAGCATTCCAAGCTTTAGGGAGGAGACGGAATGAAGACCGTGTCAACCAAGGCAGTCTCATGGAAGTGGTCCAGGGAGCAAGAGGACAATTTGCGGTGATTTATGGACGAGTCAGGCTAGGAGCTTCCCAAAAGGGAAGTCTCCATCAGATCTATCGTAAGATAGTCGCTTCGACCGCACAAGCACTGCCGCCATTAGAGGAGATTACTTTTTTTTAGAAGGATATGTTAGGAAATGAGAATCCCTTTCATGATGCCCTCATCATCAAAGCCGACATCGAGGACATCACTATCGACCGTATCCTAGCAGACAATGAGAGCTCGGTAAATGCCATATTCAAAAGGACATTCGTCAGGTTGCAGGTGAAGGCGTCCAAGGTCCTAGCTACGGACGAACCCCTCTTTGGCTTCTCTAAAGAGAAGAATAAGGTGGAGAGAGGAGAAAATCTTCTTGTAACCCTTGGTAGCATCTCGATCAGGTGCCAGTTCATCATTGTGGACACACCTAGTGTTGATGCGCAATTTTTAGGAGACCACTCATCAACTACTTCAAGGTAGTCCCATCTTCCTATAATTAGTGTTTAAAGTACTACCGAGGCGATGTTCAAGTGAGGATCAGGCGGATCCTAAAGCTGCGCAGGAGTATTACTTCAGTGTCGTCAGTACCAATAGTTGGATGAGGATGCATAGAGGTTGGAGAAGATCTTGGAAGGAGAAGATAAGCTGAGAGTTTTAGAGGAGCTGGAGGAAGTGGAGGTGATCTCCAAGGAGGGGAGCCTGGACTACTGAAAATCAGAGGATCCCTAACATTTGAAGGAAAAGTGGAGATATCGGCCTGTCTATAAGAAAATATAGACATATTCGTTTAGAGTGCCACAAAGATGCTAGAGATCAATGCAGATGTTGTCTGTCATCGCCTAAATTTGTACCTCAAGGTCGTACCCGTCCTTTAGAAGAAAAGGAAGAGCGCAACTGCGCTAGCCGAGCCGATCAGGGATGAAGTGAGGAAACTGTTGGATGCAGGTTTTATTTCAGAGATCTAATATGCAGGCTGGGTCTCTATTGTTGTAATGGTGAAAAAACTGGAGGGGGCTGGAGACTTTGTATTGACTTTTCTATGTAAAATAAAGCTTGCCTAAAGGACTGCTGTAAGACCCCCCCCCCCCAACCCTTGCCCGGGTTGGGCCGGAGGGGATCTTACTTACCCAAGACATCCGCCCAGTACTCCTTAAGGTGTATCGACCCACACTACTAAGCACTAGTTGGCCGCCTTGCTCGGCATGAATCACAACATACACATCACATCATAGAGTATTGTGGAGGCATTAACAGGAAGCCACAACAAATATATAAAGCAATATAAATTTAAGGAAATATAAAAGGCCGTAGCCACTGTTTATACATAAAGCCTACAGGCTATAAAAGTACTATAACTAACAAATCCTCTCTCTCTCAACTCTGCTCGCTAGTACTCACGTCTCGAAACTCTAGAGACGACAGGGGTGCCTCTGCTCAGGTAGTCCTATCAGCTGGCGTATCATCCTGCAGCAGCTAGTCACTACGGTGATCAGGGGCGGATCTAAGGGGGGCCGACGGGGGCCTGGGCCCCCCCCCCCCCAAGAATTTTGGTAAAATAAATGATAAATTTGTGTTCCTCTCGTCGAGCCAATGGATTTTGACTACTTATACTTCAAAAACGGTGTCCGAATAAGGGAGAAAAGAACCCGGAAAGGTGGAGACATTTAATTTTTTTTTGATTAGAAGATGAGAAAGTTTACATGAGAGACAATCAGTTTAATTAATTTTTGTGGAGATACTATATACAAATCTAGTTAATATAGTTGCAAACAATTTTGACCCCGCCAAGTACACCTTCTTTTTTACTCATAGCTTCTTCAAAATCTCTGAAAGAAACACTATCGTTATCTTTAGCACGATATAACGCGACATCTTCTTTACTTAACTCTTGTAATCTTGTTTATTTTCCCAGTGTCTCCTTTATTACACTGTAAGAGTACTCGAAATCAAAGTCAATGAATTTTAACTACGTGTTTCTTAAATTTTTGAATATTTTATGCACCCCCTTGTTGAAATTCTCATTCTCTGCAGTAGGAGCATGCGTTCACACTTTTATTTTGAGTTTGTTTTAATATGAAGTTCTCTTACTTTGAAGAGGAACTTTCATATGCTCCTAGGGATGTTGATGAGTGATGACGACAATGAGGTCGGACGAATATTTAAATACTGATGATAACACTATACACTTTTATTGCAACTCATACTTTGTAGCATGGAGTTCATCTTAAATATTTTCATTGCAACAATATTTTTTTCTTGGATTTATTTGTTTCATCACACAAATATTTAACCAGAACACCTGAACAAATAATTCAAATTGGAATTGTTAGCACTCTTTATATTCTCACATCTCAAATTATTGAAATGTTAATATTATGTATACTGTAACAAAGATTAGGACGGTATCACGCAATATTCCATTTGTTCTAAAACTGATTAAAGATTGAGCTCGAATGTCTCTAAATAGATAAGCTGCAATAAGAAATAATTTTTTTATGACTCAATTGTGATATCTCTACATGCACAAATTTTAGTATAGACATTGATCATAGAAAAAATTATTCGCTTTTTGATTGGGCCCCCCCTACTCAAACTTCCTGGATCCGCCCCTGACGGTGATCCATCTCCTATGAATGGTTATTAAAATAACTGTTAGTCACCGAGCTAAGTGAAATCAAATCTTCTCCACGGATCCATATCCTAGGGACGAGCGTACACACCAAATAAAAGTAAATAGCCAAAACAAGAAAGATTTAGTACAGTATTTCATATATAAGTTAGGAGCAGCCATAAAAGAGGTGCAGTATTGTATAACTAGAATAACATCAATATTATATGCTAGTTATAATTTAAACACTACTAGGATAGTAGCACAGCAAGTATTCACAACCTGTAGTCATACCACAGGCATTCACAGTTGCGCACACATCACAGACATTCATAGTTGCACACACATCGCAGACATTCACAATTGCGCGCACATCGCAAGCATTCACAGCCGCGCATACATCACATGCATTCACAGCCGCACAACATACTTTATGTCGATATAGTATGAACCGCTTCTTTTCAAGCAGGGTAGCGAGCCCCGTGGCCTCACCGATATGGCTGTCAGTGACAGTGGCCAGTCATGTCACTTCTGTGGGTGGTCGTGCCACACAGCCCAAGCCCTAACGTACAGCCTTGTGCACCCTTGGATGTGAGTGACATCCGACGATTCAACATTTTAGCCGACCAACGGAGGAAAAACCAACGGGTAAAATATAGCGGTCGGTCACCCGTGATACTCGTCTCCCTGTTGCCTTGAGTCGTCGAACTTCCCGGACCTGTACGAATGGTCTACAGAAGTGACTAACCAGCCACGATTTACCACAAGCAATTTATAAGCAAACAAGTAAAAATAATTTTGCTAGCATGCACCAGGTCTACAACGGCTTGCCCTATTATGCTTTAAATAATTCGGGCAAACGACACTTTGCTCGACTTTCGACAGGGAGCGTGGGGCACTTTATTTAAGGCTAATTTAGGAGGGATATTTCAACTCCTGTTATCCCCAACTGAGGCTCAACCTATCAAATAACTGCCTGTCAGGGCAGGACCCGTACTTAAAATAGTAAATTATGGACAATAGTGATGTAATAGAAGTTGCTATTAGTATAAGCTGCAAAATTGAAATGCTGTAATGAAATAGGACTAGTATGAAACTGGAGTAGTACTGAATTGAAGCACTAAAAGTAAGTGCTAAAAGAAACTTGACCAGTATGAGACTGGAATAGTACTTAAATAAAAGAACTAAATTGAAAGTAAATAAGCAGAACCGGTATGAGACTAGAGTACTGAAAAGAAATAACTGAACTGAAATAAATAAAGGAACTGAACCAGTGCGAGACTGGAATAAATCATAAAGAAAATTGTTAGTAGCTCAATCACTTCATTCAGGAGGCTTCAGTTCCATCTCCATTCTCAGGAGACATATTCAGTTCTATCTCCGTTCTCATGAGGCATGTTCAGTTCTAACTCCGTTCTCAGGAGACATGTTCAGTTCTATCTCAGCTTTTAAGAGGCTTCTTTAGATTTCACCTATTATTAAGATCCGATAATAATTTAGTTGCGCCCTTTTTAATTATTCTTAATCGGATCAGGGAGACTTATTAGGAGTTCCATCTTTATTATTCGTCGAGAATAATTAGCAACTCATTTGGTCGTACTCTCATCTCCCGTGTCTGCCCAAATTACCAGAGAGTCTTTTTAAGAAAAAAACGAGGCGCTCGGTGGTTTCACGAAACCTCGGAACCCTCAGAGCTTGGGCACTTGCCTCGGATACTCTCGTCAATGAAATAATTGAATTTATTATTCAATTCACAAAGATGGTCGCGTGCTGTAATTTTTATTTTTGAGAAAATTGAACGTCTCAATTTCAGAGCACGACCCTAGGCTCCAAGAAATTGGAAAATCTTCAATTTTTACCCCAAGTTTCCCAAAATTTAATACAACTTTTAAGAGGACCTAAAAAGAGACTAGTAATTTTTTTAAAAAATTCGAGCAATTTTGGGCATATAAATTAGTCAAATAATTCTTATTTAGGCTTTTTAAAATACCAAATTAACTCCAAAAATTCCCAACATTTTTGTGGAGGAAGCCCTGATCAAGGGAAATAATTTTCATGTTCAAAACTTTTTCCTTAAAAGCCTATATTTTTTTTATAAAAATTATACAAAACTCTGTTTTTTACTTTGGTCTGCATATAGCCAGATCAATGCCCCATCTTGCGGCCAGGAATGCGTCGGACGGGATTTTAGCTAAACCTTCCCTCACAGCGGAGTTCGGATGACAGCTATTGTTTTACAGGGGAGTAGAGGGTGGCGGCCTCTACCACCACCAGCAGACAGCTGCCAGTCGCCGGCGCCGCACCCAGTCGACTCGTCGGGGTCCGGTGATCTCCTGGGCAGTGGTCCGACGGCCTGTTGGCGCCGACCACCGCCAAAATTTTTTACCCGAGAGAGGTGGTAGCGCGGTGCTCTGTTCCCGGCAAGGTCGCGCCACCTCACCTCTCCGATGGTTGCTCGGCCACGACACCACCCCCGGCCGGTGTGCCAGTGGTAAGGCTCCTCTCCGGCTGTGTCCCGGTGGCCTGGCGCCACCGGCCGTCGCCATAGAAATAAAAACAGAGCATTAGCTCTTTTCGGGTACCGCCGGAGCGGCGATTTCCGGCGGCACCACGACCCTCCGCCGCCGGGGAGGAACATCCCCGGTGGTGTAGCACTCCTCCAGTGCCACCACCGGCGCTGGGCACGGCTTACAACTCGCGGACACCACTCTACCTGGAGCTTGGCTCGGGTGGCACCAGCGGCGCTCCGGACGTCGGGAGGCGCATGCAACACGCCAGAAAGATGAGGAAGGAGAAGTGGAAGAGGTTCCACCTTTGCTAAGGGGGCTTAGGAGGGGCCGGACTGATTTGTCATTAAAGGTGGCGGTGGAGCCCGGGTGGTGGAAGTTTTCCGACGAGGGTAGCTCTAGTGCGCGGGGGGGGGGGGGGGAGGGCTCACCAGGGCTGTTTGCCAAGCAGGGAGGGGTATGATGCTATAAATAGTTGGGGGAGGGGGCAAGGCATAATGGGCCATGGTAGGCTTGGGATTGGAGAAGAGGAAAGAGGAGGGTAGGGGGGTTGTGTGCTTTTGCCAAGGGCTCATTCACCATGTCTTTTCTTATTGCAAGGGCCTAAGAGAGGGGGAAGGTGAAGCCATGCCTCATTATGAAGAGCAGGTGCACCCCTTCTTTTTTGAAAAATTTCAAGAATAGGAAAAATTAAACGTTTGACAAAAGTCAACCCTAGGGTGGGACCCCCATATTGGTCAAAGTCAAATTTGGTCCAAGTCATTAGGGTTAGGTCAAAGTTGGGATATCATGTCATAATTGGTGTGCACACGCTTTTCGGTGCATGATAATGATCGGTTTGACCACAGATTGACCATTCGTCCTCGAAATTGACCGGGGCAAACTTCGTTGACTTCGTATTGACCACACAAATCCAACACCATTGACCAGGGTCGAATCGGAGTTCATTTGCTAAATATCCAAAATCTGCGCGTCGTAGCGTGCTAAGACTATACGAAGCCATAGGAACTGACAAAACGCAAATCGGAGTTCTCTTGGTCGTTATCCAAAAATCTCGTATTCGTGACGTTCTACGAGGAACGGTCATGTCTACCATATGACATCGGAGTCCAACGAAACGAGTTCTGACACGCTCGTATTGACTATACGAGGCCACATGAACTAATAGAACTTAAATTAGAGTTTTCTAGCTCCAAATCCCCGTCTAGGGTTACCTCCTACCTTAGTATGGGCCACGGGTAGAGGTTCAGTAACTTTTATTGGGCCCACTAGGGTTCTGGTGGCCCAATAAAAGTCGGGATGTTACAACTGCTATCTTTTGCCCCGAATCGACGCACTGGTTGAATCAACCGTCAGTTTTCTTGTGATGAGTTTTCTTGATGCTTTGTTAGGGTATCAACAGACCCGGATTCATCCCCTTGACTACCGCAATGTCTCCTTCATCACCAACAATGACTGTTAGAGCTACAAGATGATGCACTTCAGGCTAAAGAATGCAGGTGCGACGTATCAAAGGATAATGGACCAAGTCTTAGAAGAGCAAAAGGGGCAGAACTGGGAAGTGTATGCGGATAATCTCCTAGTCAAGAGCAGGAGCATCGCGAAACACACTAGGGATTTGGTGGAGAGTTTCGCAATGCTTCAGAAGTTCAAGATGCGGCTCAATCCGGCAAAGTGTGTGTTCGGAGCAGGAAGAGGAAAGTTCCTAAGTCACCTCCTTACTCCGTAGGGATGGAACTTAATCCTGAAAAAGTAAAGACATTTTGGAGATTGCATTCCCAAGAATTCCAAGGAAGTCCAGAGGTTGATAGGAAGGATGGCGGGTCTTAGTTGTTTCCTGTCCAAGGCGGGTGAGAAGTGCTCTCCATTTTTCAAAACTCTTCGAGTCAATCAACATTTTGATTAGACCGAGAAGTGCGAGGAGGCTTTTGGAAAGCTTAATCAGCAGCTAACTCAAGCTTCTATACTCTAAGGTCCCAAAGAAGGCAGAGATATCCTCCTTTTTTTAGGAGTGGGAGCAGAAGCAGTCAGCTTGGTGCTCGTCAAGGAAGAGGGGAAGTGGAAATTAACTTCTCATCTACTATATGATTCGGGTTCTCAGGCAAGCCGAGACAAGGTGCCCCATCTTGGAGAAGCTGACCTTCGCCTTGGTAATTTCAGCGCGGAAGCTCTGACCATATTTTCAAGCTCACTCTATCAAGGTCGTCTTCAATCATCTTCTTAGAAGTATTTTGGATAAAGTGGAGCATTCAGAAAGGCTAGCTAAGTGGGCGGTAGAACTCGGCAAATTCAATATTTCTTTCTCACCATGGGTGACAATCAAGGCTCAAGTAGTGATAGATTTCCTGGTTGACTTCTCGGTCGAGGTAGTCAGAGATGAAGGCTCTTCACGTTCATTCGCCTGGAAGAAGTTCGTGGACAGAGCTTCAGGCAAAAATTCGGTGGGAGTGGGAGTCGTGCTAGTAAGCTCGCAAGCAAGGAACAAGGATCGAGAAAACAGTCAAGATCCTCTTCCCTGTCACAAACAGCTGGGTAGAGTACGGGGCCATGATGACAGACTTGCATCTCCCCAAGGAGCTGTAAATTCAAGATCTCAAGGCCTTCACCGACTAAATCGTAGTCGCATCATAAATCAGGGGAGAGTTCGAGATGTTTCCCTATCCTACAAAGATATCTGGTAAAAGTGAATGGCTTGATTGGGAGCTTACAATCTTTCTTTGTCAAGCACGTGCCGCGAGAGGAGAACTCGAAGCAGACTGCCTAGCCAAGCACGACCTGAGGGCCGGTAGAATAGTGAAAGAGTTGTTTTGATCGTCCATCGAAGAGGGGGAGATGATGGAGATCGAACAACGAGATTCTTCCAAGAATCTGTTCGTCACCTTTCTATCAACATGTTGATTTCCTGTAGGCGGTGAAAACCAAATGAAGTTTTGATACAAGGCAACATACTATCTGCTGCACGAAGGGGAGTTGTATCGCAAGACCATCTCGGTCCCTCTGGCCAGATGTCTGTCAGAAGCTGAAATTTCTTGGGTACTCACAGAAATTCATTCAGGAGAGTGTAGCAACCACTATGGAACTCGTTCTCTGGAGTAGAGAATTCTCATGCATGACTCCTTCTGGCTAACCATTCAGAAGGATGCAGAATCCTTCTCAAGGAAATATTCGGAGTGTCAACTCTTCTCTCCCCTCCAATTACAGCCAGCCTAGCAACTTTGCTTGATAGGCCCTTTTCCACAAGTTAGCGGCCAAAGGAAGTTCGTCCTCAACATGATCAACAACTTCTCCAAGTGGATCGAGGTGAAAGCTCTTGCCAAGACCATGTCCCGGATCTTGAAGAATTTTATTTGAGGAGAAATTGTCTGTAGGTTCAGGATTCCTCTCGCCATTATCACTAACAACTGCCCACAATTCGTCAGCTTGGATCTCGAAGATTTCTACAAGCAGCTAGGGATGGATATTCGATTTGCCTCTATCCACCATTATCGGAGCAACGGACAGGTGGAAGCTGCCAACAAGCTGAGCATCAACCTCCTAAAGAAGAAGGTCACCAACCTGAAGGGAAACTGGGCAGAGCAGCTTCCTTCGGTCCATAGGCTTCGATAACCACTCCTAACTCACCCACGAGGTAACTACCTTTCAAGTTGTCTCACGATTCTGAGGCTCTCATCCTAGTGGAGTTTGAAGTCAGGAGCTTAAGAGTCGTTGTGGCAGGAGAATGCAGTGAAGAATGATACCTCGAGAGTGTGCATCCTGCGGGACCCCCTGACTGTCATTCCCTACCTCTAGGTCCCCTCAGTTCTCTACCAGCTGAAGTGGAGTATATGTCTCGAGAGTGTGCGTCTGGCAAGACCCCCCGAATACCACTCCCTTATCAAGAGGGTTGTAGTTAACAAATAAAGAAAAAGATTTCGTCTTTTTAGCAAGTGCATTTCCTTGGACAAATTCGTCAAACTTGCAAGCAAACGAATATGATGAAGTTTCTTGTGCGAGCATGCAGGTGCGAGCAATGATGTGCGAGCATGCAGGTGCGAGCAATGATGTGTGAGCATGCAGATGCGAGTAATGATGTGCGAGCAACGTCGTGCGAGTATGCGAATACGAGTATGTGAGCCGGGAACACCCGTAAAGAGCACTCAATCTCCTCGCGCCTATGAGTCTAGCAAGCAGCGAAGATAAGCAAGCATACAAAAGAAAAAGCGGACAAAATATTCTTATTATCAAATTGGCGAGCTTTACCTCACAAAAAGGGCAATGAAGCGAGATAAGTAGAAAATATATCTATTTTTAGTATTTAATTTAGTTTTATATTTAATCTAAATTAGAAATATATTATGTTTATTTTTATATTATTATACTAATTTAAGTTTTATTAATTTTTTGTTGGAATAATGTTGCATCGCCTTCCCAACGTCGGAGTATGGCTTTATTTGGTGAAGTTGTTTTTCCCGTTCAAGCTGCACTCATTCAAATAATTTCATGTTGCAGTCAAGTTGATGCCCATCACTGTCGTCCAAAGCAGCTAGTTGCACCCATCCAAGAAATTGTGTCGCCGTCACATGCTCAAGCTCAAGATTTTACCATGCAAATTAATTCAAGTTGCCACGTTGGCAGAACATTCCCATGAATTCCTAATAACATGCGGCCACCAATTCCATAAAAGTCCACATGATTTGGGCACTTATTTCATGCAAGCTATACCCATTATGTGCCATGTCATCTGCCTCCACTCTTCATTTTTAAAACCGTCCACATCAGCTCCCCATTCATGGGATATCCTTTTTGTCCGGACCTAAAAGAGGGTACGTGAAACCAATGAAAATACAGAAATTAGTGGGGCTCACCGTGCATAGATTTGCTATACACTGCGGACCCCAAAAATTATTTTTATCATTTCATGCATTTCATTGGTGGGGACCTTCTTAATTTTAGGTCTAATGGGACCTAATTATTTTCCCCATTCATGTGGCCGTACTTCTCCCCCCTCAATATATTAATATACTTTTTACTGTTTCATGCATGTATGTCTCACCTCCTCCATTCATTTCCCCCATGCATGCATGCACGTGATCACCTTGCCACCTTTCAATGCCATTCACGTAAATGCTGCTGTCCATTTAATATCTCACCTCCAATTAAAAGTTAAATCCGGCCGGCCACCTCTTCCTTTTTCCATAACAGCCACCTCTGATTTTATTTTGCCCGCCTCTGCTGCTCATTCACCTTCAATTCCCCCCCCCCCCCCCCCCCCTCTTCATCTTCCCTTCAATATATCCGGCCACCTCTAACTATTGCTGCCTAGCTATATTCTTCCACATTAAGGCCCCGTTTGGCACGGCGGTGGCGGTCGTAAATGCATGGGCTAAATCATCATTCGTTGAGGATCACTTAACAAATTTTTCCTGAGGCGGGTGTTAACGAATGATAATTTAACCTCAATGTTCATGACCGCCACCATCGTGCCAAACCGAGCCTAAATCCCATGCAGCCCGGCCCCATTCATGTTGGAATATGTTGATAGTTGACCGGGCCCCACTGCATGGGGTGTTATGTATTTTTATGATTTATTTTTATGCATTAAATATGAGAGAGTGTTATTTTTATTTTGCCTATAAATAGGCCCCCCTTGTACAATTTCATATAAGTTGAAATAGAAAAAAACTTCCCACTTTCGAGTCTTAAGTGAGAGAGAGCGCAGCAGTGCTAGAGAGGTGTTTTGGCCGAGCGGCTAAATAGCTTGCCGGGAGAGTTTGTTCATTCTCGGCCGGGTTGTGTCTCTCGCGGGGAGCTCTCGCACAGCGCAACACGCACGAGTACGGTGGAGGTCGCCGGGTGGTTCTCGCAACGCGCCTCCCGCGCGAGCACGGAGGGGTTCTCGCACGGAGGAGTTCTCGCCGGACCTACTCGCTGAAGTTGGTCTCGCGGAAGTGGGGAGGTGCTCGCCATTTGGTGCAGGGGTTGAGCTCGCCGGCGAGAAGGCTCTCGCGTTTTGGAAGTGGAGATCTCGCCACCTTGTGAACTCGCTGGAGTGGGGATCTCACCGGAAGAGAAGCTTGCAGATAGAACTAAGTGAGGAAGAGCTCGTGAGGATTGGTCTCGCCTGGTGGTAGAGGAGCTCGCACGGTTTGTTTAGTGTGGTTGCCGAGAAAGAATTTTGGAGGAAGTAGTGAAAAGCGAAGAGGAGACCCATATCACGTTTCCAACAAGTGGTATCAGAGGGAGGTTGTGACCCCCGGGAGGTGTTTGCGAAGAGGAGAGATGGAGATGGGAAGTGGAATGTCGGGGCAGGTCCCCAAGTTGAGCAAAACAAATTATGGGAATTGGAGTATTCAGATGCGAGTGCTGCTCGCCTCTAAGGAGCTATGAGATGTTGTGGAGGAAGGTGTCGAGGTGCTTACTGCCGACGCAGAAGCAGTGTTGACTAACGCTCAGAAGGTGGCGTTGAGGAAAGCAAAGAAGAGGGACAAGAAGGCTTTATTCCTATTGTACCAAGGAGTTGATGAGGCGACGTTTGAGAAGATCTCGGATGTGGAGACATCGAGAGAAGCATGGGAGATACTACAACGCTCCATGCAGGGAGTGGACAAAGCAAAGAAGGTGAAATTGCAATCACTCCGAGCTCAATACGAGGTGATGAGGATGCAGAACTCGGAGAAGGTGGGCGACTACGTGACCCGTCTGCGGACGCTCACGAACGAGATGAAGAGAAATGGGGAGACAATTGAAGATGTCAGTTTCATGGAGAAGCTCTTGCGGTCGATGTACAAGAAGTTCAAACACGTGGTGGTGGCTATTGAGGAGTCGAAGGAACTCACCACAATGGCGGTGGATGAGCTTGTTGGCTCGCTACAAGCCCATGAGTATCGGATGGTGCAAGATGAGGAAGAGTCGAGTGGTTTGGGGAAAGCACTCCAGACTCAGCTTAACTTTGGAGAGAGCTCAGGAAGAGGAGGAGGCCAGCGCGGCCGAGGCTACCAAGGAAGAGGTAGAGGAGGAAGTGGTGGAAGAGAATTCGGGAGAAATCAGTACAACCAGCGTGAGGTGGAGCAACCTCAGCGTTGGAGGCACGACGCAGGAGGAAGAGGAAGATGTCAAGGGAGAGGCCAAGACAGAGGACAAGGAAGGGACCAGGGAAGAGGTCAAGGAAGAGGAGGAAGAGATATGTCCCAGACTCAATGTTACAATTGTAACAAGTTCGGGCACATGAGCTACGACAGTTGGGCTCCCAGGAAGGGTGGTGATGCCAACCACTATGCGGAAGCTAGCAACACGGGAAGAGACCCGATGATGTTCCTTACCATCCAAGGCGCTGCAGGAGGGAGGAATGGTGTGTGGTACTTAGACACTGGAGCTAATAACCACATGTGCGGTGAGAAGGAGCTGTTCACCAGCCTTGAGACGAATGGAGGAGACGTCAGTTTTGTAGATGCCTCGAAGATATCTGTGGAAGGCAGAGAAGTGATTGCGGTCATGATGAATGGGAAGGAGGTGATCATCAACGATGTCTTCTATGTGCCGGGCTTGAGGAGTAACATCCTAAGTCTCAGATAGTTGGTGGAGAAGGGCTATCGCGTCCTGTTGAGGTATAACATCTTAGCGATGAAGGATAGCAAAGGAAGAGAGGTGGTGAGAGTGAAGATGGCGACGAATCGCCTCTTCCCTCTAAGCATGGATGTCAAGGAGATGGCATGTCTGGTGAAGACGGGAGAAGAGGAAGAAGCTTGGCTGTGGCATCACCGGATGGGCCATCTGGGGTTCACAGGCCTGAAGCTGTTGTCACATTCCAAGATGGTGGAGGGGTTGCCTATGATCTCGCCCCCTCAAAGGGTATGTGAGGCGTGTACTAAAGGGAAGCAGGAGAGAGAGCCCTTCGAGGGAGGAAAGTATCGGAGAGCTACGAAGCAACTAAATCTAGTTCATTCGGACATTGCTGGTCCGTTTGAGACGACCTCAGTTGGAGGTAGCAGGTACTACATCACATTCACCGACGACTTCAGCAGGAAGTGTTGGGTGTACTTTCTGAAAGAGAAGGCTGAGGCTCTGGATAAGTTCCGAGAGTTTAAGGCCATGGCTGAGAAGGAGAGTGGGCAGCCACTGAAGCTGCTACGAACAGATAGAGGTGGGGAGTACACCTCGAGGATGTTTGGTGACTACTGCCGAGAGTGGGGGATCTCGCACCAACTGACGGTGGCATACTCACCTCAGCAGAATGGTGTGGCTGAGAGGAAGAACCTAACCATCATGAACATGGCGAGAAGTATGGTGAAGGGCAAGGGGTTGCCAAAGAAGTATTGGGCGGAGGCAGTACAGGTAGCAGTATACGTGCTAAACCGTTGCCCAACGAAGAGCGTCAAGTTCAAGACGACGTTCGAAGCTTGGTGTGGGAGGAAGCCCAGTGTGAAGCATCTGAGGGTCTTTGGGTGCGTTGCTTATGCTCACATCCCGGACCAGAGGAGGAGGAAGTTAGATGACCAGAGTGAGAGATGCATCTTTGTTGGCTACGCTCCTGCGAGTAAGGCTTACAAGTTGTATAACCCGGTGACTGAGAAGGCCGTCATCTCACGGGATGTGGTGTTTGAAGAAGGAAGTAACTGGAGCTGGAATGAGGAGGTGAAGAACACCAAGGGGATGTTCTTCGAAGATGAAGAAGAAGAAGGCGGTCAGGGAGACGAGGCGGAGATAGGTGGAGTTGAGCCACCATCACCACCTAGCGGAGGGTCAGGGGGAGCTCTCACCCCTTACTCAAGTGGAGCGAGTTCAAGTAGAGGTGGATCTGGTGGAGCAAGCACTAGTGGAACTAAATATGATTGTCCTCATCCTCAGACAAGGAGGTTGGAGGAGATCTATGAAGAGACGACGGCAATTCATAATAATTTTTCTTTATACTGTCTGTTTGCAGATGTTGAGTCGTGCTCATATGAAGAGGCCGCCCAGGAGAGAAATTGGAGGAAGGCGATGGATGTGGAGATCGCCTCCATCAAGAAGAACGATACCTGGAAGCTGGTAGATGCACCTGCAGGCCACAAACCCCTCGGGGTGAAGTGGGTGTATAAGGTGAAGAAAAATAAAGACGGGGGGCGTGGAGAAGCACAAGGCGAGGCTAGTCATGAAGGGCTACCGCCAAGTTCAGGGAGTGAACTATGATGAAGTCTTCGCACCGGTAGCGCGGATAGATACCATCTGACTGATCATCGCGCTAGCTGCACATCACGGGTGGAAGATAATGCAGATGGACGTGGTCTCTGCTTATTTGAATGGCTACCTGGAGGAGGGTGTGTACATCGAATAGCCTCCAGGGTACGTGGTGAAAGGGCAGGAGAGAAAGGTTTGCAAGCTAGACAAGGCTCTCTACGGGCTGAAGCAGGGAGCTAGAGCTTGGAACGGCAGGATAGATGCTTACTTACAGAAGCATGGCTATCAGAAGAGCCTGCATAAGTACGCACTCTACACCAAGGTGGACAAGGATGGAGGCATAATGATTGTCTGCCTATACGTGGATGATATAATCTTCACGGGGAACAATGCTGGGATCTATGAAGAGTTCCGGGGTATGATGAAGAGAGAGTTTGAAATGACGGACTTGGGAGAGCTGAGCTACTTTCTGGGAGTAGAGGTGTAACAGAGAGGAGACGGGATCTTCATATCCCAGAAGAAGTATGCAGAAGAGATTCTGAAGAAGTTCAGGATGGAGGATAGCAAGGCTATCTCCACTCCTGTAGATCCAGGGATGAGGCTGAGTAAAGAATCAAAGGAAGGGGAGGTGGACTCCACCTTATTCAAAAGTTTGGTGGGTAGTCTACGCTACCTGACCTTCACCCGACCAGATATTATGTATGCGGTCGGGGTGGTGAGTATACACATGGAGGAACCGAAGGAGGACCACTTCACTGCGGCGAAGAGGATCCTCAGGTACATCAATGGGACAAGAGGACATGGGTTGAAGTACTCAACTGGAGAGGAGCTGACGCTGGTAGGTTACTCTGATAGTGACTACGGCGGTGACGTGAATGACCGGAAGAGTACTTCCGGGTATGTCTTCAACATGGGAACGGGAGCATTCTCATGGAGCTCAAAGAAGTAAGCTACGATAGCTCTATCGTCTTGCGAGGCAGAGTACATTGCAGCTGCGGCAGGTACCTGCCAAGCTATCTGGTTGAGGTATCTTTTGGAGAGCCTACATCATGAAGTGGATGGGTCAACGACTATGTTAGTTGATAACATGTCGGTCATCCAGCTCGCGAAGAACCCGGTTCTACACGGGAGGAGCAAGAACATTGATACGAGGTATCATTTCCTCAGGGAGCAAGTGGAGCTGAAGACAGTGGAGGTAGTGTATTGCCCGACCGGAGAGCAAGTTGCGGACATCTTCACTAAGGCGTTGAAGGTGGACACGTTCTTGAAGCTCAAAGGCAAACTTGGCATGTGCTACCAAGTTTGAGGGGGAGTTTGTTGGAATATGTTGACAGTTGATCGGGCCCCACTGCATGGGGTGTTATGTATTTTTATGCTTTGTTTTTATGCATTAAATATGAGAGAGTGTTGTTTTTATTTTGCCTATAAATAGGCCCCCCTTGTACAATTTCATATAAGTTGAAATAGAAGAAAAACTTCCCACTTTCGAGTCTTAAGTGAGAGAGAGCGCAACAGCGCTAGAGAGGTGTTTTGGCCGAGCGGCTAAATAGCTTGCCGGGAGAGTTTGTTCATTCTCGGCCGGGTTGTGTCTCTCGCGGGGAGCTCTCGCACAGCGCAACACGCGCGAGTACGGTGGAGGTCGCCGGGTGGTTCTCGCAACGCGCCTCCCACGCGAGCACGTAGGGGTTCTCGCACGGAGGAGTTCTCGCCGGACCTACTCGCTGAAGTTGGTCTCGCGGAAGTGGGGAGGTGCTCGCCATTTGGTACAGGGGTTGAGCTCGCCGGCGAGAAGGCTCTCGCGTTTTGGAAGTGGAGATCTCGCCACCTTGTGAACTCGCTGGAGTGGGGATCTCACCGGAAGAGAAGCTTGCAGATAGAACTAAGTGAGGAAGAGCTCGTGAGGATTGGTCTCGCCTGGTGGTAGAGGAGCTCGCACGATTTGTTTAGTGTGGTTGCCGAGAAGGAATTTTGGAGGAAGTTGTGAAAAGCAAAGAGGAGACCCATATCACGTTTCCAACAATTCACCACCTCTAATCTCCAAGCCCACGCGCATGCCTCCTCCTATTTCACATAAATAAAGTCCCTCCACCTCTTCATTTCAGCCTATTCACATTCCCATCATCCCATGCATGCAGCCGCCCCGTACCTTCATCTTTTTTTATATATATTGCTTTGGCTGAATCCCATCAGCCACCTCTTCAATTCATTCTCTCATTTAGGGCCTGTTTGGGAAGGCTTTTCAGAAAGGAGAAGGAGCGATGACAAAAGGATGGTAAGAAAAGGAGCTTTTGAAAAATGTCTATTAGAAAAGGAGAACTGTTTGGGTGAACTTCTTTTGCAGAGCTTTTCAAAAAGGAGAAACACTTTATAAATCGTTTGACAAATCTCCGTTGCGGTAACTTTTTTTATTAAAAATGTGCGTCCGGGGGAAAAGACGCAATTATTTCGCCGGGGAAGGTTTTTTTCGCCCGGGAGCGAATTTTTCGCCGAGTGGCGGTTTTTCTCGCCCTGGCGTGAATTTTTCGCCCGGGCGTGAATTTTTCGCCCGGACGCAATATTTTCGCCCGGGGGCGATATTTTCGCCCGGGGGCGATATTTTCGCCTGGGCGCCAATTTTTCGGCCAAACCCTATATTTTTGGCCGGGTCCCAATTATTTGGCCAGTGCCAATTTTTCGGACGGACGCAAATTTTTTGGACGGGCGCGAATTTTCCGGATGAGCACGAATTTTTTCGGATGACGGCAAATTTTTCGGACGAGCGCGAATTTTTCGGACGGGCACTTATTTTTCGACTAAGCGGGAAAATTTCACCCGGACGTGAATTTTTTGCACGGACGAGAATTTTTCACACGAACGCGATATTTCCGCTCGAAAGCGAAAAAAATAGCTTACAAGCGAAAAAAATACACGATCGGGCAAAAAAATCACGAACGGGCAAAAAATCACGTCGAGGTGAAAAATTCGCTCCCGGGCGAAAGAAATAGTGCCCGGGGGAAAAACCGCTCCCGATCACAAAAATCGCGCCCGGGCGAAAAAAATCGCGCCCGGGCGAAAAAATCGCGTCCGGGCGAAAAATTCGCGCCCGGGCGAAAAATTCGCCCCGGGACGAAAAAATCGCGCCCGGGCGAAAAAATCGAGCCCGGGCGAAAAAATCGCGACCAGACGAAAAAATCGTGACCGGGCCAAAAAAAACGCCCCCGGGCGAAAAAAAACGTGTGCATGTGCCAAAATCGCCCGGGGGAGAAAAATTACGCGATGGCAAAAAAATCGCGCCGGTGTAAAAAAATCGCGCCCAGGTAAAAAAATCGCGCCGGTGCAAAAAAATCAATCCCGGGCGAAAAAAGCGCGTCCGGGCAAAAAAATCGCGCCCGGGCAAAAAAATCGGCTCGGGCGAAAAAAAATCGTGCAACGACAAAAAATGACACCCGGATGAAAAAACGCACCCGAGCGAAAAAATCACGCCGGACGAAAAACCGGCTCGGTCGAAAAATACACGCTCGGGCGAAAAAAAATCATGCACGGGCAAAAAACCGCACTCGAGCGAAAAAAACTCACCCGGGCGAAAAACCGCGTGCCCGGGCAAAAAATTCCAGCCCGAGCGAAAAATTCCAACTAGGCCGAAAAATGCTAGCTCAGGCGAAAAATCCGCGCCTGGGCGAAAAATTCGCGCCCGGGTGAAAAATTCACCCACGGGCAAAAAATTCGCGCCCGGGCGAAAAATTCGAGCCGGGCAAAAAAAAACATCAGGGCAAAAAAATTACGCTCGGGAAAAAAATCGCGGCAAGACAAAAAAATCAAGTTGTAGATTTTTTTAAGAGATAAATGTTTTTGGATGAGAAAGTGCTTTTCAAAAAGGTTGAAAAGTATGTGACATTTGACTTTTCCAAAAGATGAGCAAATGGAGTTTTTTGCGGTAGCTTTTCCCACCGATAGACAATCCAAACGGTCTATTCAGTGTGGTAGCGTTTTCCAGAAAACGAAAAGGAACTAAAAAGCCCTCCCAAACAGGCCCTTAATATCTTGAAATTCCATTTAATATTGACTCCCCATATTCCCCCCTTTTAAATATTCTCAATTCCAACTCTTCATCTTCATCCTCCTTGCTAATATAAAACCGGTTGGTGACAACATTGAAGACTACTGAAATTTTGGAAAATTTTAGGAGAGTTCTTACTATTGTTTTTTTTTTGCTCTAAGTGGTCGTGTTGTACTCTTTTTTCGTGTAATTTCTTTTAAGTATTTTCTTGATTGTACTCTTCTTTTTTAATAGCAATAAAATAGTGTTTTTCTTTCATACTATAGTTCTTTATTATGAAATCTTTTTACTTCTCAATGAATTACTCCACCGCCATGAACAATTAATTTTTCATTAGCACTCGAGCGAGCTGATTCGAGGATGAGATAATCATATTTTAATCGTTTTTTTTTTGTGAAATATTTTTGGTTTACCCCTGTTTTTAATTAAATAAGATCTTATCTTCGATATATGATTTTGGTTTTGGTTTTCGTACTTTAGTTAGTCGAGAGTCCCGTGTACGAATTGATCACTCAAGGGTAAAGAGAATTTGTACGTAACCCTCGAGAGAGGACGACGTAATTCTTCCGGTTTGCGAGGTTCATATTTGAAAGCGAGTTTTAGGAGTTCAGTTTGAGAACGAGAGTTCGACCGTTTAACTTAAAATCAGTTGGATAATTCTCGAGAGAGTATCACTCATACTTTGGGAATCCTACGGTCAAAGTATTTTATTAAAAAGAATAGAATTTTCATTTTTGATTATTCTCATACCGAGGTAAGTCGAGATCGAGTGTCAGTTTCTTGAAAATAGTTCAAATCATCATTTTTATTCGTAATCTTTTATTTTACTTGAAAAAAAAAACAATTCAAAATTCGATCTATAAGATAATAGCGATTTTCTCAAAGTAAAAGTAATTAACGCTCTCAGATCTAATACGGCCTTGATTTTTAATATCTTATGCTATAATCGATAAGGTACGTTGCCTTTGTTGAATACAGATGCGAAGAATATCTTTTTCATCAACGCCTTGTATAAAGTTTTGTCCAAAAAATTCCTAAAACTACTTTACATGAATTGTTCATGAAGGCATGTAGAAGATCGCCGACCGTCTAGGGCTCCGTTTGGCACGGTGGTGGCGGTCGTGAACACATGGGTTAAACCGTCATTCGTTAAAGATCACCTAACAATTATCATCCGTTTGAACATAAACGTGGATGAAGTTCCATAGATGGGCGATAACAAATGACACTTAAGCCCCAATGTTCATGACCGCCACCAACGTGCCAAACGGAGCCAGGTCTCATCATCGTTAGGGTTGCGAGCGGTTCGGTTTGGGTCGGTTTGGACTCAAACCGAAACCGAACCGACAAACCTCAATTTTTGGTTTGTCTAAACCGACCCGAATCGAATCCGGACGGTTCGGTTCATAGTCGGTTTTTTGCGGTTCGGTGTCGGTTTTTGCTGTTCGGTGTCGGTTTTTTGCGGTTCAGTGTCGGTTTTTTGCGACAACACAATAGAAAAATAGTTTGCGAACTTGTTTGGTGTAATTTCTACTATAAGATCATGTGATATATGCACATGAAGATATAAAATTGTTTTTGTGTGCTGATCAAAATTTGTGATGATCAAAATTAATGTCTAAAAAAATTTGTGATGATATATACACATGAAGATATAAAAATGTTTTTTGTCGTAGCCCGTAAGTGGGGTTATTTCATTTATTTAGGAGAGCTCTCGTGACTCTGACTGAGTCATAAAATTTAAATGGTCTTGAACTTGACTTGAACTCAAGTTCATATAGGTTATTTACATCATTTATAATTATTATAAAATAGAACTTAATATATACATAATTTATAATTATTATAATATCAATTACTAACGTAGGCTCGGTTCGATTTGGTCGGTTTTTACAACCTGAAAACCGACCCGAATCGATACGGATTCGGTTTTCAAAAGCTCCAGACCGAACCGACACCGAGCTGGGTGGCTCGGTTTCAAAATCGGTGTGGTTCGGTCGATTTTGTCTGTTTTCGCTCCTCACCCCTAATCATCGTCAGTATCGGCCTTGTACTCCTCTTCCTCGATCACAACATCGTCCTTGCCGCCATCTTCATCGTCATCGCCATCGTTGTCCTCGTACTCGCCATCGTCATCGCCATCGCTGTCCTCGCCATCGCTTTCCTCATCTTCATCGTAGTCAGATGTAGATGACAGGACACGATTAGACGAGTTTGACACTTCGGCGAGCATCCCAGGGATGAGATCTATCGTCATCAGATGGTCGGCCTCCGAGCCGAGATAGCCGTTCATCCTCAATTACGTGAGCAGGTCATCCCCCGTTGCTCGCGCGATGCCGCGACGAATCTCAGGCATCTCGTCACTATGGAAGCGAATCTTCTTCACCATCCCGGAGGTACTCGCCGTTGCCGGCTGCGGCTCAGCCGGGTAAGTTTCTAGCTCGGCAATCCGCCCTTGGGAAGTCTCCAACACGGCCTTGGTATCCACGAGTTCATGCTCTAGCACGGACATCTTCTTCGTCGTCTCTATCTCGGCTTCCTGCGAGTAACAACAACAATTGTCAGCAAAACAAGCAACAAGCTGCGACTATGCCAAAGTCGCGCATCCAAGCTGAGATTACCCCAAAATCTTTGCACCGAGCGGCCTGAAGCCACAGCTCGATCATCTTCTTTGTCACCACCCTGAGCATGTTCTGGTCCTTGAGCAGCATCTTCGCGGTATAGTAACCCAGCTCAGTAGCTCGCAGGAGTGAGCGAGCGGTCTGGTTTGTGAGCTCCTCAGCGTCGATCTCCTACAACGTCTCGGCATCTGCATGACCATAAAGCGTGAAGGTGGCATCATACGCCTCGGCGCCCTTGTCCTCCCAGTCTTCTAACCAGGCAGGCAAGTCGGTGGTCAGTGTCTCCTTTTACTCTCCCTCGGCCCATGTCACCAGTACACAGCTGAAGATGTCCTTGCCGTCTCACCCCTGGTTGTAGTTCGGGTGGAAGCAGGGTTCACCGACTTCAGCTGGATCCTCCTTCTCGTCAAAGAACTCGTGGAAGACCCTTGCTCGCTTCCTTGCGTGCTCCGGGGACTTAGCTTTTCACTTCCCCTTGTCCAGCTTCCCCAGCAAGGAGCTTTCTTTCTCGCTAGGTTGCTGCCAATCTTTAGCCACAGGAGATGGAATCTCCTCGACGTTGTTGGGAGGGTTGACAGAGCTTTGGCGCGAGGGTGCAGCCTCCTTCGCTAGTGGGAGAGGTTCTCGCGGAAGAATGCGCCAAGAAAGCTCATTGATGTTCGTTGGAACTAAAGATCGATCAGCTCCAAAAGGAGCGAGTGTAGAAGAATCTCGCCCAGATATGTAACTTCACCAGAGAAGACCTCGCCAAGCTCATTGACATTCATTCGCCAATGGAAGACATCAAATTTTTGGACTCAGAAGGCCTTGACCAATTCCTCGCGCAGCCCTCCAAGAGAGTCGGCAGGAAGACGACTTCCGCCGGCTGGTGTGGTCTGCGTAGGACCCCTTCAAAGTTGTCGACGATGATGACCAGATACTCGCCCCAGAGGTGGACCTTTTTAACTGTGACGACAAGGGTGCAGATGTGACTGCTGAAAAAAATAACACCTTCGTTGGTCGCCACGAAGGTGAAGATCTTTCAGAAGACAGAGAGATCGAAGGAGATCTTCTCTGATTGCAAGAAGCAGAGGAAGTCCATGAACATCGTCACTCCATTTGGGTTGATATGGGCAGAGACTATGCTGAAGTACCTCAGGATCTGGCAGTACTCCGACCATAGTGAAAGTCGCAGGACGACTTCAAAGTGGCGGAGGGGAAGGACAAGCTCGTCGTCTAGCACGGTGTTAAGTCGTTTGGCCCTAGTGGGAAGTCTGGCCCAATATCCTTCTGGAAGGAGCCTTTTCTTGAAATCCTCCAAGTCATTTTCTTCGGCGACTGGCTTTTTGAAGATGGCGTCAGTGAAATTCCTCACATGTGCCAAACATTGAGCATTAGCGTCATCCCCAATCATCTCGAAAGGAGAGCAAGTAGAAGAGCGAGAAGGAAGAAGGCGAGTGTAGCGAGCGAGAAAGAGACAGATTTGAGATACTTGCGAGCACATATGGAATTTCGCAACAACGTAATTAAGATGCACTTACCCCCTCTATTTATAGGCGGATGCCAGGGATAACTCGCGCGAGTATCATTCTAAGTTGCTACCTCTCCGTCTAAACCTAGAAGGTCGCCAAAATTCTATCACGCATGTGCTCAATCAGAAAATCGCTAGCTCTCCAAAACCCGTACAGTTAGCCCTAGAAATTGCAGAATAAAGACAAGCATCAACACAAAAAAAGTCACAAATTCAGCGCGAGATCGAAGCTCGCCACTTATACTAAAAGAATACTCGCAGCATTGTCCAGTACAATATCGCCAAGGGCGAGAAAAAATAAAAAAAGACTAGAAGAAAATCCTAAATCCTAGGAGGATACTGCTCTGGAAGAGGTGGATGTCCCCCGACCCGGCCCATGTCGCGCGCACCCTTGTAGTACTCACTCGCGACCGCCATCGCATTGTCGTCACGACGCAGCTGGTCCTCCTTCCTCGCCAGCCGTCCCGCAGTTCCCATGCTTGCTCGCATCCCCGCCAGCTCCTCATGGTGAAGCTGCTGGCGATGCTCAATCATTGTTTGTCGCCGCTCCAGATCATTGATCATGTGGAAGTTTCACTCGTAGCCAACGAGCCTCTCTGACAGCTCGTCAATCTTCGGCATCCGAACCACCAGTGAAGAAATCTGGCAATGAGAGTCATGCGCGGGCAGCAGCCTGGCGATACTCGTAGGCGGGGAGGCGGAGTGCATCGATGAAAGCCGCTCCCGGGGTTGCAGGGCGACCTTTCAAGTGGAGAGAAAGTCGCCACGTCAGATAAAGCGGCATCAAATCAGCAGTCAGCCAATCCAGCAACAAGCGAGTTACCATGCCGAGGAGACCGAGATCAGCATGGAGAAGGGCTGCGACAAGTTGATATGCGCTGGCTCGACAACAAGCCTCCTGGGCGCTCGACGGCTTTCCCCTAGCCGCAACCCCCAGATTCTTACCCTCTAGTCCACGACGGGAAGTAAGTTTGGCGCATTCCTTACCGATTATGTGACGAGCTCGCAAGAGCATTCAAAGGAGCCGAAGTCTTTTCAGGGCGGACATCAGGGCGAGCAATAAAAGTCATCAGCAAAGGGGGAGGCGGCGGAGGCAGGGAAGTGTTCATTGAAGGCTGCGAGGAGCCTGTCGCAGGGGGAGGGGCCTTGCTTGCCCCTGGTTGCGAGGTCTTCTCCGCAAGAAGATCTTTGGTTCTCGCTCCGGGGACTTATTTCTCTGTGCGTCTCTTGGAGCAGAGATTGATCCGGACAGAATGACTAGGTCGCGGCCCCTGCACGGCTTCGAGCACGACTAGAGGGATGGACCACAAAGAAGGGAATGTACAGATGCTTGTCGGAGGACTCGGTTGATGTCAGTAGAGCTGCGAGTATCAGAAAGGCATCAGTAAGTCGGCAAGTCAGAAAATTATAGTAACTCGGAGCTAGCGGCGGCATGGTGTTAACCTTGTGAGTCTGCAAGGTCCGACTGCATCTGGACCTATGACCTGGCAAGGTTCGGAGAAGGGGGAAAAGTCAGTGGAGGAGGACGAGAAGATTTAGGTGCTGGCTGTTCGGGAATGTCGCTCAGCCCGAGATCATCGAGGAGATGTTGGGTTTGGGCTAGGATCTCAGGATTGTTGCCCGGGGTGGCGACATCCTCAGCACCGGGAGGAGGATTGTCCTTCTTGGAGGCTAGTGACTTCTTCTTCTTCAGTTTCTTCTTCTTTGATGGAGGGAGGTCGTCGACATCGTCGCCATCCCGCAACCACTTTGGCTTCTTTGGTTCCAAGAATCCCGATAGAACAGCGATGCTCGCGTTGTAGACTTCCTCCACAGATTGCGACTTTGTGTGCGAGTTTAAATTGTGTGCCTCAAAGATGAGTCACCCCTTATTAATAGGGTTCAGCAGGCATCCATAGGTCGTGAGCAGTCCAGGTATTCGCTAGGAATAATCATTGGATGTTTCTTTCTGAGCTCCTACGTCGCTCACAAAGAGCGAGGATTTTGTACAACTCATATTTGTTGAGGGTGGACCCACTCAGAACCAGGTCAGCAAGAAATCAAATTCAACAGGTCAAGTTAGAGGTCAAAGTCAACATTCAAGAAAGTAGAAGGCCTGGGCGAGTATGACGAGCTCCCCTCGCATACTCGTCGGGTAGGCGATTAGGCCAGATACTCGCCCAAGTGGGTGAGTTCCCCCAGAAGTCGCCTAGTCACCGGTGGGGGTTGGGATATAAATAAGACCCCCCACCCCACCCCTTGGTTTTCCTATAAATAGGCCCTCATGGGTACAAGGATATGAACTTCGGAATCTCGTAAAAGATCTAGACCACTCTTTTTCTGGACTTTTAGCTGGGCTTTTGGATCCTACTATCAAAGACTTTAACCGTGAGATTCCTTGGTCTCCATCTAGAGATAGTCGCCAGCTAGTGTACACCTTGTACCCTGCTCGTTCATATTTGATTGTGGAGGGGAAGCTTCTTCTAAGCATCTGGGTACGTGGTGGGACCTCCCTGCTGCATTACCCGAGGTCCTTCTAGTTGTCCCTCTATTTTTGTGTCCAAGTCTGTCAAGTCGTCGAACCCGATCGCTGAACCAGTAATCTTAGGCTGCATTGATCCGAATTTTGGAGTAGGAATTTTCTCGACTTTCAACAAAATTGTTGCTAATTTTATAAGTAGGAAATCATTAAGTTGCTAAATTTGATGCTAACTAGCAAAGATTTATATCGTCATTCTTATTTCTCTTGCTAAATGAGTTTTTTCTTGTAGTAAAAGTCTCATATCTACAATAAAAAATGTGCTTTCTCCGCACAAATCCCCGTGCACACGGCAAAAGTGAGGGACAGGCGTAGTACCACGTTGGGTGTTTGCGAGCGACGGGAGCGCCATTGCGGCGAGGAATGTAGTGGCCAAGGTACTATCACGCGGGGTGTTGGGAGCCCTGCATGCACTGTCGCGGTCGGAATATTGCCACGGTTTGCCGTACTTGCGTGCGCACGCGTGTGTGTGGAGAGAGAGCAAATTTATTAAAATCACACAAAATCCCAAATCCTCTAGTTTTTTATAATTATGACATTTGAATTAATCATCTCCATCAACTTATGCAATTCTCTTATGTTACTTTATTTCTTTTACACAAACTTGTAGTTCTTCAAGTATATTCATAATAGAAGCAATGGTTTTCAGAGGAATTTCTTTAGCTCCAGAGATTTGGCTAGTACCTGATAAATGTTATTACATGTCTCGAATTCTAACTCAAAAATGATGTTAACACTGATCTCAACCCGCGGGGTCCCGGGTAGTTATCAAGGATATTTTGAGTATTTTATAAATGTACAGAGTGTTATAAAAACTTTTTGTCATTCTATGATTTGGATGATTCTGAAATCCAAAAACTGCCCGTTTTATATAATCATTTTTGTTCTTGATCTAGTGAAAAGCAATCGGTTGTTCCTCATGCACATAGTCCATCTTGAGGTGAACTACAAAAATTTGTCTTCTGTGTTTTAATTTTTTTTTATTTATTTGATTGCTCTGCTGTCATTTTCATAACAACAATTTTATAACTTGGCATGGATGTGGACAAATATGATTGTATGTGTTTCTTTTCTATGGTATGATCAAATTTTCGCCCTTGAATTCAAATCTTACTAGTTTGAAAAAAGTCAGAGATAAGCACCAAGCGGCCTACACATTGCCAGAAAAAACAAAGTTGTAGTATCACGCTCAATTTTCTACAATTTATGGAGGTTTAGATTCATATCAATTGTGAGGCTTCCACCCCAAGATTCGAGCGAAGTGATGGCCCAGGGGGGTGGTTCGACTCGGGTCAGCCCAGGCCAGGCCTAGAACCAATTATCTTGGCCCGATTCAATCTTGGTTGAACTGAACTTTTATGCTTCATTTAGGTCTAACAAACTCTAATCCAAACAATTTTGACAATCCAAGAGAAAATTTACTCCCCAAAATTTTAAAATTCTTGAAATAATCCAAAATTAGCCACCACTATGAACAAAAAAAATATATTTTTGAACATAAAAGTTGGAGTTCGGTCGGACATATACGAACGATAGTTAATAACTACCGCATTCACGACTGTCACTACTCACTACCATACCAAGTGGTACTTTTTATACCATAAAATTAATGCTTGTATTTTAATTCAGAGCATGTGACTTTTCTTAATGTATTTCTTAAGCCTGAATATTTGAAATAATCTCTAAAATCATTAACTGTCTTCTAACTTATTTAGATTTAAATTTAAATTAAGTAAAATAGCAAGTTTTTTGCTTTCTAACTAAAGTTCTCCTTAAACTAGACAAGATATTTAAGTTAGTATTTTATTTATCAATGTTTTTTATTTACTAGCTAATTATATTTTTCATTTTACTTATGCTCTCTTTGGATGAGCGGTAGCAATAGAGATCGAGTGGTTCGGGATGAATATAAAATGATGTTTTTGAATGGAGCTTCCTCAATACTACTGAAATCAGATAGATAACATCATTTTGGAAGATCTAAAATTCAAAATGAAAACTATTTAAACAGACAAAATATAACGTTTGTATTTTCAAAAAAACTCGACGGAGAACACTCAAATAAACGGATCCTCGGTTATTTTTGTTCTATTTTGGCCTTTGAAAATGGGGACAAATGTTGGAAGAGCACAAATGACATTGCTTATTAAGTCTTGCGAATAAATGTGGCTTGATTTTCGTATCAATTGGTGTGAACTTTGTTGTATGCTTGAATGATTGGCACTCCTATATCTTTTGTAACTTGACCACTAATGAATGTTAGTGCATGTTAGTGTGTCGTGCGCACAATTTTGCATATCTTAGTGCTTGCACATTAATGTTTGTAGGGCAGGATCCATGTTTTGGACAATATATGGGCCTTATTTTTTGGTACCAAGAGAATTTGAGAATTGTAGGCAGGAGCTAGCCATTAGTTGTAAAAGTCCCCATCTATACATGCATCACGGGCGGCATCATTTAAGCATTTTCATGGACTCACTTTCGCTTATCTTCTAAGCTCATTTATTCACTTTGAACTCGATGATCACTTGTTCTTGTTTCAATTCTCATAATTACGCTCACTTTTGCATTGTTACTACATGGATTTATTGTGCTATCTTGCCCATACAAGAATGTTTTTGAAAGAAAAAGGTGAATATCTACTCAACTTAGGGGATATGTATTCAATTGGTTAGAGACATGGAGAGAATTATGCTAAGATGCATATATGAATCAAACACAGTAAGTTGTGTAACGGCGCGCTTCACATAGTGAGGTATTGTTCGCTCTAGGCCTTGGTATGCAAGATTTTTCCCTTAAATGCGCCTCACTTACTGAAGGTGGGGCCCTGTCTTCGGGCAATGTGAGACTAAATTGAGGCATTTCTTTCAAGTCATCAAATGATCTCGCACTTCCTAGGTGGATTTGATGACATGATTGTGAATTAGGCAAACAATTGAGTTGAGTATTATTTTAATAGGCGCATTTACTTTGCAAGCACGATAAAAATTATATCTAGATGAGGATGAAATGGTAGAAGTATAAGAAGATTTTGGGCCAGCCTAAATAGGGTTCAGGTTTTGCATTTTTTTTCTTTTTACTCCTCACATTCTTTACTTATTTACAAAATTTAGAGAGAGAAAAGATAAGAGCCTAGCTAATGCCCTCAGTCTCGTACAAGGGAACCCCCGTACCACGCGCAATAGTATCTTCGTCGCTTGGCTTCTCCTGTCTGAAGCGTGCGGTGATGTTCGAACCTACTGCTTCGCTCGACATCCTCGGTCCAAGTGGGGACCGAGGACACCGAGTGAGCATGTAAATCTGATATTCACCTCATTTTGAAGATTGGAGAAGTCGAGCAGCGCAAATACTGTTGCACAAGACACTGAAGTTCCTTGTACAAGATGGCTAAAAATGAATAATTGATTAATGTGGAGCTAGAGATACAGGCATTTAATCTTTTTAATGTTGTATTCTGCTTTCCCTGAAACATTGTAAAGCTGGAAGAAAACATAAGCCTAACATTTCTATAAATAATTCAATATTCATGCAATTGAAATGTGAGAGGAGCAATTTCTGAAACTCTAAAGTCCAATATCATTATTTTAGTTAATTTTTGCAATTAATAAATGATTACTATCACAAGGTGTTCAAAAAGTCTGGTCCTAAAAAGCCTGCATGGGCCCGATCTAAAAAAAGCCTGATTAGACCTGAGCCCGGCCCGGCCCAAATATCTGTTGTAATTATTGATATTAATCATTAATTAATTGCATAAGTACAATAGGCCTGGGCGGCAACGGCTTCCAACTATTGTTCTACAATGCCTTTTTTATAATGAATGAATGAATATATGGAGAGAGTAGATTGGAGCTATAGAGAGAAAAGACAGTGCTAATAACTGGAAGCTGTTTTTGGGTGATTAAAGATGAGTAGCTAGATTCGAATTAGGATTGATTATGAAAAGGTCTGTTGAAATTATGATAATTTTTCTGTGGAATAGGAAAGATGGTCGACCATACGGTGCTCGTGGCTTACATTGTTGAGGCTCTGTTGCTTGATTATGAGACACATCTCGTTCTCGAAGCCTCAAATTTGATCCAAGATGCAAGCAATCTGTTAAATAAAGGAAAAAAACTATGAGCTCAAAGAAAATACAAGAAATTAAGTTTAAAACATAGAATTTATAGCACCATATCGATCTGGCCACCAATGTCAGGATACCCTAACACATTGGCATGTGCAAAGTAGACATGGAGGGGAGGATACTTGACAGTATTGAAAAGAATTAATATTGTCCCAATACATTTCTTCAAGGAACATGAATCAAGTGCCTCAAGAAGATCAAGCAACAATTGAATTGTCTTATATACTCTCTGCGTTGGTCACCCCACCCCTTGCAAACATGTTTAAAAAGTTTACATATTTGAAAGTTATATGTTTTTGGAAGATAAAATGCATACAACATCTCTACAAAAATCCGAAGATATCTGGATTCAAGAGGAAAAATCGTTTATAGAAACAATCAAAAGCTGGAAAAGGGAAACAATCACAAAAGCGCACACATGAATACCTGAACAAAAGCCAGAAGTAAAATGATGATTCAGAACAGGGCTGAGATGCAGGAGGAAGCAAAGATCAGGGCAGAGATGACAATGGGCGCGCCTGATTTCCACTAGTTGTCGTTCAAAATGTTGTTCTTTGAAGGACTTCCGTTCGTAGGATTCGACCCAGTGCCTACATTCAGTCAGGGGCGAAGCTACAGTGTTTATGAGGTGGGCAAATGCCCACCTTATCATTTTACAAAAAAATCAATTATTATTAACAAAAAACCAATTAGATGGTTCAAAATTTGTTGAAAGCTCGGTTCTAGTTAAGTTTAAGAAATAAATCGCGTGAGACTGCAAAGAAAAAATTTAAAACAGAATTTTTCTTAATTTAAAACGGCAAAGAAAAAATTTAATACTTTACATAGACTTTAGACTGCGGTTTTATGAAAAAACAGCAGTCTAAAGTATTATATTTTGTACATTAAAATCGCGTCTTTTGAAATAACACCTATTATATGATATTTTTAGGAAAAGTGTTCAACATAAAAGTTTTAGATCTCGTCAAGATCTACAACTTTCATGTTGAACACTTTTCCTAAAAATGTCATATAGTAGGTCTATTTTTAAAAAGTGCGGAACCCGGACGGAAAATGCTTTTTCCGCCCGGGTTCCGCCATTTTTAAAAATAGACCTACTATATGACATTTTTAGGAAAAGTGTACAACTTGAAAGTTATAGATCTTTACGAGATTTACAACTTTTATGTTGAACATATTTCCTAAAAATGTCATATAATAGGTCTTATTTCAAAAGGCGCGGTTTTAATGAAAAAAATATAATACTTTATACTGCGGTTTTTTATAACTTTAGACTGCGGTTTTTTCATAAAATCGCAGTCTAAAGTTTATGTAAAGTCTAAACTCAGTCAGAACAATGTCAATGAAAGTTGTTTTATCATTATAGACTGCGGTTTTATGATAAAATCGCAGTCTATACCCTATTTAAATCGATAAAGTCGCGATTTACCTTTTCACCAATAATTTTTACAGCTGTTGCTTTCCCGAAAAATTTCTGGCGATTTTATTGCGAAAATTTCGACCCTCCTTTGCTTAGATTTGGTGAGTGATGATTTTTCTTACAAAGATTAAAGTTTTTTATTTTCGTTTTATGTTGATTCACTATATTTTATGTAGTTTTTTTTATTTTTTTTATTGTTTAGGGTTTTTGCGCTGTTTAGGGTCAGTTCTGAAATCTGCTCTCAATGTAGTAGACAATGACTCATGTCGGCCTCCAGATATCTTTTGAATCATTTAGTTTTCAATGTTTTGTAGATGTCATGTTTGTTAGAGACTTAGAGTTTAGTCTTTTATAAACTTTTATTCTTCATATCAACATATGTTGTTTGTTGTTGCTCAGTTAATCGATTTTGAGATGCTCGTGTAGAAACTGAATATATTCTTAGTTGAAAAATTGCAGTATAATTGTGGTGACATTTGAAATGAGAAATGAGAATCTGCAGCACTTGTAAGCCTAGTCCACCGTCCGCTTATTATTGCTCGTATTCTGCTTTCAATCGAGACTAGCCATGGAGCGTTATTTCAGAAAATCGTCAACAACACCTTCGAGCGTACAACTTAAAATTGCGACTCAAGTCGAAAAAGGAGAATCATGTTTTAAAAGAGTTTGCTTAGAACTTGATCCTGAAAATCCACCTACAGATCCTGTGTTGCGCAGGTCGATCATAGACTACCAACTTAAGGATAGAGAGAAAGTTCAAAGAATGTACTTATTAAGAGGTCCTTGCCAACCAACTAAGCATCAATTTCCACAAGTTATGCAAGGGGGATCTTTGAGGCGATTTAATCGAAAATGGTTTTATGATCATCCAACTTGGTTATAGTATAACATAGAAAAAGATGTTGCTTATTGGCTATGTTGTTATCTCTTCAAATCTGAAAACAAAGAGCATGTTGGAAGTAGTGATGCTTTTGTTATAAAAGGATTTAGAAATTGGAAAAGAAATGATAAACTTCAATTACATGCTGGAGGACCAAATAGCATTCATAATAATGCATAGAAAAGTTGTGAAGATTTGATGAAACAGGATCAACATATTGAGACAATAATGAATAAACATATTGATCAAGATCGTAGTGACTACAAACTTCACTTGAAAGCTTCAATAATTGATGCACGATTTCTATTACGACAAGGATTGGCATTTCGGGGCCATGATGAATCTCTTGATTACCATAATAAGGGAAATTTTTTGGAAACTTTGAAGCTGATGACGAGCTTAAATGAAGAAATGAAAAGAGTTTGTTTAGACAATAGTCTTGGTAATCTAAATTTAATTTCATCGGATATTCAAAAAGATATTGTCTCTGCTTGTGCAATGGAGACTACCAATTTGATAATTAAAGATCTTGGAGATGCTTTGTTTTCTATTCTGGTCGATGAAGCTTGTGATGTATCTACAAAAGAGCAGATGGCAGTTGTCATACGTTATGTTAACAGACATGGTCAAGTGGTATCATTTTCGAGTTGGTTTATTCTATCCAGTAATAGATTTACAACTTCAAGAACTCAACAGTCGATTCAATGAAACCAATACTGAGTTGCTACTTTGTGTATCTTGCTTAAGTCCAACTGATTCATTTGTTGCTTTTGACAAAAAAAAAGTTAATTCAACTTGCTTTGATGTATCCAAAGGAATTTCCAAAAATTCAACTTTCTACAATTCAGCTTGACAACCAATTAGAAATTTACATCCTAGACATGAGATCAAATGATGATTTTACAAATTTGAGAAGTATTTGAGAACTTGCTGAGAAGTTAGTTGAAAAGAAAAAAAATATAGTATATTCTCATGTGTATATTCTTATAACTCTTGCACTTATATTATCAGTTGCAACAGCGACAGTTGAAAGAGCATTTTCTGCAATGAAGATTATCAAGAATCGTCTCCGTAACAGAATATAAGATCAGTTTATGGTGAATTGTTTGATCACATATATAGAAAAAAAAGCATTTAATTCTATCGATGATGAGAAGATCATGCTTTGTTTTCAGAATATGAAGTCTCGACGAGAAATATTATAAATGTTTCATCAGATGTTGAAGTATTTTGGGTAAATATTTAATTTTGAAATGTATTATGTATGCAATTAGATTTTCAGCACTAACATTTTACATTGTTTTGCATTTTTAATTTTTTTTAGGTTTTAATACTTTGATTGATTTTTTAATATTTCATAATACAAAGTTTGTTCACCTTATACTTTAATCCTGGCTTCACCACTGCATTCAGTAGAGCAATTTCTAGTTTTCCATCAGCTACTTTTTCAACACCATAGTACCTCAAATTCATAGAATTTGTGTGAAACATGACCGCTTATTTTGGGGAGAAAGACCTATTTTTGTGAAACATGATCACTTATTTTGGATAGAAAGACCTCATAAAAAATTTGGTGTGTCAGGGTCGAGAATGGGCCCTCTTTTGATTAAAAAAGCTTTCATTTTAGTGAAAATGATGATGTTTAGAGCGCTGGCATGAGAAATTGTTAGCCTTCACCCCGAAGAATTAAGGTATGTTTGATTTGAAGACAATGAAGAAAATGTAAATGCAATTCAATCCAATTTTTTTAAATTAGGCGGTAATTAGCGGACAATTAATCTTAAAATCGTAAATAAGTTCATTCCATTGGAAGAAAATGAATGCACATGAAGGGGATCCTTATGCAGCGGGGAGGCCTTGAAGAGTTTGTTGTCACAGGACTTGTTAGTGGTGCAGAACTACTCAACGTCGCCTTTGGGGACCGGTGCTTGCAAACCCCCGTGCACTCGGACAAAACGAGCAATGGGTGGACTATAGCGCTTGGGGGTTGCAAGCGGTGGGAGCGTCATCGCACCGGGGCAATGGCGTGCTCAGAGTACTGTCGTGTTGGGCATTAGATGCCCCTTGTGCACTATCGCGATCGGGGTAGAAATGTACACACACACTACGAACTGTTGAAAGCACCCGTGAATAGACATTTATGATATTAGAAATGTTGTAGGTCACTCGGCGCGCTTGTAAATCGGTCGAGACGAACAGTCTTAGCTCGAGATGCAAACATTCCCAGAAAATTCAAACAACTGGCAAGAAGATTTTTGACGTGGAAAAATTCCGAAAATGAGAAAAAATCACGGGGTCAGATCGGTGCCAACCAGGATGCACCATTCTTTGGAGTTTTACAAGAGTTATTTCTTGAGGGCGACATGTCACCGCTCGTTACAATGATTCTTCTGGACCGCAGAAGTCGCTTGGAGTGGAGTGGTGAGGAGTGTGCTAGGAAGCAGTCTGGAATGTTGAATGCAGCAATCGGGGGTCTGGACTCAGGACTTGAGGCCATTTGGATGACGTACGCAGCAACTGGAGCTCCCGGCTCGGAGCCGAGAATCAAATGAGGTCGTCGAGTCATCTTGAGAGCTTGATGATGGAGACCAAGTAAGATCTTCAAGTCCCCCTCGGAGCTTAGCACTGAAAGCTAAGTAAAATCTTCAAGTAGCATTTAGAGTTTAGTATTGGAAGCAAAGTAAAATCTTCAAGTCGCCTTTGGAGCTTAGTGTTGAAAACTAAGTAAAATCATTAAGTTGCCTTTGGAGCTTAGGGTTATAAGCTAAGTAAAATATTCAAGTCGCCTTTGGAGCTTTGCGTTGGAAGCTAAGTAAAATCTTCGAGTAATCTTCGAGGGATTTTCCAACGACCCCGAAGGAGATCTTTGAGCGTCAAGGAGATCTTCGAGCGTCGAATGAGATCTTTGAAAGGATCTTTAAGCGTCGAAGGAGATCTTCTTCGAAAAAATCTTCAAGCTTCGAAGGAGTTCTTCGAGCGTCGAAAGAGATCTTCAAGCGCCGAAAAAGATCTTCAAAGAAATCTTCAGGTGCTCTCTCAGACGTAGAAGACAAAGTTCTTTCAAATGAGGGCTCTATTTCACTTTTACAGATTCTGAGATGTGCATTTTGGTAATTAAGTTGCTAGGTGGTCTTGTTAGGAAAGATTAATTAGTTTCCTAAAGATAAAGATATTAATTAGTAGTTTGAGCTTCTTTGGATATCATGGTTTTTTTCATCACCTCCAATTCTATGTAATAACTTGTTATACTTAAACAAAACATCTTTATAACTAATTCATTTTGATAGCGTGTCGAGCTTTGTCATGAGCACTACCAATTCCTTTAATTTTCCATGAAATCTTCCAAACACCAACCTCCATTTGTCGTAGTTTTTTTTTTTGCTCTTGTGAGTTTGCACAAAAAATATCACCATCATAAAATGTATGTTTGGCATCACAACATGATGAAATAATTTTCCCCTAAGCGTGGAAAAAAGTTAGTCAATTTTGATCATGCTTTATAAGCATGCGTTTCACGACAAGTGTAAAAGTGAGTAGTTGTCTTTGACCTTTAAACCAATATGTGCTCTTGAAGAAAGCTTCTAGGAAAGTGATCAAAGAAAGCTTCATGCTATGACATGTGCTTTTGACAGATAGAAACTTCATCAACATGTCATCTATCATCTCTACCTCATTGATTTTGACCCTATAAATAGGCATGAAGAAGGAGAGGTAAGGCATTAACTTCTCTCCAGGCTCAAACATTTGAAGATTTTCTAGAGAGGCCTTTTGTGACAATCGCTTTAGTTTTGAAGAGCTTTCAGATGGCGTTCTACGACGTTGAAGAGGAATACTTCGCGTACACAAGGATTGGGCTTCGATCACCCAGTGGTTTTCACCCTATTGATTTTCCACGTTAAATCTATTTGTCGTTTATATTCTTGTTATTCTGTGCCATGTTTTGGTTGTGTTTTGACATACCGTTTAGCGATCGTGTAGATACTTGCTCGAACTAATTTGCAAGTGTTCTGATCGGACTTACATGCTCTCCAGCCCAACACAACGTTATAACCGCTGTAAAAAAGGTAATTTTGAACAAAAAATTTGTTGAAGTTTCTTAGGTGAGTTCTGTTTCTCACGATGAACGGTTCATAGTTACAGTGTTCTGTTTACAAACAAATTAAAATAATGCATGGATATTGCATAATTTGATTAGGTGGTCAATTTGTTCATGATTGTGTTATGTACGGAAAGTAATGACTAAATAGGCATCCATTAATCCACTTGGCAGTTGGCACCAAAATAACCCAAAAAAAGAAATTAATTATTGGAGATATTTTATTTTTTAAGTAATTAACGGTAGCTCTTTTTTGATGATTGAAGCTTATCTCTATTTTTTTTTAATATGGATTAAGCAGCTGTGAACATGATTTTCGTCGCTCTGCACGCAAAGATGATTAAAAAAAATCAAACAAATAAATAAAATGTTAATATTATATCATAAACCAAGCTTCTTTTTATATAGTATTCCACTTATTTGAGGGGATGTCATATGAGATTTTGGGGTGAATTATTGGTTGTAAAATTGTTGTTAGGAGATTTCAGTCATGAATTTGCGAGAAAATGGTTAATTGCGAGATTGAGTGATTTTGGCGGCGCGTGAAAAGCCCTCAGCTGCTTAAAATCTGAGGATTTTTAAGCTTACTCTTTGGCCTTTTCACTCATCTTTATGTCATTGTAGAATAAGATGACGATTAATAGCCACTGCGATCATTCATATTAGGGTGATTCTGTATTTATTTGAAATTTAATAGAAATATAATTTTTATTTGAAAAAAAAATACTCTTAGAATTCAAGATTGGAGTTTTGATAAAAAATTGTTTTTGTAATAAAATGAGATAAGAGTGGCAAAGAGAAAAACCTAACCATAACTTAAAAGAATATGTATTTTATAAAAAAAAATTCACTTTTGAGTCCTACTTTTGAGTTCCACTTTTCAACTCCCTTATGTAGAAATAGAATAAAAATAATACAAATTACAAAAATATGAAATTAAAAGTAAAGATAAATATTTTTGTATGGGAAGAGATGGAGTGGTGGTAGAGGTAGCTGAACCAACCATATACCGCCGATATGTTTGGAAAGATGGGACAAGACGGAAGAGAAACGCTACCAAAGAAAATCCGTGCCTGAGGAAAACATCTATGGTCAGAAATGAGATAGTTCTCAACTTGAATAATCTAGGCAAAATTGACAAATTAGTGCTTAAACTTTATGATTCAAATCAGACGCTAAACTATTAAAACCACTTTAAAATAATTTCAAGGTGATTTCCCATTTTTTCCCTTGTTTAATTAAATTTTCATTTGACTACACTATTACTAATATTAGATATTTCTAAAAAAAATGATTATAAAATTATAAAAAATAAAGCATTTTAAATTACTCAAACAGCAGAGTATAAGCTAGAGATGCATCAAAGCAAAATCTTCTCCAAGAATAGTTGAGCCGCTATTTCCGACCGGAAACCAGCTAGATCAGCTATTAATTTACTTTACATTTTCAAGTACATCACAAATGCAACATCCTGCATTTTGAAAACTAATTTTCACACTAACATTACCCCCACATAGTAAGAGAATCAAACTAATTGTCACAAAACCAATGATATTTAAGTTTCAATACCAACATCATCAAATAATTCTTCTTCGCCCTCAAAATGAATATCTTGGACACTATTATCACTATGATACATACTCTCACAAATTTCTTCATCTCTGCATAGATTCCACGAAAAAATTAAACTAATTTCAAAATATTTTCTAAAACAATAAAACCCTAAAACATTTGACAACATCACAAATTACAACCCTCAAAATGATTACAACAAGCATCACTGCAGCAAAACAAAGCACTAAATCACAAATTTATACAACAAACCCTAAATCAGAGAGATTTATATATTTTGGATCCACAAATTTTGGATACAAAACCATAACTACAACATCACAGATTTATACATTTTGGATCCACAACGAAACCATAAATCAAAAACGAAATGGGGGAGTATGACGTCAGCGGGAGAAATAAAACCCTAAAACAAGACCCTAAAATACCGGCGGGGGACATATAAGTCAGTGGGAGAAATGGAGGAGACTCACTATTTCAATAGTGTCACCGGCGAGGAGGATGGATGAGCTCCGGCGAGCAGAATTGCGAGAACTTGTATCGGGAAGATGGGCGAGTAGGATCAGAAGTCTTTTCCCATTTTCCGCTGAGAAACTTGTATCAGGCGGAGAAAACTGAGAAAAGCGGAGGAGAAAATGATTTTTTTTTAAAAAAAGATATTATAATAGTTAAAATCACTTTGAGATAATTTTGAAATTTTTTATTTGTTTAGGAATTTATTTGAAGAAACATTTGAAAATTTAGGGACTGATTTGAAAAAGGACTTAAAGTTTAAGGATCAATTTGTCAATTTTGCCAATAATCTAACTGTTGGGTACTCAACAATCTATACCATATATATAAGGGGAACAAATCATTTGATGAAACATTCATCTTTTCAATTTTACATGTATTTAACTTTTCTCAAGTGAATTTAGTTTCTATGCTTTTATTTAATTTTAAAAAGTATGACATCATCACTACAGTTTCTAGTGAATTTTATATTTGACATGACCAAAAATTTTTTGAAAATAACAAACGGAAGATGTATTGTCTCATTGGATATGAAAAAGCACATTGTTGAAAATTGTGAAGTGAAAGTGGGGGGTTGATCAGGCAGACCGCGCGGCCTGGGCGGACTGATGGAGCGGCCTGCGCTGACTGATGGTGCGGTATGAGCGGCTTGATGTGCTGCCTGATGGTGGTGTCCGTCAATTATGGCTAGTGGTCTTGGAGTTGGCGGTTTCCTGGTGTAATCTTGCAGATAGGTGGAGTATCCGCGGTAAGGGCGGACTCATTCTGAGTCCGCGGAGCTCGCTGTTGTGGACTCTTGTGCTTGAAAGTTCGGCTAGTTGCCTTGCTCAAGTGGAGCATTGTTTGGCGGTCTGTCTTGGGAGCTGGTGGACTGGGGCCTTGTCCGCCGAGCTCGCGCCAGGCTCTTGGTTGTTTGGTGGACTTGTCACAATCTGTGACAAGTCCAGGGTGTTCGCTAGTCCGCATTATCCGCTGGTTGACCGGGCAAAGTGCCTTTTGGTCGTGGACATGTTGCGGGCTGATGCAGTGTTCGCTAGTTCGCATTGTCCGCTGGCTGACCGGGCGGAGTGTCTGTTGGTCGTGGACATGTTGCGGGCTGATGCAGTGTTCGCTAGTCCGCATTGTCCGTTGGTTGACCGGGCGGAGTGCTTGTTGGTCGTGGACAGCATGCAGACTGATGTGGTGTCCGCCGATTTTTTGCGGACTGGCTTCTTGCCTTGGTGTCTGGCGGTTTGGCTGGTGTCCAACTTTGTCCTTGCGGACTGGGCGGACTGCCTTGTGCTAGCTGCGGACTGGGGTGGTGATCCTATCCACTAGAGCGGTGACCACACTTCTCTCTGCGCCTATAAATAGGATCCCCCGTCACATCAACTTTAACTGAGGGGAACAGTAAGTCGAGCGTTGGTTAATTGTTGCGGCCTCAGTTTTCTTGTCCGCGCGGATTGAGAAGTGTTAACTGGTTGATGTTTGCAGGTTGTGCGGCTAGCACTGAGAAGCCAGCAGTCTGGTTCTGACTGCGGTCAGGAATCAGTGGAGCTTGCGGTTAACAATCAGCGGTTTCAGCAGGTCGCAGTTGCGGCCAGCCAGTCTTCTCTCCAGCATTTCCAAGTTCAATAATCTGTCCGCCGGTCTCGGCGGACTCAGCGGCTTGCTCTTTCAGTTCGGCGGCTTGTAGAGTAGTTCAGTGGAATAACGGGTTGTCCGCGGACTTCGCGGACTCCGTAGCAGTTTGGTGCAGCAGCGGCTAAGCGGTTTCAGCGGACTCAGCGGTCTCGGCGGTCTCTATGGTTGTCCGCCCGACTTGTTTTTTTCTTGTTTGCTTTACTTCTCCTTTATACTTGGCGAAATCATGTCTCGCCATGTATGTCTCGACTTGTAATGAAGATAGTTGATATTACAAGATTTGTGATTGCTCTCCATTGTCTCTGATTATTCTTAGCTCAGTTTATGGTTGGAGTGTTCATGCGCCTAGTTCTCGCTTTCCGCTTGATCAAGTGATCAGCTTGATAGCTATGGAAGTGTTTGCTTGATACCAGAACTTTCAGTTGATCAGCTTGAGAAATTTCAACATGGTATCAGAGGGAACAGTGGCTTGAGCAGTTGAGCAGTGATCAACCTCAGTTGTGCTCAGCGCTTCTGGAAGCTATTTTTTGATCAGTGGTGTTTGCAATGGAAGGTGTTTTTGCAAGAGGTCTTGGTATCGAACTTCTTACAGCGACTAACTTCAAGAAGTGGAAGTCGTGTATGAAGAGCTATCCCATTGGTGAGGAGTTGTGGGAGGTCGTCAGTGGTGATGACCAGCAAGAAGTGACTGCTGCTACTGGTTCGGCTGAACATGTGAGAGCTTGGAGGAAGACTAATGAAAAGGCAGAGTTTGCTCTCAAGCGGGCTGTCTCACCGGAGCTCTTTGATCACATTTTATGATGTGAGTCTACTGTAGAGATCTGGACATCCATTGATGGATTGTTCAACAGGAAGAATATAGCACAGCTACAGTTCTTAGAGAATGAGTTGGCTAAGGCAACTCAAGGAGATCTTTCCATCTCAAGATTCTTTCTTAAGATGAAGAACATGTGCGCTGAAATATCAGCCTTGGATCCCAATGAGCCCATCTCTGAGGCTAAGTTAAAGAGGCACATAGTCCGCGAGTTGCGGAAGGAGTATGTGGCCTTTGTAACTTATGTTCAAGGATGGGCGACTCAACCATCCATGCTGGAGCTGGAGAATCTGCTGGCGTCACAAGAGAGCTTGGCTAAGCAGATGGTCGGGATTACTATCTCTGAAGGAGGTAGTGAAGCTCTCTTCACTGATAAGAAGAAGAAGAGATGGGAGAAGAAGAAGAAGCCTGTTGCTGTTAATGTGCCTTCAACCTCCTATCAGCAAGAGAGGAGCGTTGCTACTAAGAAGAACTGGAAGAAGGAGTTGAAGTGCTACAGGTGTAATCAGCCGGGGTACTTCAAGCGTGACTGCAAGATCAAGCTACAACCTGGGCATGTAATAGATAAGGAGGGAGCTGGTTCTAGTGTTGAGGAAGTCGGATGGGGAGGAGCCTTCTTGACAAGCACGTGTGTTCGTGCTCTCCCTACCGTCGACTACCAAGATGACTGGATCGCCAACTCGGGGTGTAGTCATCACCTCACTAGAGATGAGTCGAAGTTCTCATCTCTGCAACCGTTCTCAAGTAATGAAGCTATAATTACAGCTGATGATTCTATTCATTCTGTAGAGAAGGAGGGTGTTATTTCTTTGGATAGTGATCATGGTCCTCTTACGTTAAGGAGTGTGTATCACGTACCTGGCACGAAGAAGAACCCCTTCTCTGTGACCAATGTGGTTGACGCATGCTTTCACGTTCTATTTGGGCCAACAGAAGTGAAATTTCTCCGCAACATATCAGCGGTTAAGGCTGATGTTGCTCATATAGGGAGAAGGGTTAGAGACTTGTTTGTCTTATCAACAAGCTTTTATGTTGATCGGATGAGGGCCAACGATAGCGCTGCTATTTAGCATGAAAGGCTAGGGCATGTATGTATGGACAAGCTGAAATCTATGACATTAAGGAGCCTTGTGAAAGTCTTGTCAAAGTTGTCATCCTACGGAGATGACCATGTTTGTGTAGGTTGTCAGTTCGGCAAGGCTCATTGTCTTCCGTTTGACAAGTCTCAAACAAAGAGCAAGACACCATTGGAGTGCATCCATGGTGATTTGATAGAGCCAACCGCTACCGCTAGTCTTGGAGGCAGCAGATACATGCTGGTACTGATTGATGACTACTCAAGATACACTTGGGTGTATTTCATGAAGGAGAAGTCAGGAGCCTTCCAGTTGTTTGTGGAGTTCAAGGAGCTGGTGGAGGGCCGACTTGGCCTGCGGATCAAGAAGTTCAGATCAGACAACGGTGGTGAGTTTGTATCATCGTAGTTTTCTAACTTCTACAGGAAGCACGGGATCCAGAGAGAGCTTACTTGTGCTCATACTCCACAACAAAATGGAGTGGAGGAGAGGAAGATCCGTCATTTGACGGAAACTTGTAAGTGCTGGCTTCATGCAAAGGGCATTCCCATGTCCTTTTGGGTGGAAGGAATGGCCTGCGCAATTTAAGTCATCAATTAGATGCCTCTAAGTCCGATCAACATGAAGTCTCCTCATGAGATGGTATTTAAGGAGAAGCCCAGTGTTGAACACCTTTGAGTGTTTGGATCAACCTGTTATGTTCACATCCCGGATGCTCAGAGGACCAAGCTTGATGCGAAAGCGAGGAAGCTTATCTTTGTGGGCTATGAAGAGCGAAAGAAGGGGTAGAAGTGCATGGATCCTGCGACAAGGAAGTTATTTGTTTCAAGAGACGTTGTCTTTGATGAACTGACGTCGTATGAAGGTGGCACTATTGAGCTGCAGGAGAGCAGGGTTGATGAAGGGCAGAAGGAAGCTACAGAAGATCTTCAAGTGGAGCTTCATGTGTCACTATAAGCTCCAGTTGTTTTCAGCTCTGGGGCAGAAGCTTCTTGTTCAGGAAGCAGGGGGAGCGACACTCCAAGTGTGCCCGGGAACGGAGTTGGTTCTGAAGAAGCAACGTAGGTGGTGAGTAAGGAGAAGCCTCTTCGGAAATCAAAAAGGACTATCAATCCACCAGCTCGGTATTGCGAAAGGAACTCGGTGAGCTTCATTTCTTGTTTCTTCGCAGGCCCTCTTGATGAGCAGGAGCCTTCGAAGTTTGAAGAGACCACTAGAGTGAAGGAGTGGGACGATGCCATGAATGAGGAGATGGCTGCCCTCAAGAAGAATGAAACTTGGTACTTGGTACCCAAGGTTGATGACGTTACTCCTGTTACTTGCAAGTGGTTCTATAAGCTAAAGAAGAAGGCGGATGGAAGCATCGAGAAGTACAAGGCTCGCCTTGTAGCTCGGGGGTTTTCACAATAGTATGGTGATGATTATGAAGAGACATTCAGTCTAGTTGCGAAGATGACTTTAGTTCGGGTGGTGATGGCCTTGGCGGCTTGCCAGGGATGGAAGATGTGGTAGCTGGACGTAAAGAATGTTTTTCTTTACGGGGAGATCGACAAGGACATCTTCATGGATCAGCCGCTCAGTTACGTTTCTAAAGATCATTCGGACTATGTCTGCAAGCTCTGGAAAGCTCTCTATGGGTTGAAGAATGCTCCTCAAGCCTAGTAAGGAAAGATTGGAGAATACCTCCAATTCTGCGGATATCTTGCTTCCAACTCAGACTCGAGCTTGTTAGTCAAGAAGAAGGGGGAGCTTCTAGTCTTGGTGCTACTGTACGTGGATGACATGATCATCACGGGGAACTCCAAGGAGGAGGTAGCTAGTCTCAGGGCAGAGCTAGCTATAAGGTTTGCGATGAAGGACTTGGGTGAGCTCCACCATTTCCTTGGACTCGAGGTGAAAAGGAAAGAGAGCGGGATACTCGTCTCCCAGAAGGGCTATGCGGAGAGGATCGTTCAGCGATTCGGCATGCAGGAAGGGAAGAGTAGCTCTACTCCTTTTGATTCAAGCATCAAACTTTGGCGTAATGAGGGAAGGATCCTTCCTGATCCTTTGTTGTTTCGGGCTCTAGTTGGGAGTCTCATCTACTTGACGATTACTAGGCCAGACATTGCTTATACAGTTGGCCGAGTAACTCTGTACATGGCGGAACCTAGGAAGCCTCATATGATGGCGGCGAGGAATATTCTGAAGTATATGAAGACCACTTCTGATATGGGTCTCCTGTATAGGAGAGGCACGAGTTTTGTTCTTCAAGGATACTCGGATGTTGAATATGGGGGAGATTTAGACGACCGGAAGTCAACATCCGGTTATGTCTTCACATGTGGATCAGCTAGTATTTCTTGGTGCTGCAAGAAGCAAGACTCGGTGTCCGTCTCTACTACGGAAACAGAGTACAAGGCTTCTGTCTTGGCAGCTCAGGAAGCCTTCTAGCTCAAGAGATTAGTAGAGGATGTCTATGAAGAAGTACGCGGTCCAATTTTATTGTGCGGTGACAATGAAAGCGCCCTGAAACTGGTAAATAATCCAGTTTGTCACACATGGACCAAGCATATAGAGATCGAACACCACTTTATTCGGGAGAAGGTGTTGGAGGGATCTCTTATGGTGGAGCATTTGCGGAGTGAGGACAACATCGCGGACATCTTCATAAAGCCACTGCCGAAGGTGCCATTTTCTCGGTTACGGGAACTACTAGGCCTGGTCACCACTTCTCACTTCAAGGGAGAGTGTTGAAAATTGTGAAGTGAAAGTGGAGGGGGTTGATCAGGCAGACCGCGCGGCCTGGGGGGACTGATGGAGCGGTCTACGCGGACTGATGGTGCGGTCTGGGCGGCTTGCTGTGCTGCCTGATGGTGGTGTCCGTCAGTTATGGCTAGTGGTCTTGGAGTTGGCGCTTTCCTAGTGTAACCTTGCAGATAGGTGGAGTATCCGCGGTAAGGACAGACTCATTCTGAGTCCGCGGAGCTCGCTGTTGCGTACTCTTGTGCTTGACAGTTCGGCTAGTGTCCTTGCTCAGGTGGATCATTGTTTGGCGGGCTGTCTTGGGAGCTGGCGGACTGGGGCCTTGTCCGACGAGCTCGCACCAGGCTCTTGGTTGTTTGGTGGACTTGTCACAATTTGTGACAAGTCCAGGGTGTTCGCTAGTCCGCATTGTCCGCTGGTTGACCGGTCGGAGTGCCTATTGGTCGTGGACATGTTGCGGGTTGATGCAGTGTTCGCTAGTCCGCATTGTCAGCTGGTTGATCGGGCGGAGTGTCTGTTGGTCGTGGACATGTTGCGGGCTGATGCAATGTTCGCTAGTTCGCATTGTCCGCTGATTGATCAGGTGGAGTGCATGTTGGTCATGGACAACATGCGGACTGATGCGGTGTCCGCCAGTTTTTTGCGGACTGGTTTCTTGCCTTGGTGTCTGGCGGTTTGGCTGGTGTCCGGCTTTGTCCTTGCGGACTGGGCGGACTGCCTTGTGCTAGCTGCGGACTGGAGTGGTGATCCTATCCACTAGGGTGGTGACCACACTTCTCTCAGCGCCTATAAATAGGACCCCCCCCGTCACATCAACTTTAACTGAGGGGAACATTAAGTCGAGCGTTGGTTAATTGCTGCGGCCTCGGTTTTCTTGTCCGTGTGGATTGAGAAGTGTTAACTGGTTGTTGTTTGTAGATTGTGTGGCTAGCACTGAGAAGACAGGAGTCTGGTTCTGACTGCGGTCAGGAATCAATGGAGCTTGCGGTTAACAATCAGCGGTTTCAGCAGGTCGCAGTTGCGGCCAACCAGTCTTCTCTCCAGCATTTCCAAGTTCAATAATCTGTCTGCCGGTCTCGACGTACTCGGCGGCTTGTTCCTTCAGTTCGACGGCTTGCAGAGTAGTTCAGCGAAATAACGGGTTGTCTGCGGACTCCGTAGCGGTTTTGTGCAGCAGCGACTAAGCAGTCTCGGCGGACTCAGCGGACTCGACGGTCTCGGCGGCTGTTCGCTGGACTTGTTTTCTTCTTGTTTGCTTTACTTCTCCTTTATACTTGGTGAAATCATGTATCGGCATGTATGTCTCGACTTGTAATGAAGATAGTTGATATTACAAGATTTGTGGTTGCTCTCCATTGTCTCTGATTATTCTTAGCTCAGTTTATTATTGGAGTGTTCCTGCGCCTAGTTCTCGCTTTTCGCTTGATCAAGTGATCAGCTTGATAGCTCTGAAAGTGTTTGCTTGATACCAGAACTTTCAGTTGATCAGCTTGAGAAATTTCAACACACATAACATAATTGCTTCTATCCCAAACATGTGTTCCTGTGTGTGCGTATGGCGCATGCCACGATCCTGGGAGTACGACGCAGACTGCGTGATTGCTCGCACTGTGCAAGCCACTCCCGTGCGCACACAATGTAAATCGTGCGGTTGCGGGCACTGCGCAGGCCATGCCCCTGCGCGCGCGGTGCAGGTTGTGCAGTTGCGAGCACTGCACTGGCCACGCGAGTCCAGCTGCACGCGCACATCCCCTTGAGCCCTCCATCGCATTCCCCCTCGAGCGCGCCCTTCGCCGCCGCCGTCTCTCCATCAAATCTGTCTGGGCCACCTGAACCGCTCGTGGTGGGGGAAGCATGCCTATCATTTTTCGAAAGATTGTGATACAGGTGATTAGAATCGCGTGCTCTCATTTGTCCGTTTAATTTTTAAAAACTCCCAATTACTAGCCCCCTCCCCACTAAAAAATTATAAAAAGGCGCTCATATTTTCATTTTCAGGGACAGAAAAAGGAAGAACAGTGAGCTCCAAAGTTTTTCGGCGAAGACTTGACCCTCCTTCATCCTCCTCCTGCTCAGAGCTCGCTCCGCTTGGGATGTTTTTCCTCCAAAAACTGCTCCTGTAAGCCCTACCGAAGACTCGACTTTATCTCAAAAACTTGAAAAAGAAGCAGTGGTCAGTCACCATTATGAAAACTCTTAACTCCTCTAACCTGCTACAGCTAGTGAATTTTCTCTATTTGGGTATGACCCCGTGATTTTTTTTCCTTTATTGGTTTTTCCACATAAAATGTCTCGTTGTCCTGTTGTTGATTCTCACTTTAACTGTTTGCACACTTGGCTGACTCTCGAGCCGCGACAATGTCCATTGGAGACTCTCATGCAGCCGCAACAGTATCCCGGTCATGAAAGCGCCTTTGTACGTGCTCGCTTGCTCTCGGGTGCATGCGACATTTCCGACATGCAAATCCCGTGTGTAGGTGAGCACAAGCGAAGGTATTGTCATGGCCGGGATACTATCACGACTACACATGGCCCTCTCGCGCATATATATTTAAAGTTTATAATGACAATTTGAACCGTAGTTTTGTCTAATTTAGCTCTAAAATAACTCCTCCCAAATAACCTAATCACACCCTATTGATCGCACCCCACGCCTCCCAGTTACATAGCCGCTCCTCCAAGATTCATGATCCACTCCTCTCAATTTCAGCCTTGGACGCCCCCAACAATCTGAAAGGGAAAAAAAGGGTCATGCTGATAACGACAACTCCCACCGATCAATAGAGCCAAAACAATAAGAGGCAAAACAAAAACAACAACACAAGTGAACACAGAGATATACGTGGAAAACCTTCACCACTTGAAGGTCAAAAACCACGGGGCATGGCACAACGAAAAATCCACTCCAGTAAATAAGGATTACAGAAATTTATCTAGGTTTGCCCAAACCTAGAAAGCCCTCCGGATTTGACACACAAATTCACTCCTCTCTACCACCAAGACAAACAACAACTCCTCTACAACAGGATAAATCTCTACTCTCTCTTCAAGCACAATAGCAAACAAAGACAAGAAAGGGTACACCTGAACCGTAGACGAAGAAGCCCTTGAAATGGAAGAGAAAACTCTTTCCATTAGCACAGAGGAAACACCTCGTCCGAGAAGCGAACTCCCGCCTACAGCAACAGTAAAACCCAGCCCTACGGCAGCGAAAAAACCCAGACAACAGCAGCACAAACCTGGCAACAGCGGCGGCGAAATCCCGGCATCACCAACGCCGATCTCCTCCTTCACGAACGACGAACGGGGGGCTTCGCTCCTCCTACACGTACGACGAACTGGGGTTGTTCTCCAATGTTATCGGGGGGGGGGGGGGGGTTGGAAGTACACAAAAAAATAACCGGTTCACACATATTAAAAAAAAAACATCCGCCCCCCTCAAAAAAACCTTTTCTTTTCTTTTTCAAGAGAAAAAGGCAGCAACAAAAGAATTGTAACATCATAAAAATAGGTTGCAACTTCTTGATTTCTGCACAAACATCACCTTTAGGGGTTGAACCCCAACAAACTCCCCCTTCAGATCATAAAGGGGAGTATCCCACCTTGACTCCTTCAGGTGGGGATCATGCCGATCAACCGCCGGCAGAAATCATGTTTTTCCCTTGGGACGACCTTCGTCATCATATCCGAAGGATTTTCATCCGTGTGGATCTTCTCCACCACCAACAGCTTCTCCTCCACAGCATCCTGAATCCAGTGATACTTCACGTCAATGTGCTTCATCCTGGAGTGAAAAACGGGATTCTTGGTCAAAAATATAGCACTCTGACTGTCACAGAAAATTGTGTACACGTCCTATCGGAGATCAAGCTCTAGCATGAACTTCTTCATCCAAATAAGCTCCTTTGACGCCTCAGTCAACGCAATATATTCAGCCTCCGTCGTCGACAATGCCACGCACTTCTGAAGCCTTGACTGTCATGATACTGCTCCCCCTCCAAAAGTGACCACGAATCCAGAAGTGGATCTCCTCGAGTCAACATCTCCTGACATATCCGAATCCGAGTACCCAATAAGTTCTGGTGGACCTCCACCAAACTGTAAACAAAGGTCTGAGGTACCTCGGAGATAATGGAGTATCCATTTCACGGCACTCCAGTGTACTTTCCCTGGGTTTGCCAAGTAACGGCTCACAGACCCCACAATATGAGCTATGTCTGGCCTAGTGCAGACCATAGCATACATCAGGCTCCCCACTGCGGATGCATAAGGAATTTGGCTCATCTCTTCCACCTCCTTCTCAGATGAGGGGCTTTGAGAACTGGAAAGTCTTAAGTGCCCGGCCAGAGGAGTAACAACGGGTTTTACTTTGTCCATCATGAACCTCTTCAGCACTTTCTCCACATACTCAGACTGAGATAGCCATAGTTGACCAACACTCCTGTCCCTGGTAATTTTCATTCCAAGGATCTTCCTTGCCGATCCCAAATCCTTCATTTCAAAGGACTCACTGAGCTCCTTCTTCAACTCAGCTATGCTGGCCTTGTCATCCCTAACAATCAGCATATCATCTATGTACAATAGCAGAATAGTGAACGTCTTCTCAGTCCTCTTCATATATACGCAGTGATCAGCCCTGGTCCGTTGGAATTTGCTCTTCATCATGAAAGAGTCAAATTTCCTATACCACTACCTGGGTGCCTGCTTTAACCCATAAAGGCTCTTCTTGAGCCGGCAGACCAGATGATGCTTCCCCTTAGCTACAAAGCCTTCGGGCTGCTCCATATATAGCTCTTCCTCCAAATCGCCATGCAGAAATGCCGTCTTGACGTCCATCTGCTCGACTTCAAGATCCATGGAGGCAGCCATACCCAACACCAGTCTGATAGAGGACATTTTCACCACTGGGGAAAAAATCTCATCGAAATCGACACCTTATTTCTGACTGAAACCTTTCACCACAAGTCTCGCCTTGTACCTTGGCTGAGAGCGATTTTCATCCAACTTTAGCTTGAAGACCCACTTGTTCTTCAAATCTCTCTTCCCTTTAGGCAATGAGACTAAATCATACGTCTCGTTCTTCTGAAGGGAGTACAACTTCTCTTCCATAGCAGCTGTCCAAGCCTCACGATCTTCAGCATTCTGAGCCTCCACATAGGACTCAGGCTCTCCACTATCTGTAAGCAAAATATACTCATGAGGGGAATATCTGATATTGGGCCTTCTGATTCTCTCAGATCTGACAAGAGGAACCTCCACCATAGGTGGTACATTAACTGGCAGAGCTCCCCCTGCATCTGAAATCATCTCCTCATCAGGAATAAGCTCACCAACTTCCTCCTTAGCATGCCCATCATCAGCAACAGTCTCTACTTGCCCATCATCAGCATAAAGTCTCTCCTCCGCAGGTGGAAACTGTGGAACCTATGACTCCGCAGCATTCTGCTCACCAACCACTTGATCTTCAAAAAAGATCACATCTCTGCTTCTGGTCATTTTCTTGCTCACAGGATCCCAGAGTCTATAGCCAAACTCCTCATGGTGAAATCCCATCAAGATGCACTCCCGGGACTTCTCATCAAGCTTCGATCTCTCTTCCTTGGGGACATGAACGTGAACTTTGCACCCAAACACCCACAAATGTTCGTACGACACTTCCTTCCCGGACCAAACACGCTCTGGAATATCACCATTCAGAGGTGCAAAAGGAGACAGATTTATTAGATGTATAGCAGTTTGCACAGCCTCAGCCCAAAACTGTTTACCAATGCCAGCTTGAGAAATCATACATTTGATCTTCTCAATAATCGTCCTATTCATCCTTTCTGTTAACCCATTCTGTTGCGGCGTCGTCGGGATTGTCCTTTCATGCACTATGCCATGCCTTTTGCAGTAAGAGTCGAAGGCACTAGTGTACTCTCCCCCATTGTCAGATCGAACTCGCTTTATTTCTTTTCCGGTCATCTTCTCCACCTTCGCTCTGAACTCTTCAAACTTTGCTAGAACATCACTCTTCTGCTTCACAGAATATGCCCAGACTTTCCTGGAGTGATCGTCAATGAATGTGACAAAGTAAGCGGCTCCGCCCACAGACTTGGGCTCAATAGGACCACACACATCAGTGTGTATCAAGTATAGTAACTCCGCCTTCCTCTTTGGTTTAGAATCAGCAAAGGAAACACGTTTCTGCTTACCAGCCAAGCAGTGCGCACACGTGTTAGGAAGCCCTCCTGATAGCTCCGGAAGGACCTTGTTCTTCACCAAGATCTTCAAGTTCTTCTCGCTGATATGCCCAAGTCTGTGATGCTATAACTCCATAGAGTCGCCCTCTGCCGCATTCATACTTGGACCACAGATCTTGGCTTTAGTACGATAAAGGCCACAACACTTCCTTCCTCTGGCTACCACCAAAGGGCCCTTCACCAACCTCCAGGTCCCTCCACCTTCAATGCTTGTGAAACCACCATCATCAAGCCTACCAACGGAAATTATATTCATTCTCAAGTCAGGAATATGTCTGACGCCCTTGAGAACAATTTTCCCCAATTCAGTCTCCAAGTGGACATCACCACTGCCAACAATCAACGACTCACCGGAATTTGCCATCCGGATCACACCAAGATCTCCCGCAGAGTAGGTGTAGAAGTAATCTCTGTGAGGAGTGCAATGATAGGATGCACCTCCATCCACGATCCAGTCTGTGTCAATGCAGTCCTGGCAAGACGACCCACTGCACTGCAAGCATAACGGCTCAGCCTCCATAATCGAAGTCGTCGCATCACCACTGGATTCTCCTACCTCCTTGGTCTTTCCCTTCAGGTCTTTTTCATTTGGAAACAATCCTTCTTGAAATGACCCTTCTTCTTACAATAGTAGCACTCGATGTCCTTCTTAGACTTGCCCCTGGACTTACTCCTGGAACTATCCCTGTGTTTCACATCCTTCTTCACAGACCTGCCTCTTCCCTCCATGAGAAAAACACCCGAAGTAGAAGATCCAGAATCCTTCCTTCTCAGCTCTTCGTTCAGGAGACAACCAGACACCATCTCCATGGTTACCACGCCATTAGGTGCTGAGTTGCTCAACGACACTACTAGAGTCTCCCAACTCTCGGGTAAAGAACTAAGGATCATCAGAGCTTGGAGTTCATCTTCCAAAGTGATCTTCATGGACTCCAACTGATTGATAATACTTTGAGCAAGGTTCAGATGCTCAGTCATCTGTGAACCTTCCCGGTACTTCAAATTGACAAGCTTCCTGATCAGAAATGCCTTGTTACCTGCAGTCTTCTGCTCGTACAAGGCTTCAAGCTTTTTCCATAAGGCCTGAGCCGAGGTCTCTGTGGAAACATGATGAAAACAGAGTCATCGAGCCACTGTCTAATGAACCCTACTGCCTTTCGATCCATTTTCTTCCACTCTTCATCATCCTTAACTGAAGCAGGTCTCCCCGTCAACGGAGCATGGAGATCTTTACAATATAAAAGATCCTCCATCCGAGGCTTCCAGATGCTCCAATTCTTGTCATTCATACTGACCATCCTTGTGTTCTGTTCCATTGCTTTCTCAAATAAGTAACTCTATTACGGTCCACAAGTCGATTTATTTCAAGGGATTAACAAGAGAGGATAGGGAGCGGACCGATGGTCATCACCTACCGCACCGAGTTAGAAACCGAGGAATAAAAACGACTAGCCAAAGAACCTCCCTCTGATATTACTTGAAAGGGAAAAAGGGTCCTGCTGATAACGGCAACTCCCACCGATCAATAGAGCCAAAACAATAAGAGGCAAAACAAAAACAACAACACAAGTGAACACAGAGATATACGTGGAAAATCTTCACCACTTGAAGGTCAAAAACCACGGGGCACGACACAACGAAAAATCCACTCCAGTAAATAAGGATTACAGAAATTTATCTAGGTTTGCCCAAACCTAGAAAGCCCTCCGGATTTGACACACAAATCCACTCCTCTCTACCATCAAGACAAACAACAACTCCTCTACAACAGGATAAAACTCTACTCTCTCTTCAAGCACAATAGCAAACGAAGAAAAGAAAGAGTACACCTGAACCGTAGACGAAGAAGCCCTTGAAATGGTAGAGAAAACTCTTTCCAACAGCACAGAGGAAACACCTCGTCCAAGCAGCGAACTCCCGCCTACATCAGCAGCAAAATCAGCCATACGACAAAAAAAAAACCCAGGCAACAGCAGCACAAATCTGGCAAAAGCGGCGGCGAACTCCCGGCGTCACCAGCGCCGATCTCCTCCTTCACGAACGGCGAACGGGGGGCTTCGCTCCTCCTACACGAACGACGAACTGGGGTTGTTCTCCAATGTTGTCGGGGGGGGGGGGGGGTTGGAAGTACACAAAAAAATAACCGGTTCACACCTATTAAAAAAAAACCATCCGCCCCCCCCCTCAAAAAAACCTTTTCTTTTTTTTTCAAGAGAAAAAGGCAGTAACAAAAGAATTGTAACATCATAAAAACAGGTTGCAACTTCTTGATTTCTGCACAAACATCACCTTTAGGGGCTGAACTCCAACACAATCTTCCCCCTCAACTTCACTCATAACTCTGTCTTTCCTATACATTGATTCCGCCCCTTTTGGTAAGCTTCTTCCTCCCCTTAGAATATCTAGGTTTTGTTTTTAAATATTTGGATGACCTATAGTTACTCCCTTTTTGTTTGATCTAGGGTTTTCTTCATTATTAGCGGATTGGAAGCTATTGTTGAAGTTTATTTTGTTGGTTCTTATCCATTCATATTAGAACCCTAAGGTATTTTTTGGGACTCTATAATCTTGAAGATATCTTACATTCTCCAATTTTTTGAAGTTCCAGATTGTTGTGAAATGTGTGATTGTAGTGAAATGTGTGGTTGTTGGCGTTTAAATTTCAATTTTATTCATATTATTGCATATGTGAGTGCATGGTTTTCTTTGTTTGCACTATAAAGGAATGCTGTAATAGATTTGTGTATTCAAACTCACTATGTTGAAGAACCTCATAAGATAATTGAAATGGATGTTGGATCTCACTTTACAACATATCAAGTATTCTCATCAAGGGAATCCTTAATTGAGTGGATCTCACTTTACAACAGATCAAGATAAGCGAGCTGGCCGTCTCACACCCTGTGTACTCTTAGGTCGTGATAGAGACGGTCATCATAAAGACAATCAAAACAAGAAGAATTTTGTAAAGAATGCATTCAAAAATCTTCAAGTAAAAGATGCGATTACCCGTTTTATATTTCCGGGAAAAAATAGCAATTGTTGGTGATTGGAAGCTAATTATAATTTGCGGGAAGCATAATCATGAACATTGTTGATAAATTCCTGCACTTAGGTGGTTCTAGCTAGTACAAATCAAGTGGAAAGTGGGCATAGCAAGTTAAAAATTTTCTTGAAGCCAGTACTTGGAATTTTGCTATCGTATGGAAGACATTTGATCAAATGATCAACATCCAATATATTGACATTAAAAGGTGTTTTGAAAAGAGTTGTATACATGTAAACAAAAAATATAACAAATATTTATACTCGAAGCTATTGGGTCAGCTCCTTCATTAAATCAGAAAACAATCTTTATTGAATTTGTTAACGGCAATCATTTTATACAATTGTTGATGAAAGAGGATTGTCTACTACCACCGGTGATATATATGTGGATGAGGTATCATGCTTTAGGAGCAGAAGGGTGGGACTTGAGTTATGTTTCACGAGTTAGAGTGAGTGATTCTAAAAAATATGTTGATGAAATCGTTAATTTGACGGAACCTTGAACCTATGGTATGCATTTTTTCTTTTCAATTCATATTCCAGTATTTAGTGTTGACACTAATTCTCACACCATGACTTCTTGTGCAGGTATCTTGCATTTTGGTTATATTGGATCTTCATTATATACATGATTACATCCTATTAAGATATAACAATTATTTTTTATTATCTTTGTTAAAATTCTATAAGATATTTATGATTTCATTTTTATAAATTGCAGGTCTATGAAATTGGATGACAATTGGAGATCTTTGAAGCATTGAATCAATGATATGATAATTGACATATATTATTGAGATTAATTTTTATTTTTGTTGAACATATATTATCTATTTTGAATGATTGTTTTAATTGAATAATTTCTCAATCTATTACTTCACTAGTAATGCTAGCACAATAGAGCCACAATTTAAAAAAAAATTGAAAAAGAGCTTTTGATGTGTATTGTAAATATTTTATTATTGATGTATAATTTTTTTTTGATGTGTCAATAACATTTGACTGTCAATAACTAAAAACAATGTGCTTTTAATAGGGGATTGTTATCCGCATATCAAAAATGACTATTCGCAGATCCAAAGATACTTAAAATTGTTATTCACAGAAATTATTGTTATTCGCAGACTAACATTAAAAGTAAAAATTTCAAGAAGTGCACCAGCACCACAAGTACCATCAAGGGCATAGCTCAATGCTCACTACAATCCAAAAGAAACGGCTGGCTCTTTCGAATAAAGTGAAGAAGCTCAATGTACTCACAGCGGGGGAGGCGCAGCGAACGGTTGGCTCCTTCGAACAAAGTGAAGAAGCGAAGGATCGGGGGCTTCGAACAGGAGGATTCTTCTTCGCCGGCGAACTAGAGGGCACCACCTTTGCTCCTACGCCCGCGCCAACAAGGGCAATGCCTTTTCTGAAATTCTTTGTCGGAGAGCAGGCAGGCGATGTCGTCGTAGCTGGCGAGCGGGAGATGTGCGATCGAGAATTGGGAGAGCGTGAGAGGGTAAGATGCGGAGTGCGGGATCGGGCAGGTGGCTGGGGAGGAGAAAAGGAATTATGGTTTGGTTTGTGAATAAAGGGTTTGAAAAAGCATGTGGAATATTTAATGCCTTTAAAAAATGCTATTTTTGATTTGCGAATAGTCATATTCGATTTGCGATTAACAATTCCCTTTAATATTACCCATAACTTATCATAAATTACTAATTTTACTATTTCAGATTTTGAGAATACAAAAGTATCACCTTTTATGGAGCAAAACCCACGACGCGTTGTAATTTTTATGTCGCAAAAACCGCGACGCCATTCATCCCCTCCCGCTGGGATCGGGATCCTCTCCATTTCACTTGAAATGGAGGGGATCCATTTCAATATCTAATGGACAAGACAAGTTGGAAAGAAATCTTGTGGTGGAGATTTTTTTGATTAAAAAAATCTAAAAAAACATGGGAAATGATGAACCCGTCGGATCGAAAGCATTTCAATCTCGACCGTGAAATGGATCCCCTCCATTTCACTTGAAATGGAGAGGTCGCCGTCTTCTCCTCCCACGCCACGTCTGCCAATTGGCTTATATATAGTATAGAGTTGGAATGAGAACTAGAAGTGAGCTAGAGAGTTTCCGAAGCGGAAGTTACTCAGTTAGGCGGCTACTTCTACTCATCCAGTATTATTCTTCAGTGCGTCTTCAATCTCCCATCGGGGTTTAGGGTTCATGGCCTCCAAGCCATTTCCTTCGGGGTTAGCCGCTCGTTCGCGCCGGAACTGTTTCTCCGGCGATCTATGTTTCGTATCCAGTCTTCCCAGCTTCGGATCCAAGAGCATTGGAGCCCGCAGTCTTTTATTCCGCCCACTCCGGCTTCCCTATCGCTTCATTCGCGTGAAGAATGTCACCAGCGAGCCGAAGATCGCTGATCTGGTCTCCGAAGAAGGTATCCTCAACTCTCTCCCGATTTCACTTTGCATTCTTTTGCTAAGTGCTGCTACTCCCTGTTCAGATTTATAATTTTGATTCTTCTTGGCCATTTTTAAAGGCGTTACTGGGTTTGATTGATATCGTCATACAATTAGCATCCATCTTCTCATAGCATTAATCTGAATTATTAATTTTTCAGTGGATCTATCTTTCATATCACAAGCCTCTTCTTAATTGCATATGTAAAATTGTTTTTATAAGCCTGGATATGAATAATCCTATGATCCGCAGCTAAAACGACGTATTATATCCATCCTTTTGACAGTGAAACTGCACATCTTGAACTAATATGTTCTCATTTACATTAACAGAAGAGCTTGGTTATTAGGATCGTGATCTAGATCGTACGATTCAGGTTTTGTAAATTGATCTGGATCTTACCCGGGATTTAAATCGGGACCTCTGCGGCTTGGATCACGATACGGATCTTAGGATCGTTAGGATCGCGATCCTGACCCGATTCTACCAATCCAACCAAAGGGAACTAGAAACATGTCCAACCCTATCCTGACCTCATTTGGTTGAACACCCATACCCCATCGCTTAACCCTATCGCAATCTTGACCCCAATACCCTAGTGCAAAATCATATTTTGCCGCTTTATCCTATCTCAAGTGTCGATTGCAAATGGAGACCAAGGGCGACGTCTTCGATCTCTTCTAGTCCGGACAACGTCTTTCTTTTCCTTCCTTAGTTCCATTTCAGGTGGTATCCGTGTCTTCTATTCCATTCCATTGTATGAGCAATCCAGTGGTCAACAATCCCATATCTTTTTGCTTCCAAGCCGAGGCTTTCTCTTCCTTTTTAACGTATGAGCAATTCAATGACTAGAAATCTAGCAGAACAACAATCAAGGCTTCCTGCTTCCAACGTATGTGCAATCCAACAATCCATGTCAGTCTTTCTGCTACCACGTTTCCAACAATTTGTCGTTCCAGATTCCTTTTTAAATATTAGTAGTCATTGGACGTCCTACCTAAAACTAAAAGTGAAGTTAGGACGATATAATCATTTTGATTTAGTTATTCAATTATTTTTTGATATAATTATTTAAATATTGCTCAATTTAATGATTTTTTTTTAATTGAGCATCTAATTGGATGATACAAATTTCAATTTTATTTATTTTAGTCTTAATTTATGAATATTGTAGGATTTTGCGATCCTCGATCCGATCCTACAATCCGATTCGATCCAACCTCAAAATGATCTCACCTAGGATCTTGATTGCAACAATCTTGGAGAAGAGTTGATATACTCTGACAGCTTTCGTTTTATGTATAAATTTTGTAGAAAAAGGTCCAAAAGCTTGTATGTATTACTTCAAGTGTCAAATATAAGGAGAGAATACATATATATAGGAAAGAGGAGAGAAGAATAAATCCTATACAAGATGTGGGACTAAAGAAGGAGGAGAGAGGAAATAAAGAAAGAGGGCCCAATAATGGGCCCTTGACATGGGCTTTTCCAATACTCCCCCGCAAGCTGGAGCGTACAAGTCGTATGCGCCAAGCTTGGATAGACACTGATAGAAGAGGGTACTTGGTAGAGCTTTTGTGAGGACGTCCGCGACCTGTTCAGTACCCGGAACATGCTTGAGCTCGATCTTCTTCATGTGGACTTTCTTTCGGATGAAATGACAATCTACCTCAATATGCTTTGTTCTTTCGTGAAAGACCGGGTTCTTGGCAATATGTATAGCAGCTTGACTGTCACATAGGAGGAGAGCTGGTGAGGATAGCCTTACACCAAGGTCGGCAAGGAGACTCTCAATCCATGTGAGTTCTGAGACCACAAAAGCCATTGCCCGATATTCTGCTTCTGCTGAGGATCGAGCAACAACTGTTTGTTTCTTGCTCCGCCAAGTAATTATATGTCCTCCAAAATATGTGCAGAACCCGCTAGTGGATCGCCGATCATCAAGAGAGCCAGCGTAGTCGGCATCAGAGTATGCCACCAATGTTGGGATTGAAGATGAGGTTTTGTATACAAGTCCTTGGCCAGGAGCTGTCTTGAGGTATATGAGAATCCGTTCCACTGCCTGAAGATGAGAACTAAGAGGAGAGTGCATATACTGACTAATGAGCCCCACAACGAAGGATATGTCCGGTCTTGTTACCGTTAGGTAGATTAGTTTCCCAACTAGGCGACGGTAATATTCTGGATTTTGGAGAAGAGTATCAGAATCCGAGGCCTGAGCGCATAGTTTATGATTGACATCCATGGGAGTGTTCACAGGTTTGCACCCGGAGTAGCCTGCATTATGAAGAAGGTCTAGACAGTATTTCCGCTGAGAGAGGACCAGACCATCTGATCGTCTAGCAACCTCCAGACCTAGGAAGTACCGAAGATGTCCCAGATCTTTAGTTTGGAAGACAGAGCTCAAATGTTGCTTGACGGCCTGTATGCCATTCGAGTCGTCTCCAGTAATTATGATGTCATCGACATATACCAATAAGAGAACCGTACCCGTCGTCTGGTGGCGAGTAAATAATGAGAAATCAGCCGAGCTCCGAGTGAAACCAATTTCCCTGAGAGCTTTGCTGAACTTGTCGAACCATACCCGAGGAGATTGTTTGAGACCATAGAGTGATTTGAGAAAGTGACACACCCGAGGCTCCCCCGTGGTCTCAAACCCGGGAGGTTGCTGCATGTACATCGTTTTGTGAAGGTCGCCATTCAGAAAGGCATTCTTGATGTCAAGTTGAAGTAAGGGCCACTGTCGATGGACAGCCACCGAGATGAGAACGCGGACAGTGTTGAGCTTTGCTACCGGAGAGAAAGTCTCGTCATAGTCGAGACCTTGTTGCTGGGTGAAGTCTCGAGCGACCAGACGAGCTTTGAGTCTGTCAATGGTCCCATCAGGGGCATGTTTGATGACAAAAACCCATTTGCACCCAACTGATTTCTGTCCGGGAGGAAGGGGCACCAGGGTCCAAGTCCGGTTAGCCCAAAGAGCAGTCATTTCTTCTTCCATAGCAGCACGCCACCCAGGATGTTGAAGAGCCTCCTGGACGGAGTTAGGAACAGAGACCGAGGATAGGGAAGTAGCCAAGGTCTGAAGAGGTGGAGAGAGGCGATGTAGAGAAACATAGTTGGTCATCGGATGAGCTGTAGAGGCGACCACCAGAGCAGCAGAGCACGGAGAAGCCGAGGTCGAAGCCGACTGCATAGGGGCAACGGAAGGAGGAGGGCGTCGAGTATAGACCCGAATGACAGGCGGCTTTGGAGTAGAAGGGAGAGGTGGAGGCGAGTGGACGGGGATAACTGGACGGGGTATGGAAGGTGGTAGAGCGGTTGGTGGTAGAAGAGGGGAGAACGGAGGAGGGAAGAAGGGTTAATCCTCCCGGAAGGTAACATCAGCTGACACAGAAACCTTTCGGGTAGCCGGAGAATAACACACATATCCCTTTTGCGTGCGGGAGTAGCCGACGAAAATGTGTTTTGCTGCTCGGGGATCCAGTTTGTCGATTGTGGGACCCATGGTATGGACGAAACAGGAACATCCAAAGACCCTGGGTGTGAGAGGAAAGGCTGGTGCGGAGGGAAAGAGGAGGCTGAATGGGGTAGCATTTTGGAGAACCGAAGATGGGAGACGGTTGATGAGGAAGCATGCAGTGGAGACTGCAAAGTTCCAATATTCTTTGGGAACATGCATGTGAAGCATGAGGGATCGAGCAACATTAAGAAGGTGGCGGTTCTTACGTTCGGCGACCCCGTTTTGTTGAGGTGTGTAGGCACAAGATGTCTGATGAATAATGTCGAAGTCCGTGCAGAGATTGGCAAACTCGTGGCTCGTGTACTCACGGGCATTGTCAGAGCGGAACGTTTTGATAGTAGTAGAGAATTGCGTACGAGTTTCTTATACAAAGGCCCGAAAAGACACGTGGAAGCTCTGAGCGATCATGAAGTAAATATAACCACGTGGTGCGAGAATAATCGTCAATGAATGTTATAAAGTAACGATAACCAGAGATACTTGTAACCTTGTACGGACCCCAAATATCAGAATGTATTAAATCAAAAGGAGCAGAGCTCCGAGTACAATGTGCGGGAAACGAAGAACGGGGTTGTTTGCCAATAATACATGAATCACATTGAAAAACAGGAAGGGATACATCAGGAAGCGCCTTCTGGAGGATAGGTAGAGGAGTATGCCCAAGACGGCAATGCCAAGCACTAGAGGATACAGAGGAAAGGGCGGTAGGGGAAACATCGAGGAGGTAGAGCCCATTCTGCAGTCGACCCCTACCAATGGTAATCCGCATCTGCCGATCCTGTATCAAAAAACCAGAAGAAGTGAAGGTGATATAGCAGTTCATATCAGTAGTAAGACGACCAACAAATAGTAAATTAAAAGGGGATGCCGGCACATAAAGAGCGGAGCAAAGAGAGATGGAGGGGTGGATCAAGAGATCAGCACAACCAGAGACCGGAACATGCGCACCGTTGGCCACGGTAATAGACGTGGGATGAGGAGCTTCTGAGAACCTTGGCGACATCAGTGAGGTGATGTGGTGGGTGGCTCCCGAGTCCAGGATCCAACGGGAACTGGAAGAAAGACAGGCAGTACCTGTAGTGGAGGTGGATGCAATACCTGCAGAAGAGGTGGAGGCAACCGAAGCAGACGGAGGGTTGAGGAGTCCTTGGAGGTGTTGCAGCTGGAGGCGAATAGCCTCAATGTCCGTTCCGGCGGGTGGAGAGCTATCAGTAGTAGCAACAGTAGGCTGGCGAGGAGGGTAGCCATGTTTCTTATGACAGACTGCTTCAGTGTGTCCATCTCGGCCGCAGAATGAGCACTTTGGGCGACCCCTACCACCACGGCCCCTGCCGCGGGAACCCGTACGACCGCCCCGATTAGAAGATGGTGGGGGAAGTAAGGGAGGAAGGGCCTGCTGAAGAAGGGCCGGCGATGGTGGTGCAGACGTCTCCAGGGGAGGAGGTTCTCGAAGTAACATAGAGCAAACATCTGAGAAGGAGGGGGTAGCAGGTGATGCCAGAACCTGTGCCCGGATACTATGAAAGTGTGGCGGGACCCGAGCCATAATCATAGCAATACAAACATCCTCCTTTTGGGCACGCTGAGCAGCGAGATCAGTAGTAGATGGTTGGTGCTGAATCCAGGCCTCCGTGAGAGTCTTTGCACGAGCCACAAAGGAGGTCATGTCCATAGCTTTGCCAACATCCACAGCCTGAAGATCGGTGATGATGTCAAAGAGGTGCTGGAGGCTATCCTTGCCCGAGTACAAGGAGGAGTTCATCCCACATTGCCTTTGCAGTCTCATGATACATGATCATCTGGTAGGGCTCACCATCCAAAGAGTTCAGGATCCAGGTCTGGACGCGGCCGTCATTTCGTATCTAGTCATCACTAGTAGGAGAAGGAGGTCCCTTGGTAAGGTGACGTGCAAGGCCTTTGGCTTGCAGGACCCTCCGAACGGAGTGAACCCATGGGATGAAGTTGGACTTCCCCGAAAGGAAAAGGGTAGTAATTCGAAGCTCATCGCGGAGTTCAAGAGCAGGAGCTGTGCGGTCTGCTGTAGGGGTAGAGGTAGTCGAGTCACTAGAAGACATGGCGAGCTGGAGGAGAAGAGGCGAACAGAAAGCAGGCCGCGGCGGACAAGGGCAGCTCGCGGCGGACAGGAACAATCCGCGGCGAGTAGAGAAAGGGGAGGACCAGCGGGGGGAACTCAGCACGCCAACAACGGCTAGGAGAAGCCGCGAGAAGGGTAGGCCGCGCGGGAAGGAGAGGTCGCGCGGAAAGCAGAAGCCGCGCGGTAAGGAGAGGCCTACAGCGGCTAGGAGAAGCCGCAAGAAGGGTAGGCCGCGCGGTAAGGAGAGGCCGACAGCGGTTAGGAGAAGCCGCGATAAGGGTAGGCCGCGAAGCTTGCAACGGACCAAAGAGAGTAAGAAGAGGAGTCGAGACCGCTGAGCTCGCAGCGGACAGAGGAAGACCGCTGGGCTAGAGAGCGAGTTCGCCAAGCATGAGGAGGAAGCGAGGTCGCTGAACTCGCAGCGGACAGAAGAAGATTGCTAAGCAAGGGAGCGAGTTCGCCAAACAAGAAGAGGAAGCGAGATCGCCGAGCTCGCGGCGGACAGAGGGAGACCGCGGAGTTAGGGAGTGAGGTCGCCTAGCTCGCAGCGGTCAGAAGGAGGCCGCGGCGGACTGTGGGTAACAGTGGACCCCACAGACTAGAGAGATAGAGGGCTATAAAAGGACCAGAAGAGTGGATCCACGGGAGGAGAGGGATAAGAAAGAAGGGAGGTCAGGCCGGCGCGGGCAGAAAACACAGGCCGCGGAAACCGCAGTCTGCGCGGATAGAAAACCAGAAGCCGCAGTCCGCGCGGATAGAAATCGGAAACCTCAGTCCGCGCGGATAGAATTCAGAAGCCGCAGGAGACGGAACCTGCCTCTGATACCATGTAGAAAAAGGTCCAAAAGCTTGTATGTATTACTTCAAGTGTCAAATACAAGGAGAGAATACATATATATAGGAAAGAGGAGAGAAAAATAAATCCTATACAAGATGTGGGACTAAAGAAGGAGGAGAGAGGAAATAAAGAAAGAGGGCCCAATAATGGGCCCTTTACATGGGCTTTTCCAATAAATTTGAATAATTATTAAGGCCACGCTCGTTTGAACCATTTTCATTGTAAGGTTTTCGTTTTGGCCCAATACAAAAAAAAATCATACATTCTCGTTTTGGGTCAAAACAAAAACTTATATTCGTTTGCAGAATAGTTTTTGTTACGAATAAATAAAATGCACGAACACGAAGTACAATGATTGTACTAATTAGAACGAGCACATATACAATCTGGAGCAAGCTCTGGCCAAGACCAAGGAAGTTGGGTCCTTCAATGATCCTTCTCCAAAGAGAGTCCAAAATAACCTAGCACTCCAAATACCAAATACCTAAACCCTTTCCCCTTATATCGATGGGGGGGGGGTAAATAAACAATGAAATATAAATTCATTTAAACAATTAATTAATATCTTTTCAATAAGATACTGAAGTCAAAGATGATGTCAAAACAATGGAGAGAAAGTATTTTGGTACATTTGTATAAGAACAAATGAGATATACAAAATTGTGTTAATTACAGAAAAATTAAATTGATGAGTCATACCATGAAATTATGAAAACAAGTAATAGAAAGAATAATAAAACGGGAGACTAACATCTCGGAGAAACAATTTGGCTTCATGTCAGGGCGGTCGACCATGAAAGCTATTCATCTCTTGAGGAGACTCATTGACAACTACCGAGAAAGAAAACAAGATTTGCATATGCTTTTTATCGACCTTGAGAAGGCTTATGATAGAGTTCCAAGAGAGATCTTATGGGGAGTCTTAGAAAATAAAGGTTATCATAAATTGACATAATAAAAAATATGTATACAAATCCAGTGACAAGGGTGAGGACATCTGGAGGATTAACACAGGAATTCCATATTAATGTTGGCTTACATCAAGGTTCAGCGTTAAACCCTTATCTTTTTACCCTTATCTTAGATGAGCTCACCGGACATATCCAACAAACAATACCTTGATATTTATTATTTGTGGATGATATCGTTTTGGTTGATGAGACGCTCGAGAGTGTAAACACAAAACTTGAATCTTGGCGAGACACTTTAGAAAAGAAGGGTTTTAGGTTGAGCAGGGCAAAGAAGAAGTATATGAAGCTTAAATTTAGCCGTGCACGAAGGACAAATGATTTCGTTATTAAGTTGGGTGATCAAGATATTTCCTGTAGTGAATGTTTTAAATATCTTAGATCGATAGTTCAAAAATACGGAGGTATTGATAAAGATGTGATACATAGAATCCAAGCGGATTGGTTGAAGTGGAGAAACGCATCAGGGATCTTGTGTGATCGTAAAGTACCATTAAAACTTAAGGGCAAGTTCTACCGTACTGCGATTAGACCAGCGATGCTCTATGATTTTGAGTGTTGGGCAGTGAATTGTGTATATGAGCAAAAAATGGGAGTTGCGGAGATGAGAATGCTTAGGTGGATATGTGGACACACGAGACTGGATAGAATTAGGAATGAATGTATCAGGGATAAGACAGGAGGAGCACCAATTGCTGGGAAGATGCGAGAAGCTCGACTAAGATGGTTTGGATACGTACAAAAGAGACCATTAGAGGCATCTGTTAGGCGTCATGAGATTCTAGTCATTAAGCATGTTAAATGAGGGAGGGGTAGACCAATAAAAGCTTGGAATGAAACTATAAGGAAAAACATGATGTACTTAGGCATTAGTGAGATTATGACACAAGATAGGGCACAATGGCAACAATGGATCCATATAGCCGATCCCACTATAGTGGGATGAAGGCTTGAGTGTTGTTGTTGTTGTAATTAATATTAATTAATTAATACCAGTTAATTTTAAGAAATAATCACGGTGGTTCCAAATGCGCACGTCGGTGGTCCCGACGAGGAGTGACTCCTTTGGCAAATGCGTGATGATAACATTATACCGGCCTCGAAAATCAACCTTGTTCTCAAGGTTGAGTTGTACTTTTTTGTCAGGGTCTTTAAGAATGAGCGGGACTCAATTTGGGAAAAATGCGCCCTTTGACTGAAGAGGAAAAAAAAGAGGGTGGGATGTTGGGGGAAAAATCATTGTTGTTATAGGGAAATGAAGGGGATAAGGGGGATGACAGCCAGTGACAAGTAGAAGGGGGGTATAACATGGGGTGAAGGGAGAAAGCAAAAAGAATCAGAAAAGTGGGCCCGGATTCCCTGCAGGACACAGTAAATGCGCGTGGAGAGGGCTTGAGATGGGAAAGCACGTGGGAAAGGGGGGCAAGCGGCTCCAGGGAAATGAAATGGTGTGCCAGTCGGGGAGAAGAACCGAAGGAAGGAGTTACTGGGGCGTCGATGACGATAGTTCAGTCGATCTGTTGGAAGAGCTGGCGAGAAGCGTTGATGCCACCGAGGACGGGGAAGATGGTAGACGTGATGGTGAGTAGGTGACGAGCCCGACGCGCGTTGCTTTGAGGTTTATCGTCGAGGTGGAGAGACCGGTCGGAAGGCAGCCCCAAAAGTGGATGAAGTCGATCAAACAAGGCCGACACTAGAGGGTCCAGGAGGCCAGGGCGTTGGGGTGGAGGTAGCGAACAGCTGACTTTACAGACGTCAGACTGTGCGGCGTGTGCTGTGAGCAGCAGAGACCTCACCGAAGGGTTGGCCAAACGAGCGGTGAGACGATAAAGATTCGCTTGGAGAGAAGCGAGGAGGATGGCATGGACATCGATGTGGCGGACGACTGCGTCGAGGCGGGCAGCAGTCGTGGAAAAGGCTCGGGGGTGGCTCAACGGTGGTTTGGAAGTGAGCGGTGCCGATGGATTTTGAGCGGGCTCGGGGAGAGGGGTATAGAAAGTGGGCGAAATCCTGGCAGCTTGGAACAAACAGACGGGGACGACAACTCAGATCGTTGTTACAAATAGAGAAATTGCACGAACACGAACAACAATGATTGCATTAATTAGAACGAGCACAGATACAATCCGAAGCAAGCTCTGAGCCTCTGGCCAAGACCAACGAGGCTGGGTCCTCCAATGATCCTTCTCCCAAAGAGAGCCCAAAATAACCTAACACTTCATATACTAAACACCTAAACCCTTTCCTGATGTAGGGTAGGCTACGGGGTGCACCAAAACCTACGACTCTAGGTGAAGGTGCGGGAGTAACACACTAATCCGAATCTAAATGCAATGTGACCATCAGTGACGACGATGACTAAACTTGAGCAATGAAAATATTAGGGCCATACGAATAATTAAAGAGCAAGACAAACATTCAATTTGGCGATTTAGGCTCCGTTTGGGGGGACTTATTTTCACCGGTCAAGCGGTTACGACCGCATGAATCGGACCTTAATTATGGTCTGATTCATGCGGTCGTAACCGCTTGACCGGTGAAAAAAAGTCCCCCCAAACGAAGCCTTAATATGACGTTCCTCCGCTCGGAGGGCCAAGGTCAAGCGCGCGGCGAATAACTCCTCCTGCAAGTTAGTAGTGTATCAAAACAATTCTCCACTAACAAGAATCAAAGCGATGTATATTAATTCACTAATGAAAAATGTCAAATCACATAAACCAATACCACAAGAGAACTCACAAAGTAGAGGGCTGAACCAAAACACTGAAGATTATGGATCTGTACGTGTGGATCGACGATCGAAGATGGACCCGGTGGCGCGGAAATGGTGGCAGTGGCTGTCCTCGGTGGCGAGTGGGGAGATCGGGCCGGAAATGGAAAGATCCGACCATTAGGAGGGAGATCCGGGTTGGGGAGCTTAGATTCAATATTTTGGGATCGAATCCGGGTGGAGGGGTGATGAACCGAAGGTGGAAATAACGGATCGGGGTTGAAATTCTTAGATCTGAATTGATCCAAGAAATTAGGGCTAAAAGGGAGTGATTCACAAGAGGGAAGAAGTGGAGGGTCGGCATGAACAGTGACAATGTGAACAGTGTCGTCGCAAACAGTAACCCATGAACAGTAGCCGGCGAGCCGTGCCCGGTGAACAGTAACCGGGTTTCCTGGACAACAGTAGTGGGTTGGAATTTGGGGGCTATAAGGGCTGTGGATGAGGGTTTCAGAGGGGGAAGAAGAAGGCTATGGATGGGTAGTACCTTGGGGGAAAGTTTGAGCGCCTATGGTTCCACGGCGTCGGCATCGAGGGGTGATCGCGGCGTTCCGGGAATAATCTCTCCAAAACCTGCAATGCTTCATTCAACCCCTAACACTCCTATTTATAAGAAAAACAAAGCTAGGGCTTTCCCATCAATGACTATGATTGGCCGGTGGGGTCGGCCACTAAAATACATAAATAATAAACCCAAAAATATAAACTAATATATGTTTTTGACTCGCGGCGACGTGCCAGACGCAACCGCAGAGTCGGATCGGCGATCCGATCAAGCCTTCCTGTGCGAATAAATGAACGCGGGTCCCTCCTTGCGGCGAACCCCTCCAGGTGCACTATCTGATGGCTCTCCATCATTTCCCCTTATACAGATAAGAGAGGGTAACCAAACAAGAAAATACAAATTCATTTAAATAATTAATTAATCTAATTAATATTATTCAATTAATTAATACCAGTTAATTATAATAAATAATCACGACGGTTTTCAAATGCGCGCGCCGGTGGTCCCGACGAGTAGTGGCTTCTCTGGCAAATACGTGATGGTAACAATTTTTATGTTCGTTTTAGGCCAAAATGAAAACTTATGTTTGTTTGCAGAACTGGGCTAAATTTGCATTATTAATTTAATTATTATAGTTCTAAGTCAGGGGATCACTTGTTTCTTATTTATGTATTTTGATTTTAAGTAATTTAATTAACAGTTAATTGCTACAATTAGAGAGTTTACTTATCTTATTTAGAACAATTATACTAATCAAAGGATTACTTAAGATTTATCAAGCTACTATTAGAAATAATTAGAGTATTGATGTGATTCTAGTTGCAAAGATGTGTTGTAACTTGTAAGATTATTTTAATGGAATTCTAGAAATTGTAATCAGGAGGAGAACAATTTTGACTATTAATTAAGGAAAACTAAATTAATTTAGCAAACAAATCAATCAAAACCGTAGAAGAACAACACATCAAATGAAACTGTTACGGATCGGTTTCGGATCATTCGTCGTTTATCATATTATACGTTGTATGGAGCGAGTATGTTGTATGGAGTTCGTATTAGGAGTCGAGACATATTATTTTTATGTATCTTTAATATTGTATGCATCTTTATGTATTTACGGGTGTGTCACCCGGGGGTTCTATAAATAGACCCTTAGAATCTTGTAAGAGGGAGGAAATGAAATGAAGTCTAGTTCTTGTCTCTTGTTGTGAGATTTTGGTGGCTCTCTCCTCCAACGAGCAACCCCGCCTAGGCAGCCGCGGTTCCGGCTCCACGGTATCCTCCACCACCGCCATCTTCTCCACCTCCGATCACTATTCCGGCGAGTTATCGTTGTTACGCAGTAGACCCGTAACAACTTGGTATCAGAGGGACTGTCTCGCCACTCCTCGACGGTGACATTCCAGCGACTGCTTCGTCGCCATCGACGTCTCTCCACATTCCACAAACAAAACCACAGCCATTGCCTCATCTTCGGCACGCCATCCCTCCGTTTCCACCATCCCCGCGTTCCAGCGAACACACCCCCACACCGCCTGCATATCTCACGGCCTACATCTTCCACGGACAATATCTTCCACGGTCTTCTACGGTCTGCATCGTCCACGGTCTTCTACGGTATTCATCGTCCACGACGCCTACATCACACGCACCTCCCAGCACTGCAAAACGCCATCCCGAGTTCCAACGAGAACACCGCCTTACCCGTTGGCATCTTTGTACAGAATCGACGCCGCCTTACCCGCCTGTTGATTCCGACTTTCGCAACTCCCATTTCATCGTTGCTTCCTTGCTTCATCGACGACGAAGGTCTTGCGCAACTCTCTCCACGTTAACGTCAAATTCCGCACGCTCCCCTGCCCCTTTCGAGCTCCGCGCGCCTTTGCTCCCGCTACTTCGAGCCCCGTTGCTCCTTTCATCCCTCGAGCCCCGGAAACTTGTATTTTATTGAACCTACTGTTGTTCCCGTGGACCCCACTTCAAGTAATATTTTTATTTTCCTTTATTACCACAGCTGCCAACTAACTTCTTTATTACCGCCGCTTGTTTCTATCACACACCTATCTCACGCCCCTTATATATTTAAAACTCCAGTCTCATCTTTTCTTTTTATTATTCCTGCTGCTTTTTCACATCAAACCCATCAAATTGCCAACCTTTTAATTAATTACTGTTTAAATAATTAATTAACTTTATTTTATCCTCACAATGATATCGACATTAATCACATTTTATGATTCAGAGACTACTCGACTCTCTCATGAGATACATCGTCTTGGCGCAGCCATCCTGGTCCTCTTCAAAGACATACTTTCTAAAACTCCGGCTCCACTTGCCCCAGTCAACTCGACGCATCTTTTGCCGGCACTTGCTTCGCCGGCCCCCGCTCCGCCAACCCCGAGGGACCCGTTCCTGCCTCAGGTGACCTCATCGCCTACAGATTCGTTCCTTCTGCCGGTCGTCGCTTCGCCGACCTACTTGATGATGTTGCTCCTCACCGCTCCACCTACCTCGCCGAAGTCATTACTTACGCCGCTCGTCTTTCCAACGACGATGCCGCCACTCATCGACAATGTCGTCGTCGCGACGCGATATCATGCATTGTTCTGGCGGGAGATCAAGCTGCCAGATGATTCGGTCCCCACGTGGAGTTCGAGCTTGAGAGCAAGCTCGATTTCAAGGGCGGATGAGATGTTACGGATCGGTTTCGGATCATTCGCCGTTTATCATATTATATGTTGTATGGAGCGAGTATGTTGTATGGAGTTCGTATTAGGAGTCAAGACATATTATATTAATATTTATGTATCTTTAATATTGTATGCATCTTTATGTATTTACGGGTGTGCCACCTGGGGGTTATATAAATAGGCCCTTAGAATCTTGTAAGAGGGAGAAAATGAAATGAAATCGGTCCCCAAATATCAGAATGGACTGAAGCAAAAGGAGTAGCACTCCGAGTACAGTTAGGTAAAAAAGATACACGGTGTTGTTTGTCAAAGATACATGATTCACAAGTAAACTCTTGAAGAGGAACATCAGGAAGAGTCTTCTTGAGAATCGGGAGGGGGACATGCCCTAAACGACGATGTCAATCAACAAAGGTGATGGAGGAGAGAGAAGCAGGAGGAACATCCAAAAGATAGAGCTCATTAGACAACCGTCTTTTATCAATGATACTCTGCGTCCGCCGATCCTGCACAACGGAGGTAAGTGAGAAAGTGATATTGCAATCTAGATCTTGAATAAGACGACTAACAGAAAGCATGTTAAAAGGCAAGCCCGGAACATGCAGAACCGAGGATAGAGTAAGGCTCTGTTTGGTTAGGCTGGTGCTGATGAAAAGCTACTGATAAAAAAAGTGCTGATTCTGGAAAACGGAGTTTTGTTAAAAAATGATTTGTGTGAAATGAAGTTTGCAAAACGGAGTTTTAAAAAAGTTATTTGGAAACAAAACATGATTTTGAGTGAATTTTTTTTCATAACTTTTAATTACCAACTATTAAATATATGAAAAAAAAATATTTTTTCCACAATATTACACTCATCATAACAAATAATGTTTCATCAGATATTTTTTAGAACCAAGTAACCCCCGCCATTTTGATCTATGATCTAGCTTCATACAACTGATCTGCTATAATATTATGTATCGCGATCATCTCCTCTACACCACCTACTATGTCAGAGCATGTTTCTTGCCGCCCTTCTAAGGTCATCCCATGACCTCGACCCCTTTGCTCACACTCACTAAAATCAATATCCACACGCGAAGGGTGCCGACGAATGAAATTATGTAAGGTCATTGTGGCGATCACAATAGTTACTTGTTTGTTAAAGCGATAGCTTAGCGTGTGCCGCAGCATGACTCACTTCTTCTTCCAAAACTCGAATGATCGTGCTATCACACTTCTAAACGATGAGTGTGCATTATTGAACATCTTTCGACGTCCTTCTGCTCGACGACCGCCACGAGCAAAGTTTGGTAGATGATGCCGTGTATCTTGATACGGTTTCAAGTATCATATTTGTAGAGGATAACCAGAATCTACCCAGTAATATTTTTTTGAAAATTATTAAAAATTATTTAACAACAAAACATTTGTATAGTAATAAATAAACAAACAAAATTTTAAATAATTACCTAGAGGTGGATGCGGGAAGTTATAACGGGAATCACTTATGACAAAATTGAAAATGCGGTTCTCGTGCGCTGATCCCTCCCAACCCGTCATAACGAAAGTGAAGCACATGTTGAAATCACAAGCAAGCATGATATTTTGAGTTGGACTGCCACGTCTCCTAATATATGATACTTGACTTCCAACTGGTATGCACGCGTCAACATATATCTCATTTATTGCTCCAATGCAATATTTAAAAAATGGCATGTAACGTCTGTCATACAGAATCTCCGGCGGAGTGCTACTGAAAGTCATATCTGATGACTGAATCACTTCCTTCGCTAACTGCAACAAAGCGCGAAGACCTCAAGAAAAAAATCTTCTAGCTGTCTCCGTTGAATGTTGAAAGCGCTCAATTATTTTTCTCATTGATTCATTATGCGACAATATGTATATGGTCAATGCTAGAATTTCTCTGGATGCAGTCCTTCTTGTTCCCTGAAATCCACACTTCTCTACCAGAGAATGCAATAAATCCATAAATATTTCTTGACTTGTCATGAAAGAGTCATGAAATCTCACTCGTGGCTCACGAAGTAGTTCTCCAACCCATTTATCACCTATTTGTTTTGAAGTCATGCGTGGTACTGGAAGGTGTAACAGAGAGGTATATTTTGGATACCAGAGATATTGTTGTTACCACATTCTGATGATGGACAATCATATAATTTCTTCTAGTAATTTTCTGTTCTTCTATGGAGTTTTCAGTATCATCGCTAGACATATTCTGTTAATAACATGCATTACCAATAATTATTACCACAAAAAATAAATATGAGAACAAAAAATAAGAACAAGAGAACAAACTTAGCAGAAGATGATATCATAGTAGTGTCCACAACAACAGAATAATCATAACAAAAGATGATATCATAATAGTGTCCACATTCGAACAACAGAACAAACATAACAAAAAGATGCAATCATAATAATGTCCACATCCGAATAACATAAAACATAACAAAAGATAACTCAACTACCCCCACGGATGAAATGGTTACGCAACCACTTTACATTCATGTTATCCGAAAGGCACAAGAAAGTCTCCCTATGATTTTTGTCCATAAAATATGTGATGACAAAATCATTGAAGTCTTCATCAGACTGCACTTCCGAGTATGTGGCTAATTTGTCTAATGCCCGGTGGATGCTAAACTCAGAAGAAGATTTTTTGGGTGCCTCCTGGTTGCATTGACTAATGGTCTTAGAAGACTGTCAAATCTTCTTAACACGGAGCTAATAACTTTGTTTTCCATTTCTTTCTTTTCTTGCCAACTTCAGATGTAGTTAGGGTCTCACGTGGCGGAGGAACTCCGCAGACCTCAATGTCTTCAGGTTCACCATCTGACATTCCTCTTCCGTCAACGGACTCTGGGATCTCATTCATGGTGTTGGGGGTGCAAGCATGATGTCCTGTCGCGACAACAGAATTGAACATCATATACAGTTTCTCCTCTAACTCTGGCTGGATTCCTGAGTACCGGAATTTCTTTGCCGCCGGGACAACCTGAAAATTACAGATATTTAAAATCATGCGTTGATAATTTTTAAAAAAGTAAAACAAATTTTACTTTAGTAAATGAATACCTTCAATCTTTTATCCCACCACTCATCTGAGGCGTATGTCCTCGATGCATTCTAACCTATTCCAGTCTCACTACGTTTCAATTCCGTCTATAATTTTCACACCTTCTTCAAATGATCCCATTTATTTTTCAATTGGACTTTGTCATTTTTTTTCCAGTCAGTTCTTCAAATTTCTTCGTAATGTTTCTCGAACCATCTTTATTAAAACGTGTGGTCGGCCGATTCTCAACTTCGATCTCTTTAATGCATATGTCACGGAAAAGCATGACATCTGCAGTGTCATAAAAAACGGGCACTCCACCATCTTTTGATTTGCCCATCATTAGAAAATAAAATAAGTTATTTTTTTTATGAACACACACAAACGCATTAATAAACACACATATAGATATTTATGAACAATAATTCATAATAACCATATAAGACTAATCGTTAGACTGATAACTGCATTATAAGATATTCAATGCAATAATAAGAACAAACTACAAAGTTGTATGTTACTGCACATATGAAAGAAATCATGGTGAGTGTTGATTTTAAAAACTCCTTACACCCTTCTCAACAGTCAACATTTTATAGTTGTGGTGGCAATAAAGCATCAACTAATCTGACCACATACACCACTCCAACCACATACACACACAAGGAATATATATACAGCACACACACAACACACACATACAACATGCACATACAACACACACATACAACACACATACAACATATACATACCACACACACATACAGTACACACACACAGACATACAACACACACACAACACACATACAATACAACATACACACACATATATACAGCGCACATACCAGAATTGCAATATAAAACTTTTTTGCTATTCACAATCGAACTTTCGAACATTGTACTCTTAAAACATTTGGCAAAACATACATACTATGAATTTCATCTTTAGATGTAGAGATTTTCCACAACATACAAAATACACATACATAAGCTTACACCAAACATTATTAGATTGTTTTCGTTATTGTCTCGTCTCTAGTGTTAGAAGATTGTGTCTTCCAAAACTATACAAAGTGAAGCTAGGTAATTTTTTATCTTTCGTATGTGCACAAATAATGCTAAGTCATTGCATCAAATTTATGTTAAATCAATTTGTAACCATCGATAATCATATGAGCACCAACATTACAAATCAATGGCAGGATCGGAAGAGACGGCGGAAAAACAAACCAGAGGTGTGCGCGGGTCGTCGTTGTCGGGGAAGAAGAGCCAAACGCGGGTCGCGGGTCGTCGTTGGGAAGAAATCGCCGCTCCCGGATCGTGCACCGCTCACGCTAGGTTTTCGGGAGAATGCATCAGCAGGTTCTATCGGGAAAAAAATAGCGGTTGAACGAGGAAAAAAGTAGCGGCTGGGTTTATACACAAAACCACAGAAATAATTAAATGCGGTTTTCAAAATTAGCAGCGCCAAACGCTTCTTACTCGCAAAACGGCGGTGCGTTTCCACCGCACCGCAGGTAAAAAGCCAAACCAAACGCTACCTAAGTGTCGAAGTCAGAGGCAAATCAGCGGCGCCAGAAACCGAGGTGGTGTTACCATTGACCGCGGTGATGAACTTAGGATAAGCAGAAGACAAGTAGTGAGTTGGTTTCTGCAGAGTAATGTGATGGGTGGCACCGGAGTCCACAATCCAGTGGGAGCTGTGGGAGAGACAAGATATACCTTCATTGGAGACTGACGCAACAGAACCATATGAGCGAGCAACCACCCTTTAGAGATGCTAGAGCTGGGTGCGGAGGGCAGTGAGGTCATCACGGGTGGAGGAGGTAGGATTGACTGCAGCGGAGGCAGTGAGATGAGGAGGCAGACCATGCTTGCGATATCAGGTGGCCTCAAAGTGACCTTCCCGACCACACTGAGAACATTTAGAGAGAGATTGCCCATTACGTCCCCGTCCCCGGGTGTTGGTGCGACCCTCACAAGCCGGAGCAGAAGGAACGGTGAAGGGCTGCTGGAGAAGAGCTGGAGCGGGAGGCCCATGGACATAAGGTGGCGGAGTAACCTTCAAGAACATCGAACAAACATCTGTCAGAGGAGTTGTAGTTGAAGAGAGAAAATGAGCCCAGACGCTGTGGAGATGGGGTGGAACCTGGGCCATCATTATGGCGATCCCGACTGCTACTTTTTGCGCTCGTTGCGCAGCTAAATCCATTGTAGGGGGCTGATGTTGTATCTAGACTTCAACAAACGTCTTGGATCACACAACAAAAGAGGTTAAGTCATTTGTTGCTCCAGGGTCAAGAGTCTGAAGATCGGTGATAATATCGAACAGGTGTTGGAGGCTGTTCTAGCCAGAATAGAGGGAGTGGAGTTCCGTCCACAGCTTCTGTCGTCACATAATACATGGTCATGCGATAGGGCTCTGTGTCCATGGAATTGAGGAGCCATGATTGGACACGGCCGTCGTCACGAAGCCACTCTTGGGACAGGAGTGGCCGCTATTAGATGGTGGAGAAGCCCTTTGGCCTGGAGGACACGACGAACAGAGTGCATCCACTCAACAAAGTTCTGCTTGCCGCTAAGAGAGATGGTAGTGATCTGAAGCTCATCGTGAACATCCTGGAGTGGAGCAGCAGCCCCGGCAGGAAGAGAGGAAGCAGCGGTAGAGTCCATGACCAAATGCAACTAGGCGAGCAGACGGGTGACAAAGACAGTAGACCGCAAGAAACGGCTGGTAGAGGCGACGTGGAGAGCACCAGATGCGGCCTGCAAATAAGACAGATGCGGCCTGGAGAGAACAGATGCGGCCTGCAGAGAAGACAGATGCGGCTTGGAGAGAACAAATGCGGCCTGGTAGCGACCAGAGGCACCAAATGCGGCCTGCAGAGAAGACAGGTGCGACCTGCAAAGAACATATGCGGCCTGCAGAGAAGACAGATGCGGCCTGGAGAGAACAGATGCGGCCTGGAGAGAACAGATGCGGCCTTGTAGTGACCTGAGGCAATCAGGGAGTAGCAGCGGGGAGAAGCAACAGCAGGGAGAAGTGGCGGCCTGGATGCAATCAGGGAGAAGTGGCGGCATGGTGATCTGAGGCAATCAGGGAGTAGCAACAACAGAGAGAAGTGGCGGTCTGGAGGATAAACAGGAATGGGACAACGACCTAAAGCAGTCACTGCGGCAACCACTGTGGGTAGGCAAAGGAGAAGCGGCGGCTTGAGAGTGACCAATGGCTTAGAGGGAAGAGACCGCAACTTGCGGTAGGGGAAAAAGCAGTCAGAGAAGAGCCCGCGACTAGAGAAGAAGTCCCGGCGATCGGCGGCGGGAAACAAATCGCCACAGTTCGCAGAAATCGCGGATAACAAACGAAGTCGCGCACAAGAGCGGGGGCCAGCCAGGACAAGAGAGGCTATAAAAACCGGGAATGGAGGAGACGGTAGGAAATGAGCACGGGGCCACTGGAAGGAAGCGGCCAGAGAAACCTACCGCCCGAAGGGGTGCGGTTAGATTCAACGCACTATTCGCCCAAAGGGGTGCGGTTGATGAGGCTATGGTCCATGCTCGGGAGGATCACAATCAGACCTTTGAGTTTCTTCATGGTCTTCATCGGTACTTGGATCAGATTAGTGTTCATATTTTGGGGCGTGTATCGTTACCGTCCCTTCCAGAGGTTTATAGCATTGTCTAACAGGAGTTTGATCGTCGTCAGTCCCTTTTTCCCGACCCTGCTCCTGAGAGTTCTACTCTAGTTGCCGGTACACCTTCTGATGTAGGATAGGATGTGTACCGTGCAATCTAGGCTAATTCGAGTGAGTGGACACGTGGATGCTATATGTAAATGCACAAAATCCGCTCGACAATTATTTCAAATAAGATTCACAAGCATGCATAAATAATATAGGCAAAAACAATTTTTATTAGGGCGGTCAAGCAAGGCTTTTCTCCAAACGGAGGGCCAAATTAAGCACGTCACAAATGGCTCCTTCCTGCAATCAAAATTCTTTACGGGGTAAAATTCCACAAATAAATATTTAAGCAAGTATGAAGAGTCCAAGCAACATCCAAGCGCTGAAAACTAAAAGTCCATACAACAAACAACTCACAAACAAAGGAATGTCCGAGGCGGGAGAGATCCAGCGGTTTTGAAGGTAGATCCGGGTGAGCGTGTCGGAACGGTGGATGTCCGTGGTGGAGAAGGGTTGCGGTGGGCTGAAAGTGGATAGATCTGGTAATTTGATGACGGATCCGGGCTACGGGGAGGAAATATGTAAGTGGGGTGGGGGGGGGTAGATCGATGGAGGGTAGCGCTAGATCAAAGTAGATCTAGGGTTTTCGGAGCGGTGGGAAGTGGATCCACGAAGGGGAGAAAGAAGTGAGGGGGCGGGTGAACAGTAACGGCGGATGAACAGTGCGTCTGAAAAGTGTCGGCGGGTGAACAGTGCGGGTGAACAGTAATTTCTGGATTTCTGGACCGCGGTAAGGGTTGGGATTTGGGGGCTGTAGGGGTTGTGGATGAGGGTTTCGGAGGGGAAAAAAAGAAGGTTATGGATGGGTAGTACCTTGGGGAGGAAGTTCCACCGCTAGGAGTCGACACCTTGGGCTCCACGGCGTCGGCACCGTGGCTTGATCGCGGAGTTCCGGGAATAACTTTCTCCAAAACCAGCAATGTCTCTCCAAGCCTCTAACACTCCTATTTATAATATTCTAAACATTAGGGCAACCCGTGATCGACGGCTATGATTGGTCGAAGCGATCGCGTGCCAAATAAAAGAAAAAAGAACTGAAAATAACAAAGTTATATATTAAAAAGATTTGCGGCGCGCATCCGGACGCATCCGCGGGATCGGATCGTCCCTCCGATCAAGTCTTCCGGCGAGAATAGACGAAAGTGGGCTCCGCCTTGTCATGGGCCACCGATGGTCCTCCATCAACTCCCCCGACTGAAAAGAATTCATCTCCGATGAATGGAGATGAACATACTGTCGTCGAAGCTCAGGGGCGAGTCGATCCAGCTCAGTAGGCAGAATCCACGTATCATCAGAGGCGGAGCGGCCTCTCCAACGAACCAGGTAGCGGCACGAGAATCCAGTGGTAGTAGGGACGTACTCATGGGCGACGATATCTGTAATACTCTCAGTATACTGCTCTCGTGAGGTGGATCCCGGAGCGATCAGGGGTGCAGGCGGTGTCACCATAGGTGAAGGACTCCCAAGGGTGCGTACAGCAGGGGGCAGGACAAGTGACAGAGGTGAGCCGGAGGAAGCTGTGGCTGGTGATGAAGTGGAGTGGTGGTGATCATCCCGACTCGGGTCCGAATATTCGCGAGGTTCGTAATACGGAGTCAAGTCCTCAATGTTGAACACCGGATGGATGCCCATACTCGCGGGAATATTCAGCTCGTAGGCATTTGTCCCGATCCGCTTAATGATCGAGTAGGGACCCATTCGTTTAGCGCTTAATTTTTTGGCAGGCCCTGGTGGGAGCCTCTCCGCCCGAATTCGTACCATTACCTGCTCGCCTTCGTTGAAAACTTGTTCTCGCCTATTTAAATCTGCACGGGTCTTATAGTTTTCATTACTTGAAATAATTTGCCGATGGACTGACTCATGTAAATCATACAAATGACGTGCAAATGACTCGGCGGACTCACTTGGACGGGACTCTAATGGACAAGGAATGAGGTTGATGGGCTTCTTGGGTTCATACCCTAATACTATGTGAAATGGGCTCAACCCGGTGGACCTATTGACCGAACTATTGTAGGTGAATTCCGCGACGGAAAGGACGGAGTCCCAACTCGCCACATGCTCGCCAACAAGACATCTAAGCAAATTCTCTAGACTACGGTTCACAACCTCAGTCTGTCCGTCAGTCTGGAGGTGATATGCAGATGAAAATTTCAGGGTAGGGCCCGTCTTGTACCATAAGATCTTCCAAAAGTAACTCACGAATCTAACATCCCTGTCGGAGACTATGGACTTCGGTAGGCCATGCAACCTAAAGACGTCCCGAATGAAAATGGAAGCAACACGTGATGCGTCTGCAGTCCTAGAGCAGGCTATGAAGTATGCCATCTTGGAAAAACGATCAACGACGACAAAGATGGAGTCGTGCTTTCGAACCGTGCGCGGCAGTCCAAGTATAAAGTCCATACTAATATCCTCCCAGGGCCTAAGTGGGACTGGTAAGGGTGTATACTAATCCTGTGTTTTGTTTAGTTCCCTTCGCAGTCTGACATGTACGACAATGCCGGACAACTCTGGCCACATCCCTCTTCAGGCATGGCCAATAAAATCTATCCTTGACGATAGCTATGGACTTATCTCTGCCAAAATGCCCGGCGGCTCCGCCCGCATGAAGCTCACAAATGAGATAGTCACGGTATGATGTGCTGGGGATGCACATGTGGGAGCCCCGATAAAGGTAACCTTCCCAAATCTGAAAGCCGTCGACAGGCTCAGGTGGGTCTCGGGATAAAGCTGTGTATATCTCGTCGAAGTCCGGACAACCTGGGTATTTAGCAATAATCTACTCAAGTCCGTCCACGTGGGCTCTCAGGGTCTGTAGAAGGGTGACCCGCCGACTCAACGCATCAGCGGATTTGTTCTCAACACCAGCGCGATGTTTGAGAACATAGTGGAAATCCTGGAGGTACTCAACCCACTTTGCATGCCTATGCCCCAACTTCTTCTGGGAATCTAAGTACTTAAGCACCTGGTGGTCCGAATAGAGAACGAACTCCCGGGAAAGGAGGTAGTGTCTCCAGTATCGTAATGACTGAACGATCGCGTAAAACTCCCTATCATAGTTGGAGTATTTTTGCTTGGCTTCATTTAACTTCTCGCTGAAATAGGAGACCGAGTGTCCCTCCTGGCTCAGCACACCACCGATCCCTATTCCCGAGGCGTCACACGCAACCTCAAAAGCCTTGCCAAAATCAGGGAGTCGTAAGACTGGTGCCGTAGTCAACTTCTCCTTAATCTCCTCAAACGCTCGAGTGGCCGCGGGGGTCCATTGAAACTCGCCCTTCTTCAAACAGCTAGTGAACGGGGCCATAATCGAGCTAAATCCTCGAACGAACCATCTATAGAAAGTAGCTAGACCATGGAAGCTGCGGGCCTCGTGAATGGTCGTATGCAGGGGCCACTCGCGGATGGACTTAACCTTCTCAGGGTCGACTGACACTCCTGTGGATGATACGATAAATCCCAAGAACTGAACCGACTCGGCGTAGAACGAACACTTCTTTAGATTCACGAATAGCTTCTCACTACGAAGGGTCTCGAAAAGATATCTCAAGTGCGCTAGGTGGTCGCCATGGGTCTGACTGTAAATCAGAATATCATCAAAATACACAACTAGGAACTTGCTCATGTAGGGCCGTAATATCTGTGTCATGATCCTCATGAACGTGCTCGGGGCATTGGATAGCCCAAACGGCATGACCATCCACTCATACATGCCATCTTTAGTCTTAAAGGCCGTTTTCCATTCATCACCCTCTCGTACCCGAATCCGGTGGTACCCACTCCGTAGATCGATCTTGGAAAAGAGTTGGGCACCTGACATTGTATATAATAAGTCGTCAAGGCAAAGAATGGGGAACCTGTACTTCACCGTAATCTTATTGATGACACGACTATCGATGTACATGCGCCAGCTACCATCCTTCTTTGGGGTAAGAAGGGCGGGAACGGCACAGGGACTCAGGCTCTCCCGAATGAATTGCTTCCGGAGAAGCTCGTCAACCTGCCGCTTGAGCTCGGCGTGCTCATCTGGATTCATACGATAGTGCGGTAGGTTTGGGAGAGAAGCTCCTGGGACTAGATCAATAGCGTGTTGGATATCTCGCAACGGTGGAAGCTCATCAGGTAACTCCTTCGGCATGATGTCAACAAACTCCTCAAGTAGGGTCTGAATCTCCGGGGGGAGATCCGGAGTCACCGTCGGGCTCTCAGAAGCCATAGTGGCGGTAACGATGTAAAATACGCTGGCGTCCCTGCTCTCCCGCAAGAACTCACTACACCGCAGGAGATGTAACAGTCGCGACGATATGGTGCTCGTGGAGGGCTCAATCGGACCCTTGGATTTCTCCTTGGGTCGGGTGGGTGACAACGTGATCTTCTTACCTTTATCATAAAACGTGTATGTGTTCGACCGGCCGTAGCACGTGGCATCGCGGTCGTACAGCCAAGGTCGACCCAATAACACGTGGGCAACATCCATTGGAATTACGTCACACCACACATGATCCTCGAATATAGCAAGCCGAATCGAAACGAGGCACCGCTGTGTCACCTGGATGGCGGTCTTGTCCACCCAAATGACCCGATAAGGGTGAGGGTGGGGCTCCTCTTTCACTTGCATATGCTCTAAACCTCTATGGGCCGCAATATTGACACAACTCCCACTATCAATGGCTAGCTTGCAGGGTCCGCCTGCGCTAGGAAAATACGTGTAGAAGATAGTGGTGCGACGTCAATCCTCGTCCGCACGAGGAGTATATAGGAGACGTCGCACAACTCCCATCTCTAGGGATCTCTCAGCCTCGCTCTCCCATCCCTCCTCAATCGTAGCCTTGACCTCCTCAGTAACATCCTCGGCTCCCTCTAGGCCAGGCTATTCCTCTCCCTCAACTAGCAGGCTTCGTGTGGGGCAATGCGTCGCCACATGTTCTCTGCCAGAGCATCTAAAACACTAGATACCCCCAGGTCTCTGGCCCTCGGTGGCGATGGCCTTACCCTTCATGTCAGTGGTGACCCGTGGGGGCGGGGTAGCCGTGGTAGTCTGGAAAGGGGTGGGCTTCTTGAATGTCGAAGAATCAGTGCGCGAGGGGAACTGCTTTGTACCCGAAGTACGCAGATACTGCTCGTACTCTAAGGCGAGCTGGAATATCTGGTCAACAGTCTCGAGGCAATGGGGAATCAACTCTCTCCGGAGCTTCGAACGAAGGCCAGCCTTAAATCGAGATGCGGTGGCAATGGACTCCTCAGAAATATCGCTCCTAACGACCAACTCATCGAATCGAGCCATGTACTCGGCTACTGAGAGCGTCCCCTTACGTAGGCTCTGTAGCTGATCAAGCAACTGATCACGGTAAGAGGCGGGGAGATATTTATCCTTCAGTCTCTCCTTCATCTTATCTCAACGAGTGATGGGATAATAGCCTTCTCTCTCGACAGCTCTCTCTACGCTAATCCAAAGTACCTTGGCTTGTCCAGTCAACTTCATCTTCGCAAAATGGACGCAACGCTCGTCTCTCATATCGTACCAGTCAAAATAGTGATCCATGTCTAGGATCCAATCACCAAAGGCCTTCGGATCCAAGCGGGCGTCGAACGATGGGGCGTCTAGGCGAATCCGACGAGTGATGTCGAAGGCATGGTCATCTCTCTGCGGGTCGGGATAGTCCCCTGGATAGTCATCGTATTCGTAGTCAAACCTTCGTCGGTCTGGTGGGTAATAATCATCACGGTGCTGGTCGCGGCGACCAGGTAGAGGCACCCGGTCCCTAAGGTCAGGCTGCGGCTGACGGGGAATACGATAATCCTCACGCGGGGGTGGGTGTCTATCACGTGCTGGCTCAGGGTCTCGCCTTGCCGGCGGGACTGGGGCCCGGTAGGGAATGTCACGGTGACGGCGTTCCACTGGTGGTTGGCCCACTCTCGGGCGCCGATCGGGACGTGGAGAAACATCAAGGTCATCCTCCAAAGGATCGTCGCAATGTGTAGGCGTGTCCCTGACATTCTCTAGGTGGTCCAATCGTAGGTTTACCTCGGCAAGGTCTTGTCGCACGTCATTAAACTGGGCGCCTAGGCTGTCGAAACGGTCTAGGATGAGGCGCTGGAACTCAGCAAATGCGGTGCCCGAATTCGAGCTTCCCGCTCGGTCGTCTGCTACTTGAGGTTCTGTCATGCTAGTCCTAAATGTCCTACCACTACGGAGCATGCAAATGGCCTAACCTTGCCTCTGATACCAATTTGATGTAGGGTAGGATGTGTACCGTGCAATCTAGGCTAATTCGAGTGAGTGGACACATGAGTGCTATATGTAAATGCACAAAATTCGCTCGGCAATTATTTCAAATAAGATTCACAAGCATGCATAAATAATATAGGCAAAAACAATTTCTATTAGGGCGGTCAAACAAGGCTTTCCTCCAAACGGAGGGCCAAATTAAGCACGTCACAAATGGCTCCTTCCTGCAATCAAAATTCTTTACGGGGCAAAATTCCACAAATAAATATTTAAGCAAGTATGAAGAGTCCAAGCAACATCCAAGCGCTGACAACTAAAAGTCCATACAACAAACAACTCACATGCAAAGGAATGTCCGAGGCGCGAGAGATCCGACGGTTTTGAAGGTAGATCTGGGTGAGCGTGTCGGAACGGTGGATGTCCGTGGTGGAGAAGGGTTGCGGTGGGCTGAAAGTGGATAGATCCGGTAATTTGATGACGGATCCGGGCTACAGGGAGGAAATATGTAAGTGGGGGGGGGGGGGGTAGATCGGTGGAGGGTAGCGCTAGATCAAAGTAGATCTAGGGTTTTCGGAGTGGTGGGAAGTGGATCCACGAAGGGGAGAAGAAGTGAGGGGGCGGGTGAACAGTAACGACGGATGAACAGTGTCGGCGGATGAACAGTGCGTGCGAACAGTAATTCCTTGATTTCTGGACCACGGTAAGGGTTGGGATTTGGGGGCTGTAGGGGTTGCGGACGAGGGTTTCGGAGTGGGAAAAAGAAGGTTATGGATAGGTAGTACCTTGGGGAGGAAGTTCCACCGCTAGGAGTCGACACCTTGGGCTCCACGGCGTCGGCACCGTGGCTTGATCGCGGAGTTCCAGGAATAACTTTCTCCAAAACCAGCAATGCCTCTCCAAGCCTCTAACACTCCTATTTATAATATTCTAAACATTAGGGCAACCCGGGATCGACGGCTATGATTGGCCGAAGCGATCACGTGCCAAATAAAAGAAAAAAGAACTGAAAATAACAAAGTTATATATTAAAAAGATTCGCGGCGCGCATCCGGACGCATCCGCGGGATCGGATCGTCCCTCCGATCAAGTCTTCTGGCGAGTATAGACGAAAGTGGGCCTCGCCTTGTCATGGGCCACCGATGGTCCTCCATCACCTTCCTTGTTGGAGGCTCGTCCTGCCTGTGATTCTAAGTTGAAGGGTACGGATAAAGTCCATCTTCTCTGTGATTATTGTGGGAAGACCCGTCATACCAGAGACACATGCTTTCGACTCCATGGTTTTCCTCCACCGAGAGGTGGTGCTCCTCCTCGCGGTGTTCGTGGCTTCGACCGCCCCACTGGTCGCACACCTCCCCGTTCGGCCCATCTCACTGATGCTGCTGCAAATACTTCTCCTGCTCTGTCGGGTGCTGATTCTTCTGTCCTCCCTGGTGCTTTCTCGGCTGATGAAGTCCTTGCTCTTCGCTGCATGATGCAGGGTCTTTCTACGGAGTCTTCTGCGTTGTCTTCATATACCCTCACAGGGACCCCTGGTGCTCACTCTGCTGCTTCTCACCCTTCCGCTCATTGGATCATTGACTTCAGAGTCACTGATCATATGACTGGCTCCGCCTCAGGTTTTATCTCCTATACTTCTCTCTCTGGTCGTGATAAGGTGAGCATTGCTGATGGTTCTCTTTCCTCTATCGTCGGGAAGGGTTCCATCTCCTGTTCCTCTCTCACCTTATCGTCAGTTTTTTCATGTTCCAAATCTCACACGTAATTTACTATCTATTAGCCATTTGACTAATTCCATGAACTGCTCAGTAACCTTTCACCCTTCCTCTTGTGTATTTCAGGACCTGAAGATGGGGACGGTGATCTTCTCTGGTAGCCTGGTCAATGGTCTGCACGTGCTCGACTCCAGCACGGTGGCACCTTCTCTGGCCCTTCACTCCAGCACGCCCGACCTCTATTCCTGGCATTGTCGTTTAGGACACCCATCTATCCCTGTTATGAGGCTTTTGTTACCTGCTATGCCTGTTGCTGTTTTTACTTCTTTTGTTTGTGATGTCTGTGTTATTAACAAACATTATCGTACTACCTTTAATCATGTTTCATTACCAAGTTCAGTTCCTTTTAATGTGATTTACTCTGATGTTTGGGGACCTTATCTTGTCCCTTCTATTTCTGGTTGTGCTTGGTTTGTTACTTTTATTGACTTTTTCTCTCGCACTACCTGGTTATATTTACTGCGAAAGAAAAGTGATGTTTTCTCCACCTTCAAAACGTTTTATAACATGGTATCCACCCAGTTCAATGTTAAAATTCAGATCCCCGCAGTGATAATGCTCGCGAATATCTGGATTCCCACTTTGTTGAGTTTCTGGTTGAGCATGACATTATATACCAAACCACTCGTGCTTATTCTCTTGCTCAAAATGGGATTGCGGAGCGTAAGAATCGTCACCTTTTGGAAATGACTCGTTGTCTCTTAGCAACAATGCGTCTTCCCAAGTATTACTAGGGCGATGCTGTCCTTACGGCTGCGTATATTATTAATCGCATGCCCTCTCGTGTTCTTGGGAATGCCACTCCACTCGGGACTTTACATGTTCCTTCCTCTCAACTCCCTCCTAAGGTTTTTGGTTGTGTCTACTTTGTTCACATCTATCACCCTCCTCCCACCAAACTTGATCTTCACGCTCTACGGTGTGTGTTTATTGGATACTCTCCTACTCAAAAGGGGTACAGATGTTTTTATCCTCCTACTAAGAGGGTCTTCGTTACCATGGATGTCACATTTCGTGAATCTGAGGCTTATTATCCTGCTCCACATGACTCACCTTCTTTTCCCTCTTCGTCTGTGCCCTCACCGTCTGTACCGCTGCCTGTACCTCCTTCATATCCCTCACTTCAGGGGGAGCTTCTACTGTCGGAAGTGAGTGATATTTTTGTCCATACTACTATTCCTCCTACTGCTCCTACTTTGCAGGTGTACCCTCGGCAGAGAAAGAGGCCTAATGACACACTGGACCTATTACCAGAATAATCATTGGACCCGGACTCAGGGCCTTCTGAGCTTCCAATTGTTCTCCGCAAAGGTATTCGGTCATGTACTATACATCATCTTTCTAATTATGTTTCTTATAATTCTTTCTCCACATCCCATAAGACCTTTTTGTCTTCCCTTGCGTCCATATCCATACCACCATCCTGGCAGAGTGCCCTGTAGATTCCCGTGTGGAGAGAAACGATGTTTGAAGAAATGGTTGCGCTTGAAAAGAACAACACATGGGATTTAGTGTCTCTTCCCCCTGGGAAGAAACTGGTTGGGTGCAAATGGGTGTTCACAGTCAAACAAAATTCTCAGGGTGTGGTTGAAAGGTGCAAAGCAAGGTTGGTGGCAAAAGGGTACACTCAAACTCTTGGAATTGACTATCAGGAAACGTTTGCTCCTGTAGCAAAGATGAACACCATCAGAGTCCTTCTATCCTGTGCTGTTTGTAAAGGGTGAGACCTTTGACAACTTGATGTAAAAAATGTCTTCTTCTATGAAAATCTGGATGAGGAAGTTTATATGTCTCTCCCACCAGGCCTTACTCCCAAAAGCTCAGTGAGACACGTCTGCAAGTTAAAAAAACTCTATATGGACTGAAACAGTCTCCAAGAGCTTGGTTTGGGAGATTTCACAAAGCCATGTTGACTTTTGGGTATCACCGGGGCAATGCCGATCATACTCTGTTCATCAAGCATAGGACCAGTAAACTTACAACTCTCGTTGTTTATGTTGATGACATCGTTATCACAGACGATGATGTGGAAGAAATCAAACTTCTAAAACAAAAGTTGGCTTCTGAGTTTGAGGTCAAGGACTTGGGTGCTCTCAAATATTTCTTGGATATTTAAGTGGCAAGGTCCAAGCATGAAATCTTTATCTCTCAGAGGAAGTATACTCTGGATCTTCTTGAGAAGAGTGACATGAGTGGTTGGCGACCAGCAGACATTCTAATTGAAGCAAATCACAGAATGAGTCGTGATGATGGGAAGGAGATCAAAAATATTCCTAAATTCCAAAGGCTTCTAGGGAGACTTATCTACTTGGCTCATACCTGTCCAGATATAGCTTATGTTGTGAGCGTTATCAGCCAATTTGTGCACGCTCCGAAGACTCGTTATGCTGATGCTGCCAACAAAATCCTTAAGATATCTCAAGTCCTCACCTGGGAGTGGAATATTGTTTCCCCCCAATTCGGCTCTAAAAATTGAGGTCTACACCGATGCTGATTGGGACGGTTCTGTCGACGATTGACGATCTACTTCAGGGTATTGATCTCTTGTTGGTGGAAATCTTGTTACCTGGAGAAGTAAAAAAACAATAGGTCATGGCGAGATCAAGTGCTGAAGTAGAGTTTCGGGTTATGTCTCATGGTGTTGTTGAAGGTCTATGGTTGCGGTCGTTGCTAAGTGACCTGGGTCTCTCTGAAGATGAGTCTATCTGGTTATACTGTGATAATAAGACTGTCATCAACATCGCTCACAACCCGGTCCAACATGATCGTACAAAGCATATTGAGGTGGATTGTCAGTTCATCAAGGAGAATATTGAAAAAGGACTTGTGTACTCCCTTTGTTCCCTCAGACAGACAACTTGCTGATATTCTCACGAAAGGCTTGAGTGGAATTACCTTTGAAATAATTGTTGTCAAGTTAGGCCTGAACAACATCTCGCGCCCAACTTGAGGGGGAGTGTTACAATATGTATTTTACAATATGTCATATGTATTATTTTGTTATGCCTTGTGTCCGCATCCATATATAGAGAGGACAAACTCAATAGAATTACAATTGATTCCTCTAACAAAAAAGGAACAGCACGACTCAGCGAGGACGGATCGTACGCACTGATACCATGTGGAAATATACCAAGAGATAGAAAAACTCAGAAATTTTATTAATATTTCAAAAATCTTCCTACTATATAATACAAGTATATGTGCACTTAAATAAGAGAGGAAAAGGGACAGAAGATTCTATCCTACAATGTGGGACTAAACAAGAGATGGGCCTAAATATTGGGCTTTTATAATTTATTTCAACAAACACAAATATTTTAACCCAAATCAGGTAAAAAACTACGAGATGATCACACTTCAACCTAAAAAGTCTTACTACCTAATAGAGGAGTAACCTGAAAAGTCTTACTACATAATAGAGGAGTACACCTGACCATTTACAAACTTCCCCACCCGATCCAAAAATAGATCACCACACTTTGAATGAAGAAAATATAGGTTATAGACGCAAAGAAATGCATAGGCGAACCGACGCAGATTTCTCCAAATCTTTCTCAAATATCTTTGTAATCTTCCATTGTCTTCTTACTTCCTCCCTTGCAATAATCTCTCCCATCGTGAAGACTCACACACTTACCCATAAATTACTTCGACAATCCTTTTCTCCTTCATAAAACCTCACGCAATTGCCATCATTAATTATTTCTTCATGAACTCACTCTAAAGCTTTCACAACTTGTTCTCTTGCTCGGCTCAATCCATTCATCAATACCGAATTTAGATCAGAACAAAAGATACCTCAATGGTCAATTGCTCCTTCCAAAATGCATCTTGTTCTTGCAATAGGCAGTCTGTTATCATAGACTGCTAGTTCATGGCGCATTCGTGACCATCAATACGCACGCAAACGACACGATGAGCCACATTATGGTGTGATAATGCATCAAAGACGTCGAAGGCTTGAGTGTGGGAGCCCTTGGCACGAGCAGAGCTCCATACTCGAGACATGCATACATAAAGGGAGCGTGACGAGAATAAATAATCACGTGACAAGATTATCGCATGGGCATCACAGAATCGTAGCTTTGTGGCAACAACCATGTGACAGAGCATGGAGGACATGGGTGGCCCGAAGATAGAATGGAACTGGGCCAAGAGTTGGCAAAGGATATTCGCGACAAAGGTGTCGCATATGCAGACAGAGGAAGGTCGGTAATAACTATGACATATGGTGTGAAGCCTTTGTGCAAAGGCTTAACTATGCAATGGGGGATTGTGGCAAAAGCCAGCAACGTAGGTGGTGCCATAATACTTGGAGGAAAGAAGCATACTGCGAAGATTGAAAATGCTGGCTTGACACTTGGATGACAAATGATGAATCCATGTGATATGGAATGCATCAAACAGAGGATCACATTTTAAGGCATATGAGTATGTCTAGCATTAAGTTCATACATGTGCAGAAGAGGTTAGCATAATGTACATGACTTAAGCTTGGACAAAGTATTCAAAGATCCATATAGGACTTATAATGGCATGTGCATAAATAAACCCAATATAAAGAGATGAGAGAAACACTAAAACATTAAGACTCTAATAACTCGTAACTACGACTCGGTTCGATATGACTCGGTTCGATATGACTCAGCTCGTACAACTCGGCCTTAATACCTAAAGACTTATAATAATATAACTGCTAATAGATCCGATGACTTGGGACCCCTAACACATCTTCTCCTTTATTCAGTGACATGACGAGCAGTGAAAAATAAAGGAATTTTATTTCAGTACACAACTTTTTACATGTTTCCCTTATATATACACATACAAGGAGCGTTATAATATCTAACTGGTGGCGTGGGACTAAATACAAAAAGAAGGAGACCGCCAACTACCATTTTGCGTTATTTACACACTAACTACCAACACTCTTTCTCAAGGTGGGCGAAAGATATCCACTAAGCTCATCTTGTCACACAATTTACATAAGTTCAGTGAGCTAAGCCTTTGGTTAGACAATCAGCTACTTGATCTTTTGTAGCCACATGTCCCAGCTTTAATGTTTCACCATTTAGCTTTTTTTTGATAAAGAACCTATCAATCTCTATATGCTTGGTTCTATCATGTTGGATGAGATTGTTTGCAATGCTAATAGTTGACTTGTTGTCACACCACAACGTCATTTGGCCTTCTTGCTCTATTTTGAGTTCAACCAGCAGGGCTTTCAGCCATAACATTTCTCCTACACTTAAGGTCATGGCCCTGTACTTTGTCTTGGCTGTAGATCTCACAACTACAGTCTGCTTCTTGCTTTTCCAGGAGACAAGGTTGTCTCCTACAAACATGCAATATCTTGATGTGGACCTTCTGTCATCTGCGCAGCTAGCCCAGTCAGATTTGTAATAGCCCTCGGTGTTTAGATGTCCATTCTTTTGGAAGATCAGTCCCTTCCTAGGTGCGCTCTTCAAATATCGAAGAATCTGATATTCTACATTCATGTGACCCTCCCTAGGATCATGCATATAACGAGCTACCATGCTTACGACGAAAGATATGTCAGGACGGGTATGACCCAGATAAATCAGTTGGCCTACCAACCTCTAGTACCTTTGGCTATCAATTGGCTCTCCCGCCTCCGTATCGAGCTTAGTCTTCTGATCAGTAGGAGTGATGGCAGGCCTGCAACCCATCATACATGTCTCTTTGAGTAGGTCCAACACATATTTCTGTTGGGATATAACAATTTCCCGTGCGCCGCGGGCTACCTCAATCCTAAGGAAGTGTACCTTAGCTGACCCAAGTCACTTCACCTCAAATTCACTGTCCAATCTCCTTATAAGCTGGGCAATTTCATTCTCATCATCTTCTGTGATGATCATATCATCCACATGCACAACAAATACTGTGATGTGAGCTTCATGCCTTCTAAATAACATGGTATGATCAACATTGGTCTGTTTTTATACTATGGTTGTCATGACTCTCCTGAGCCTGTTAAACCAAGCTTGAAGAGACTGCTTCAACCCAAAAAGTGACTTATTGAGTCTACACACTTTCCCTACTGTTTGGTTTGTGTCAAAGCCCAGCGGTACTTCCATATACATCTCTTCTAACAGATCTTTATGAAGAAAAACATTCTTCACGTCAAACTGGTACTTCCCCCATTTGCCGTCAAGGATATCAATGTACGCACCGTGCTCATTTTGACGGGTGCAAAGGTCTCATCGTAGTCGATGTCATAAGTCTGACAATACCCCTTTACTACTAGTCGGGCCTTGTAGCGCTCGATCCGTCCCTCTAGGTTTTGTTTCACGGTGAAAACCCACTTGCATCCAACTGCTCTTTTTCTTGTGGCAGCGACAAAAGATCCCAGGTTTTTTTCTTTTTCAATGCTCCAAGTTCTTCTAACATTGCACTTTTCTATTGTGGATCCTTCTTAGCCACCTACCAACACTTAGGAATAGAGATTATGCCCTAGGATGCAATAAATCCCCCATGTACAAGTGATATATGAGAGTAGGAAATAAACTTAGCAATATCGTGAGGAAAGTCATACCGATCAGGTGAGATTCCCGCATTCTTGCGGGTACTCCTTACCAGTTTGAGAGTAGAATTAGTGGGATACAAAATTATATCACCCGTGGGTTTAGAGGTTGAGGTGGATTGAGCGGGGATTGAGGTAGATGGAGTTGGTATCGCACGAAACAAAGTAAGTAGTGGCAAGGGATTTAACACAGGTGGCTCCATATGCATTGTAGGTATTATAATCTCACTTTGCTTTCTTCTTCTTGTATATACTCTCGGCTCCCCCTGGGTATGAGGTCCACTTTCCACAGATGCATTCTGCTTATACACTGGCATCATAACTGACTCCATGCTTAGCAACAGAGAATAAGAGATACTTATTATTTGTTTTTGACCACTACTGTTATCTTCATTTTTTTCGTCTCATACTGTCTGTAGTGAGCGGATCACCGAAGGGCGAGTCAACTGAAGAGGAATAATATGGTTCATGCTCGCAAAATGTGACATTCATACTAACAAATAATCTCCTCTCCGCTGAGCTCCAACATACATACTCCTTTTGGATAGCTGAGTACCCAACAAAAATACACTTCAGGGACCTTGGATTCAACTTTCCCATATTTGGTATATTGTCTTGCACAAAACATAAATAACCAAGGTTTTAATGGGAAGAGTATCTTCACTTTTTCCTCCCAGCATCCCAATCAGAGATTTCCAATTCAATACTCGCGAGGGCATCCGATTGATTAAATAGGCCGCTGTCAAAAGAGCTTGCCCCCAGAAGTGCTTTGGGCCTTTGGCACATTTATCAAGATCATCATACTTCGAGTCACTTTAAGAAGGTGTCGGTTCTTCCATTCAGCTACTCCATTCTGCTCTGGTGTTTATGGACAAGTGATTTGGTATTGGATTCCCTATGATGACAAGTACTCCTCAAATGCCATGTTGGTGTACTATGTCCCATTATCCGTCCTCAGCACCTTCACCACGACACCATATTGCGTTTTAACCCCTTTATGAAAATCCTTGAAGCAGACAAACACATCACTTTTGTTTTTCATTAGGTAGAGCCAAGTCACACGTGAGAAACAATCAATAAAAGACACAAAATATCGAAATTCATTCACAGTTGATGTGGAACATGGTCCCTAGACACCAGAATAAACTAGATCAAATGAATAAGAACTCATACTACTGAAACTCGAATAAGAGTTTCTGGTATGTTTTCCCAGTTCACACGCTTCACATACAAATTTTTCTTGATTGACTTTCTCAAATAAAAGTGGATACATTTGACGCAGAACAAAAAATTAAGGATGACTCAGATGTCTATTATGAAGTATGAGTTGATCCTCCACGCTCCTTCTAACTATTGCAGTATCCTCTATCAGTATGGAAAGAGTAGAGTCCAGACTTTCCCTATTCAGGTACCACAATCCCTACGCCATGTGTCAGTCCCAAGTTTCCTGCCAATCTTCTTCTCCTAGAAGATCAATTTCGGGATATCAAATAGGAAAACACACTTTAGTTGAGATATAATGACATTAATGAATAAGAGATTCACGGGAAAGGAAGGAGCGTGCAAAACATTGAGCATAGTCAAAGTGTTGGTACATTGTACGGTACCTTTACCAACCACAAGTTGAGTCATGTCATCGGCAATTTGAATGCGTTATGGGACTAATAGGGGAGTATACGAAAGAAATTCCCTAGCATTCTCAATAACATGTCGAGAGTTGCCTGAATTGAATATCCTAACTGATGGCCTAGATATAAATGTGAGGGCACGTGTATCACAAGTACCTGTGGCGGAGTGAGCAAAAGAGGCAATATTACCCCTAGATGAAGTTGGAGTAGATATGTTATCCATCACACCTTTTTTTTTCCTTCGCATCAGCTGGTGGAAAGAATCCAAAATTTCCTGCTCCTCCGGGTGTCCCATATCAGCAATACCTCCTTCTGCCACTTCCTCAGTTATCATCAGATTTGCCTGATAGCCTCCCCATCCCCCACCTCTATGACCTCCACGGCTGCCCCCACGATTTTCTAACTTTCCCCTTCCACCTGCATCCCCCTCCTTTGGTGGCTTGGGGCAAGCCAGCTGGAGATGACCAATCTCACCACAATTGTAACATTGTTGTGTCTCGCTTTTGTATCCTGCATGCCCAAGATTGGTGACCATCGAGTTTAGGAGTCAAGCGTGCAGAAGGCTACGTGTAGTCTTTCACTTGTTGTATCAATCTGATTCCTTCTCTGACTCCTCCTTCTCACCAGTCAGATGGCCCTCCAGATTCCTCCCGGAGAGCACCCCTCTTTACCTGACGAGACCAACTTAAGTATGTAGCTGATCTATCGAGTTGCAGCTTCATAGGGGAAGATCCAACTTCATTAGAGGCGACGACAACTGAGCCGAGCCCTCACCTTTGGACATTCAAAAGAACTCAAAAAATACTTTTAAGTCCGCCTCCTTCATTTTGGCAACCAATTTCTCTATGAGCACGCACAACTCTTGATTTATTTATTTTTTCCTGATCAAATGAATTTCTCCCGAAACCCCGCAACAAGATGCCCTCGCACCATCGCAATCCTACTGCGCACGCGGCAGACTCTCACCGCTGCAATCCCACTGCGCACGGTGCGTAGGCCTTGCCTTTCTCCTGCGAATCCCTCTGTGCTCCTTCCCGTGGCACTGTCGCGCGCTCCTTCTGCCGGTCGTGCGTGGAATGAAAACTGTTGGCACTCCTCCACAGCCGCACGCAGCACTGTCGCGCAAGCTGATGATCCTTCTCCTTCTCCCTGTGCGCAAGCCGCACGCACTGTCGTACAAAGTGCAGCGCCTGATCCTTCTTCGTGCGGTGTTTCTAGATGCGTGCTCGATTCTGGATTCACGCTCTTCTCCCTGCGGAGATTCCAGATGCGCTCTCCTGCGGCAATTCGTCTCCCTGCAGAGTTCCTGCGACGTTTCTTCTCCCTGCAGAGTTCCTGCGACGATTCTTCTCCCTGCCGAATCGTGCATATTAAGATCCGCCCGACGCTCCTCTGCGCGCCGCGTGAAGAGTCGAATGCCTGATGCCGGACGATCCTTTTCCGCGCGCGATCCTTCCCCTGCAGAGCCGCGCACGATCCTTCTCCTTGTGAATGCTTCTCCGCACACGTACTGTCTCTGTGAGATCGTCGCGAACAATCCTCCTCTGACGTCTCTGCGTAATTCCTCTTCCGCGGCGGCACTCCCGAACCACCCTCTGTGCAAAGTTTCTTTCCGCATACTACTAGGAAAGGAAAGAAAAAAAAAGTGGGAGAGGGGTGTGATCATGGAAGTGAGATTACAAGAATTTATCCAGACAGGTTTTTTTTCCAAACCTAGCTCTGATACCAAGCGGAAAATTAAGAAATTTTATTTCAGTGCACAGTTTTTACATCTTGCTCCTATATACACATACAAGGAGAGCTACAACATCTAACTGGCGGTGTGGGACTAAATACAGAAAGGAGGAGACCGTCAACTGCACACCATTTTGCGTTATTTACACACCAACTTCCAACACGAGCACACAAAGAGGGGGAAGGGAAAAGGCGGTGAGAGAGAGAGTCCAGGACCTCGAATTAAAAGAGAGTAGATTAATTTTTTGATGCCTTGGTTTCTACACAATCTGGGTATAAATACAGTACTCCAAAAATAAACCAAAATGAGTAGGATCGGCCCAAACTGAATAAAAAAGTGCAACATCAATAATGTAACAAATTTGTGCTGAAATGAAAGAGATGCATAAATAAGAAGGCTTGTGGCGTGTCTACACCCTTCGGCGGGCTCTCTCCTGCCATAAAAATGTCCTATAAATACGTGTGTGACATTTAAGGGCCCGTTTGGTTGAGCTTATTTGCTCCATTGAGGTTGGATAAGACCTCCATTTGCCACCTCCTGAACCTTTCTTTCATTATGCTGGCAAGGGCGTTGTGCATTTATTTTTCTAGCACTTTTTGTAGTGTGCCAATTTTACTTGTTAGCTTTGTTTGACTTATTTACAGCCAATTGTGACTGATCGTGTAAGTTTTTAATTTTATTATTTAACTAATTGTGTCGATTATTGAATATTAGTTCATATAGGTGCATCACATTGGCATTTGTTAGTTGTTTATTTATCTTCATCTGTAACATTCCAGCTTACATTGTGATGCGGAGCAGAGACGAGGACGCGTTTTGGGCCCGTTCGGGGCTGATTTGGCAACTTTCCATATTTAGCGCGCCCGGATCGACGATCGGACTCCGCGATTGCGTCCGGAACGTCGCCGCGAGTCAAAACGCTATATTACTTTATATTTTTGAGTTTATTTTGATGTATTTTAAAGGGCTAACCCATCGGCCAATCATAGCCGTTGATGGGGATGCCCTAGTTTGTGTTTTCTTATAAATAGGATGCTAGGGGGCTGATTTGAGGCCATTGCAGAATTTGGAGAAGCAGTATTCCCGGATTCCAGCGATCCCTCCCCGGTGACGACGCCGTGGAACCCTAGGTGACGACTCCTAGGCCGCCAAACTCCTCCCCAAGGTAACCCCTACCCCCACCTTCATTTTCCACCCTTCAAATCCCTTTTCCAGCCATCGGAAACCCCCCAAAACCGCTGCAGCCCGCCATTCCAGCCAGCAGCCACCATTACCTACCCGGAACACTGTTCACCTGAGCACTGTTCATCCGAGCACTGTTCACCCGACCACTGTTCACCGCCACTGTTCACCCGAAACACTGTTCACCCGGGCCGCCAACTTCCCCTCCTTCATAATCCGCCAACTCCCCTTCGTGGATCCACTTCCTACCGCTCCGAAAACCCTACATCAAATTGGTATCAGAGGTCAAGGTTAGGCCATTTGCATGCTTTGTAGTGGTAGGTCATATAGAGTCTTTAGGTTTATCCATGACTAATTATCGGCGTCGCTCCTCTCCTCTCTTGAGAGATTCGGAGTCCGCCTATACTCATTCTCATAGAGCGACTTCAGAGAAATCCTCACGTTATCACGATGATCATTATCGTCTGCGGCACACCACTTTTCGAGATCGTGTCAACCCACCGACATAACCTCACTATGCCAGAGACGATCAGTATGATAATTGTCGTCGCTCATATACTTGCACGCGAGCGGATCGTGTTGATCCTTCGACTCGACCCGATTACCTTAGGGATGACTATTTTGAGGATCCTCAATTTGAGAGAGATCTTGAGAGTCAATTTCGTACAATTTCCCCTTCCTTTGACGGCTCATCGAGTCCCGAGTTTTTCAGTTATTGGCTCGTGGATATTGAGTATTATCTCGATTATTTTGAATTATTCGGTGAGCGTCGCATCAAGTTTGCGAAACTTAGGCTTTTAGATCAGGCGAGAGCATATTGGTCTAGCGTAGAGAGGACTCGCGAGCGAGATCGTCTTCATCGTGTCACGAGTTGGGTGGGCATGAAGCGTATTTTGTGCCAGAGATATCTGCCTTCATCATATCGGAGTCGCTTGCTCGACCAATTATTTTCCCTTCAGCAAGGACCTATGTCTGTCGCTGAGTATAGAGATCGTTTTGATGAGTTGGTTGTGAGAAGTGATATCCGAGAGGACCCAGCCATGACCACCACCCGATTTCGGTCTGGACTTCGATCTGATATACGTACTGAGGTGGCTTATCACAGTTCGAAGTCCCTCGAGCAGACATATCAGCTCGCTCTCTGCTATGAACAGTCCTTGAGATCCGTAAGAGCTGGTCGATGGAATTCTCTCCTTGACCTCCGCAGTACGAGTCCCTCCCCTATTGAGGACACCACGATGCCTGGTGCGGATTGCTCCCACCCCAGTGAGGTGCATAGCCCAGTGAGTGACCTACCTTTGGTTTCTGACGCTCCTCTAGTGGCACTGACTGAGAGTGAGACTGAGCGACCTATTGAGTATGTAGTGTTGTGCCCCTTACCCATACCTCCACTTTTGGCATGTCCGGGGTTAATTAACACTCATACCCTAAACTCATGTCTTGACACCGCACCTGCAGACCCATTCTTGAGCGTAGGTCTATGTCGCTTTTCCCTTGGCATTACCCTGAGCCACGTTACGATTGAGAGCTCAAAGTTTGGTGTTGATCTCGTAGTGGCTATGTCACCCCTGCATAGGGGCACTACCCCTTTCGATGGTACTCATCGGGAGGACCTTGACCTTAGTGACGAGCCCTATGACGAGCCCCCTATTGAGCCTCCTGATGATCCGCCACATCTTGGTGAGGTTGAGACTCGGGTGAGCCACTCAGGTATGACGCCTCTTTCATCATCATCTCTGGCCTTACCCCAGAGAAGGGACCTTGAGTGGAGCATGACATATATAGGGCCTACCTTGAGTCCATTTAAGCATACTCATATTGTGAGGACCTACCTTATGACACCTCACACACTGGATAAGTTTTGGGATACGCCACCCGCTGAGCCACCCGATGAGTTCTTTCTTGTCTGGGACGCTCACCACATTTTAGAGTCACGACTTCTAGTCAATGCACACGATTTTCACTCAGGTGGTCGTCTCCTTCGTGATTACTTTTCTTACACACCTCCTGGGGACCCCCCTGATGCGCCACGTTCCCTGAGAGACATTTGGCTCTTTACGAGCCCGTATTTGAGAATAGTTGTCTCTCACGGTCATCTGAGCACTCGTCACACACGGGATGAGTTTGTCTACACTTCACCGAAAGAACCTCCTGATAGGCCACCACATTTGAGAGACATCTCAGGCATTATTAGATTTTCCTATAATGAGTGTACCGTGTTTGTCATGTTGTCTTCGCATCATTTGCAATACCTGCATGAGTCTGCTGAGTCATTTACACAGCATTTGCATGATTTGCATGAGTCGGTCCGCCGACGAATATTAACAAGCAATGAAAATTACAAAACCCATGCAGATAAGCGAAAACGAGAGCAAATACTTAATGTAGGCGAGAAGGTAATGGTGCGAGTCCGCCCTGAGAGGCTCCCTTCGGGGCCTGCCAAGAAGTTAAGCGCGAGGCGAATGGGTCCGTACTCAATTATTGGTCGTATTGGGACCAACGCCTACCGACTTGACATCCCGGCCAATATGGGAATTCGCCCTGTGTTTAATGTTGAAGATCTGACTCCGTACTATGAACTTCATGAGTATGTGGACCCGAGCAGTGGAGATACCCAGCTACCCCCATCCCCACTGTCGTTACCATATCACCCTCATACGTCCTCACCCATTGTTGACCTCCACCCACCTGGGGACTCGTCTTCTTTGGTTTCACCACAGGCACCACCGATCGCACCGGGATCCACCACTCGTGAGTTGAGCGTTGAAAACTTCATGGAGACCAGACTCCACCAGTGCATTCCCACTACAGACGTTGGTGACTTTTGGGTACTTGCAGCAGAGCTTGATCGATTCGCCCCTGGACTTCGACTTCAGCACGTCCGTCTCCATTCACCGGAGATGACATCTTTTCAGTCAGGGGGAGTTGATCGGCGAGGACACTTTCCAGCGACGATACTTGGGCGACCTCTGGTGGACTTCTTCGAGTTTTACCCGGCATGCAGCGAGAGAATTTTGATCCCTATTCATCGGGAGATGAATTCTTTCAAGCCGGGGAGATTGATGCGGAGCAGAGACGAGGATGCGTTTTGGGCCCGTTCGGGGCTGATTTGGCAACTTTCCATATTTAGCGCGCCCGGATCGACGATCGGACTCCGCGATTGCGTCCGGAACGTCGCCGCGAGTCAAAACGCTATATTACTTTATATTTTTGAGTTTATTTTGATGTATTTTAAAGGGCTAACCCATCGGCCAATCATAGCCGTTGATGGGGATGCCCTAGTTTGTGTTTTCTTATAAATAGGATGCTAGGGGGCTGATTTGAGGCCATTGCAGAATTTGGAGAAGCAGTATTCCCGGATTCCAGCGATCCCTCCCCGGTGACGACGCCGTGGAACCCTAGGTGACGACTCCTAGGCCGCCAAACTCCTCCCCAAGGTAACCCCTACCCCCACCTTCATTTTCCACCCTTCAAATCCCTTTTCCAGCCATCGGAAACCCCCCAAAACCGCTGCAGCCCGCCATTCCAGCCAGCAGCCACCATTACCTACCCGAAACACTGTTCACCCGAGCACTGTTCATCCGAGCACTGTTCACCCGACCACTGTTCACCGCCACTGTTCACCCAAAACACTGTTCACCCGGGCCGCCAACTTCCCCTCCTTCATAATCCGCCAACTCCCCTTTGTGGATCCACTTCCTACCGCTCCGAAAACCCTAGATCTAATTGATCTAGCGCTACCCCTCCCCGATCTACCATCCACTTACTTATTTTCACTTCCGTAGTCCGGATCCGCCCTAAAATCAGCGGATCTACCCACCGACACCCCGATCCATTCTCTAGTGGCCGGATCTCGCCGTTTCCGGCCCGCATCTCCTCTTTTCCACCGTGGGCAGCCACCGTGACGTCACCGTGCCACCGCGTACGCCTCCGATCGCCCGTTTTGCATCCGGTCTCTCAACTTCTCCACCGTCTCGGATCAGCCCACTGCATCGTGAGTATCTCGTGGTATTATGTTTAGTACTTGACATTTACACTTGGTTGTTTATCTATATTTGTGCTGTGATCATAGTTTGGTAGTTGTTGTACTTTGCGCTAATATTTGTTTGTGGAATTAATTGCCGCCGCTTACTTAGGCCCTCCGTGCGGAGGAAGCCGTTGCCGAATCACCAAAATTATCTAATTGCTTCTTTATTTCCATTAACTGCGTGGTGTTGTTAATTCGCATTGCTGAAATTAATTGTCGTTGCTATCCGACTATTTCATTGCATGTGGCATCGCATTCGCATATCCCCTCACACGTGCACGTAGAGTCCTAGTTTCCGAGCACCACTAGCCTACCCCTACATCACATTGTCATATATAGTATTTGTTCATAGTGTCCTATAGTATTATCCTGTGTCACGTAGGCTTATGGTGAGAGTTAAAATCAATTGGAACTTTCTATTTGACCATGGCCAAGTTAAGTGTCAGTTCTCCCAATCTTTTGGTTAGCATATCTAGCAAAGCTCATTTGGTGGCTCTGAGTTAGAATAAACTTTATAGTTCATATTTGAATTAATATTTAGCTGCTCTCTATTTTTGATTCTTTTTTCTTTTTAAATTCCACAGATTATCACAATGTTTTAAGCTCTTCATTATATGATGCTTCTACAATTGCATCAAGCATCATATACCATGCAGAGCTTACCCCGTCATTTTCTGCTGGGCATTTTAAACTGCCCAAAGCTTATTTTGCAACTGCTGAAAGCGTTCGTGATGTACTGATCAGAAACTGGAATGCGACAATTAGTTACTATGAGAAGTTAAACATGAAACAAGCATACTACCTGTCCATGGAGTTCCTGCAGGTTTGATTAATAGAAAAACACTTCAGCTGTACTACTCCTTTATTTATGTTCTTATGCAGAGTATAAATGCAGGGTAGAACTCTCTTGAATGCAATTGGTAATTTGGAGTTGACTGGCCAATATGCTGAGGCATTGAAAAACCTAGGGCACAGACTTGAGAATGTGGCTACACAGGTTAGAATATATCAGTCAATTCATAAGGGTGACTAAATTTTACGCTGACCGTCTACCTAACACAACCTTCACCATTTTTCATCCGGGCTTGAGACCGACATGAGCTGGTTTAGAATATATCTGTCAATATTTCATTTACTTTTTTTCTGAATAACAATAATATGTTTCATGTAACATTGAATGTAACTGTCAAGTTTGTATTTTTGAATGAGGAATTGAAGGCATGCGCTTAACCTATATGAATTATATGTGGGGTATATAAGCCCAAACTAGACCTATCTATCGTTCTGGTCTTGTTTTAATGCATTATATGAATTGAAAGCAACTCTTCTTATGCAACACTCAAGTCTTCTTAGGCTCTATTTGGAACAATTGTGGTGTTTGAGTAGTGGTGATGTGAAGTTGTTGTGGTGAACTCAGTGGTGGCGGTTTACATGTGTTTGGAACTTTTGTGATAACTTTTTGAGTCAAAGTTTACTTTTTTGTGGTATGGGCATCTACAACTGCAAAAGCTTGATTGTACTTGCATGGATTTGTTGTTGTTTTGTCCTAAAATGTCATTTGGGAAAAATAGTGTTTGTGATTGCACTTACCCAAACGCTACCTACATTTTCATTATTGCATTCACAACTCTGCCGCACTCCCAAGCAGGGCATTAATCTTGCTTGTTCCGGTTCACTTGCACTTTCAGGAACCAGATGCTGCCTTGGGGAATGGCGGTCTAGGACGGCTTGCTTCATGTTTTTTGGATTCTCTAGCAACCTTGAATTACCCAGCATGGGGTTATGGGCTTAGATACAAGTATGGTTTGTTTCAACAAACTATCACAAAAGATGGCCAGGAGGAAGTTGCTGAAAGTTGGCTCGAGGTTTTCTTTTCTTCAGTTGTTTCTTACAAGTTGATTTTTGTTCTCACTATTTTCTGGTTTCAACATATACTGGCTCTTACCCTACAAAATCTTGACTATCCTTGCAGATGGGAAATCCATGGGAAATTGTTAGACACGATATCTCATATCCAGTGAAATTCTACGGAAAGGTAGTTTTAGGTTCAGATGGAAGTAAACATTGGATTGGTGGGGAGACCGTAAAGGCAGTTGCATACGACATCCCAATACCTGGATTTAAAACAAAAACTACTCTTAACCTTCGGCTGTGGTCTACTAAAGTTTCTGCAAAAGATTTTGATCTGGAAGCTTTTAATGCTGGGAAGCATAGCCAAGCAAATGAAGCCCAAGCAAATGCTGAGAAGGTTTTTATCATTTCACTCTATGTCTTAACTGCATCAACTTCAATTTTGTATTGTTCACATTATCTACCTTTTAATTGCTTTGTATCTATTACAGTAACTACTTAATTGTGAGGTTCAATCTGATCTGAAATGTTTGTTGGACATTATTTAATTTGAAAACATGGTTTATGCAAACCGAAATCATTTCTTTTTTGCTTTATTCATGCTATAAAAGAATAAGGTATATTTTGCTTTAACATCATGCTGTTTCTATAATCGTAAGCAGATGCATGATTAACATCATGCTGTTTCTATAACCCTAATATCTTCTTCCTCTAGTTCTTCTTATTCCCTAGTTCGTGCTTAACATTTGGTATCAGAGGCTTCCTTCCTCCATCATGGTGACTACACGTTCGCAAGAGGAGAATGGCCGCTTGGAAACCCTAGAGGAGAATTTGATGGGGCTTACCGATTCGGTAGCCGCCATCGAAGAAAATGTCAAAACGTCCACTCAAAGGTTGGAAGAGCGAATCGACGACCGCTTGAACGAGATCATGACGCTATTAGCGCAAAACTTGAAGGGCAAGGCGGTGGCGGAGGAGGAACCGGGTGGATCTACAGGAAATAGGCCGGAAATTCCCGGACTTGGTGGATCGGGTGCGTGAAGCGCCGGATCGGGGGCGGCTGGCTTCGGACCTACTGCTGCGAGCCAGGCGGGGGCTGGATCTGGTGTGGCGAACCACGGAGGGACCGGATCGGCCTGGGGCGGCGTCGGCTGGTCGGGATCGGCTTCAGCGCACACGCAGGGGCCCGGATCGGCGGTTGTCGGCGGTGGCTGGGCTGGATTGGGGGTGGTGAGCACGCAGGGGGTCGGGTTTGTCCCGACGGGCTACGGAGCGGCGGGAAACGTCGCAGGCGGCTCCAGCGGGGTCGGCTGGGCATCAGCGGCTCCTGTGGGGCTTGGATCGGGACCGGCGAGCCATCAGGGGGGCGGTTTTGGGCCGGGTGGCTTCGGCATGGCTGGGGGTGGCTTCGGAGTGGCTAGACCCCCCGCGGCAAGCACAGGGAGGGCCGGATTTATGCCGGCAAGCCTGAAAATGGCCGACAGGGGTGGCGGCTTCGCAACTGGTGTTGACGGAAGGGCTGGGACTTTTACCGAGCACGCTCCTTGGAGGCAAGGTCGGGATGGGTTGTTACCCCCGCCGGCAGGAAGAGGGCAACCACCAGGCTTTGGAAGAGGGGTGCAGTGGGGAGAAGGGGGACCTTTCCGTCATGGGGCCCCAATGGCGGGACAGTTCCAACAAATTTCGGGCATGGCGGGGGAACGCGGCCAAAGGCCGTACATGGTTCACAAGTTAACTCGGATGAATTTCCCTCGGTACAGTGGGGGCGACGCTTTGGAGTGGGTACAAAAAGCTGAGTTATTTTTCAGCTATCAGGAGGTGCCAGAGGCTCAGTGGGTGCAGCTAGCGTCCTTCCATCTGGAGGATGACGCGTTCCAGTGGACACAGTGGTTCTTGCGGGGACGGGAGTATGTTCCGTGGGAGGAATTTGTGGAAGGCTTCACGGCTCGGTTTGGGCCTTTGGAGTTTGAAGACTTTGAGGCGCTTTTGCAGAAGCTACGACAGAAGGGTACAGTGATGGAGTACAGGACGGAGTTTGAGAAGTTGGCCAACAAGGTTCAGTGGGAAGAAAAGACACTCCTCAGCTGTTTTGTATCAGGACTGAAGGATCACTTACGCGATGAGGTTCATGCCTACATGCCCCGTAGTCTGAACCACGCGATCAGCTTGGCGCGCATCCAAGAGGAAAGGTTAAATAGGCAACGAGCCCGCATTATGGCAAGGCATACTACTACACCGGCCGCGGCCGGGAGAGACTCCAGTGGCCGGCCGACCGACGGTGACACGGTTGTCTTGGAACGAGTTACAAGCACGGAAGGAGAAAGGCCTTTGCTTTAATTGTGATGAGAAATTTACGCCAGGACACAAGTGCCAGAAGGTCCAGGTCTTTATGTTGCATCAGGAGGAGCAGCTTGAGGAGGACGAGTTTCTGGAGGAGGAGTTGGAGTCTGGGGGGGACTTCGACTTGACGGAGTTGGGTGTGTCCCTACATGCCATGGAAGGGTGCAATCCACCTCCGCTTACTATGCGGTTGGCGGGGAGGATTCAGCAGGAGAGGGTGACCATTCTGGTGGACAGTGGGAGTACTCATAATTTTATTCATCCAGATGTGGCACAAAAGGTGGGGCACGTGATTGACGTAGGAGCGGCGTTCCAGGTTATGGTTGCAGACGGCAGCAAACTACAGTGCCAGGGAGTGTTGAAGGCGATGGAGCTTCGGATGCAGGGTTATGTGGGGTGCACGGATGTCTATCTCTTACCGATCCGAGGCTCAGATATGGTGCTGGGAGTGCAGTGGCTGCAATAGTTGAGGAGGGTGACTTTTGATTGGGACCAGATGACGATGGAGTTCTCGCAAGGGGAGCGCCAGTTCTGTTTGAAGGGGCTCAGATCTTCTCCGGTCAAAGAGATCTCCCTTCGCAGCCTACATCAGCTTAAGGAGTCCAATAGTCTGATGACGGTCCTGTTGGGGGTGAGGTCTGACGAGGATAGACCGATGGAGGTTCCTGACCAGATGCGGGCATTAGTGGAGGAGTATGATGACATTTTCCAGGAGCCGGGGACTCTTCCACCGTCACGGTTCCGTGATCACCAGATTGTGCTACAGACTGGGGCGGAGCCGCCCAACATTCGTCCTTACAGGTATCCCCACATGCAGAAGGCAAAGATCGAGCTTAGTGTGAAGGAGATGCTTGTTGCCGGCATTATACGGCCTAGTACCAGTTCCTTCTCAGCACCGATTATTCTGGTTAAAAAGGACGGATCTTGGCGTTTCTGTGTAGATTACCGTGCCTTAAACAGTGTTACCGTGAAGGACAAGTTTCTGATTCCCGTGATTGAGGAGCTGTTGGATGAGTTGAGTGGGGCGACTAGATTCACGAAGCTAGATTTGCGATCCGGCTATTATCAGATTCTTATAAAGGAGGAGGACGTGCATAAGACGGCTTTCAGGACTCATGACGACCACTATGAGTTCTTAGTGATGGCGAATGAATTGACGGGGGGACCGTCTTCTTTTCAGGCCAATATGAACGAGATTTTTCGCCCATTCCTGCGACACTTCGTCTTGATCTTCTTTGATGACATTCTGATCTACAACGCTACTTGGGAGGATCATTTACGTCATGTGGCTCAGGTCTTCTCTACTCTTCGGCAACATAAGCTCTATGCTAAGAGGTCCAAGTGTTCTTTTGGACAACAGGAGGTGGAGTACTTGGGGCATCTAGTTTCAGCGGATGGGGTGAACGCCGACCCACGGAAGATCGAGAGTATGATTTCTTGGCCACGGCCTCTGACCATTCGGGCGCTGAGGGGGTTCTTGGGTCTCACTGGGTACTACCGGCGTTTTGTACAGGATTATGGGAAGATTGCTCGGCCACTTACGCAGCTGTTACAGAAGGATGCTTTTTCGTGGCAGGATGAGGCCGAGGCCGCCTTTCAGGCGTTGAAGAGGGCGATGACGACGACTCCAGTGCTGACACTTCCAGATTTCACTAAGGATTTTGTGGTGGAGATGGATGCTTCCGGCGTGGGAGTGGGAGCGGTCTTGATGCAGGAGGGACGGCCGATCGCCTTCTACAGTAAGGCCTTGGCTTCACGGACACTGGGACTATCGGTGTATGAAAAGGAGATGCTAGCGGTTATTCATGCGGTGGCCCTATGGCGGCCATACCTGCTGGGACATTGTTTTAAAATACGGACAGATCATCAGAGCTTGAAGCACTTTCTCGAGCAGCGGATTTCTTCCCCTCTTCAACAGAAGTGGGTCACCAAGTTGTTGGGATATGATTATGAGATCGAGTATCGGCCGAGGAAGGACAATCGGGTGGCTGACGCCCTATCGCGCTTACCAGAGGGGGCCTTGGCGCACATTTCTATGCCACAGTTAGAGTCGATGGATGAGATTCAGGAAGAGGTGCAACGAGATCCCGAGTTACGGGTTATTGTGGAGAACTTGCGGCAGGCTCGTGAGGTAACCCCAGGTTATCACTTACAAAATGACCGGCTATATTATCAGGGACGAGTAGTCATACCTGGGCAGTCAGCTTGGAGGACGGTGATGATGCATGAGTTCCATTCGTCGCCGACGGGGGGTCACGCGGGTATTCTTCGCACTCTCCAGCGGGCTCGGGCAAATGTATTTTGGAAGGGGATGCGCCGTGACATTCAGGAGTTTGTTCAGAAATGTGATGTCTGCCAAAGGAAGAACTATGAGACTACTTCTCCAGCCGGGCTACTCACCCCCTTAGAGATTCCGCATCAAATCTGGGATACGGTTTCTATGGATTTCATTGATGGGCTGCCCAACTCGAAGGGTAAAACAGTTATCTTAGTGATGGTGGACAAGTTGTCCAAGTATGGGCACTTCCTTGCTCTGAGCCACCTTTACACAGGGGAGTCTGTGGCGGCGTTATTTGTTCGGGAGATTGTTCGATTGCATGGGATTCCCCGGGCGATCATTTTCGATCGGGACCCTACTTTTGTTGGTAGATTTTGGATGGAACTCTTTCGCTTGCAGGGGACTTCATTACGTTTCAGCACGGCTCACCATCCCCAGACCGATGAACAGACGGAAGTCTTGAATCGGGGCGTGGAAACTTACCTTCGTTGCTTTATCATGGATGAGCCAAGGACATGGACCAGTTGGTTACATTGGGCGGAGTACTGCTTCAACACTTCGTATCACTCCGCTAGCAAACTCACCCCCTTTGAGGTCGTCTATGGTCGGCCACCTCCCTCCTTGAGCAGTTATGAGTCAGGCAGTACCGCAGTGGCAGCAGTTGATCGGGCACTCCGTGATCGTGATCGGACCCTCACCACCTTGCGCGAGAATCTTCGGGCGGCGCAGGATCGTATGAAGGCACATGCAGATCGACATCGGGCGGAAAGGGAGTTCCAGGTGGGGGATGAGGTTTTCCTCAAACTTCGCCCTTACCGGCAGTTGTCTGTGGCGCAGAGGACAAATCAGAAGCTGGCACCCCATTACTATGGACCATTTCAGATCACGCGACGGGTCGGGCCAGTTGCGTATACCTTGGCATTGCCCGAGGGCTCACGGATTCATCCTACCTTTCATGTCTCCTTGTTGAAGCGTAAGCTGGGTGAGGCTGTTCCGGTCTTCCCCGTTCTGCCAGAGGCTACTTCTGGAGGCGAGCTTCACCCCATTCCGGCAGATGTACTGTTGATCAAGTGGAAACGTCGGGGCACGGCATACTGTCCAGAGCTGTTAATTAAATGGAAGGATCTCTCCGCGGAGCACAATACTTGGGTGGACTTGCTGGAGTTCCGGGAGCTTTACCCCGATTACCCACTTGAGGACAAGCTGGCTTTTGATGGGGAATGGAATGTTAAGCCTCCAGACGAGGCTAGGCTATTTGGGCAACATTACCAGCGGCGGCAACGGCGCGTGCAAGGCAACAACGGGGCTGAACCAATGGGTTCAGCCCCCTCTTCTTAAAAGATCGGCTCAAGGGGGCTGAACCACATTTGGTTCAGCCCCATGGGGGCCGGCCGGCCCCTCGGTTGGCCGGCCTTGGGTCCCGGGTTATATATACCCGGACCCCTCTTTGGAGGCTATGCAAGTATTATCCAAGGTATTTCCCTTCCCTCTTATTTCAACCCTAATCTCTATCTTCTTCCTCTAGTTCTTCTTCTTCCCTAGTTCGTGTTTAACAGTATTTTATCTCTCTTAGATAGAAAGACTAGAAAGTATACACAAGGAGGGTCATGTTGCGCTATAAGGATCTATGACGCAGAGCGAATCTATAGGCGGCGGGAAATCTGCGACCTAACCCTACATGTTATGCAAATGTCCGACGGTTAGATCACAATTGGATAATAAATACAAACATCCCGCGCAGACAATTCCACAGCAAGGCAAAATAAATTAATTAAGCGGAACAGACTTAGGTTTTCCTCCGCGTGGAGGGCCAAAACACGAGCGCGTGACGAATAAATTCTTCCTGCAGTTAGAGATTAGTCCAGGAGCAAATAACTATAACAAACTGAAATACCAAACAAACATATAATAATCACACCATATTCATGTTTTACAGCCAAATACCAATACAAATACACCGCACAAATATTAGGACTGCTGCCAATAAAAGATCTGAACGTTGGAGGGCTCAAAGTGGGCTCCGGTGGTTAGTGGACTAGATCGGATTAGGGGAGAGCTGATCGGGGGTTGGGAGGGATGGATCGGGGAGGATAGAGATTGGATCGAGGCTGGTTTGCCCAGATCTGTACAAATCTGATGTGGGAGGATGTTTAGGGGTGGCTCCAAGTGGTGGGGGTTTTGGGGCAGCAAGTAGGGGGTGGGGAAGGGGCAGATCTGGGCTGATATGCCCAGGTTTGGGTGGGGATGAGCAGTGGGAAAAAAATGGTGCCACAAGAGTGGCGGTAGCAGCAATAAGGAGGAGAGGGAAAGGCTGGCCGGGTCTGGAAACTGCAGGTGCAACCTGTTTTGGCAGGGGCGGAGGGTGGAGGGAAGGAAGGGATCTAGGTAGGCGGCTTGTTTTGGGAGCAGCGGAGGACTATTCCTGGCCGACAGTGGACAGCAAGGGAAAGAAAACTATATATGGTGAACAATACATTTCATTTTTGAATAGTAATGAGGAGGAAGTCAGGAATTCTTCTCAACGGTGGACTGTTGGGGGGGGGGGGGGAAGGGGCTAGAAAACCAAGAAAAGATACACACTTACCCAAGGAGTCGTCACCAAGGGGGCTCCACAGAGTCGGCACCGCGGAGGAGATCACCGGAATGAAGGAAGAAGACTCTCCAAACATTCAGCAATGAGCAATGACGGCAGTCCTAAACCATCTATTTATATGAAATAAAAATTAGGGCACCCCGGAATCAACGGCTATGATTGGTCGTTGGTCTCGGGGCTAAAACTACATGAAATAGAATCCGAAAAGTACAAAGCTATATATGAAATTGATTCGCAACGCGAATCCGGACGCATCCACGGAGTTAGATCGTCGATCCGAGCACTCCATATATGGCAAGTCTCCAAATCAGCCCCGAATGGGCCCAAAGCTCGTCCTCGTCTCTTCTCCGCATCGATCTATCTTGTATCTTCTTAAAAGTCTTTGATCTTATCTTGACTGAGGTACTCAACTCTTAAAGTGTCATGTCATTGCATTCTTAGTTTGCATGTCCCATTTCTCCCTCTCCAAAATTTTGTACTCCTATCAAACTCCTTAAATTTCACTGATTTGTTAGCTAAAAATTAAGAATTTTCAGCACTTCCATATTTTGCATTTTTTCTTGAATGTCGATAAATATCTTTGTTTATATAATCTTTTTGTTTTAAACGTCAGATTTGCTATGTTTTATATCCTGGAGATGAATCAGTGGAGGGCAAAACTCTCCGGTTAAAGCAACAATACACCTTGTGCTCTGCTTCCCTGCAAGATATTATTGCTCGTTTTGAGAGGTTGTCGGATAATTTGGTCAATTGGGAAGAGTTTCCTAATAAAGTAGCTGTTCAGATGAATGATACTCATCCTACACTGTGCATTCCTGAGCTGATGCGGATATTGATTGACATAAAGGGATTAACCTGGAAGGAGGCTTGGAACATCACTCAGAGGTATGATTTAGTAATTATAAGTTGAAATTGCAAAATATTATGTCTATTAGCTTAAAGATTGGCACTAAACACAAGGTTAAAATGTATGAATTTAGGCATTTATATAAGCAATTTCATTACATGATTTATAATTTATATTTGCTTGGAACTGATGCTCATCACTGAATCAACTTGTAGTTGATAGGGTTACTGCATCTATTAGAACGTATAATTATTTCAGTATGGTAAATAGTTTGTAAAAGGCATAAAATTATCGTTCTAGCTCCCCAGTCGTAATTTTGATATCGCAATAGTTCTTCAGCTTGTCGTTCATTCACATGGATTGTGTATAACTTGTATAATTTAATTAACAAATCAGCAATTTAGAACATCCGCACTTTGAATATTGTTCTTGTTGCTGGTTCCTGAAGTTTTAAAGTATAAATTATTGTTGTTGATCTTTATTGCAACATATCATGTCTTCAAAAAATGGATGATTCTGCCAGATCTTCTTGCCTCCAAATGTTGTCCACTCATAGCCTTGTTGTCATCTTGTCGTTTATTGTGATTTTTTTATAAGATTATTTATATCGAATTTTTTTAATGACAACTTTTTTTTGCAAACTAGCACCCAATTTTCTATGGAAGCATGGCCACTTAAAAAAATCTAAAGGCTAATATTTTTCAGGGTCTCCTAAACCCTAGTAATTTTACTAAAGTTGGCAAATTAGCTAATGCGATGAATCAGCGAGGACGTTGTTATGGGCTGCGTGCCCAATTAATTATTAAAATTTTAATTATGTCTTATCATATCATCTATTTAAGATATCCTTGGGGTCTTGCAATATTATAAAAGAAAGAATCTATTTTCCTTGTCCTTTGTTGTGAGATTTCGGAAGCTCTCTCATCTAATGAGCAAGCCCCGCTTAGGCAACCACGGTATTGGCTCTGTTGTATCTCTCGCCGCTATCATCCTCATCTCTGGTCAACCTCCGGCCACCCCTCCGAGTAATCCCATAGTAGATGCATCAACATTAGTATACTTACTATGATTATATGATTACACCGGGATCTTATACATGTACAGCCGCATAATTTTATCAAATATTGATGTTTTATTAGGTTTTTTATGAAATTCTCTTAGCATAGCAAACCGTTGAATCTATATATTTTTATAAATGGAGTTACTATTATGCCCTTTGTTTTTTCATCTATTAACCAACATAACATCGTAAATTTTAAAAAAAACATTTCTACAGATCAATAGCTTTGTAGCTTAACGGCATCTAGTTGAAGTATTTGGCGGGGAGTGAAAGCAGCAGCATCAGATGTCGAGCAAAGGCAGCATCCGACGGAGAGCAAAGGAAACACTGGATGACGTTGGCTTTGGTACTCAACAACTCGCTGACTATATGACGTTGAGGGGAGGCAACACCATGTAATGGGGACTACGTTGCTGGAGAGGAAGACGATGGAGCAACAATGAGTAATGGATAATGTTCTGTGGAGGTGGCTACAAAAGTCGGCTGGGAGCAGAGGCTAGGGGGACGATCCTTATCTAAAATATAGGCAGCAAGCAATGGTGACGGAAGGTGACAAGTGAGGGAGGGGGAGGTCAATGTAGGGGACGAAGACATGCTAGAAAATACCTAAAAAAATATTTTATGATGGGACAATGAATGACGAGATCCAAAAATTGTAGGTAATATCATAAATATTCTAATTCAAACGTGATAATAATCTCAAACTACGATATCAAATATTTAATTACTATATTAACACAATTTAAATATCATAATTTAATAACGGAGGGAAGCAGGGAGAGATGACAACTTCGGGGACGAAGACTGTTTCCTATCAGAAAATACTTGCAATAACGCGATGAAATTGGATACAATCACGAGGTATGCTTGTGTCTAACCTCAGGAGGCTGGTTTCTCCTTGAAGTCCCTCTCCCAAATGAGAGATCGCAAAGATGCTCGATCACATTGTCGGAGTAGCGGTGATCATACCGTTGAATGAGTGCCTTAGTGAAAGTTGTCTATGTGAGGTCTTGAGAGGACTGGCGGAGCCAGCAAACCCAAAGGAGGGTGGACTCTTCCATGCACATAAGAGTTGTGAAGACCTTCTGCGCTTGATGAGTCCGGTGAATGTCAAAATACTGTTCGGCGCGGGCAATCCAACCCAGGGGGTCACTCCCGTTGAATATGGGACTGTCGAGGTGGGGGAGTTGTGGAGGAGGCAATCCCGCCAATGTGGTTCTTTGGGGTACAATGTGCTCGGGGATCCCAAGGTAAAGGCGACGTTATGCCCGGAGTGTTGACTGGGTTGCAAGTTGTGGAGCATGGCCATATCGAAGTGAATTGTTCAGCTTAGGCCTCGAGACGAGAGTTGATGGTGGTGAGGGCGTGTTCGAGGGCTTGCACACAGGATTCCATCGATTGACTGCTCTTTGGCATAAGAAGAGGGCACCGACGGAGGAGAAGAAAAAAGGTGCGGACGAAGCGCGGCTTGGGGAGAAACCCACTCGCTGGAAGGGCGTGCACAGAAGCCGCAGGAGCTGGAGGTGCGACGATCGCAGGAGCTAAGGTGGAAGAGAGCGCATGAGCTATTTGGTCGAGGGAGAGCGCTGGAGCCGGCGGAGAAGGGCCGGCGATCGGCGAAATGTGCTTGCTGGCAGATACACGAGAGATTGGACGAGAGGCGGAAGGCGCAGTAGCGCTGCGGCCTACTGTCGCGAGAAAGAAAATGGCGGAAGAAGTGGGAAGCGTTGGCCAGCTATGAAGCACGGGTACCGGTACGTGGTACGGGTACGGTACGGGTACCGGTACGTGGTACGGCAAAATTATAAAATAGCACGGTACGTGTACGTTTGGGTATGTGGAAAAAATTAAAAAATACATATAACAAGTTAATTTGCAGCAAGAATATATTCAATGAAATATTATCAGATATCACCATACATGCACAAGATGTTAAGATTGTCCACATAAATATTGATGTAGAACTCATTTTGAATTAAAAAATAACCCTGAATGAGTGATGAAAATGTTATAGGAAAATGATTACACGGTAAGTGAATAGTTCAAATCCTGATTTGAAAATAATTGTGTTGATATAGTTCTCATTTCTCTCTTAGTACAGAAGTAGGAGAAGAGAAGGGCAGCCCGGTGCAAACATCTAAAAAACACAAAAGGGCAGCCCGGTGCAAACATCTAAAAAACAAGAACTAAAATCGATCTGAGTATAATAACCAGAGAAACAAGAACTATGCAGCAAGAGAAGAAAAAAAAAGAACTAAAACGGAATCGGGAAAAACAAGAACTAAAATCGATCCTGTACAGGATAAAAAACAAGAACAATACAAGATAACCTTGTACAGTTGTAATCGATCGGCCGGGAGATGACTGCAGGAAGAAAAGAAAAAAAAAAGCAAACCTTGTACAGTTGTACTCGATCGGCCTTGTCTCGATCGGCGCCGTAGAGAAGAGATGCAGGCTATGCAGCCCTCGCCGGAGTGAAGAGGAGGTGCATCGCTCCCCGGAGTGAAGAGGAGGTGCAGCGCTCGCCGGCGATGGACGGGATCGACGAGATCGGCTCTGTCGGAGGAGCGCGGGTTAGGGCTGAGCGGAATCGGGAATGGGGATCGGCGTATCGCGAAATGTTTTGAAAGAGGGTGAGCCGGTGAGAGGGTTTTTTATCCTGTACCGAACCAGGAAGTACCAAAAACCCATTTAAAGTACCGGGCCGTACCGAAAACCCATTAAAAGTACCGGGTACGTATTTTACCGTACCGGGCCGTACCAAGCCGTACCGGGCCGTACCAGTACCCGCAAACGTACCGTGTACGTGTACGGGGCATTTTTTGGAGTACCCGTGCTTCATAGTTGGCCAGTTGTCGTGAGAAAGAAAATGTGGAAGACGCACATATGCGACTAGTTATGACAATCGACAGTTTCACTGAGACGATCTACACTTGATGGCGGTTTCACAGAGACGATCTCAGCAGAAGATGGATCAGGCGGAAGAAAGATTGAAGCGCCGAATGTCACGGTAGACGCAGGAGGCGGACGACTCTTACGGCTAAAATGGACCCGGCGGCACGATGCGCATGCTAGGAGAGTAGGTCGGATCAATGTTACCTAGCCAAAAATACTTGCAATAATATGATAAACTTGGATACAATCACGAGGTATGCTCGTGCCTAATCTCAGGAGGCTGGTTTCTCCTAGAAGTCCCTGTCTCAAATGAGAGATCTCAAAACTTTAAACATCAAAAATAACTAAAACTCTCATGCCACCTCCTTATATAGGGAGGGGGCTCACATATAAATTACCATAATGCTCTATAAAATACAATAGGATGTCATGCGCGCGTGCGTAACAATGACATGCATAGAATATAATTAAAAATATTTTATAATGAGACAATGTGTGATGAGATCCAAAAGTTGTAAATAATATCATAAGTATTCCATTTCAAATATGATAATAATCTCAAACTATGATATTATCAAATATATAATTACTCTATCAACATAATTTAAATATCACAATTTAATAATATAATTTTCACAGGCTAGTGAGCGTGCATGAGTCCCGACCCAATTCCGTTGCTTCGCATAATTAAGCATATAATCTCTTCATCCACCACTCATAAGATGCGTCAATAGTTCTCTTCATAGGGTCCCAATCCAATCTCGTTACTTCGTGCTAAGGTTCTTTTCACAAATTTCACTCTTTCTTGATTTGGCCATTTATTCATCATCTTGAATTCTTGATTCAGTCATAGATTATGCATGTGCACTGTTGAAAATTAATGACCAAACTTTGCCACCCATTCTTGCTAAAATGGGTAGTAAGTCAATTTCCCAACTCAATTTTTCAAATGCAAAGTTCACAAAAACATTCACTTCATTTTTTCCCCCAGTTGGCTGGCGATTCTCACTTTCTTTGTTTGCCCATTTATAAGATCAATGAACAATCATTTTGAAAATATATATAATTCACGAGGTCACATATAATACTTTGCATGAGATATCTCTATCAAGTGTTTGTGACAAATGAGTTGGATTGCTTAAGCAGGAGTGAGTGAACTCTATTAAACAAATATCAAAGATCAAAACAGTATCTTCAATACCAAAGATCACCGCCTCTCCAACTAGTTGAAGGATAAAATAATGAAATAATAACCTTAATCCAAAAAATAAAACAGAACAATGGAGATCTAGATAAACCCTAACAAATTTGTTTAGGAGTCTAACGAGCCTATGATGAAAACTCAAGGAAATCTGATAGAAGCAATTAGAAATCCAAAGATTAGAAAGAAAGGGGCGAAGCAGTTGGTTTTCGAATCCTCAAAAGCTCAGGCAGTGAGATTATCAACAACATGGACCTTGTGGAGATCTCCAGCTGCGGGAATGGGAAGATTCAGTCGTTCCTGAGAGCTAAAAGACTTCTTGTGGAGTTTACGCTGCATGCAGTAGTGTGTTTTATTTTCACTTTATCTCTTAATATTATTAGTCAACTAAAGAAGTTTTTTTTAGTCGTGGAAGAACTATTTGGGTCATCTAAAGAAGTCTTTTCAAATCGATCAAACAATTCCAGCTAAGCTAGGAAAGCAGGTTTGCTTGAAGTGACAGTTTGATGCTAACGCCACATGGATGAGGGTGAAGATATCAGGGGCTTGTGAGGAATTGCTCTTTTCTTTATTGTAGGAGATTTGTGTTGTGGTTTGATTTGGTTTGGATTTAGAACTTAACCTGATACGGTAAGGAGTTATTAACTCCACTACATTAGGTCTTTTTAAACCTATAATTTCACTCTATTCATTCTCACGGGAGAGAGCAGCCGACCGGCCCTTATTATCTTTCCTCCCGATCAGCAGCCAACATCAGCATGGTCATAACGGCGTCAGGCATTGGTAGAGGTGACATTGACGAGGTGGGAGATGGGTTGAGCGCATGCGGACAACATACAAACTAGTAGCAGTAATCGGGCAAGCCGATCGCATGTGTGTGACCACGATAGGCGGTTGTGCCCAAAGGTGGATCTAATGTGGGCTGCGCATTTGCGTTAAGAGCTATAATCATAGGGGTTTTCTCTCCAGTGGGACAATGGTGGGTTGTCCGATGCCAACGAAAGATTGCTTGTGATTCTTATGTGTCCGTTTGCGAATGGATTGTAATAAGTATTTCTATTCCTCAACGGATTGGAGATGTTTGATTCCTTTTGGTGCTTTTTATCGGATCTGCATTATTCTCTTATTTTATGTATTGTGGTTTTTATTGTGTTAATAAAATCGTGCGAATGTGCTTTTTATCAGAGAATTAGTTTGTCATGGACGACTTATTGTGCGTTTGAGGACATTTTTGACTGTAGTGTCGCTCCTCATCCCTTCATATCCGGCATTTGAATTATGAGGTCTTCTAAATGTGTCAGAGAACTATGACGAGAAATGCTCTGCAGAGAAGTTTAATGACAATTATAATTTCAATATGTTGCAGATTCGCATCAATAATATTCTAGTTGAGCAGAGGTTGATGAAAGCGTTGCGAGGAGGAGCCAAATTTCCCACTATCGTAAGAAGGAATGTATGAACTTGGATGAGTGTGCCACTAGTGTGATCAAAATGTGCGTTAATGGCAAGGTACTCTTCAACATAAGCATTCAAGAGACTGCAATCAAACTTTGGTTGACCACGAGGTTGCTTTTGAAACATCTACTACATGGGCTGAAGTTGCAGAAGGGTAACAGTTTGCAGGAGTAGTTCAATGTGTTTAGTGACCTTTTGAACCAATTACATATGGTTTGTGAGAAGGAAGGGGAAGAAGTCAAGGCCAACTACTTTTTTACTTCGCTCCGCTATCCTATAAACACATGATGACTACTCTCCAGCATGAGGACACATTTGGTTGGAGGAGGTTACATCAGCTTCACAACCTATTTAGATGTTCAAGGACCTCGCTCGTGAGGGTGAGCATATTTTGGAGGTAGAGCTATAGGGGAGAATGGTGCATGGGCTCGATTTGCATCGAAGAAGGGTGTGACATGTTAGTATGTTATCATGAGGAACTGCTCGCAGCATGCGCAAAGTTGTAGAGCATTCAGGGTACTAGCATGGCGATGCTAGATATGAGAGTGGAGAGTGACGATCTCTTTATCATCACTGAGAGTCGTGATGACTTTGACAACAGTTAGATATTATATTTTGATGCATAGCAAGTTGCAACACATTTGCTCGGATGCTTTTATGTTCGATTCTCTGAAGACGACAACTGGGTCGGTCTAATTAGGTGACGACTCAGGTTGTGTGGTCACGCACACAGGGACAGTGGACATTCAGACGCGTGATTGAGTGGTGCACAAGCTTGAGCGGGTATATTTAGTACCCAAGGTGAGCAAGAATCTGATCTTGTTGAGCAGGTTGGACTCAGTTGGCTGTAACTTTGCAATACGAGTTATGATGGTGAAACAAGGGTGTGTCATGTTCATGAGGGTTGTGTCGACTGATGGTGACCATAGTGCGAGGTTGTGCACCCATGTTTTTTGCAGGTAACATGGTGAATGATCGTGGTAATGCAGTGAATTGTCTTTCTGTGACTCTAGTTCAATGAGTTAGTTTTTACAATCCAAGTGCATTGACATTGTTGTAATGTGGGTTGCGCCACTCTCCGCAAGAGTCGGGCCGGCCCACATCACAACAAAAGTACACTTTTGTTGTAATATGGGCCGCGCCACTCTCCGCAAGAGTTTACGGGCCAGCCCACATCAGGACTGCAGTCTGTACACCCCAATCTACTCTCCACTCTCCGCAAGAGTGGTAGGTTGTTGAGGTCGGGCCTTGAGCCGTCAACCTCCTTTATAAGAGGGGACTCACACCTTCTCTTATGCCCAACTAAAATGTCGGCGCGATTCAAAGTTTTTTTATTAAAAAATTTGTAATGAAATATTAAATGATAAAAAATTGTTATATCTCTACTAATATACGAAAACTACTCTTTGGTGAAACATTGTCTGATGTCTCTATATTGCCCTTATAGTTGTATTCATAATTACACAATTATACCAAACTTTATATTAGTATATTATAAAGACAATATTCTTTTAGGTAATTACACAACTTTACAATATTAAAATACAAAAAATAAAAACACTAGATACCCTAAACCTATTGTCTCTAGCTAGGAATGACAAGAGAAAAATTAATGTTTTAACGTTAAAATATATTTTGTTTTACAAAAAAAAAATTTGTATTCTTGATTTATATTTTTTTACAGTCATTTTGAGTACTCGTATGTATATGTTGCGGGTCGGGCGGAGCCCGCCGGGAGCGGGCAAAGCCCGCCGTCGTCGGTCGGGTACTGTCGCGCGAGGCCATAGGGGAGGGTATTGTCCACGACAAATGTTGCCGCCCACGACAAATGTCGCCGCTCACGACAAATGTCGCCGCCCACGACAAATGTCGTCCCCACGACAAATGTCGCACCACCGACGAATGTCGCACCACCGACCAATGTCGCACCACCGGCGAATGTCGCATCCCGGCGAATGTCGCACCCCGCCGAATGTCGCACCCCGCCGATTGTCGCACCCCCGCCAAATGCCCCCAGGGCCGAAGGCCCGTGCCTGTCACTTGTTTAAATATATACCAATAAAATTGAATAATTATTTGCAAACTGTACGAAAAAAGACATTAATATACATATTTAGATTCTACTACTCTAATACAAATTCAGATTTTGATTTAAAAAATTCTGAATTCAAATCAAATCAATTCTTGAATTATTCAAACTATTTGGCTGATGAACTGCCCTTACTCATGACTGCTAATCAACCTAATTTAATCCCTTGACTGGTATTACAGCACTGTCGCATATACAAATCACACAGTCCTTCCCGAAGCTCTAGAAAAGTGGAGCTTGGAACTTATGCAGAAGCTGCTTCCTCGACATGTTGAGATTATAGAAGAAATAGACCAGGAGGTATACACAAGTCTTATTAAATGTTTGTTTTACTTATCATGGTTATGACACGAGAACGTGCTGATTTTTGTATTTGTAACAGTTAATAAGCAATATCATTTCAGAATTTGGCACAGAAGATCTTCCATTGCTGGAGCAAAAATTGAAAGATATGAGGATTTTAGGAAACCTTGATTTTCCTGATTCCGTTGTACATCTGTTTACTGAAGCTAAAAAAATTGCTGAGGCTAAAAAAATTGCGGAAGCTAAAAAAATTGCTGAGGCTAAAAAAATTGCTGAAGCTAAAAAAATTGCTGAAGCTAAATCAAAAGGGAAAATCTTAGTCAAATCTTTTGAGCTTGCTACAGATAATACTGGCGAAGGTCTAGGAATCGAGAAAATGGCTGAAGAAATAAGTTTGTCTACATCTGAAGACAATCAAGTCGAAGAAGAGGATGCATCAAAAGACAATCAAGTAGAAGAAGAGGATACATCTGAAGACAATCAAGTAGAAGAAGAGGATGAAGATTCTCCATCTGCAGAATTATCATGGTTGAAATCAAACACTAAATTACCAAAAATGGTACAAATGGCCAATCTCTGTGTTGTTGGTGCACATGCAGTTAATGGCGTAGCTGAAATTCACAGTGATATTGTCAAAAGAGATGTATTTAATAGTTTTTACAAAGTGAGCATCCTGCTTTGTTTCTAGACCATATTTCACTGGCACCTGTTTTGCATAAACATGTTGCTTATGAGTTATGACCTAAACATTTTATGTATTTATTTGTCCCAGATGTGGCCCAATAAGTTTCAGAATAAAACAAATGGAGTCACCCCAAGACGATGGATCCGATTCTGCAATCCAGAGTTAAGTAAGATACTAACAAAGTGGATTGGTACAGAAGACTGGGTTGTGAAGACTGAAAAACTTGAAGAACTTAAGAAGGTATGCAAATAAAACTGAACCATTAAGAAATAGATGGGTTATGATAGTTGATTCGGGATCGTAGATTGAAGGATATAGTCTTTAGTAGATTTTGTACCTTCACACTTTCTATTTTGAGGCTTTTGAAATGCAGCGCTGAGATCTTAATTTCATACTTCTTGGGCCAAATCTTGAACAGTATGCTGATAATGAAGATTTACACGTGGAATGGAGGGCTGCAAAAACAAGCAACAAAATGAAGGTTGTTTCGTTAATCAGGGAGAAGACGGGATATACTGTCAGCGCAGATGCCATGTTCGATATACAGGTTACATGGCCTCAATCATTTGAGTTTAAAATAAGCATTAAATTTTACTTTGGATATTGAAATTTGCTTTATTTTAGGTGAAGAGGATCCATGAATATAAACGTCAACTTTTGAACATCCTAGGAATCGTGCATCGATACAAGAAGATGAAAGAAATGAGCGCCGAAGAAAGAATTTCAAGCTTCGTTCCTAGGGTATGCATATTTGGAGGTAAAGCATTTGCAACATATGCTCAAGCAAAAAGGATTGTAAAGTTAATCACAGATGTTGGGGCTACCATAAATCATGATCCTGACATTGGAGATCTATTGAAGGTACTTACTAAACGCCCTTTTCACAGAATTTTACTGATTTTCTTAAAGATTCCCTCTTTTTGTATGAAGTTTTCAATGCTTTTCGCAATTGAACATGCTATCTTCTAACGTGGATTTCACTCATTTTATTTTGCAACATCTTATATCCAGATGCAACTTTAATACATGTTCTAATTCGGGAATTAATCAAATATTGATCTTTTTTTTGTTCCCTCCAGGTTGTCCTTGTTCCTGATTACAACGTTAGTATAGCAGAGGTCCTCATTCCTGCCAGTGAGCTGTCTCAGCATATTAGGTATATTTCTGTAAGGGCTTACTTTTGAATCTATTTTATCGAATTTGTTACTCATTTCTTTGTGTCAGCCTCTAACATCTCTGGCTAAATCTGGTTGTTAGGATATAATCAATGTGTCTCTTTTTAGCTTCACGCTTGACATCATCTTCAGCAGTCTTTTGTTTTATAAATCCTAGGACTGCTAGCTCAAATTCATTATTTCATACTAATATGTTTATGCTCGGATTATGATCAATGCTTCTCGTTCGAACAGCACGGCTGGAATGGAGGCTAGCGGAACAAGCAACATGAAATTTGCGATGAATGGTTGCATTCTAATTGGAACTTTAGATGGAGCTAATGTTGAAATAAGACAAGAGGTTGGAGAAGAGAACTTCTTCTTGTTTGGTGCTCAGGCTCATGAAATTGCAGATTTAAGAAAAGAAAGAGCCCAAGGAAAGGTATGGATTCTCAACCAAGGAAAATAAATGATTTTGGAAAACAGAATTAAAAAAACAAAAGTCGACAAGGATAGAGATGATGTTGATGAACTTAATCTTCGTCATCACTTTATCCCAACTATTCATAGTGAGCATCATGAACTTCGGGTCTGTTTGTTTGAGCATTTTTGCTCCATCTCCACTGTGAGGAAAACGTCACTCTTTAAAAAATAATGTTTGATAATCCTCCCGTTCTCACCATCACCGCTCGAATATGTCATTTTTAGCCTTTTTTGAGACTGCAACGACCTCCCTCCATTTCTCACCGCTCCATTGCCGATGCTCTCATTCTTGTACAATCATTTATGTTTTCAGACACTGACGCAGGGCAAATCTATAGGCGGCAGGAAATCTGCGACCTAACCCTACATGCTATCATTGTTGTGGATATCCTCCGACTTGACCAACATGTCGGCCGATATAGAAGTTTCATGGACAAAACGACATGTTTCCGACATTTTTTTGCAAAATATCCTTTTGGAATATATCCTTTGATATGTCTACTATTAACCGATATATTCGCCGATATATCGGCTGGTATATCCCGACATTTTTTCGATTGATTTTTTCAATTTATTTTAATCAGTGTTCATGGTCTAATAGACAATTGATCAAAACTACTTCATTGTATAGATTAGTTTCCCCTTCATCTGGCTTTATTGCTCAAGTCCGTCATCTTATGCATGGTTTTTGAATTATGAACTAAAGATTCCTTATCTTCCATTATCATCGACAACTTCCCAACATTCTGCTTTCTCTTGTTTTATTTCACGAGCTATACCGTTATTACGTATATAACACAAAATGTTTATATTAGTTAGATAAATTTAGGAGTTCAATAAATATCAAATAATTAATATATTAATATATATATATATTTAAAAAATGATTAAATTTGTAAATAATTACACAAATAATTAAATATTAAAACCCGATATATGAAATATCCCCGATATATCCCCCGACATATTAAAACTGTCATGAAAAATCTAAACCGACGTGTCCTTGATATCCGACATCTACAACCTTGTATGTTATGCAAAAGTCCGACGGGCAGATCACAATTGAATAATAAATTAAAATCATCCCACACAGATAATTCACAGCAATACAGAATATTTTATTAGGGCGAAAGCAAGCTTAGGTTTTCCTCCGCTTGGAGGGCCAAAGCGAGAACGCGTGACGAATGAACCCTGCAAATCACAATATTTATCCAAACAAACCGCCACAATACAATATATATCCAAACAAATATAGTGACCAATTTGATACAAATATGCTGAAAATAATAATCCAGTGCAATGAAATCTCACCAAGTAGTGGGTTGACCAAGACACTGAAAAATCCGGAGCAGGAGATGCGTGGACGACGATCCGATGTGGAACCGGAGGCATGAAAAATGATGTAAGTGGTTGTCCTTGGCGGTGGAAGGTGGAACCGGACCGGAAATGGATAGATCCGGCCACGTATGGATAGATCCGGGCTAGGGATGGATGGATCCGATGTTTGGTAGCGGATCTGGGTTAAGGGATAAAGAACGGTATGGGGAAGGGGTGAAATGGGGCTGGACAATCCAGATCCGGACTGCTTTGAAAGGGGGTGGCTGCTGGGCGTAGATGAGGGGGTGGCAGTGACTTCAGAGAGGGGAGGGTTTCACGAGAGTTATGGTCTTAGGAAGAAACAATAACATTGCATTCAACAGTAATATAAAGTATTGAGGAGCAACGGTAGGCTGGGAGTCCACGGTGGAGGAATTGAAAGCAGCAGGCTGCTGGTTGGAGGGACTGGAACAGCGGAGCAGCCTGCTGTTTAGGAGAAACTGGAGGCCGGAGGTGGACAGGTAGGGGAAAAAACTATATAAGATGAATAGTGTATTTCATTAATGAATAGTAAAAAGAGAAAGAGATAGGAATTAAAAGGTTATTGGATTTGGGGCTGTGGAGGCTGAGAGGGGCTTGGGAGGGGGAAGAAGGGACCTAGGGTTAGGGCAAACTTTGAGGAAGGAGATACGCACGTAGGAGCCATCACCTAGGGTTCCACGGAGTCGGCATCGTGGTGGGATCGCGGGATTTCGGGAATAAGTTCTCCAAAATCTGCAATGCCTAGATCAGCTTTATATCATCTCTATTTATAATAAAACAAGGATTATGACATCCCTCATCAATGACTATGATTGGTTGGAGGTGGGGCCACCCAAATACATCAAAATAAATGCAAATATAATAAACTAATATATGAAATTGATTCGCAACGCGAATCCGGACGCATCCGCGGAATCCGATCGTCGATCGGGCACGCCATACATGGAAAGTCGCCAATTGGCCCCAAACGGACCCTAAAACTCGTCATCCACTGCAAGTGCTCGTCTTTGCTCCACATCAATCTCTGGAAGTGCTTTGATGCGATCGTGAATAATCATAGTGAAGTCATGTCGGTGGGTCAACACGATCTCTGGAAGTGCTTTGCTGCGATCATGAATAATCATCGTAGTGTCGTGAGGGTCTTCCTGAAGGGGATCTATGGGGGCGGTTGCAAGTGGACTTGAGACCTCGAAAGTGAGGAGAGAAATAATTGTGACACCTAGACATAATGAAAAACCTATGGACTCTACGACTGCGTATCAAAAGAGCGTGACCTAGCTGCGTGCAACCTGGCTTTGATACCAATTGACGCAGGGCGAATCTATAGGCGGCGGGAAATCTGCGACCTAACCCTGCATGTTATGCAAAAGTCTGACGGGTAGATCACAATTGGATAATAAATTAAAATCATCCCACGCAGATAATGTTGAACCTCTGCACCCTTTTTTCCACTCCAAAACCCGGTCAAGGGTTGGAGGGGCGGGGCTAATATAAGTACGAGTGGACCGTCTGGGTAGGCGGTGTGGGACTAATCGAGCATGCCTATTTTTGATTCATGCTGACCGTCCAACACGCTCCCTCAGTGTGAACCTCCCTCTGATACCATGTTGAACCTTCGCACCCTTTTTTCCACTCCAAAACCCGGGTCAAGGGTTGGAGGGGCGGGGCTAATATAAGTACGAGTGGACCGTCTGGGTAGGCGGTGTGGGACTAATCGAGCATGCCTATTTTTGGTTCATGCTGACCGTCCAACAGATAATTCACAACAATACATAATATTTTATTATGGCGAAAGCAAGCTTAGGTTTTCCTCCGTGTGGAGGGTCAAAGCGAGAGTGCGCGACGAATGAACCCTGCAAATCACAATATTTATCCAAACGAACCACTACAATACAATATATATCCAAACAAATATAGTGACCAATCTGATACAAATATGCTGAAAATAATAATCCAGTACAATGAAATCTCACCAAGTAGTGGGCTGACCAAGGCACTGAAAAATCAGGAGCCGGAGATGCGTGGACGACGATCCGAGGTAGAACCGGATGCGTGGAAAACGATGTAGGCAGCTGTCCTCAGTGGTGGAAGGTGGAATCGAACTGGAAATGGATAGATTCGGCTACGTATGGATAGATCCGGGATAGGGATGGATGGATCCGATGTTTGGTGGCGGATCCGGGCTAAGGGATAAAGAACGGTATGGGGAAGGGGTGGAACGGGGCTGGACAATCCAGATCCGGACTGTTTTGGAAGGGGGAGGGTGGTTGTTGGGTGTAGATGAGGGGGTGGTGGTGACTTCAGAGAGGGGAGGGTTTCACGGGAGTTATGGCCTTAGGAAGAAACGGTAACATTTCATTCAACATTAATATAAAGTATTGAGGAGCAACAGTAGGCTGGGAGTCCACGGTGGAGGAATTGAAAGCAGCAGGCGGCTGGTTGGAGGGACTGGAACAGCGGAGCAGCTTGCTGTTTAGGGGAAACTGGAGGCCGGCGGTGGACAGGTAGGGGAAAAAAATTATAGGGTTCCACGGAGTCGGCACCGTGGTAGGATCGCGGGATTCCAAGAATAAGCTCTCCAAAATCTGCAATGCCTAGAGCAGCCTCCTATCACTTTTATTTATAATAAAACAAGGATTATGACATCCCCCATCAACAGTTATGATTGGTTGGAGGTTGAGCCACCCAAATACATCAAAATAAATGCAAATATAATAAACTAATATATGAAATTGATTCGCAACGCGAATCCGGACGCATCCTCGGAGTCCGATCGTCGATCCGGGTACGGCATATATGGAAAATCGCCAATTGGACCCAAACGGACCCCAAAACTCGTCATTCACTGCAAGTGCTCGTCAGCTCGTCTATGCTCTGCATCAAACACCTTCATCTTGGCATTTTCAATTTTATCATATATATTATCCCATAATGTTTCTTATAAATCATTTATGTTTTATCATACATTTATTTTTGTCACATAACTTGGTTCTTTTTCCCATAATTTTTCTTATAAATCATTTATATTTTAACACATTTTCATCTTAAAATTTTTATTGTTGTCATCTAACTTGGTGGTTATTTATTTGTTGCACTTCGCTCGCATTTACATAGCCTAATCTTCATAGTACTTTCTTCCCATGATAAACATGTAACCATCCAACTTTGACTCAAAAAATTCTCTTCCAAATTCTATTCTTTTGTATTATAGATCGAACTACTTAAATTTATCACCTTATGACAAAATATCCCAAATAGCCGCTAAGAAATATTACTGCACCGCCCATCTAAATCTCTGTCCGTTTCTCCATATGTCTACAGTTTGTGCCGGACCGGCGATTTGAAGAAGTCAAAAAATATGTGCGCAGTGGTGTCTTTGGACCTTACAACTACGATGAGTTAATGAGATCTTTGGAAGGCAACGAAGGGTACGGCTGTGGCGACTATTTTCTTGTAGGGAAGGACTTCCCCGCTTACCTTGAATGCCAGGATGAGGTTGATAAAGCATATCGAGATCAAAAGGCAAGTATTAGTTTACTATCTTGCAATTTTGCGTGCACTTGCGCTCATTGCAATTTTCTATTCTCATTATTCGGCGTGCATATAATAAATATTACATGTTCTATTTGTACTAGGGTTTGGGCAAGAACGGTAAGAGCCTAAATGCCATCATCGTAACCGGAAAAATATTTGATGGAAATTATTAGTTTACACTGTCCAAAATTATTCCCAAGGGCAGGGCCATGATGCGTTCTAAATCACGATCAATTCCTTCTTGTTGCAAGACATCTTCTCTCCGCACACCAAAATAGGAAAAAAAATCCTAGAACGAATCAGAGATAGCTAACTAACTTCTAGGAGATGTATAATTTAGGCAATTGTTAACCGCAACCGTTTTTGGCTATCCGCAACCCAGAATTTTAAAGAACATATTTTTTGTATTTAACCGCAACCCAAAACTTAAAACCTTAAACCCCCGCATATCCCGTCTTCAGTCACACCAAACCCCTCGCGGATCCCTTTTGGTTCCTCCTTCCTCTCGTTGAAGTTGTCCGACTCCTCCTTCCTCAGGTAAAACGGGGTGCAGTATGTCAAGTATCGGGTTGCAGTTAAATTTTTTAAAAACATTTGGGTTGCGGTTAACATTGGGGTGCAGCAAGCTAAAATCGGATTGTGGTTAACAATTGTCATAATTTACTATATTAATCTCGGTAGCTATGCCACTCGTGAATTGTATTCAACTCAAAAACTTAAGCGCACGAAAGAGAGTCAATCGCACGCTCGGAGTTAATCCCCACAATGTTGAAGTCGTGGAACCAAGTTGCCGAAGCCTAGGCCTCTCCCTTCCCCTCACTTGGTCGGCCCCCTTCCTCCCTATAACCACTTAACCAGGCAGCCACCTCCCCCTCGTCAGCCGACCCCCTCCTCCCCCATACCCACCCCACTTCCCCCTCGTCAGCCGACCCCCTCCTCCCCCATACCCACCCCACTTCCCCACTATACTTTTAATTACACAACTACCCGCTTCCCCAACTCATAACCACTTATTTCTACTGTTACATGTCGTCCTTTGGGTTCTCTATGTGCACGTAACTTTAGATAATGAGCCCTCTATTTTCATCACTGTGGGTTTGAACCTATACTATTATTGATACTTGTTTGAGAGGTGTTTGTTTTCTTGAAATCTCATTACTTACAGGCCTTAGATCACCCCACACTTAATTATAGCACTCTCACCGCTGCTGAAACTAATTACATCCAATACTTTTCTTGGTTTGTAAGATTGATTGTAATTATCTTGCAATTGCTTAATTACTATTTTTATTACTTGCAAACTTGTGACAGAAACAATCTTAGTGTGCATGTGCATTGCTATTACGTATTAACCGCCTTCCATTCATCACCGCACTATAGAGTGTCCTTAGGCTACTGCTACACATTGTCTTAGGCTCTGTTTGGGGGGACTTATTTTCACCGGTCAAGCGGTTACGACCGCATGAACCGGACCTTAATGTTCATGCGGTCGTAACCGCTTGACAGGTGAAAATAAGTCCCCCAAACGGAGCCTTGCTCTGTGTCACCTAGCCTGCCATGCAGCATGTTAGACATCCAACCTAAAATCAATTATAGGTGGAGTGGCTAAGATACAGACATGAGACTAAATTATCAACATAAAATAAAGAAGATATTCATGAAAAGAACGAGGATGATGCTAACTAGATTTTAAAATAAATTCTTAAGCATTTGAATTTAATTTTACCCGTGCGTGTTTTATAAGCTCATGCGTCCATAAGTTGAGTTGGGGCTGACTCCAACTCAACTGGCAGCTTATCGACCATGGATCGTATATGGAATTGAGCTCACACATATGCGTGCACCCCCCCCCCCCCCCCCCACCCCACACACACACACACACACATGCACAAACGCACACACACACACATGCACAAACGCACACAGATCAGAAATCCATGAAATCTCTCACAACCAATCAAAGCAATCAATGTAAAACATTAATCATGATAAAAAAATGTATGCAGATGTTGATTTCTTTTTCTAACATAGTTTTTATTTGATTTGTTTGTTGCAGAGGTGGACAAGAATGTCGATCTTAAACACAGCAGGCTCTCACAAATTCAGCAGCGATCGAACAATTCACGAATATGCCAATGATATCTGGAACATTCAGCCTCAGTTGCTTCCATAGGCTAGATATAGCAGCCACACTTCCTTTATTATATATGTAGGATCCCCACCAGGCATCTGATTACAGTATAATACTGTGAGATAGCAGCTATATTTCCCAAGTTATATATGTAGGATTCCCTCCAAGCATCTGAAATACTGTGTAATTATGTGAGATAGAAGCTACATTCCCTAAGTTATATATGTAGGTTTCCCTCCAGACATCTGTTTACAGTATAATAATGCTCTTAGCAGCTTTTTTTAACTCTCTTTCTTCCACAAAACCATAAATGTGATCACTATGAGCTTTTTTGTTACATGTACTTGTTTCTTTGGGCGTTTTTTTTCTAACAAAAGCCCATTCTTGCTGAAAAGGATCACTATGCCTGATATGGGGTTTTATTCTAATAAAAGCTGAAAAGGAGGGACCTTTAACATAATATGCCCATTCTTGCTTTTGCTAAGCATAATAATCCACCGAGTTGTCTGAAATGCCACATTGACTGCACCCCATGATTCAATTTTTGTTAGAATCCGACTTCTAAGAACACAACGATCACAACGGTAGGGTCTGAATTACAAGAACACAACGATCAAAACGGTGTAGGGTTGCGAAAAGAAGCAAATGCTCTTTTGATCCAGATGAAGAACTCAATTAAACTCCACCTAAGAGAAACAATCTCTGAACGGTGGAACAAAAACAATAACAAGAGGAAAAAAATCCTCCAGATCGCTACTAAACTTCCAACCAGACAAATCCTGCTCCCTGCCCCCCATTCCCGCTCTATTTATAGTTCAAACAAAAACATTAAGAAAAATACAATTATGCCCCTGATTTATTCAAACATAAAATAAACTCCCGCTCTCTCCGCTCATTTCTTCTTCTGCTGCCATGAATGCCTCCGTCTGCTGCCTGGCCTAACCGGCTTAGATCGCATCAATTTTCTAAGCTTTTTCAAGGTCTGTGATTTCCCTGTAAATAAATTCTTTAGTTAGGGGCTTGAGAAATAAAACAGTTATTATTGAAGAAAATTGCAAGGACATCTGAAAATGTGATATACATGATCAACAGCTAAATAAAACTAAAAATGTGCTATTAGAGAAATATTTTAATTCTCTAATAAGTTTAGATAATTATGATATTAAGCATAGGTGATAGGATTAGAAAATTTACATTAATTTTAGAGAATCAATTGATAAGTTTAGAAAATGATATAGAATTAGAAAATTTAAACTTGTGAAGGACATGAAAACTTGAGTGGGATAAAGGCTTGAGTGTTGTTGTAAGGACATGAATGGAGAAGTACAGAACAACAACAACAAAAGAACCCATAGAGTCCCCAATCATTGGGGGCATGGGCAAACAAAAAAAAATTTATATCATTTGTATTGATCTTGAAAAAGAATGTGATCAAGTACACCTCGTGTTGATTTGGTACAAAGTAAAGAAGAAACGATCGTCAAAGGTATGTTGCAGTTATTAAACATATGTATGATGAAATATTATTTGATAGACATATTCTAACCGGTAAGATATCTACTTAGGCTCCGTTTGGGGGGACTTATTTTCACCAGTCAAGCGGTTACGACCGCATGAACCGGGCCTTAATTAAAGCCCGGTTCATGTGGTCGTAACCGCTTGACCGGTGAAAATAAGTCCCCTCAAACGGAGCCTTAGTTTTATAAACAATTAGAACAATAATTGGGATATTACGGAAAAGATATAGAGCTTCAATTTAGCATAACAAATATTCTGTATATGAAATATAATTTTAGCCCAGGTGATATAAACGATTATCATTTATTAGGAATACTGTCATAAGTCATAGAGATTTAGCAACAACAACAACACTCGAGCCTTTATCCCACTATAGTAGGGTCGGCTATATGGATCCTTTTTTGCCATTGTGTCCTATCTTGTGTCATAATCTCACTAATGCCTAAGTACATCATGTCTTTCCTTATAATTTCATTCCATGTCTTTATTAGTCTACCCCTCCCTCGTTTAACATGCCTAGTGACTGGACTCTCACAACCCCTAACAGGTGTCTCTAATGGTCTCCTATGCACGTGTCCAAACTATCTTAGTCGAGCTTCTCGCATCTTCTCTGCAATTGGTGCTACTCCTGTCTTATTATCCGTGATACATTCATTCCTAATTCTATCCAGTCGCGTGTGTCCACACATCCACCTAAGCATTCTCATCTCCACAAAAGCCATAGAGATGTAAAGGTAAATTTAATTAAAAAAATCATAATTAAGCTAATAATATTATATGGATCCTAAGTGTTGGATTAAAAAATTTTGATGTTTAAATAGAGTGTGGCATAAATAACAATGGTAAGATAGATATTGAAATTAAAAACTAGAAAATATAAATAGAGTGATAACAATTAAAGGTACATTGAGAGCAATATTATCGAAGATTTGTGCAAGTACAATGATGGTTACGAAATGATTAAGTAGGAAAATAGATAGAATTAGTGTCAAAAAAATTAGATAGGAATAAACTCCAGATAATATTGGACCTCATGTCATATAATTAGGCAGGCAGTGTTGCAGAATGCGGGGCACAAACACATGAAAAATTTTAAGTTGGGAACAGTGGTGAGAAGCATGGGATAGGGAAGTAAGCATCCCTTGGAAGAGCGGACCTCATATCATATCTATTTATTTAGTATTGTCTTTATTCAATGCATTGCTATTGTCTAATGTTTTGTCTTTAATGTGTGGGGGCTAAAAGTACACCTGAAATGTACTTGGAGCTCTCATCTTGATGATCAATTATCTAAAGCCTAAGGCTAGCTTTCAAGTTGCTCCTTGACATTTCTCTTTATCCTTCCTCTCCTCCCCTTCCCTTAGAATATAGCCACAGGAAACATTAAGGGATAACAATGGTCTGACATGTCCTCTATCGTTGTTGTGCGGTCGTCAAGTACCAATGCTCCTTCGCTTAACGACACCGTCCTTGGCATGTGTCTACCCCGCTATCGACTCATCATGTCCTCCCTTGGATAATTCAGTCACATAATACACCGTCCTTGGCATGTGTCTACCCCGCCAATTATCTTTCCCGACCCCACTTAATTTTCCAATGAAAGAATTTAGAGACCTGATTTTGGATAATGAAAAGAAAGAAAGTAGTATGGACTTTTAAGCCTTAGAGGTGGAGGTCATACCTCCTATTGCAGACTCTTTGGGCCTTCTCCACCGACTTGACCTACCATGTTTTTACAATGGGTGTTATCAAGTCCTCGCACTATGAAGCTCTAGGATCAGCTTCTCACAAGCTTCATGATGATGATTGGGTGGGGAGACTCATAATTTCTTTTCCCAGGACGTAGTGACTCAACAACGCTTGCCAATGGATCTCTCTCCAAGGCTCACCATATATCTAGATGACTATCTACGAATGTTGTTGAGCAGCCTTTGCAATAATATTTCCTTGCACATGGGCTCTTGCAAAATTACAGCAGATTCCTACACCTTTGGCCTAGGCAGGATTGATGTTATTTTGGGGGTTGTGCAGAGACAAATTTGGGGGACTTTTAGGTCAATTTGATCATATCATTCGCACTGCCTGGGCCACATATGCTGCAAGACGATGGCTCCCTCATTCCCATCCTCATTTTACTTGAAGCAATTCAGAAGACTCTGACATGTCTCATTTTGCACCCACTTGCATTGTCGGTGCCACTAGCGAAGTCAACAAACATCTCGACCAATCATACACCCTCACAACTACAACATGTCCTTAGTACCTTCTTACAGGCATTTGTACAACTATAGTGACTTCCTCTCCCTCGCACAATGGACCATAACATCCTCTCAATTTGGGCATCAATTTCATTTTTTGTGTGATGCAAGGATACAGACACATCCAAAAGGACGATATTAAGTGTCTCAGACATGTTAACAATGGAAAAATCATTCGACCAAGCACAAGTCCATTGTTGAGCCCAATCCTTCTCGTCCAAAACAAGGATGGTAGTTTGGGGTTTCTGCATGGATTACCGTGAATTGAATCGTGCAATCATAGCAGACAAATACACCATCTCGATCATTCAGGATCTCTTACATGAATTGCATTTGCCATAAATTTCTCTAAGTTCGACCTCTGATCTTGATACCATCAAATCTGAATCTGGGTCAAGTACATTCACAAAATGGCTTTCCGAACGCATAATGGTCGTTACAAGTTTCTTTCCATGTCGTTCGGTCTGAACAACGCCCTCCAACAAATTTATAGGAAATGATGAATGACATATTGAGACAAGTGCACGTAAGCATATTCTCATGTTTTTTGACACTCATCTATAGTCCATGGAGGGGTCACTTGGAGCTTGCGACAACTTTGACTACTCTTTAACACCACTCACATTATTAAATCAAAGAAAAGTTAATCGAATAAAGTGGAGATCAATTATCTGAGCCTTAACATTTTCTTGTAAGGGGTTTCCATGGAGACAGGCAAGGTCTCAATGGTTCTTCAGTGGCCAATTTCATGATCCACGCATGCAATCCAAGGATTCCTTGGACTCATTGGATATTACTAACTATTGAAATAATACAGTGCTATCTTATTCTTTCACAACGGGGTAATTTATAGGAGTACAACGTGCACATAATGTAAAACTTACAATGTGGGACTAAGCATAGGACACATACCACAAAACTTATATAGACTAAAATATTAATATAAATGCAAACTCCAGCACTCCCCTTCAAGCTGGAGGGAAAACCTCTAGTTTGAAAACATCATAAAAAGAAAAGTAATTGTGGTAGACTAAGTGTGATAAAACAATTGACGAGCCACCAGAGGAATTCCAAACTGGGGAATCAAGTCGGGGACATAGCCACGCACGACCTAGACCCACACACAACGCTGGTCCCACACACGACATGGACCAGCTGAAAAGAAATCAACAGACAGGTGACCGGGGATAATCCCACACGATACATCCCGTTGGATAGAAAGGTCAACCAACAAAGACCATACCACGCCTACCCAACAACAACAAAAAATTGGGGAGACACAAACAACACAAGAACTAAGCCTGGAGGCCGTGTGTGACTAAGGCGAGAGTCGGGAAAATGTCATTTGAGTCGCATTTGTCATAAATACTCCCCCACATGCATGAAGGCATAAAACACACAAACATTAAGACGACACTAATAACAACACTGCAAATGTGTTTAAAGACACATAAAACGGCCAAAAAACTACCATGAAGCTTCATCATTGGCAAGAGATCATCTCCCCGAAAGGGGTAGCAGTAGCTGGAATTGTCGGAAATATGAGGGGCAGCGGGCAAATCTGGAGTAGCAGGGAGGCAAAGTTGGATTATAACAACAAAAAGAGAAAACATGTAGAGAGGCAAAGTTGGATTATAACAACATAGCCGCGCACAACCTAGACCCACACACAACGTTGGTCCCACACACGACGTGGACCAGCTGAAAAGAAATCAACAGACGGGTGACCGGGGATAATTCCACACGATACGTCCCGTTGGATAGAAAGGTCAACCAACAAAGACCATACCACGCCTACCCAACAACAAAGAAAAATTGGAGAGACACAAACAACACAAGAACTAAGCCTGGAGGCCGTGTGACTAAGGCGAGAGTCGGGAAAATGTCATTTGAGTCGCATTTGTCATAAATACTCCCCCACGTGCATGAAGGCATAAAACACACAAACATTAAGACGACACTAATAACAGCACTGCAAATGTGTTTAAAGACACATAAAACGGCAAAAAAACTACCATGAAGCTTCATCATCGGCAAGAGATCATCTCCCCGGAAGGGGTAGCAGTAGCTGGAATTGTCGGAAATATGAGGGGCAGTGGGCAAATCTGGAGTAGCAGAGAGGCAAAGTTGGATTATAACAACAGAAAGAGAAAACATCTTGGACAGAGCATCCCCCAACAGAAATGCTCTTTCGGTCAAGCAATCAATTATCTAGGCCACAACATTCCTTGTAACGAATTTCCATGGAGACCAACAATGTCTCAACAATCCTTTAATGGGTAATTTCACGCTCCATATGCACCATCCAAGCATTCCTTGGATTCATCGGATATAACTGACGGTTTACCCTCAACTAGGTCAAGTTGGCTCGGTGATGAATTTTGTGAAGAAGAGCGACAACACATTCCAATGGATGCCTACAATGAATGTAACGTCAAAAAACTACAGCATAATCAAGTGACAGCCCCATTTCTAGCCATGAAGGACTCCACATAGTCATTCATTGTGCAATGGATGCCTTTGGTCTGATATTGGTGTAATCCTCATGCAAAGATGCCAGTCATTGCCTACTCTAGTTGTGAATTTTTCAACATCGTCTAAACCCGCCCAAATTATGAAAATGAGTCTATTGCTATTGTTATGGTTGTACGCTTTTCGGGCACCATTTTACGGTATGCACCGATCACCACAATTTGAGATACCTCCTAGCCAGAGGATCTCTGCCAGCATAATAGGTTTAGGTGGTTAATATGCTAGGTTATGATTTCACAATTGAATTCAAAACCAACATGACCAACTGACTGGTTGTTCCGCCAGTTCGATCCAGCATCAGGTGACAACCAATTTAGAAAGAGGCGAATGCATCAGGACATAGCACCAGATCTCTATCTCCGTAATATCATAGAGGCCCTTCAAATCAATCCCTCTAGTCACACTTTGTTCATTTTGATTGTCGGAAGATTGCACCACCAAGGTCGCTAGTACTCTTTAGTCTCGACTACCTCGTCATGCATCCTCAAATTTCTAGCGGAATTCCATAGTACTTTAATTGCAAGCCACATATGTGACTTTTAAACATACTAGCTCCCCTCAGTCTCTCTATTAGCTGGGTATGATCTAATGTGTAGAACGGTTTGTGGTCTCTTACCTCACATGCCTATGAGCCAAGTTGAGATAACATTCTTGGGGGGTCAACCTTCACCTTTTCTAAACCAAGTATAGGATGTCATTGCTGAAGATTTTATCATGTGGTTTCCCTATTCAACGGGGTACAATTGTATTTTTTTAGGCAATGCATAGGCTCTTCCAATACGGTCATTTCATAATATTTCCACACTCATTCAACGGGGTACAATTGTATTTTTTTAGGCGATGCATAGGCTCTTCCAATACGGTCATTTCATAATATTTCCACACTCATTCACCACTCAATCAATGAAAAATGCTTCATCCACAAAGTGCTATGATTACATGGCTGAGATCAAGACCCATATTCATAAATACATTTTGGCAGACTTTGTTTACACTACAATAAACTAAACAACACCTTTCACACCCACGATATTTCAGGCTATCTACGATTATCTGCCATGTTGCGACACCTACCAGAAGAATGTCAAATGAAAGCTCTAGTCGTCCAAGTAAAGTATAGGATAGATGTTACATAATGCAGTTCGAGGTCAGAGACTTGCTTCTATGGTGTGCATGGACCTCTAAAGCTTGCATCAGGGAAGTAGCATGCCGCCTCTAACGCGCTTCACGGAGCCTCGAACATCTCTTCTTCCACGTCTCTCAGTTGAAGAAGGTGGTGGTGGAAGCAGTCCAGTCAAAGGGACTATACGGAAAAAAAAACTCCTCCCACCTATATGAACCGGCTGCCATACTTGACAATTCAACAAGGCTTCAAGGGGAGAGCAACAACGTCCTAGTCCTCATCTCACCTATGGACACCTTTGTCGGATGATACTTTGGATGATCCATACCGACTTCTGTCTTCATTTCTTGAACTTCTCCATGGGGCAAGGCAAATTTCATAGATTAAGGTATTGTTATGGAGGAGACAGAGCAATATGCACACAAACCTAATAGATTTACTTTAGCTGCATCGACTTGCTTATGGATCATGCTCAAAATAATGTCATTGTATTAGATTAGTTTTGCAAAATTAACAAAACATGTTCTAGACACAGTCTCAGGATAAACTGAGCCAAAAAAATTAGAAGGCTGCAACATCTACTACAGGCAAATAAGACTCATTTTTTTACTAGCTTGCTATCTCAAAAAATGTGCAAAAACTAAAAATACTATATAATGAAGAGCCAGACCTCTAGCGCCTTTCAAGTGCTGAAATTCATTCCATTGTGTCCCAGATACTTCATTGCATTGCGTCACAGATACTTCATTGCATTGCGTCACAGATAGTTTATGAACCTCGTAAAAGTCTTATGGCTGAAATAGATTTTCTTTGCTCTTTTCGTACCTTGTGTCCAAGTTAAAAAGTAAAAGTTTCAAAGATGCAGAGGATGAAATGAAGAAATTTTATATGTCGTCATCATACAACTAATGATAGAGTTGATATTCAACCATCTTCTGTATGTATCCTTCAAATTTATAGCAATTAAAAACAAGTAAACAAAACAGAAATATTAGAATGATATCCACCTGTTCCTCTAAATCTTGGATTCGTCTGAGAGAGGCTTGTTCAATAGAAGCACGGTGTTTGCACTCTTCCTCGAGCATGCCCGTGATTTCATAACGCAATTCAGCCATTGCTTGAGTAAGATCTTCTGCTTCTTCCTTTGCCTTCAATTTTTCCTCTCTCAGTTCTTCCTAACACAACAAAATGCTCTCTCTAAGAAATAAGAGCAGGGCACGAACTCTTGAAGTAGAATATCTAGTTGAGATCAAACCTTTAGCTTCTTAACAAGAAGCTCAGATTCCTGTACTTGATTTGCCATCTCCTGCAACTCATTCTTTACATTCTCATCCCAAGTCTCTAGGAGAATAAGTTTTGACACCAATGGGCACAAAACTTCTTCGCAAGTGCTTCAGAAATGGGATTAATTATTACCAAGAGTAAGGGCATGTGCATAGCCTATTTTCATACCAAATGATATTATAGCATGAACATATATAGGAAAGAAGAGGACAATGAAGCACATGGCCTAAAGAGCAATGAGCACAAGCTTCCATCAAACAATAAGGGACCATTCATTTGGATGGAATTGGGGGTCTAAAATAAGAATTGGACGTCCACTTTCTTATAATTAGACCTCTAATTCCAATTACAAAGTCTCAATCCTGTCAAATTAAATGGACCATAAATATTCCATTTTTTCGTGCTATAATTTGATTTAAACTTGATTACAAACCAAATAAATTGTCCTCACTACCATATGTGAAGAGAGCACATGGATCTTTTACATGGAACTCAAAAATCATTACTGGTACTAGTGTGGCTTGGAACAAATAAAACAATAAATAATTAATGTACTTAAATTATGCTTAATTTATCCAAGATTAAGGTTATGGAATAATAATATTAATATTTTTTGAAAAGAGGAAAATAAATATTTGGTGCACTTTATTCATCCCTCAAATGAGGTATTTTAAAACTTACATGGGCATACAAAGTCTAGTAGATAATGTGGGACTAAAGACTAGACTCGCACCTAAGACACTAATACATAATATAATATGCAAACTTCAACACTCCCCCTCAAGCCGGAGCGGAAACCTCTAGCTTAAAAACATCATAAAAGGAAGGGTAATGGTGGTAGGCTAAGTGGGACAAAGCAATAGATGAGCCATCGGGGGAAATTCCAAGCCAGGGAATCAAGCCGAGGACATAGCCACACACGGCGTAGACACACACACGGCGCAGGTCTCACACACGATGTGGACTCGCTAGAAAGAAATCAACAGCCGGATGGCCGAGGATAGTCCCACACGATACAATTGCTGGATAAAAAGTTCAACCAACACAAACCATACCACCTACCCAACAACAACAACAAACAACACTCAAACCTTTATCATACTATAGTGGGGTTGGCTATATGGATCCTTTGCCGCCATTGTGCCTGGAGGCCATGTGTGACTAAGGCGAGAGTCAGGAAAATGTCATTCGAGTCGCCTTCGTCACAACCACTCCCCCTCGCGTGAAACACGTGCAAGAAGACATATAACACAAGACAAGACACAAACAACATACGACACAAAAAAAACACAAAACTTCAACATCTACAAGAGATTGCCACCCAAGAAGGGTGGGCGGCGACTGGAATTGTCTGAAATAAGAAAGGAAGCATCCAGAAGCATCGAGAGGTAGCGACAGAGGAGAAGCATCGAGAGGTAGCGACAGAGGAGAAGCATCGAGAGGTAGCGACAGAGGAGAAGCATCTCCGAGCCACCGTACACAAGAACAACAACGGCAGAGGAGAAGCATAGTTGTCGTCTCTTGGATCAACAGAAGAGCACGACGACGGAAGCATATGTCATCGTCCACAAGAACAACAGCGCGATTGTCCATCGACGGGCTCAACGGGAACAAAGACAAGCAGTAGTGATGGGAACGAAGCCAGAAGAAAGAAGTCCTAGACGATCTGAAATAGGAACGCAGAGAGGAACGTCGAATAAAGCCTAGAGGAGCACTCCGACGACAAAAATCATACGCAGAGGAGCCCTCCGTCGACCGGATCATCCGGAAAGAAGCCGCTCCCGTCGAGCAGGACGGGATTTGTGGGAGTAGCTCCAAGGGGGCCAGAGAAGAAGGCGAGGAGAGAGTTGACCGGATCGCCGAGGGCATAATCCGCCCCCGCCAATGAAATCAAAAGCCGATCTCGTCGACGGGAGCAGAAGCGTGACTGCACGATGGGAGCGGGAAAAGAATGACATCTTTAACGGGAGAAAGAGGTGGAATCGAGAGAGGAAGTTACTGAAGAAATTTAGGTCGCCAACAATTAGGGCAATGAAAATGCAGGCAGTCAATTTCTACTCGGATGCCATGTTGAAAAGAGGAGAAGAAATATTCGGTGCACTTTATTCATCCCTCAAAGGGGACAAATGGGGTATTAAAAGTCTTAAAAGGGCATGCAAACTCTAGTGGACAATGTGATGCATACCAAAATCTAAAATTGATTTTAAAAGATAAAATTTGAGATCAAATTAAATTGAGTGGCGCTAGCGGAAGTTTCACGAGCATTCTCAATTGATAACCGCCCAAGCTTTCGCAAACGCACTAAGATGTCCAACACTCGCTCGCATTCAACGATATGATTAACTCATCCACATGCTAGCAAGAAAGAAGAACAATATGAGACTAAAGACTAAAGATTAGACTCACACCTAAGACACTATTACATAATATAATACACAAACTCCAACAATATTGACGCCAATAAAATTTATACATATAAAGGATATACAAATTAGTAAGTTATACACCTTTAATTACTCTAAATTATACACCTTTGATTGCAAATTAGGTTTCTACTCAAAGACTGAGGTGAAGTCAAGTCCATATCTTTTGTTCTTAATTTCTCCCCTTGAAATAGAATTGATAAGAAGTGAAGTACAACTCATTCTCACAAAAGAGGGCACTCATAGATACAAAGGTTTTTTCGGTGACTCGATAATAACATTTGCAACCCTTTTATTATTTAAGGACCTTATGAACAAACAATTTTATAACTCTGGGATACAGTTTCTCTGTATAATGTGGGTAAATGTGGACATGTGAGATGCACCCAAAAATAAGGGAATGAAAGTTATTAAAGAAGTCAAAGTCAGTCTGAAGATCAAAGAAGAGTTGAATAAAAGTTATGTTTCCAAGAATTCCGGAAGGAAATATGTATACCAAATAGGCAATTGTAAGAACTAACAGCCTCGTAGGTACTTTGGATAATTTTCTTAAAAATGACTACTTTGCAAATATTAAGTAAATGTTGAATTTTATCTCAACAACCCAGTTTGTGAAGACGTATCAACACATGAAGCTTCATGTATAACCACCCCCTTTTTTCTGAGGGGATGCGAAAAATATTTGATGGAAATAATCTCTTGCAAAATCCGACATCACTTTTTAATGAAAACCCTAAATTTGATTTGATCACTTTATGGAAGGTTGGAAAAAAGAAATGACTTTCAATTTTTCTTTCAAAAATAAATCATGTAACTTTGATCCAAACATATATACTAGAAATTTCGAGAAATAGTTGTATGAGTAGGAGAAAAGGGTTAAAAGCATCTTCAATCACTAGGGGGAAAGGGGACTCAATGTTTGGTAAATTCTCAACTTTCGGAATGAAGATTATTTAGCAACTAAATGGAGGGTGACCAAGATTGAATATTGGAGCCATAATTCAAAAATATCATGAGGAAGATGTTGAAGAAAATATGATTAATTAGCAATCATTTCCTTGTGGATTTCCTTGTGGAAGATGTTGAAGAATCTCTATTTGCCTTAAAGTGAGGTTGAAACTGACGGCGGCGGCTAAACGGCGCAAGCAAAAATCAGAAACCTTATTTTGAACATGTTCAAACGCAATCGTAATAGATTTTTGACATGACGGAAATTCTACTCTAGCACGGGGAACTGTTTACAAAACCTAAAGCACGAGAGGGTTAGCGAAGTACCTCCCTCAAAAGTGAGGGGATACGAGATTACCACGCGGAAACGGAGACTTGACGGCGCTTGGCTAGGAAAAACCCTAAATCGGAGAGGGCTTAAAGAGATCACACTGGTAGCTTTGTCGATCGATGTCGGAAATCACAAAAAATCCACGGTTAGACGATTATAGGAGGGAAAAATCTAAAATCACAAGTATGCGCAATTTTTGGTGACAAACAATTTCATGAAAGATTAAGAAATTTGAATAGAGGAGAGGAGTGGGATTCTTACCCAAGAAAAACAAATCCACGCCCAAAATCTGAGTGGAGGATTCGAGCAAAACTCTAGGCGTAATCGGAGCCCAAGGAAGAGAGGAAGGAAACCCTAGGCGTCCCTCTTGCAAATCCCCCGTCAAAACTGAGCGAGAAAAGGGTTGTCTACCCTAAGAGAGGAGGAAAATGAGTTGTTGGAAGAAGAGTAGTGGTTACTGGCCTCTAGGAGGAGAGAACGCAGTTGTCGGCTTGAGGAGGCAAGGGAAAAAGGGGGGACTGTTGCAGCCGGCCCCCTAGGAGGAAGGAAAAAGGACTGTCGGCCCTACAGGAGGAAGACCTGACGGTTTGGGGGAGGCAAGAACCGACGACCCTGAGGAGGGAAGAAGCATCGGCCATGGTAAGAAAAGGAGGAGATGTCGGTCACAACAAGAGGAGCAGGAGGCACGTCGAGCGGAGGAATCGGGAGATCGGGCGGGATTGGAAGCGGTTGGGGAGGCAGGATCGGGAGCGGGCTTCGTGCGGCTTGCGGAATCGGGACAGGAGCGGAAACTGAGAATTAAAGGGGGCTGCGGGTTTTAGGTTAATGAGGAGAAACCTAATTCTTATAATTACAAATTTCCCTTATTATTATTATTTTGATCTTAATATATGGGTTGTTACAAAACCCGAGAGAGGGTGGAGGTGTGGGAGAAGAAACCTTAAGAGGAGAGGGTTTGGAGAAGAGAAGGAGAGGAAGACCCCAAGGGGAAATGAGAAGGAACTAGAACTTTACTTCATTGATTGATATCCCAAAATACATGACAAGATCTCCTTATAGAAGGCCCAAATGGCGGAGGCGTAAATACCCGCTATAAGTACAATATGCAAAATATTAAAATACTCTAACTTGACTCATAATAAAGACTCGATACAACATAATATTAATAAAATAAGATACGGAGGACCCGTAACATATCATTGACCTAAGTGAATGATTATATCAAATTCTTTGCAAAATGATGCAAGCAGGGCACTAATTATGAAGTGATGTAGGGGTTTTGGGAAGGCATACAGTATTCCTGTATGGTCTAGATAAAACTTGAATATTTCACTTTAAGTGCTGAAAGATTTTTTAGCATCTATCTTAAATTTTATAAATAAATACAATATGGACATATTTATCAGATTTCAAGGAATTAATTTTAGATGACTATGAGTAATCGATCTTGACAGCATAATTGACTTGTGCGGCTGGACCAATAGACCTATAACTCTCATGAAAGAAATGTGGCCTCTGGATTCAACCTAGATTGTCTTTTAAGAGATGATTCAACCTAGATTTGTTCTTTATCGGTTAATTAAGATCCACTCCTGGCCAACTTATTATCTCACCAGTTTATTGGAACAAATCATGCGCAGGGAGTCTTTTCTCATTAGTCCATAAATTTTACCAACCATATGTTGTGTTACTAATTATTTTATGAAAGATTCAAAGTTCAAAACTAAACAAACAATGACAACATGCCTAACATACTGTCAACCATTAGAAGAGAAATTGGCATGATCAATCACAGGAAATACTTTAAGAATGTTTGACTTACCAGTATCCATTCAATGAAGAATGATTCCCATTTAGCACGGGAGAAAAGTTCTTATTAGACTCTACATGCATGCTAGCACCAGTACCACTAATGTCTTTGAGCCAGTTAGATAGGTGCTCTTCTACTTCATAATGCAAATCTTTAAATCTTCTCTCAGATCCCTTTAGCACTAGCTTTAGTTCATTATTTTCCATCTCAAGAAAACTAATTGTATCATGTGCTTCATGTAGCTGCATTTTGCATTCCTCCAAGACTTCCTGCATCTTAGCTTTGTCTACAGCCATCTGCTGGCTCAAACTTTCAGCTTGAAAGCACCTCTCCTCCATAGCTATCATATCAAGTTTCAAGCTCTCTATCTCACACTGAGATTCCAAAGCTGCATATGATATGGCTGCTTCGAGCTCCTCTATGCGCGTTAAATATTTTTTGAAATCTTCATATTTACAATTCCCCCGAATATTCCGCACACCTAACTCGTCCTGAAGGTATCCTGCAATAGAAAATATGAGCAGAGGAGTTAAATACTTACATATAATGAAAATAAAAAGGAAAATGCAGATCATTTTTTAATGAAAGTATCTGATACAAAATACTTGAAGAATAAGATGGCTGCTTAATAAGCAGAGAGGATATGTGGCCCTGTTTGGTAGAGTGGTGGGAGTGTTGAACCCGGAAACTACGGTTCAACGAGGAGTTTGGATCTGGGGTGTAGCTCGTCTTTACTTCTCCCAAATCAGCGTCTTAACCGAGGATTTAGAGTTTGGAAACCTTCCTGCCAAAATAACCTCAAACAGACCCCGAGCCGCGGTGAGGAGGTCCCGCCACACACCCGAAAGATCTTAGATTGCTTCTCATCCCAATCCAAAGCTGGACCGAGCACCTTTGGAGAGCCAAGGGAACTTCCGACCACCTACCCGGAAATCAAGGTGAATGGTGAGCTGAAATTCCTGTCAACCAAAGCTAGCCAATGGGAGAGGAAAACTACTCGAGAGGTCCTCTCCAAAGGTTCTCTTGGGGTTCTATTTATAGTTTTTCAAGTCTGATCTGCCAATAGCGGAATCCCATCTTTTGATTCTACTATATGCAACCCAAAATGGTCTGTCAATAGCGAAACTCCGTTGTTTGAATGGGCTATTAGCAGGCCCTAACGACCCGACGAGTGCTCCCGATGAGACAGGCTGACAAGTCAAATGCTGCCGAGATCAGGCTGACGAATCGAATGTTGTCGAGATCAGGCTGACGAATCGAATGTTGTCGAGATCAGGCTGACGAGGTCAGGTTGACGAGTCGAATGCTGCCAAGCTGAGGTCAGGCTGACAAGTCAAATGCTCCCGAGGTCAGGCTGACGAGTCGAATGTTGTCGAGATCAGGTTGATCTTGCCCCTGGGAGCATGTATCTCGCCCCTGGAGGTGACTTCTTCCGCATTCATCCTTGGTGGGCGAGATCCTGTAGGTCATCTTTGGTCATCTCTGATCTCGACGAATTACGGATTATACACAATCCCCGTTTTTTTTCGAGCTCGGCACGACGTCGGAAAAAACAATGTAGAACTCGTGGTTCGGAGAGATGGGCGCTGGACAACATTCCACTCAAGAGCTCGACATCCTTCATAATCCAAACCTTAACTGGAGGTGGAGGAAGCTCAACACCTCCCAAGAGCCCGGCTCAACAAGGTTGGAGGAAACTCAACACCTCCCAGGAGCCCAGCTCAACTGGAGGTGGAGGAAACTCAACACCTCCCAGGAGCCCGGCTCAACTGGAGGTGGAGGAAATTCAACACCTCCCAGGAGTCTGGCTCAACCAGAGGTGGAGGAAACGCAACACCTCCCAGGAGCCCAGCTCAACCGGAGGTGGAGGAAACTCAACACCTTCCAGGAGCCCAGCTCAACCGGAGGTGGAGGAAACTCAACACCTCCCAAGAGTCCGGCTCAACTGGAGGTGGAGGAAACTCAACACCTCCCAGGAGCCCAGCTCAACCGAAGGTGGAGGAAACTCAAAACCTCCCAGGAGCCCAGCTCAACCGGAGGTGGAGGAAACTCAACACCTCCCAGGAGCCGGCTCAATTGGAGTTGGAGGAAACTTAACACCTCCCAGGAGCCCGGCTCAACTGGAGGTGGAGGAAACTCAACACCTCCCATGAGCCCAGCTCAACCGGAGGTGGAGGAAACTCAACACCTCTCAGGAGCCCAGCTCAACCGGAGGTGAAGGAAACTTTACAAGGGTCTTTGCTTACCAAGACCACTTGTCCCTCAACCTACCACCCGAGAGCTCAACCTGCCCTGCCGGCTAGTGGGAGCCCAGTCAGCGGGATCTGCTCAGGGACTTCTTCCCAAAACAACTTTTTTCAACCTGCCCTGTCGGCTTGTGGGAGCCCGTTCAGCGAAACCTTCTCGGAGCTCTGAACCAACATTTCAACCTGCCTCTACGAGAGTTCAACCTGCCCTGTCGGTTATGGGAGTCCGGTCAGCGGAACCTTCTCGGGGCTTTGAACCAACATTTCAACTTGCCTCTCCGAGAGGTCAACCTGCCTCTCCGAGAGGTCAACCTGCATTGCCGACTAGTGAGAGCCCGGTTAGCGGAACTTTCTCGGGACTCTGAACCAACATTTCAACCTGTCTCTCCAAGAGGTCAACCCGTCTTGCCGGCTAGTAGGAACCCGGTCAGCAGAACCTTCTCGGGGCTCAGAACCAGCATTTCAACCCGACTCTCCGAGAGGTCAACCTGCCCTGTCGGCTAGTGTGAGCCCGGTCAGCGGAACCTTCTCGGGGCTCAGAACCAACATTTCAATTTGCCTCTATGAGAGGTCAACCTGCCCTGTCGGCTAGTGGGAGCCTGATCAGCGGAACCTTCTCGGAGATTCGAACCAACATTTCAAACTGTCTCTTCGAGAGGTCAACCTGCCCTGTCGACTAGTGGGAGCCCGGTCAGCAGAACCTTCTCGGGGCTTTGAACCAACATTTCAACCCGCCTCTCTGAGAGGTCAACCTGCCCTACCGGCTAGTGGGAGCCCGGTCAGCGGAACCTTCTCGGGGCTACGAACCAACATTTCAACCTGCCTCTCTGAGAGGTCAACCTGCCTCTCCGAGAGGTCAACCTGCCCAGCCGGCTAGTAGGAGCACGGTCAGTGGAACCTTCTCGGGGCTTTGTAGCAATATAAAAAAATAACTATCATCTACCTAGTGAGAAACCTTTCAATATAATGCACTCTGACCTAATCAGCCAGGGACAAAGTTCATTACAAAAAAAAGACTCATCGAGATGAGGCTCCTTCAGAATGCTCGATCCTGATAATCATTCTCTTCTTTATCCCCTACCACCTCCAACCTGCTCATGCTCTCCATCACCTTTCCACTTCCTCTGTCTCTTCCTTTCAAGAGATGGTATTGACGGCGGTGACGTAACACTGTCTCGCCACCTTTAGGTCTCCCCGGATCCGAACCTGAACACCTTCGTTGTTGAACTTCAAGCACTGGTGGAAAAAGGAGGGCACACACCGAAAGGTGTTGATGAGGGGGCGCCCAAAGATGACGTTGTAACTACTCGGAGCGTCCACAATGACGAACCGACAGTTTCTTGAAGTTCCCCCCAATGTCATGTGGAGTCTGACTCCACCCTCTACCTCCTTTCTCTCCCGGAGAACCCGAACAGTGGTCTGTCCGAGGACAGCACCCTTTGCGCTTCTATCTTCATCTCGTCAAAAGCCTTTTTGAAAATAACATTCACCGAACTCCCGTTGTTGACCAGGATCCGGGAGACCGTGAAGTTTTTTATGGTCGTCTGGATCACCAAGGCGTCACAGAACGGATCCTCATAATCGAGCATGTCCTTCGACGAGAAGGTGATCTTCTCCTTCAGGGGCGGGGTCTGGGAGGTCGAAGCGACGCTCCTTCCGAACATTGTTTGGAGGCTCTCTTTTGCGGGTAGCCTCAATCCCCCCCCCCCCCCCCCCCCCGTGGATCACCCTGATTCCTCTTCGGGTCCCCATATCGGCTCGGTCCTCGCATCTATCCTCCTCTCCTACTCCTGCTACAACCTCCTCAATATGCACCTGTTGCTGCTGTACTGGGTCACTCACCCTCCTCACCTCCAAGAACTCGGGGCAGGTGGCCGTTGCATGACCATCCTCATGATGGAAGTCACAGTAGGGCAACTCCACCCTGCCCCTTCCTCTCCCTCCTAGGCGATTCCTTCTCTCTTTCCTCCCTCCTTGGACGATTTTCATAGCCTGCTGGGGTAGGGGCGGAAGTGGCCTTAGGCCCGGTCTCCACCTCGGAGGGTTGAACCGTTTGTGCCCTCCGTGAGGTGCTTGGAACCCTTGACCTCCTGATTCTTCCTTTCTTCTCCCTTCCTGTTGCCTGAAATCTCCTTGCTCCTTTGCCTCGATCTCTCCCAACTTGGCAAACTTCTTTGCGAATGCCGGGTTCGTCACCTCCCACTTTATTTTTTTTGTTGCCCTCTCCATCAGCTTCTCGAAGGACAGGGGTGGCTCCCTCTTTAGCTCCATCCCGAAGAACCTTTAATGAGGCCCCAAAGTGAAGGCTAGCATCAAGGTGTACCCTAATACCTCTTGAACTTGGAGAACCTCTTTCTGGAAGCTGTCCACATAACTTCTCAAGGTCTCCTCCGACCCTTGCTTGATGTCGAACAAGAACTCTGCTCATTTCTTTCTTTTCTTTGACGTTGAGAACCTCAACAGGAAGTCCTGGCGCAGGTCCTCAAAACAGTAGATTGAACCGGGAGGAAGCTGTTGAAACTAGTCCCTTGCTTTCTCCTTGAACGTGATGACAAAAAGTCGGCACTTGAAGGTGTCTGATATCTGTCTGATGGAAACTGCGTTTTCGAACCACTGGACATGCTAAAAGGGATCATCTCTGCTTGTGTAGTAGGACATCTCTGGCTCTCAGAACCCCTCTGAAACTGGGGCTGAGACGAACAACTCGCTGAAGGGGCTACCTATCCTCGCAGGGCGAGTCGGGTGGTCACGTAACATCGGCTCGCCAGCCCTACCAGTACTCGCCGAACTGGGGAAGAGCTCTCGCCCGACGAAATCCCTATCGCTACCCTCCACCGCAACCTCCTTCCCAGGTCACTTGATGGGGGCGTTCTCACCCAGGGATGGTGGCGCGATCACCAGGATAGAAGGGGTCGAGCACTCACCACGCGCGGCGAATGTGTGGTGCAGGGTCTCCAAGATCTCCCTCTTGAACTCTTCAAACATCCTCACCGTAACTACTGCAGCGGGTGGTGACGAGTCGCCCAGGTCAGCACCTTGTCCTTCACCACCAGCCATGGAACTTGCTTAGGATTTTCTTGTGTAGGGTACGGTCCACGCTCACCGCACCAAAAATATTGAACCTGGAAACCACAGTTCAATGAGGAGTTCGGACCTGGGGTGCTCGTCTTTACTTTTCCCAAACCAGCATCTTAATCGAGGATTTAGAGTTCGAAAACCTTTCCGCCAGAATAACCTCAAATAGACCCCAAGCCGCAGCGAGGAGGTCCCGCCACACACCCGGAAGATCTTAGATTGCTTCCCCTCCCAATCCAAAGCTGGACCGAGCACTTTTGGAGAGTCAAGGAAACTTCCGACCACCCACCCGGAAACCATGGTGAATGGTGAGCTGAAGTTCCTGCCAACCAAAGTTATCCAGGGGAGAGGAAAACTCCTCGAGAGGTACTCTTCAAAGGTGCCCTTGGGGTCTATTTATAGTTTTTCAAGCCTGACCTGCCAATAGCGGAATCCCGTCTTTTGGTTATACTATATGCAACTCAAAATGATATGCCTACAGCAAAACTCTGATATTTGGAGGGGCTATTAGCAGGCCCTGATGACCAGACGAGTGCTCCCGACGAGTGCTCCTGACGAGTGCTCCTGACGAGTGCTCCCGACGAGTGATCCCGACGAGACGGACTGACGAGTCGAATGTTGTCGAGGTCAGGCTTACGAGTGAATGGTGTCGAGGTCAGGCTAACGAGTCGAATGCTGCCGAGGTCAGGCTGACGAGTCGAATGCTGTCGAGGTCAGGCTGACGAGTCGAATGCTGCCATGGTCAGGCTAACGAGCCGAATGCTGTCGAGGTCAGGCTGACGAGTCGAATGTTGCCGAGGTCAAGTTGATGGGTCGAATGTTGTCGAGGTCAGGCTGACGAGTCGAATGTTGTTGAGGTCAGGCTGACGAGTCGAATGCTACCAAGGTCAGGTTGATCTCGCCCATGTAGCCTGTATCTCGCCCCTGGGAGCCTGGATCTCGCCCCTGAAGGTGACTTCTTCTGCATTCGTCCTTGGTGGGCGAGATCCTGTAGGTCATCCTTGATCATCTCTGATCTCGACGAATTACGGGTTATAAAGGGAGAGTGGTGGAGGTTGTAAACGCCACAGCCGACCCAAATAGAGCCAAAAATGCATTAGCCATTCTACCACATGGAAGAAAAACATATACAGAATTTACCTATTTCTAAGCAGCAGTTCATTAGTTCCTTTTCTAGCTGCTTGATATGCTTCTTGTCATTGGGACGAGATTCTAATGAGGTTGAACAATCTGAGTCCATTCTATATTAAGAAAAAGAAATCAAATCAAAATTAGTACCAGGTAATATCATGGTGATGACATTGAACACCAATTGCAGACAAATTGTAGTTAATAATTTCCATTGATATTAGCATATATCGCACCTATAAACGAAAGGTAAAATTCAAAAAGTTGCATAAGCACAGTGTGAAGCAACAAACCAGTCTACCGCCCTCACATTATCCGAATACGTTTCTCTAAGTCATTCATGATAAATCCATGGAAACCGAGGGGGGGTTTCAAAGGGAAATCCGAGTACCGAACCCAGACTTGTACTTCAGCTAACTTCTCATAAAATCCCCATAAATTCTAATTGCGAACACGGCAATGAGGCGTACTCTGCAAAACCTAACTCGGAAACCACTCCTAATTAGCAAAATAGGGCATCTGCGCAGATTCTATCGAAACGAAGAACTATTGTCTTCAATATGCATCTATCAATTCACAGCAAAAATCAAAAAACGATTACCGAAGAAGGATATCAGACAGGGCTGAGAGAGAGAGAGAGAGAGTAAAACCAGGAGTAGATTGATCGGGAACCGAAGAATAGGAAATAACTGTTTTAGGTTTTGAGTCGATCAAGAGCGGAGGAAGATCAGAAGATCGGAGCACGAGAGTGGTGCGAAGAGAACGGCTCACACGCCCAAACAAGCCAGCAGCAGGTTCCCAGCACTGAGCAATAATTATGCAGGACGCGTAATTTTGTAGCAGGTATGTGCAGGGCCTGTACGAGTTCATGACTCTTAAGGCTCTGTTTTTTTGGGACCGGGGGTGGTGCAGTGCAGCGAATGCACTGCACCGTAAAGTGCGATCCAACAGTTGTGCTGAGATGCGAGTGCGCTGAGATGCGTGCACATCTCAACGACTCATCTCAAAGCATGCACAAATCACGGCGCAAAGATGAACTTGCGCAGGATCTCAGTGCAATCGTCTGATGCGCTGCACTGTACGGTGCAGTGCAGCCACTGCACTGCACCACCCCGGACCCGTTTTTGGGGTGATGGCATTTTGAAGAATTGGAATGATATGGGTGGGAGTGGAGGGAGGAGGGGATGTGATGGAGTTGGGTTAAAAATTTTCTAGAATGCTAATTAATCACATATTTGCACTGCACGTCTGCACTTGCTATTTATAGTATGCTTATGCTAGATTCTCAACACTTAACTTAAACTAAGGCTATATTTGGTTTGGCGGTGGTGGGTGCATTCGGTGGATCGAAACGTCACTTTGAAATCGGAGGAGGAGAGGTGGGGGTCGAAACGGAGCGGATCGGCGCCATCTCCTCCTTGCAACGGGTGCAAACGGAGCAAACGCTGGCGGCGGACATTTGTTTACCCGCCGTCCGACAGCATTTGCTCCAAACGCAGGCGGCGAAATGCCAAACCAAACGAAGCCTAAGACAGTAAGACATCGTTTGGCACGGTGATGGCAGTCATGAATATAGGGGTTAAATTGTCATTGGTTGATATCTACCTAAGAAATTTCATCCACTTTTATGTTCAAACGGATGATGTTTGTTAGGTGATCCTTAATGAATGACGGTTTAACCCATGCGATTACAACCACCACCGTGCCAAACGGAGCCTAAATAAACGTTGTTGTGAAGTCGACAGCTAAAGTTCTTTATCATCGGGATGATATTTCGGGATCTAAGAAAGGCGATATTCGAGTGCAGCATCACTCATGAGTAGGGTTGTGCATAAAAATCGGGCCCTGCCCGTGCCCGGTAAAAGCCCGGCTAGGCCCGAGCCCGGGCTAAGCCCGCCCCGGGGCCAGGCCGGGCCATGGGGCATAATAAGGCCTCATATATGAGCATTTGTCCGGCCCGATACCGTGCCTGGGCCGGGTCGGGCAAAGCCCGATTTCTTGGCCCCAACCCGGCCCGACCCCTTTAACAATCAACGGCTCTAAGAGCCGTTGTTAACAACGGCTCTAAGAGCCGTTGTTAACAACTGCTCTAAGAGCCGTTGTTTCCAAAAGCTGACAGCTCCATCTAATAGGTTGACAGTTATAATAATTATTATATTAATTATTAATTATTAAATAATTAATTTAAAAAATATTTAAAAAATAAGTTTAAAATAATTTTTTTATATTGTTGTTTTTAAATAGGGCTGCCAGTCCTATTTTTTTTATTGTTAACAAGGCCCGGGCTAAGCCTGGGCCCGGCTCGGCCCTGAGGGTCTTAGCAGGCCCCCTCTCGGAGCCACAAACCCGGCCCGACCCGACTATTATTAGGGCTCGGGCCCGGGAGCTTGATGAACACGCCTACTCATGAGAGCAAAAAAGTTATAAAAAACTTCAAGGAGATGTCCTACTCTATGACTGTATGGTAAAACATTTTATTAAATAATTACAAAAATTTATTTTATTATCAGGTAAATGATTCGTCAATGTCCTGTCAATACTTTAGCACAGCTTAGTCATATCATTAAAAGGTTAATGTTGTTAGTTTAGGACTTGTTTGAAATAAATATAAAGTCAAGAAATAAGGTAAATAGTTCTCGGACTATTAATTAACAATTAATTATTATTATTGTTATAACAAAGGGACCGTTGAAATTGTTCAAGTGACTGTGGGCGGTCTGAGAATGCTAAACCGCATAGACCGCATCAACTACTGAGCTGGCGGGTTCTCTGGTACGTGTGGAAGCCGCGCGGCTAGCGCGGTTAGTAGAGGTTAACCGCAGAGTTTGTTGTGGTTTGTCAGCGCGGTCTATAGCCAGAGTTCGCTGGGTTTGTGGACTTGGTCACGGTGATGCATCAAGTCTGTGTCGTTGCCTAGTTCGCGGAGATCGCGTGGGTTGCGCGGCTTGCCGTCAGGTTGTCTGGTTGCGACCCGGCTTTGCGGCCTGGTTTTTGTCCGCACTGATGTGCGGATAGGTGCTACTAGCCGTAGTTGATGGGCGGTTGCCCTATCACTTATGAGCGGTGACCGCACTCTCCTGATCACCTATAAATAGGGGGCCCCGGCTCGTCATTTATAACGAGAACAGTAAGAACTCAGCTTGCGTTTTGAATTTGCGGTTAGGGGTGGAAATAGGCAAGGCTAGGTCAGGCTTTATGGAAAACAGGCCCGGCCTATATTAGTATTTTTGGGTCTGAGCCTGGCCTATTAGCCTGATGTAGGCCAAAATATAGGTCTGCCCTAGCCTATTTTGTAAAATTGGTAGGCATGGTCTGGCCTGTATGTCTACTTAGATCTATTTAATAATTCATTTTTCAAAAGTCTCTCTTAATATACGATTAGTAATTAGGCATATATAATTAATTTATATTTGATTAATATTTAAGCTTATATAATAAATTTATAATATTTATTATTTAAAAATAATATAGGCCGACCTGTAGGCTTACAGGCCAGACTTTAATAATAGAGGCATGGGCCTGTTTTAAAAATCGACCCAATTATAAGCCTATTTTTATGGTAAATAGAAAATAAGTCAGGCCTGGCCAAGCCGATGGCAGGTCAGGCTGCAGGCCCCTGATAGGTTGTCTGGCCTATTTCCACCCCTACTTGTGGTTAGACTTTGTTAACTACGCGACTAAGTGAATATTGACTTGTACGTGTTATGCAGGTTATACGGCTAGCACCGGGCAACTAGACAACTAGTTGGAGGCTCAGTGTGGAACAGTTGCGGATAGCAGGCCGGTCTCGGCTTGTGCGACTAGAAGTCTTCTTCCTCGGGGTTGCGGTTAGTTCAATAAGACAGTTCGCCCTGTCTTAGCGGGTAGGCTGTTTCCCAGTTCATCAGCACATGTTCGCGGTTAGCTTCAGCGGTCAAGCGACCTTGGGGCCAGGCGACTAAGAAGTGGCGGAAAGGGTTGTTCTCAGCATTCAATAAGCAGGCAGTCTGTGCGGCTAGAGAGACGGTCTGACAGATCAGCGTTTTCGACAGTCTGAGCTGTTAGCAGCGACTTGGCGGTTTTGGCGGACAGCTTTGACGGATAAGCGGCTTGGGCGGTTACTGGGTTCAGCCCACCAGTTTTACTCTTTCTTGTATTTTTTACTTCCATCGGGTGTATTGTGAAATCATGTCTCGTAATGTATGTCTCACGTTGTAAAGAAGTTTATTAATTCCATTGGCCCTTGTTCTTCTAATGCTTCTGGTTTATTTGGCTTTGTGTGGTTGAATTTTCCTACGACCTTTCTCAGCTTCCTGAATTTTTTTACTTGGTATCAGAGGGACTTAGGAGTTAGCGGTGATCAACCTTAAAGGTGTGTTAGTCCTTTGGAAGCTTAAGTGACCAAAGTTACAGCAATGGAAGTCGGTTATGCAAGAGGTCTGGGAATTGAGCTCCTGACGCGGATCAACTTTAATAAGTGGAGGTCGTGCATGGAGATCTATCTTCTGGGCGAGAACCTTTGGGAGGTCGTCGGTGGAGACGAGATGCAAGAGGTTGTTGCTGCTGGAGGGAATACTAAGGCGGTGAGAGCTTGGAGGAGAATGAATTCAAAGACATATTTCACTCTGAAGCGGACAATCTCATCAGAACTCTTCGACCACATCATTAGATATCGGTCGGTTGCTGAGATTTGGACAACCTTGAATGGCCTGTTCAATAAGAAGAATGTAGCTCAGCTACAATTCTTAGAGAATGAGCTGGCGAAAGCAACTCAGGGAGAGTTGTCCATATCATCAATCTTTTTGAAGATAAAGAACCTATGTGCTGAAATTTCAACATTGGACCTGGAAGAGCCTATCTCAAAGGTGGAGCTGAAGAGACGCATTATCTACGGCTTGCGGAGGAATATATTGTCTTTGTTACTTCTGTACAAGGTTGAGTCAATCAGTCATCGTTGCTTGAGCTGAAAAATCTGTTGATATCGCAGGAGAGCTTGGTAAGGCAAATGGTTGGAGTTTCTATCTTTAGAGGATATAGTGAGGTTCTGTACTTAGGAAAGATGAAGAAATGGGACAGGAAGAAGAAGATACATGTTGGAGATGGTACCTCTACTTCATCGCAGCAAGAGAGGAGCAAGACTCCTAAACAAGATGGAGGGAAAAAGGGAGGACTAAGGTGTTACATGTGCAACAAGCTTGGTCATATCAGGAAGGACTGCAGAATAAACCTTTAGCCGGGCCACGTTGTAGGAAAAAGAGAAGTTGAATCCAGGGATGAAAAAGGTGGACGTGAGAATGCATTCATGACGGCAACGTCTGTTCGTACATTGACCTCCATTAACTATCAGCAGGACTGGATCGTTGACTCAGGGTGTGGACATCACTTCATCGGGGATGAGTTAAAGTTTCTTCTCTGCAAGTGTACACAGGTAATGATGTTATTATTATTATTGATGATATTGTGCATGCAGTCGAGAAGGAGGGTACGGTCTCTCTAGGTAGTGATAAAGGTGCACTCATATAAAGAATTGTGAATCACGTGTCGGGAATGAAGAAGAACCTCTTCTCAGAGACCAATGCAGTGGATGATAGATATCACGTTCTGTTCGGCTCAACAGAAGTAAAGTTTCTCCAAAATGTGTTAGCCGTGAAGGCTGACGTCACTCATGTTGGGAGGAGAGTAAAAGACTTATTCATGTTGTCGACTTGTTGAGGGCCGACTCGGTCTGCTGATAAAGAAGTTGAGAACAGATAATGGAGGCGACTTTACTTCAAATGAGTTATTTAATTTCTGCATGAAACACAAAATTCGGAGGGAACTTACTTGTGTGCATACTTCACAACAGAACAGAGTTGCAGAGCGGATAGGCGGCTTGGGTGGTTACTGGGTTCAGTCCGCAGATTTTACTCTTGCTTGTATTTTTTGCTTCCATCATGTGCATTGTGAAATCATGTCTCGCAATGTATGTCTCGCGCTGTAAAGAAATTTATTAATTTCAATGACTCTTGTTCTTCTACTGCTTCTTGTTTATTGGGCTTGGTTTGGTTGACGGTTACTGCGACCTTTCTCAGCTTTCCAGAAATTTTTACAGTAACACACTCATCACTACAAGAAAACAGGCTTTTAGTGATAAAATATTTGGTCACTAAATATTGCGGGTTGGTTACTAAAGACATTTAGTGATCAAATTTAATTCGTCACAAGGTAGTTGCAAAAGGCCCGTTACTAAATGTATTTAATGACCAAATTATTTTTGGTCACTAAATGTATATTTTTAGTGACGAAACTAAACTTCGTTGCTAATAATTTTTAGTGACGAAACTAAACTTCGTTGCTAATAATTTTTAGTGACTAAACTATTTGTCACAAAAAGACACTTTTTGTGTACAAATTAATTTAGTTACTAATTGTTTAATACAATAATGACTAAATTTTTTATCACTAAAACAATTTTTGCTATTAAATTGAAGATAAATATATACAAGATATAATATCTATTTTGTTAGAGAATATCAATGAAAAAAATATTTTATTAATAATAAAAGAAGGTGGGAGATAGCCCAAATCCCTCGATACAAATCAACAGAACACTTAACTTTATTACATTCATTACATGAAAAAAAAATGTATAATAAACAATCTGTTCATGAAAATTAATTTCTTTCTTTTTCATGAGCTCGCCTCTCTTGCCTTCTTCCTTCTTCAGTGCCTCTTTAATTTGCTGCCTCATTCTTAGGCTCTTCCTTTTTTGGCCACTTGGAGACAATCCCGTATCTGCAAAGGCATACTAAATTAAAGACTAGTAAACACAACAACAATCAATTGGAGGACAATTATAGACAAAATTAAAGGAAACTAACTCAATTTAGTGCACAGAACAATCTAACGAGAAAACATCGATAGTAAATAATCTCCAGTAGTAATATACTTACATGTGCAGAAAATAAATAGGTAATAGAAACTTTTCCCTCATAATTTAACACATAAACTAATGTGGCGCACTAACTAAATATAAGCAATAATCACATAGGTTAACTCACAATTATCTCAATAGTAACTGAAGTAGGAAAAATGAACCTCTTTGTGGACTAAATGGTGGCCCAGAAACTAAGATTTATGTAGACAAAAATACCACTCACAAGTCACAACACTTCAATAATTGCAATCCCCACTTCCAAAATGATTAATCAAACCCATGTTGCTATCTATATAAACCGAAGTGCCCAAATTTTTGAGTAATTCTTGCTTTGAGCAGCAAGAAATAAAGAGAAGAGGACATACATTCAAGAATGATACCACTGGTGGAATCTCTTATTGGATCAACATGGTCGTGGAGATCACCGTTAAGATCTCTTAGTGTCTGCAATGTGAGAAAAAAGTAAACTACAGAGAGAATGGTTGTCAAGAGGAAAAAGTAAGAATAACGAAAGTGCAGCTATGTATATATAATACCTAAATCAAAGCAGAGAAGATATAGTAGGGGAGGATCTTCGTGCGCCGCGAAGGAGTTGGTAGATTGAAGAACAATTTTCATATCTATATCACCAAAAGTTTGCTTTCACCGGGTTACAGCAAGGGTGTATGCCTGGAGAAAGATGCGACCGAGTAAGAGCTCAATTGCGAAAAATATGGTCTGTAGGTTATAACAAGGGTTCCAATTCATTTGCAATTTTCTTTAGGTGGATACGTACTTCTTCTCTCCCTATCGTGACTTGGGTAATATGCCCCCCATCAAGTTATTGCTCAGAGCAAAGCATTCACATTTTTAGCTTTCACGTAGTAATCGTCGGACTTATAACACATGATTCCCAGCCTCTTGTTGGGTTGGCTCCGCTCAAAGTATTCTACGTATACCTATCAAGTTTGGAATAGGTATATATAGTACCTCCAGCGTAGAGCGTAGCCCTAGAACAACACGAACCCAATAACCCGTTCCGAGTCGGACCCGACACGAGCGGACATATAACTCATTATCTCTAACAATCTCCTCCTATGTCCGCTGTGAACCCGACGTCGGAAAGGGGGGTGGTTTGTGAAATGTTCAGCCAAACGTGAATCATTCACAACCGTGTCCGACACCTGTTAAAAATTATTAGACTTAACAAGAAAAAATAGTATGCACGCATAAATAGAATGAAAGTTCAGCCACATCACAGCATGTCTCAGATACAATCAGGGCACAGGCCCTAAACGCCTAGCGTCCCAAATCAAACATAGAGCAACAAAAGTCCAAACAAACAGGTGAAAGAAAAAGAAGAGCTAAACATTGCTCTGAAACAGAGATACCAGAAAGAAGTCTAACCATACTCTAACTGCCATAATCCAGAAGATCACCATGATCAGGATACCAGTTTACCAATGCTCCTCCTAGATCAGCAACCCCTATAATTTCCAACAGAGAATTTCATTTTAGAATGAATTCAAACCTTATAAATGTACAGATATCTAGTTCTACTAAAAGAACTTAGTATTATCATTTCAATTATTATTAGTGTTGGCTGGGAGGACGCTTCTATAGAGTATTATAGATTAACCGCAGAATCAGTTATCTGTTTCCAAATGAAACGATGTACTGACTTCTGGACGCAACAGCTATATCTGTATTCCTATATGGAATGTCACGGTTACTGCTCTTCTAGAGATGACTGGAACTCATCAAGTTTGGAATGGAACCAATCAACAAGAGAAAAGTCCAACCAAGTCAGATCATGTTATCAAGTTTGGAATAACACTCTCCTCCAAGGCAAGATAGCCGAATCTAGATGAAGTTGTTAGCATCAGATTTGGAATGAAACAACTTACCAGATCCGTATTCAGCAACCAAGAGCATCAACGGAGCACAACATGCTTGTTTGACAAAGGAAATCTGACTAATCAAAACATTTGGACAAAGGCTGAGCTAAGTCGCCTAGTCTTGACCTAAGGCCAAACTAAATCGCCTTTAGTCCCATTTCCCCCACTGTTTTGATTAATCTGTCTTTGGGCATTCCTTTCGTCAATGGATCAGCCAGATTATCCTTCGAACGCACATCGATCAAAGTGATAATTCCTTGTTCTTTTAGATAATTCAACAAGGCATGTCTCAGTCGTACATGTCTCCTCTTAGTGTTATAGAGAGCATTCTTTACAACTTGAGCTGTTGCTTGATTATCACAATACAAGCTCAACGAGTTGACTTGTAACCTAGACAAGGGTATGTCTAGAATCAGGTTTCTGATCCAATCTGCCTCTTCACCAGCTAAAGCTAAGGCAAACAACTCGGCTTCCATAGACGACAATGCTATACAAGTCTGTCTTTTGGATTTCCAAGTAATAGCAGCTCCACCCAAAGTGAATATATATCCACTGGTAGACTTGCTGTTCCCAATTTCTGAACACCACGAGGCATCAAAGAATCCATCCACAGCAGGAGGATAACCAGTATAGCACAAGGCATGATCTTTGGTACCTCTCAGGTATCTCATCAGCCTATCTAGGGCATCCCAATGCTCTTTGCCTGGACTACTGGTAAAGCGACTCAGCATGCCAACCGTGAAGGCAATGTCTGGTCTAGTGCAACTTGTGGCGTACATGAGACTACCAATTATTTTAGAATATTTTAATTGATCAATGCTGGTCCCTTCGTTAGGACTCAACTTAACATTGTGATCAAACGGTGTCTCAACTGGCCTACAGTCTTTATATCCCCAGGTAGAAAGTAGTTGCTCTATATAATGAGCCTGACTAAGGGTTACTCTACCCTTGTCAACTCTAACTTTCATACCTAATAGTATATCCACAGGACCAAGGTCCTTCATGTCAAAAGCTTCTGCGAGAGTGGATTTGAAATCCCTCACTGCAGCAAGATCCGAACCCAGAATCAACATATCATCCACATATAGACATATGATGACTGTTTGATTGGATAACGAGCGGTGATAGAGACACTTGTCTAAAAGACTGGACTGAAATCCAACGCTCTTTACCACTTGATCAAACTTCATGTGCCACATCTTAGGCGCTTATTTAAGCCCATAGATTGATTTATTTAGCTTGCACACTTTATCTTTTAGATTTTTATGAACATAACCTTCAGGTTGTGTCATGTAGATCTCTTCATCAAGCTCTCCGTTTAAGAAGGCTGTCTTCACATCCATCTGATGAACTATGAAGTTTTTGATATACGCTAAAGCTAGAAGAATCCTAATAGTCGATAGGTGACACACAGGTGAATAAACGCCGAAATAGTCTATTCCCCCTTGTTGCTTATAGCCTTTAGCTACTAGACACGCTTTATACCTGGCTATAGACCCATCACTATATAATTTCTTCTTCAACACCCACTTATATCCTAGGATTTTTGCTCCTTTCGGCAGGTCAACTAGATGCCAAGTGTTATTCTGTAGCAGCGAGTCCATCTCATCATCGATGGCTTCTGCCCACATTAATGAATCTCTAGATCTCATTGCTTCCTGATAAGAAAATGGATCATCCTCTAAGTGGTAGGTGACGAAATTCTCACCAAAATTCTTAGGGATTCTATCTCTTGTAGATGCTCTAACAGGAACAGGTTCCACCTCTAGAGGTTGGGAAATAGTGCTAGAGGGGCCAGCTTCAGGTTCTATAGTAGATTCTACAATCACATCAGTAGACCCGAAGACGGTTAAGCCATGATCTTTGATAAATTTGTGTTCAAAGAAAATAGCATCTCTAGACTCTATCACTGAATTAGTGGATAGATCCAGAAACCTGTCAGCTGCACTATCTTCTGCATTACCTAGGTAAACACATGTTGTTGTTCTAGGTCCCACCTTAGGTCTCTTAAGGTCTTGTAACCGCATATAAGCGATATAGCCCCAAGTCTTTAGAGTGTCATATCTACAAGGATGACCATGCCACAGCTCATACGGGATAGAGATGAGCTTGGAGTGAGGCACTCTATTTAGAATGTGATTCGCAGTAAGCACTGCTTCTCCCCAAAACGAATTAGGCATGCTAGCTGTTAGGAGCATAGAATTCAAAATTTCTGTTAAAGTTCTATTCTTACGCTCAGCAATGTCATTAGACTGGGGTGAGTAAGGAGCTGTGGTTTCAAGGATTATGCCCTCATAGGCACAAAATTTCCTAAACTCAGTTGCAGTGTATTCTCCTCCTCGATCACTTCTAAGTCTCTTAATTTTAAGATTCAACTGATTTTCCACACGAGACTTAAAAATTTTAAAAGTCTTAAAGGCCTCATCTTTCGATCTCAACAAATACACATGACAATATCTCGAAAAATCATCTATGAAGGTAATTAGATACTTCTTTCCCCCTCTAGTGATATGACTTCGGAAATCATAAAGGTCTGAATGTATCAATTCTAGAAGTTGTGTGCTCCTAGACACCGACTTGAAAGGCGTTCTAGTGATTTTGGTTTGCGCACACACCTCACACTTGTCAAATCGAATAGACAGATCTAAAGGAATGTTTTGACTCTTAGCTAGGTCTAGCATTTTCCTATAGTTCACATGTCCTAGTCTGTTATGTAACAACTTCGGATCAATAAGATTAGAACTTACTTGGTTAATGCTATCGTTATTTAGGCTAAGTCTGTACATTCCGTTGATCATATACGCACACCCAAAATAATGTGAATTGACCATTAAGGTCATTCTACCGTTTTGAGTCGTGAAAGACATCCCAATCTTATCTAATAAGCTAATGGAAATCAGATTTTTAGTTATAGATGGAACTACTTTAACATTAGTTAGAAATAAAGTTTTACATGAAGAGAGGACCAGCTCAGCTATCCCAGCATGAGTGACAGCGATCTCTCCTCCATTGCAATTTTCCACCTTCTCCTCGACTGTCACGACCTCTAAAAGAAGACCTCTGTCGTTAGTGACATGACAGGTAGCACCGCTATCCAGCCACCACTCCGAGGATATACTGCGGTGACTACTCCCGACCATAGCCACGAATGGTCTGGGATCCGGGTCGTCGACCGGCAGATGTCCATTGTTTTGATTCTCGAGGCGGATGAGTCTCTTGAGATCATCTAGAGTGGTCTCCTCCTCCAGTCGGAAAGAGATCAACCCAGGAGGCAGCTTGTGCAGAATCAGACTCACAAAGAGACTATCAGATAATACGGACTGTTCGTCCTCCAGCTTGAGACGCAGTTTTTCCAGTTCTACAATTTGGGAGGTGATTGAAAAGTTTGCATCAAATTTAAAGTTAAAGAATTGCTCGCTGAGAGGAATTCTCAACGATCCCTCCTCCTCTTGGAAGCGCGCGTTCAAGCAATCCCAAAGTTCCTTTGCAGTCTTACAGCCACCGTATGTTGAAACCGGAAACCGGCCTCTGTGGAGTTCGACCCTTGGGGAAGGGGTGATCTCGCACTTACTTCGCTCCTGCAAGAAAAATGACAAGGGGGAGGAGAACAAGGGTCAAGACCAAGGGCCCGGCACGGAGGTCCCACCACACACCCGGAAGATCTTAGAGCGCTTCCCCTCCTTAACCAATTGCCGGGCTAAGGTACCTCAGAAAGCGCTATAAGACTTGAGAACTAGTAAGCCTGCCTCTGAAGTACCCCTTGGGTCCTATTTATAGATTACCTCGGATGGTCTGCGAATAACCTGCCTCTGGTGGTCTGAATTTACTGAAGAGCCCCTCGGATTGGTCTGCCAACAGCCAAACCCCGCTGTTCTGGCTGGTTATATGCACCTCTTGCCGGGTCACCTCCCGTCATTTGGGGGGAGGCGGGCAGCAGCCGATCCGCCTGAGAGAGGCGGCTGGGGCCAGCTCGCCTAGGAGAGGCGAGTGGAGGCTGGCTCGCCTGAGAGAGGCGGCTGGGGCCGGCTCGCCTAGGAGAGGCGGCTGGGGCCAGCTCGCCTAGGAGAGGCGAGCGGAGGCTGGCTCGCCCGAGAGAGGCGGCTGGAGCCCGGCCCGCCTAGGAGAGGCGAGCGAGGTCTGGCCCGCTTGAGAGGGCGCTGGGGCCCAGCCCGCCTGCTTGCTTGGGCCCCTTCGGCGGACACGGGGTTGTACACAATCCCCGATCTTTGCGTGCTTTGCAGAAGCTCGGAAAGAAACGCCCAACCCTGTGTCTGGCGACGAGCTTGCTGAGCTGGAGGGAATCTTTTGGTGGGGCCCACTTTTTTTACTATAAATAAGCCACCGGGCCTTCGATGACTGGCCCTCTCCTCTTGCTTCTTGCATGATTTGTGACCAGGAGATGCCTGCGTCTGAGGAGATACGTGCTCGGTTGGCAGCCGCTAGGGAGGAGGGTCGGGAGGAGGCCCTCGCAGCCGCCCCGTGGTTGGCGCGCAGATCACCCAGCCCGTCGTTCAAACCGGTAAAGGGAAAGATTGTCCACCGTTCCCCGCCGAGTGATGGCCAGGGTTCTGGCGGCTCCGAGGTTGAATCTGGGTACGTGGTTTTCCCCTGCGACCTGTGTTTTCCACTGATTATTCCCTTTGCAGGAGATGCCCCTCAATGATGCATTGGAAGGGGGCTCCGGGAACCTCGCGGATCCTTCCGTGGAGATGATTGACCTGGGCATCAGTCCCTTTTCCCCGGCGCGCAGCCTTCCTGTGACTCCTCCCCTGTCGAGAGTCCAGGGTTTGGGGAAGCCGCTCGTCGCCCCGGGAGGGAAATCATTCCAAGGTCGGTCGGGTTCTTCTCGGCCAGCTGACGACGTGGGAGACGTGCAGACGCCGGGTAACCCCCCTGAAATTAACTCGCTCGCCGCTCGTCTGTTTCTGACCTTGCTTCTGCAGGATATCGCGTCGTTTCTTCTGATGTCGAGATGAGCGAGGGGTACTCGCCTCTCGTGGAGCCGGAGAACATTGCGAACTTCTTGGGCGACCCGCGCGATGGCGAGAAGATGAAGGCGCAGGTGGCGCGAATGTTTCAGAAATACTCGCTGCTGCTTAATGAGGCCTTCGTGAGGATGGAGAGAGACAGAGCCAAGGCGGAGGAGCGACTCGCTGCTTTGGAGGGGGCAAGGGGCTCGGCTGAGGAGGGCGAGCCGACATCTCCGGGTGTGCATATTACGCGAGCAGAGGAGCGGCTAAAAAGCATTACGAAACAGGCCGATCAGACCAAGCGGGAGCTGGCGGCGGTTCGAGAGTATCATGACTCTCGCGTGCCGCCTCGAACCGGCTCGCAGAGGCGGGGCAGGTGGAAATGGATCGAGTACTGAACCACCTGCCTCACCCGCCCGTGCCCGCCGTTGCTCGCTGGGTCCGAACCGTCTCGCTGTGTGATCCGTCCAGGTTATCGGAGGCGAATACTATTTAAGAACAATTGCTGTAATAATTCAGGGTTCTTCTCGCCCGCTCCGGGGCGCGTGCTGTTATTATTACTGTTTCCTCGCGGGATTCCTGGCTTCAACTTCGGAGAGCCCGCCTAGCAGAGGCGGGCAGGGGCCGACCCGCCTAGGAGAGGTGGGTGAGGGCCGGCCCGCCTAGGAGAGGCGGGTGAGGGCCGGCCCGCCTAGGAGAGGCGGGCGGGGGCCGACCCGCCTAGGAGAGGTGGGTGAGGGCCGGCCCGCCTAGGAGAGGCGGGCTGGGGCCGACCCGCCTAGGAGAGGCGGGTGATGTTGGAGTTACCATGGTGATCTAGAAGTGGTCAAACATGTAATCTCACTGCCAACGCGATATGAGCCTGCAGGGTCGCATATAAGAGCATGTGGAGAAATTAGAAGATTGACTGTGTTGGTAAATGTTACCAATCACCATAGATATGAGGTCTGGCAAATGTTGCCAAGATGGTTCGTCGAAAATCATCGAGAATGAGTCATCGAGAGTGTCTCGACGACCAAGTCAGGATCGTCGAGATAGAGTCGTCGAGATTGTCTCGACGACTACGGGAAAGTCGCCGAGTATGACTCGCCGACTAAGGCCTCGATTCTCGACGATTCTGTCAGGTCATTCTCGCCGACTGATTCTCGCCGATCCTATGTGATTCTCGCTGATTGATTCTCACCGAATCTGCTGGATGATTCTCACCGATTCTGGATCCCTAATTATCTGGGTGGTCTGCGGATAGCGGTATTCCTAAGTCTATTTATGCTTTGGGTATAAATAGACTCTTAGGGTTTTGGGAAAAGGAATGAATCGGGTTTTTCTCCTTTGACCGAATCGAAGCCGATGGAATCGTTCCGCCGCTCGTTCGCTCCGTCGAATCCCGAATCCCGCCGGGCGGAAGAGTTCCGCCGCCGGAATCGCTCCGCCGACCTCCTCCTCTCCGGCGACAGTCGCTGGTGCTGCCCTTCCTGGCGCGGACCTAGCAGTCCGTGGAAGTGCGGAGGTGCGGTCGTTCTTCTACCCGTCCCTTCGTGTGACGAAGCTTGGGAGTTCTCCCGCTCGTGTGGATTTCTGCAGAGACGTGGACATCATTCCACGTAGAACTCGCCACCGACAGCACTCAATACTCGGAGCATCTCCGTTGAGTTGTGACTCAACGCCACTAAGGTATTTTGCCCTAGTTATGTGTTTACTTCTTGATACAACGATCATGGCCAGATCCAGTTCTCATGGGCTGTTCTCGTCTTTTTCCTTTCCGCTGCGTGCACAAAGTGTTGTGTCAACCCTCACGAGAAAACCCAACAGTGGTATCAGAGGGAGGTTGCGGCCATGATTATTGTATTGGAAGTTAGGGAATTCCAACACGTGTAAACCTAGGGATTTAGAAGTGTTCTAAATGTCTAGATTTATTCCTGGAACATCAATTGTTGATGATTTTTCCAAGGGAAATCGGTGGTAATTTTGCAAAATTTGGTCGGGGCGCTGCCCCGCACCCCGCAGGGGCTCTGCCCCTTGACCCCGCCCGCTGATCGGTCAGCGGGACCACCGCCAGGGGCGCTGCCCCTTGGAACCCCTCCAGGAACGTCTGGGATTTCGTAGCAATTTCTAATTGTAGAAACTGTTGTCTCCTTAGCAGTAACCATCCCTCGAGATTGTTTTGGATTTTGAATCCAACATGGAGAGATGAGCTTGTCTACTGCTTTAAGTTGAGTTGTCTTTGCCTTTGTCCAATGCATGTAAATCTGAAGATTTGGAACAGTCCGGATGTTCAGATTTAGCCCTTCATATTATCAAATGTTGATAGTGTCAAGTTGTGCACATAAGGGATGCATGTGGCTTTTGAGAATTGTTTTTCTTTAGATGTGCACTTTGATCAAATGTTGATCGTGGTTAATTGTTAGCCTATAATTTAAATCCCTTCATCAAACATTAAGTGTTCGGATGCCTTCCGATGGATGACACTCTTCCTGCCTCGATCGATGAAGTGTGGGCTTGCCAAAGCAAGGTGCATTAATCTATCTTGGTAAGGGTGCGAGCGGATAATTGTGATATCCCACTGTCGACATCGGGCCCCACTTAACTAGGTGACCTCAAAGGTTGAGCGCCTAGAGGCATAGGGTTGGCATGCACCATATGATGGATGCGAATAAAGAGTTATTCACCAACCATACAAGAATTGCATGAGGATGCAATTGGCAAGCGTTGCCTACCTAAATAACTACATCGTGAGAGGAAAGCCAAAGCTGACTCATTGTGTTGGTGAAATACGGATCTTGTCCACTAAGAGAGTAGCTCGCATGAACTCTCCGAATTGATAGTGAGGGCTATTAGTTCGAATAAAATAGTGGGAGTTTTAATTAGAGTCCAAATTAAAATAAATTGTATTTTGAAACTTTGGTACTGATTTTATTCTGCATGAATTCTTGTAGAATTCCATGGCAAGTGGTTCACACTCCACTTTGTCTCTGAGAGCCATCCTTGAGAAGGATAAGCTCAATGGGACTAACTACATGGACTGGTACAGGAGCTTGAGAATTGTTCTCAGGCAAGAGCGAAAGCTCTATGTCTTGGAAGAAGAATCCCCCGAGGTGCCGACCGGGAATTCTTCCCGTGCTGATAAGGATGCTTACAAGAAGTATACCGATGATGCTTTAGACATCGAATGCCTCATGCTTGCCACCATGAACTCTGAGCTCCAAAGGCAACATGAGAACATGGGGTGCAAGGAGATTGACGAGCATCTCAAGAAAATGTTTCAAGGGCAGGCTCGTCAAGAGAGGTTCGACGTCACGAAAGCGTTGTTTCAGTGCAAGATGGGAGTTCGAGACTCAGTAGGGACTCACGTACTCAAGATGATTGGGTATATAGAGAACCTTGAAAGGCTGGGTTTTCCTCTGGGTCAAGAGTTGGCCACAGATCTGATCCTGCAATCATTGCCGGACAGCTACGAGCAGTTTGTCTTGAACTATAACATGAATGAAATAGACAAGACACTGCCCGAACTCCTAGGCATGTTGAGAACTGCCGAAATCAATATGAAGAAGGCCAAGCCTACCAGCCCCATACTGATGGTGCATAAGGGCAAGGCCAAGGGCTTCAAGAAGACGAAGGTAGGACCTAAGTCACATCTTGAGCCCAAGTCTTCTGCACTGAAGAAGAAGAAAAGCACGGTGAAGGAAGGGAAATGCCACCACTGTGGCAAGGCTGGTCATTGGAGGAGGAACTGTCCTTCTTATATTGAGGGTCTGCAGAAAATGAAGGGAGGTATGACTTCCGCTTCAGACATTTATGTTATAGAGATAAACCTTTCTGCTCCTTCATCTTGGGTATTGGATACCGGATGTGGTTCACACATTTGTACAAATGTGCAGGAACTGGAAAGGAGAAGATTGCTGAGTAAAGGGGAGGTGGACCTGCGTGTCGGCAATGGAGCAAGAGTTGTTGCTGTAGCCGTAGGGGTTTACCGTCTTTCTTTGCCCAGTGGGCTTGTAATAGAACTAGATAATTGTTATTTTGTTCCGGCCATAACTAGAAACATTATATCTATTTCATGTCTGGACATGATTGGATTTTCTTTTATAATTAAGAACAACTGTTGTTCCATATTTAAGAATGATGTTTGTTATGCTGTAGCCCAACTGTTTAATGGTCTTTATGTTTTGAACCTAGACCATATGATCTATAATGTAGAAAATAATAAAAGACTAAGAACAAATGACTCAAACCCTACGTATCTCTGGCATTGTCGTTTGGGCCATATAAACGAGAAGCGCATATCCAAGCTCCATAAGGATGGACTTTTGGACTCATTTGATTATGAATCATTTGAGCGATGCGAATCTTGTTTGTTAGGCAAAATGACAAAAGCTCCTTTCACTGGTTATACTGAGAGGGCTGAGGATCTCTTGGGTGTTGTACATAGTGATGTATGCGGACCCATGAGTTCCATGGCTAGAGGTGGGTATTTCTACTTTGTTACATTTACTGATGATTTCAGTAGATACGGATATGTGTATCTTATGAAGTGCAAATCCGAGACCTTTGAAAAGTTCAAAGAGTTCAAAAATGAAGTAGAGAACCAGTTGGGTAAAAGGGTTAAAGCACTCCGATCTGATCGAGGTGGCGAATACCTGAGTCATAAGTTCCGTGATCATCTGAAAGAGTGTGGTATTGTATCACAGCTCACTCCACCTAGAACACCACAGCACAATGGTGTGTCTGAGAGGAGAAATCGTACTCTGTTAGATATGGTACGTTCGATGATGAGTCATGCAGACTTGCCTGTTTCCTTTTGGGGTTTTGCTTTAGAGACTGCTGCAATGACATTGAATCGCGCTCCAACGAAAACGGTTCTGAAGACACCATATGAGATATGGACTGGGAAGCGTCCTAGTATGTCGTTCATTAAAATTTGGGGCTGTGAGGCATACGTGCGACGTCAAATGCCTGACAAGCTGGAACCCAAATCAGATAAATGTTATCTGGTGGGATATCCTAAGGAAACGAAAGGGTATTACTTTTACCTGCCGTCTGAGGGCAAAGTGTTTGTCGCAAGGACTGGCGTCTTTTTGGAGAAAGAGTTCCTATCTAGAAAGACTGAAAAGGTAGAGCTTGAAGAAGTTCAAGACCCACAGGTAGTGAATGAACCGAAATTGGATTCTGAGACAGGACTACAAGATGTTGTAGCTAGAGAACCTGCTCAAGAAGCACAAGTCCTACGTAGATCTGGTAGACCGAGGTTTGAGTCTGAGAGATATGGATTTCTCGTGTCTCAAATAGGTAATGTGTTGCTTATGGATCATGATGATGAGTCAGCAACCTACCAAGAGGCTATGAATGGACCGGACTCCGACAAATGGCTTGAGGCTATGAAATCCGAAATGGACTCCATGTATGCAAACCAAGTTTGGAACTTGGTGGAACCACCTGAAGGGGTACGACCCATAGGGTGCAAGTGGGTCTTCAAGAAGAAGACCGACATGGATGGGAATGTACAGGTATTCAAAGGGCGACTGGTGGCTAAGGGTTTTAGACAAATTCATGGTATTGACTATGATGAAACCTTTTCCCCTGTTGCCATGGTAAAGTCCATAAGGATATTACTTGCTATTGCTGCGTATTATGACTACGAGATCTGGCAGATGGATGTCAAAATGGCTTTCCTTAATGGAAACCTCCTTGAGGAAGTGTACATGACACAACCCGAGGGTTTTGTATCCCCAAGTGAAGCCACTAAAATATGCAAGCTGAATAGGTCCATCTATGGACTGAAACAGGCCTCTCGAAGTTGGAATCTTCGTTTTGATGAGAAAATCAAAGAGTTTGGTTTCATCAAGAATGAAGATGAGCCTTGTGTTTACAAGCGAATCAGTGGGAGCATTGTTGTCTTCCTGATATTGTATGTAGATGACATACTGTTGATTGGGAATGACATTCCTACCCTGAAAGTTGTTAAGAACAACCTAGGGAACTGCTTTTCAATGAAGGATTTGGGTGAAGCGACTTATATACTTGGTATTAAGATCTATAGAGATAGATCGAAGAAGTTGCTGGGTTTGACCCAGAGCACATACATCGAAAAGGTGTTGAAGCGGTTCAATATGCTTGAGTCCAAGAAAGGATTTTTGCCCATGTCTCATGGTGTGAATCTCTCTAAGGACCAGTGTCCAAAATCTTGTGAAGATAAGGACCGCATGAAGTTGATTCCATATGCTTCGGCAATTGGATCAATCATGTATGCAATGTTATGTACTCGACCCGATGTCTCCTTTGCTTTAAGCATGACTAGCAGGTATCAGTCAGACCCCGGTGAGTGTCACTGGATTGCAGTTAAGAATATCCTGAAGTACTTGAGAAGGACTAAGGATGTGTTCTTGGTGTATGGTGGAGAGGAAGAGCTCGTTGTAAGTGGTTACACGGATGCTAGCTTCCAAACTGATAGGGACGATTCAAAGTCTCAGTCAGGGTTTGTGTTTTGCCTGAATGGAGGAGCTGTGAGCTGGAAGAGTTCCAAGCAAGAGACAGTTGCTGATTCTACAACGAAAGCCGAGTATATTGCTGCAGCTAATGCAGCGAAGGAGGCTGTATGGATTAGGAAATTCATCGGCGAGCTTGATGTAGTTCCTAGCATTGTTGGTCCCGTAGTTCTCTACTGTGATAACAATGGTGCAATTGCACAATCTAAGGAACCTAGATCCCATCAGCGCTCCAAGCACATACTTCGGCGGTTCCATCTTATTCGTGAGATTGTCGAACGAGGAGATGTGAACATTTGCAGAGTGCCGACTGAGGAGAATATTACAGATCCACTGACAAAGCCTCTCGCGCAGAGAAAGCATGATGGTCATACTAGATCAATGGGTATACGATACCTGAATGATCAAGTCTAGTGGGAGCCTTGTGGGTTGCATGTAAAGATATATTCTATTGGCTGTTTATCGTTTATTCATATGATGAATTGTGTACCTAGATTTTCTTTTTACAATTAATGGCATATTCCGTTATTATGGTTTTTCTATATGATAGTTAAATGTTAACATAATGAATACCATTAGAATGTTCGCTTTCATAGGACATCAAGTACGTGACTTGAATGTGAGAGCCTATGATTCATTTGAAGCTTCATTCTTAAAAGTCCCTGGTCGTGGTATCATCATAGGATCTAAGGGTAATGATGATACATGAAAACTAGCACGTGCGTTGACTGATGACCAGTTCTCACAGGTCATGATATTGTGATATCAAGTCATCACGTGGGTACTTGTTAGTGAACAAGTTGTACTGGACAGACCCAACCAGAGACTACTTTGTGGATTGTTATCTAATCGTGTCACAAGTAGGTCTCTATTGACGATGGTGTTGTGGTCCTTTGACCTGAAGTCACAGCATTCATCAAGTGAGGAAGAGCATGCTTTGATGTCATCTAAAGTCTTCCTTGAGAAAGGTTGATGATAAGGGTGGTTGTTGGGCACGTTACGAATCATTTGGATGTTTGTGTGTGAGCAGATATAGAATTTGTCCTCCTATATGACAGGAGTTGCATCCATGGGCCCCTTGATGGAACTGGACTGAGAAATGCATGGCCATGCTTGGTGGAGTCAATATGTGATATTGGCCTCACCATTCTCTGGATGTCCGTTCTAGATCAGGAAACTTAGATTGAGCTATTATGAGGGTGACACGGTCCATGCCTCTAGTTCTTTCCGGATGTAAGGGACAAAGGGACAAAGACAACGCTGATACATTGTTCATGAAGGCTTATGAGTTATAAACTCTTATTGCTTGGGGAGCAATGATGCATTGCTAGATGCCGCTCATTGTTTGTGAGGTTTATGGTTTGATACTTTCAAGATCAAGTGGGAGACTGTTGGAGTTACCATGGTGATCTAGAAGTGGTCAAACATGTAATCTCACTGCCAACGCGATATGAGCCTGCAGGGTCGCACATAAGAGCATGTGGAGAAATTAGAAGATTGACTGTGTTGGTAAATGTTACCAATCACCATAGATATGGGGTCTGGCAAATGTTGCCAAGATGGTTCGTCGAAAATCATCGAGAATGAGTCATCGAGAGTGTCTCGACGACCAAGTCAGGATCGTCGAGATAGAGTCGTCGAGATTGTCTCGACGACTACGGGAAAGTCGCCGAGTATGACTCGCCGACTAAGGCCTCGATTCTCGACGATTCTGTCAGGTCATTCTCGCCGACTGATTCTCGCCGATCCTATGTGATTCTCGCCGATTGATTCTCACCGAATCTGCTGGATGATTCTCACCGATTCTGGATCCCTAATTATCTGGGTGGTCTGCGGATAGCGGTATTCCTAAGTCTATTTATGCTTTGGGTATAAATAGACTCTTAGGGTTTTGGGAAAAGGAATGAATCGGGTTTTTCTCCTTTGACCGAATCGAAGCCGATGGAATCGTTCCGCCGCTCGTTCGCTCCGTCGAATCCCGAATCCCGCCGGGCGGAAGAGTTCCGCCGCCGGAATCGCTCCGCCGACCTCCTCCTCTCCGGCGACAGTCGCTGGTGCTGCCCTTCCTGGCGCGGACCTAGCAGTCCGTGGAAGTGCGGAGGTGCGGTCGTTCTTCTACCCGTCCCTTCGTGTGACGAAGCTTGGGAGTTCTCCCGCTCGTGTGGATTTCTGCAGAGACGTGGACATCATTCCACGTAGAACTCGCCACCGACAGCACTCAATACTCGGAGCATCTCCGTTGAGTTGTGACTCAACGCCACTAAGGTATTTTGCCCTAGTTATGTGTTTACTTCTTGATACAACGATCATGGCCAGATCCAGTTCTCATGGGCTGTTCTCGTCTTTTTCCTTTCCGCTGCGTGCACAAAGTGTTGTGCCAACCCTCACGAGAAAACCCAACAGGTGAGGGCCGGCCCGCCTAGGAGAGGCGGGCGGGGGCCGACCCGCCTAGGAGAGGTGGGTGAGGGCCGGCCCGCCTAGGAGAGGCGGGCGGTTCGCTCGCCGCCCCTCGACTGGGCATTCCTCTCGGAATCTATTCTGTGCGGGAGGGGGCCCTCGCGGCCGGGAGACTCTCGCGGCCGACCGGCGATTCGACACGGACCCGGACGGGGCTCGGGAATCGAAGCGTCGGGGTTGGCCCTGCTGTCAGCTCGCTTTCCCGCCTTTTCTGATTTTTCCCGCTCTTTTTTCGGCCCTATGAATAGGCCCTTATTTATTATTTCACCTACCGTATTCAAGAGCCCTTCCAGCTTTACCCTGCGAGAACCCTCTCCTTTCTCTTCTCTCTCGCTCGGCTCACCTACCAGTTCCGCAAAATGACGGGCGGCAGCGGCGAAGCGGACGGGAGGGGCAAGTGCGCCTGGATCTTCGCCGACCACAACTTCCCTCCCGCCGTTATCTCGGAGAAGGAGTTCTTGGACGTCGTCGGCAACTTCATCCCGCTGGGTTTCGTGGCGAGGCGACCCGGGATGGAAGAAAGGATAAACGAGCTCTCGGGTGATGAGCTGGCTCTCCCGACGGCCCACTTTGAGGCGGGACTCCGGCTACCCCTCTGGCCGGAAGTCCGCCAGGTCCTTAAGTATTACGGGGTTGTTCCAGGGCAGCTGACCCCGAACTCTATCGCCGTCGTCGTCGGGTTCGCCTGCTATCTTCGCGAGGAGAGGATTGAGTTCAGCCTTGCGGTCTTCCGCAAGCTGTTCTCCTTCCGCGCGAACAAGGATGGGACCGCATGCTTCGCGAGCATGCATGCCAAGGTGCGGGAGACGGTCAACAAGAGCCACAACTGGCTCAAAAAGTTTGTCTTTGTCAAGGGAGACTTCGGCAACATTCCTTTCTCGCCGGTTCAACTCGGCGAGGCGAGCTATCGGCCCCCAAGCCTGGGGGGCCATGAGGCGAAACTGTATGAGTTCTTTGCCGGGAAGAACTTCGAGGTCGCATTCCTCCGCCGGAATCTAGATGACCTCGTCCCTGTCCCGCCCGGGGAAGGTAAGCGGCTCGCTCACCTCTGCTTGAGTCGTACTTCGGATTTTTCTAACTCTTGTTTCTGCAGGCGAGCGCAACGTCCCTCTCCGCCCGCCTTATGAGAGCGCGCGGTCCGCCTTGAGCGAGCTTGGCCGGGCTGAAGCGGCGGCCTTAGCTCACCGCGAGCTCTCGGCTCCCGCCGGCCAGAAGCGACCCGGAGGTGAGCCGACTCAAGGCCCTCCCCTCTCCAAGAAGCCGAAGAAAGCGGGCGGTCAGGCTCCTCCGGCCGGCGACAAGGGCAAGGCCCCCGCAGATCAACCATCCTCTGGCCCCGCCCCCGCGGTACCCTCGACCGCTGAATCCGCCGGCGGGGCGGCTGGGTCGTCGCAGCCGCCCGCGGCGACTCGGCCCGCCGAGGAGCCGGTTCCCCGAGTGCATCCCAACTTCGGCTATGGCGAGGGACCCACGGACAGATCCGGTGTCCCGTTGCTTCAGTGGGACAAGGAGGCCAACCGCGTCTCGGTGTCCTCGCTGCTGCCTAGTTGGATGGAACAGGACACCGCCTCCAGGGACGCCTTTAACCTCTCCTTCGGCGTATACGGGCGGGAGGATGCCTCCACCTACGGCGAGGAGGCCACGCGGGTGCTCATCTATGAGAGCGCGCGGGCGCAATTTCAAAGCCTCGCCTTGGCCCACATGGTCGGACGGCGATGCCTCCGGCTGGATAGGGACGTCCCTTCGCTCAACAAGCTGATCGACGAGAAGGAGGAGGCCCGCAAGCTCGCCCAGGAGGAGGCGGACGACCTGCGAAAGCGGCTCGAAACAGCTGATGTCGCTCTCGCGCAATATCAGGGAGGCGCGGTAAGCCATCTGACTCGCACCCGCTTCTATTCCGCGACTCGTTCTAACAAATTTCTCTGCAGGATGCGGCGACCGCCAGCCAACTTGGCGCCGAGAATGCCACCCTCCAGCTGGAGAACCAGGCCCTGTAGGCGCGGGTGGGTGCGCTCGAGGCTGCTGCTGCCGTCCCGCCGGCATCTTCGAGCGGCTGCCAGCTCGTTCATCACAGCGAGCACGATCTGGCGATTCTGATGCAACAGAACGGGGCCGACGCGGCGACGTACCTCTTCCGGACGCTGCAGCGGGCCAGGATCCTCAAGGACGAATGTTCCGGTTTGCGGGTGACCGGCGTGGTACCGGAGCTGTTCCTCCCGGTACCTAGGCCGGGCGAGTATCACCGCATATGAGGGGCTCGCCGCCTTGAGGCCTCTCCCCTTTTTTTTTGACATGTATTTTGTATTTATTTTGTGTAATCGCGCCGCGGGCCGCAGCCATACTTTTGTAAAAGATTTTATTTGATAATATATTCACCGCATTTACTTTCTTGATTGTCCATTCTTTCCTGTCTCGCAATCGCTATTGTGCATCGTTTTGTTAATTAATCCTGATTTTCGTTGCTGCGAGCGAGTGAGGCCGCCCGCCCGTTTGAGGTTCGGGACTTAGATCTAGGTTCGAGAGACACGTTAGCTAGCCGCGATGCGAGTAGGCGACTCGCGCCTTCCGCTCGGGCTCGCCATTTTGACCATATCATGGAGTGGACGGGGGCCCGGCTTCCGCGCGTAAAGACTTCACGCGGGCCGGCCTCTCGGGGGGGGGGGGGGGGTCTTGGCGCTTCCGAGCCTTTGCCTCTTTATCTCCCTGGGACTCGCCAAACTGTAGGTTGGGGCCGGCGTTGCGGCCTCATAGGGTTATCCTGATCGGCCCGCTCACCCGATTTCTGGTGACGTGAGAGTCTAACCTCTCCACTCGCACGCCGTGCTTAGGGCTCGCCCCTCCATGCACCGGGGCCGGCCTTCTTGGCTTGCCGACTCGCCTGGGCATCTTGGCTGGTCCGCTCGCTCAAACTCTTGCGCCGCGAGAGCCTAACCCCTTCCTTCGCGCGTTGCGCTTAAGGCTCGTCCCTTTATGCGCCGAAACCAACCTTCTTGGCCTGCCGACTCGCCCGGGCATTCTTTGGGGATGGTATCTAATCCCTGGTTGCTCGGCGAGAAGTTGCCGGCCAGACCCTGCCCGGGGTCTGAGGCAGACCCCTCCGAGTGACATCCAGCCCTGCCAGCTTGGTGGGAGCCTGGCAGCGGTATCTGCTCGGGGTCTGAGGCAGACTCCGCCGAGTGACATCCAGCCCTGCCAGCTTGGTGAGAGCCTGGCAGCGGGATCTGCTCGGGGTCTGAGGCAGACTCCTCTGAGTGACATCCAGCCCTGCCAGCTTGGTGAGAGCCTGGCAGCGGGATCTGCTCGGGGTCTGAGGCAGACTCCTCTGAGTGACATCCAGCCCTGCCAGCTTGGTGAGAGCCTGGCAGCGGGATCTGCTCGGGGTCTGAGGCAGACTCCTCCGAGTGACATCCAGCCCTGCCAGCTTGGTGAGAGCCTGGCAGCGGGATCTGCTCGGGGTCTGAGGCAGACTCCTCCGAGTGACATCCAGCCCTGCCAGCTTGGTGAGAGCCTGGCAGCGGGATCTGCTCGGGGTCTGAGGCAGACTCCTCCGAGTGACATCCAGCCCTGCCAGCTTGGTGAGAGCCTGGCAGCGGGATCTGCTCGGGGTCTGAGGCAGACTCCTCCGAGTGACATCTAGCCCTGCCAGCTTGGTGAGAGCCTGGCAGCGGGATCTGCTCGGGGTCTGAGGCAGACTCCTCCGAGTGACATCCAGCCCTGCCAGCTCGGGTGAGAGCCTGGCAGCGGGATCTACTTGGGGTCTGAGGCAGACTCCTCCGAGTGACATCCAGCCCTGCCAGCTTGGTGAGAGCCTGGCAGCGGGATCTGCTCGGGGTCTGAGGCACTGACATTCATCTCTCATCGCGGGGGGGGGGGGGGGGGGGGGGGGGGGGGGGGGTGGAACAAGTTTATCGCAAGAAATTCCATTAGAGATTGAACACGGTTTACATGATTTTAGGGTAAAAAGCGTTTCAAGTCGTCTCCACTCCAAGTGAGACTTAGGGTCTCGCCCTCCACATTCCGGAGGCGATACCCCCCCGACTTCAATGCCTCCTGCACAATGAATGGTCCTTCCCAATTGGGGTGGAGTTTTCCCACCGCGGCTGATCTCCCTGCCGCGTCCACCTTCCTCAAGACCAAGTCTCCTTCGGCAAACTGCTTGACTCTGACGTGCTTGTCGAAGTACTTGGCCATTCTTCTCTTTATCTCCTCCTGCCTCATGGCTGAAAGGTCCCGCAGCTCCTCGACCATGTCGAGGGAGAGCCGCAGCTCCTCTTCATTATTGGCTCTCCATTCCTCTTTGTGCTCTCCGGCCTCGACCACCCGAGGTGTCCGGACTTCGAATTCCACCAGAATTACTGCCTCGCACCCGTGGGAGAGCTTGAAAGGCGTCTCCCCTGTTGCTGTGTTGGGTGTGGTTCGGAGGGCCCAGAGAACCGAGGGGAGTTGCTCCACCCAGCTTCCTCTCAAGTTCTCCACCTTTTTCTTGAGGAGGTTCACGATAATCTTGTTTGCCGCTTCCACCTGCCCATTGCTTCGGGGGTGATGAACTGAGGCGAACCTGAGATCGATCCCGAGCTGCTCGCAGAAGCTGGTGAACTCGGCACTGGCAAATTGAGGGCCATTGTCCGTGATGATGGCCTGGGGAAACCCATGACGACAGATGATCTCCCCCCACACAAAGTTCCTGACGACCTGGGAGGTCACCTTGGCCAGCGCCTTGACTTCCAGCCACTTGGAGAAGTAATCAATCATCACGAGCAGGAACCTCCTCTGGCCGCTGGCTTGGGGAAAGGGCCCGACCAAGTCCATTCCCCAGATGGCGAATGGCCAGGGAGCGGTGATACTCCTGAGGCGCTGGGCCGGTTGTAGTTGGAGGGGAGCGAATAGCTGGCACTTATGACATTCCTTTGTGAATTTTGCCGCGTCGAGACCCAGAGTCGGCCAGAAATATCCCTGCCTGACGATCCGACCTTCTAAGGTTCGACTTCCGGAGTGACTCCCACACTCCCCGGAGTGGACCTCTTCTAAAATCTTCGGGACCTCCCTCTCGCCCACACAACGCGCCAGCATCCCTGAGAGGGTCTTCCGGTATAACTGGCCATCTCGCATGAGGTAGCATGCTGATTTGAACTTGAGCTTCTTTCCGTCCATCCCCTTGGGATACTCCCCGATGGTCAGGAAAGTTACGAATGGATCCATCCAGGAGGGGTGTTGTTCCACCTCCATCAGTTCCCCCTCCTCGATGGATGGGCGAAAGAGGTCTGTGATGGTACCCCTGCCCGGGGTCCATGCTTTGCCAGCTGATCCACCTGCTCGTTATCCTCTCGAGGCACGTGCCGGATGGAGAAAGCCTGGAAGGTGCCGATGACTCCCTTTACCTTCGCCAAGTAACGCTGCAGGGTGGGTTCCCTTGCCTCGAATTCCCCGTTGATCTGGGAGGCCACCACCAGGGAGTCAGTGAGGACCTCCACATCATGCACCCCCAGTTCCCTGGCCAGGCGTAGACCCGCAATCACGGCCTTATACTCGGCCTGATTGTTGGTGATGGGAAAATGCACCACCACTGTTTGCTCGATCCTCGTCCCCTGGGGGCTTTCTAAGATGACCCCAACCCCCAGGGAGTGTCTCCCCGACGCACCATCCACCATGACCTTCCAAGTAACCGGGCGAGTGAGTTCCTCCTCCGCCACCTCGACCACATAGTCAGCCAGGAAATCAGCCATGGCTTGGGCCTTGATCGAGAGGCGAGGTACGAAGGAGATGTCGAACTCGCTCAGCTCCACCGACCACTTGGCCAACCTGCCGGAATGCTCCACCCCCTCAAAGATGTTGCAGAGAGGGTGGTCAGTCACCACTCGGATCGAGTGTGCCTGGAAATAGGGCCGGAGCCTCCGGGCCGAGATGATGAGAGCGAAGGCCAGCTTCTCCAGGATGGGGTACCGAAGCTCGGCCTTCCTCAAGACCCGACTTACGTAGTAAACCGGGAGTTGTCGCTTCCCTTCTTCCCGAACTAAAACGGAGCTCAGGGCCTCGGCCCCAGCCCCTAAGTACAAGAATAAGTCATCTCCCTCCTTCGGCCCTTGGAGCAGGGGGGCCTGAGTCAACTGCTTCTTTAGGGCCTGGAATGCCTCCTCGCACTCCGAGGTCCACTCAAATTTCTGGCCTCTTCTCAAGCTTTTAAAGAATGGAGAGCACTTCTCCCCGGCCCGGGAGAGGAACCTGCTCAGCCCTGCCAGCCTTCCAGTCAATTGTTGTACTTCCTTCGCATTCTGCGGAGACTCCAACTCCATGATTGCCCTCACCTTGTCGGGGTTGGGCTCTACGCCGGCAGGGGTGAGGAGATGCCCCAGGAATTTACCTCTGCCTGACCCGAAGGTGCATTTGAGGGGGTTCAGCCTCATTTTGCACCCGCGGAGAGTGGCAAAGGTCTCTTCTAGGTCCCGGAGATGGGAGTCGAGATCCGGACTCTTGACCATGAGATCGTCTACGTACACCTCCAGGTTCCTTCCCTTTTGCTCTTGAAAGACCCTGTCCATCATCCTCTGGTAGGTTGCCCCTGCATTTTTCAGCCCGAAGGGCATCATTTTATAACAATAGCACCCCTCCCCTGTGATGAATGAGACGTCTTTGACGTCGGGAGGGTGCATCCTGATTTGGTGATAACCTAAAAAGGCATCCAGAAAACTCATCAAAGGGAAACCGACGGCTGAGTCAACCAGCGCGTCGATCCGAGGCAAGGGTAACAATCTTTAGGACATGATTTATTAAGAAGAGAAAAATCGATACACATCCTCCACCGGCCGTCTCCTTTTTTAACCATTACAACATTGGAGACCCAGCCGGGGTATTGGATCTCGGATACAAAGCCGGCCTTGAGGAGCTTTGCTACCTCCTCCCTGATGCGCTCGGCGAGCTTGTCCGCAACAGGCCTCTTCTTTTGTCGGATGGGGTGAGCCTCCGGGTCTAGGTTGAGGCGGTGGCAGGCGATGTTGGAGTCGATCCCGCGCATCTCCGCGGCACTCCATGCGAAGATGTCCACATTCTTCTGGACGCACTCCAGCACCCTGCCTTGAGCCTCTGGGGTCAATCCTCCGCTGATGCGGATCTTCTCCACCCTGCCTCTGGTGGTTAGAACCTCCATCTCTGCCACCTCCTCTGCCGCCTCCAGGCGGGACTGTGCCTCCCACTCCTCAGCCTCCCCCTCATCGAAGGCGAGGACCTCCTCCTCAGCTTCTGCCACAGCCATCGCCTCGGCCTGCTCTTGAATCTCCTCCGCGACCTTCTCCTGGGCGCGGCTCTCCTCCACCTCCATCTCATCCCCGCCAGCTTCCGGCTCCACCTCCTTCAGCCTCCGCCCCATCTCCTCGGCTCCCTCCAGCCAAGAGATGGAGTTCACCGCCGTGACATAGCACTCTCTTGCTTCTTTGGGATCTCCGCGGACCCGTACCTGGACCCCCTCGACGTTAAATTTTAAGCACTGGTGGAAGGATGAGGGGACGCAGCGGAAGGCGCTGATGAGAGGCCTCCCGAAGATGGCGCTGTAGCTGCTGGGGGCGTCCACGATGACGAACTTGCAGTTGCGGGACTGCCCCCCCAGAACGACATGGAGTCCCACTCCTCCCTCGACCTCTTTCCTCTCCCCTGAGAAGCCGAAACGGGGTCCATCCGAGGCTAACACTCTCCTGGCCTCTACTTTCATCGCATCGAACGCCTTCTTGAAGATGACGTTGACCGAGCTCCCGTTGTCGACGAGGATCCTGGGGACGGTGAAGTCCTCGATGGCTGTCTGGATGACCAGCGCATCGCAGAAGGGGTCCTCGTGACTCGGCATATCCTCCCTGGAAAAAGTGATTTTCTCATCTGGGGGCAGGGGCTGGGACGTGGAGCCAACGCTCCTGCGGTACATCGTGTGGAGGCTCGACTTGCGGGAAGCCTCGATCCCAGCCCCCCCGTGGATCGCTCCGATCCTTCCTCGGGAGCCCACATCCACCCGGTCTTCGCACCGACCCTCCTCCGCCCGAGGCCGGATCTCCTCAATCCGCACTTCCGGATGCTATTGTTGCTGCTCCCGGTTGCCTCTCATCTCGAGGAACTCTGGGCACGTGGCTGTAACGTGCCCCTCCTCTTGATGGAAGTCGCAGTAAGGCAACTCCACCCTCACATCCCTTCTCCTTCTCCGTACCGCTCTTCTCCTCTCCCCCAGTGCTATGGCCATAGCCTGCTCCTGGTCGGGAAGGGCCGGCCTCTGGCCCTGCATCCCGCCTGGAGGGTAAAACTGACCCTGTCCTCCTTGACGGTAGTCCCCTCCGCGGAACCCTCTCCTTGCCCCAGGCTCCTGCCACTCGGGTCTCCACCCCAGCCGGAAGTTCGGCTCATGTCGCCCCTGCCTGGGTTGCTGCTGATGCTGCTGCGGCGGCGGCTGTTCCCTCTGCCGGGGCTCAGCCCTTCTCTCTTCCTGCCCTCGGCCACCTCTTGGCCTCTCTTCCTCCACGGCCCACCTGGCCAACCTTCGGGCAAACTCCGGATGCGCCGCCTCCATATCGGCCTCCCTAGCTGCCCTCTCCAGGAGTGCCTCAAAAGACACTGGAGGCGACCTCTTGAGTTCCATTGCAAAGAACCCGGATTGGAGACCCAGGGTGAAAGCCACCATCATGGTGTGCCGCGACATCTCCTGCACTTGGGACAGCTCCTCTTGGAATCTGTCCAGATAGCTTCCCAGGGTCTCTCCCACCCTTTGCTTGACGCGGAACAAGGACTCCACCTCCTTCTTCCTCTTTTTGGAAGTGGTGAACCTCAACATGAACCCCCGACGCAGGTCCTCGAAGTAGTAAATGGATCCGGTCGGGAGCTGGTGGAACCATTCTCTCGCCTTCTCTCGGAGGGTGATGGCGAAGAGTCGGCACTTGAAGCCGTCTGACATCTGTCGAATAGAGACCATGTCCTCAAACCACTGGATGTGGTGGACGGGGTCTCCCTTCCCGGAGTAGTAGGTCATCTCCGGCTCACGAAACCCCTCTGGAACTGGGGCGGAGGAAACGAACTCGCTGAAGGGGCTTCCTCCCTCAGCGGGGCGAGGGGGGAACTCTCTCCCCGCCGTCTCGCCGAAATGGTACTCTGCGGCCGAGCCGGGGAACAGAACTCGCCCCTGGAACTCGCGCTCGCCTCTCTCGGCGGGTTCCTTCCCTGGTCGCCTAAGCGGCGCGTCGTCGCCGAGTGCGGGAGCGGCGACCACCGGAACTGCCGGTGTCGCACTCTCAGCTCGCATGCCGAGGGCGGTCCTGACGAGCCCGAGGATCTCCTCCCTAAGCTCCGCCGGCACGCTCGCCGCTGGGGGTGAGGGAGGGGGTGGCGAGCTGCCCCTGCCTGATCATTGTCCTTCTTCTCCAGTCATCGAGCATGCATAAGGTTTTCCTTGCTGACCACGCTCCACGCTCACCGCACCAAAATGTTGAAACCGGAAACCGGCCTCTGTGGAGTTTGACCCTTGGGGAAGGGGTGATCTCGCACTTACTTCGCTCCTGCAAGAAAAATGACAAGGGGGAGGAGAACAAGGGTCAAGACCAAGGGCCCGGCACGGAGGTCCCACCACACACCCGGAAGATCTTAGAGCGCTTCCCCTCCTTAACCAATTGTCGGGCTAAGGTACCTCAGAAAGCGCTATAAGACTTGAGAACTAGTAAGCCTGCCTCTGAAGTACCCCTTGGGTCCTATTTATAGATTACCTCGGATGGTCTGCGAATAACCCGCCTCTGGTGGTCTGAATTTACTGAAGAGCCCCTCAGATTGGCCTGCCAACAGCCAAACCCCGCTGTTCTGGCTGGTTATATACACCTCTTGCCGGGTCACCTCCCGTCATTTGGGGGGAGGTGGGCAGCAGCCGATCCGCCTGAGAGAGGCGGCTGGGGCCGGCTCGCCTAGGAGAGGCGAGTGGAGGCTGGCTCGCCTGAGAGAGGCGGCTGGGGCCGGCTCGCCTAGGAGAGGCGGCTGGGGCCGACTCGCCTAGGAGAGGCGAGCGGAGGCTAGCTCGCCCGAGAGAGGCGGCTGGAGCCCGGCCCGCCTAGGAGAGGCGAGCGAGGTCTGGCCCGCTTGAGAGGGCGCTGGGGCCCAGCCCGCCTGCTTGCTTGGGCCCCTTCGGCGGACACGGGGTTGTACACCGTAGGTCATGGCGAGACGAGGACATAAGGATCTTCGGAGGTAATCCCTGCATAAAACATCGTATTTTCCCCACTGAAATACGTCCACATCCTCTCGGGTAGTGGCGTAATCGCTCAGAACTGTGTAGAAAATATCACGTTCTTTCATCCCTAGCTTGACGTGCAATTTCCAAACTTGGAAATCAGTGGGAGCGAACGACTGAAGCTCCATGATGTCGAGTGATCTACACCTCGACATCTAAATTCAGCTTGAACAAAAAATAAGTAAGAAGTCACATGATCCGTGCGGAGACGACCCAATGTCTTCGGATCCAATCCAGGTTGTTTTCTCCACTCCGATTGAACACAGTCGTCGAAGATTCAATTGATAAACAAATCTCACAGAAGCACAGAGTTCTGCGGCCAAACGCAAGCAAGAAGCACTCCTCTTGATCTGGATGAAGAAGAGAGCTGACTTCTGATCTGTTTTGGCCTAGATAAACACCCTCTGGATCTGTAGGGAACAAGGTGCAGGGAAAAATAATTTCCTTCTCCACGACTCTACTAGCAATTTCCTCCTCTTGACCCAGAAGATGTCAGGAGATCGGCAGAAATAAGGTGCACACAAAAAACAGGATTTAACCAGGATTTGCATACAGGATTTGCAAACAGGATTTAACCAGAAAATTTTGCCCTTATATGGAAGAACCAGCAGCTCCCCCTTCCTCTCCCTGTACTTCTAAAATGCACAGATCCGGTGAACTATTCCAGATTGCAGAAATTCAGCAGAAAAACGATCCAAATAGCGATGGGTATTCGAATCGGAAGATCCAGTGAACGAGATCCAACGGGATCTGATTTTTTTTCTTAGGCAGCGCCACTTGCGAGATGAACAACGGCGGTGGCAGGAGAACGCAAGAAGCAAAACGAGCACGATGTGCTCTCTCTTGATCCAGTTCGGCAACAGGATTCCTCCGAGCGGCGAAATAGAGATTCGAAAGAACCTATTTGCGAGCGGCCTGCGCCGGAGAGGAAAAACCAGCGGATCTGGCGTCGGGGAGAAATCCGCGATCCTTGCAGAACAGAGGCAGCGACGGAACGAGAAAACGGACTTGGAGAACGAGCAAGATGCGATCTCCTTCTAGATCGCAAGCACAGGAGCAGCGCCGACCAGTCTCGCGAGCGGTAACGACGGTGGAGCGGACGAGCGGCGGATTGAGAGCGACGAAACCCTAGCAGAGCGCAAAATTTACCTTGAGAATGTTGGGTTGGCTCCGCTCAAGGTATTCTACGTATACCTATCAAGTTTGGAATAGGTATATATAGTACCTCCAGCGTAAAGCGTAGCCCTAGAACAACACGAACCCAATAACCCGTTCCGAGTCGGACCCGACACGAGCGGACATATAACTCATTATCTCTAACACCTCTACTACCCAACAAATGCAATATCAGATTGCTGGTTCTAATCCATTCATGAAACAGCAGATTTGTTTCATTCACTCTTGTCAAGGTAGTAGTGTATAGTAAGGTGCACAAACTCTACAATTATTATGAGATGCCGAGTACTTAGAGCGCATCATTAGTATTCATTACATAGGCCTTGCTCAGATTCTTTGGGTAAGAATGGCCAAGTTGCTTCGATGGCAAGGTTGGTCTCTAGTGTATCCTCCGAATAAATATCAAAAGCTTGGGCCTTGAATGAGACCACCAGGTAATAAAGAAGAACAATAAACCTAAGTCAATGGCAATACCTAAATAACACAATTTCTATGAGCAATCAAATGAATCGGCTGAATTAAAAACCAGGAACATAAAGCAATATTACAGGAAAGAATTACTATAAGTATAAATATAAATAAATGAACTGTGTCATAAAATAACAATAAATGCTTTACATAGCAGGCTATGGGAATATAGGTTTAAGGGTTTAGAACAATGCAAACAGCCCAAGTGTGTTGGCTTGAACCATACAAATTTTCCTTTGGAAACTATAAGTAAAGCATATTGAAAGTAAACCTAAATGACATATATTCATCACTCTATAAGGAAAGTTTCACTACTTGGAAATACCATATCAAATGTTGTGTACAAAACAGAAACATTAGTGGCGCAGGACAATTAGATGTGAAACATGACTGTGATAATACATATGTGGGTGCCGACACGCTAATATGCAAAGTTACGTGCAAATGTGAGAGGGCGGTGCCGATACGCTAAAGCAACCTAAGTGGATGTGCGGGATGATTGCTAACAAACTCCAATTTAAATGATGCATGCATATTTACAATTAATCCGAAAACAAAACAACAGCAATTATAATTATATAAATTAGGCAAATCTACACAATGTGGATCTTGAATTTCAAGCGCGTGAATAATGCGAAAGCTTTCTCGACACAGAGAATTTTAAACCACATTTTGCACCATCTATCACGACATTCTCAGTAATCTTTCGCATGGTATATGTCTTGCCACTGCTAGTCTGGCCATAGGCAAAATTGTAGCTATATAGAATGCAGAAACAAGTTAATCCTTACCCCCCATCAAAAAAGTCAGCAGAGACCTTACAAGTCCTTAAGACAAAAGAAACTTTAAATTTAATTTAAACATTATAAACAAGAGATAATTAATATAAGCAAGAGAGAATATAAACAGGTTTTCTTACCGGGAACACAATGTAGGTCAGCATAGAGATGCACATGATTGAATGTAGTGGCTAACGCACTTACAACAATTATCAATGCTCTTGCATAAATTTTTGAATCTAACGTTGGAGCTCCCTCCTTTTTGCACCCTGCAGCTGCTCCCTTAATTGGTAGGCAAATCATATTCCTAATCAAACCAAATGATCAATTACTCCCTAAACCTTTAAGAAATCCACCAAGCTAGCTTTAGCAAAGAGAAATGGACTCAGGAGATCAAATAGCACAATACAGCAGGGAAGGAGACCTCTTTGAATTCAAAAACTAACTGAATTCAAAACATATGGGAGAGAAGGAGACCTCTTTGAATGAAGTGCGGCGAGAAGAGCAGATCGATGGAGGAGTCGTTCCTTTCGATGGAGTTGTACCAAAATCGCTAGCTGATGGACTAGCTAGGTTAGAAGTCCTTCACAACACAAGCAGAAATCAAATCAACAAAACAAGCAGAAAAAAAAGTACCCGGAATTTTTCACCAAACTAGAAGCAAAGAATCGGAAGGATCGCTCGCTGCCTCGCCCTCGCCGCCTCGCCCTCACCGCCTCGCCCTCGCCAGTCGCCCCTACTTTCACCGTCAAGAAGGATTGCGAAGTTCGCCCGCTTCTTCTTTCTCGCGTGGAGGCCAAGCCGGAGTTAGGGCAGAAAATAAAGCGGGTGGCAATTCGCGAAATGCAGTGGCGGAGGAAGTTAGAAAAGCTGTGCCCTAATCTATCGGGATGAATTATCATCTGATTTGAAAATGGAGGGATGCAAAATTTTATGGAGGGAATTTAATTTTTTAGTGTGAATATATAAATTTTGGGATTTTGTTGGCTAAAAGATTTATTAATATTTTGTAAAATTATCTTTTCATTTATGATCATTATATTTTCATCACTAAATTGAATTATTTAGTGACGAAATTTAATTTTGTTACTGAAAAATAATTTTTAGTGACTTAACATTATTTTGGTCGCAAATGAAATTTTTTTAGTGACCAAATATATATTTTTGTCACAAATTAATTGAAGATCATCATTTAGTGACCATCCTCAAATTTTGTCACAAAAAATATATTTTTAGTGACGAAAAATATTTCGTCACATAATTTTTGTCACTAAAAGCTTATTTTCTTGTAGTGCATGCTTTTTAAAAAGCGGTCGTGTCTCTCATGTAGTTAATTATCTCAACTCCTAAGACAGTTTCAGACAATTTTCTCCACTCATCGGGCAATTTTACACCGTTACGGTAGACGCACGCGTTCACGTATATCTACACGAGATTGTGTTTTTTTAATTTAGTAGAATACCGAGACAAGGAGGGAGATGAAGGCTCTGTTTGGCATGGTGATGGCGGTCGTAAACACATGGATTAAACCGTCATATGTTGAGGATCACCTAACAAATATCATCCGTTTGAACATAAAAGTAGATGAAATTTCTTAAGTGTGCGTTAACAAATGACAATTTAATCCCCATTTCATGACCGCCGCCACCGTGCCTAATGGAGCCGAAGTCACCCAAAAAGACTTTTAGATAACAGATGAGTTGTGATGACCGGTCAACCAGAGGTGTAAGGTAATTGGTTGAGATTGGTGAACATAAATTAATAATGATCTTGAAAAGATAATGGGAGTGGGTGGATGAGATGCATCCAATAATGAAAGCATGAGAGTTTGTCTCTTTGAGCATGAAATTGCTAAAACTCAACATATATATCCCATAAATGTTTTAGGTTCCGTTTGGGGGAACTTATTTTCACCGATCAAGCGGTTACGATGACATGAATCAAATCTTAATTAAGGTCCGATTCGTGCGATTGTGACCGCTTGAACGGTAAAAATAAGTCCCACCAAACGAAGCCTTAAGCTCCGTTTGGGGGGACTTATTTTCACCGGTCAAGCGGTTACGACCGCATGAACCGGACCTTAATTACGGTCCGATTCATGCGGTTGTAATCGCTTGACCGGTGAAAATAAGCCCTCTCAAACAGAACCTTAGTCATTTGTAACCTAGCTATTATTATTGGGAAAGAGCAACAAATTATGTGGTTCTTTTTCGTACAAGAGTGTAACTCATACAAAAGTGGATAAAAAAGTGTATAGTTTAAATAAAATGAGGAAACTGTTCTCTAGAGCAAAGAGTACTTCATCATATTTTTTAAACTAAATTAGAGAAAAATATATATTGTATTTGATGATGTTCTTTTTGAAAATTTTGGAGGCCTTCAAGTGAGAGGGCCGGGGTAGGGGATCGTCATTCTGATTGTCTACTTATGCGAGTCAGATTCAGCGATCCAGTTGCGTCGATATTCAGAGGTTAAGTACGAGTAGGGATGATTCGACTGGAGCAGGTCGGCTTACACCTCAGACTTGAGGTGGTGCTTTGTCCGGACTGGTGCTTTGTGTGGACTGGTGCTTCGTGCAGATCGTGCTATGTGCAGTGTTGCCTAATGCAGAAGGTGCTTTGTCAAAGGCGTAGGTGAGTGCAGTTAGCCTCGACGGTGTTTTCTCAAGGTGATGACGTTGTTCTCCGGAGGCGGCGTTGTTCTCTGACGCTGGTTGCGGTTGAACGCCGGACTTCGACGTTCAAAGTTCTGATAAATCTTGTGCGCCCGCTAGGCAGATTGCAGTCCAGAATCTTCTACTTTCGTCACGGATCGTGTGTGTCCTGCGGATCCGTGTGTATTTCATAAGACAGTCAATTTCCTCTCATGTATTTGCATTTATATTTTTAATATATAAATTATATGGTTGTGTTTTGTGTTCTTGTTACCTGTGTTGATTTATAATTTTGCTTACATTTGTACCAGATTTTACAACATATATCTGAACGGTCTAGTCGATAATCTGATGAAAATGACATGAATCCATGCATGATTATCGACTTAATGAATTTAATTAAGGCTAATTCAGTATTCTAATTAGGTTGTCTAATCAATGAAATTTACAGAGAACATTGAGATCTACATGCAAAAAATTTCTCAAAATTTGTAAGGGTCATTGTTAGGGATCGCTCAAGATTTCGGTAGACTGGACTAAATTGAACCGACTTAGCCCGGGATCAATCGAACGCGCCAACAGTCACAGTAAGTAAACATGCTGGAAAAAGAATTTTTTTTTGACGTGGAAAACCCGTCAACTGGGTGAAAAATCACATGGTCGAGTCTGTGCCGACCAAACATTCACTATTTGCTAGTTGTTGTACAAAGTTTTTTTGAAGAACTCGAGAGCGACGTGTCACCTCTCGTTACAATTATTGAGAGAGAGCAGAGGGAGAGCTCAGAGAGTGACATACCACCACTCGCGGAGCTAAGTGTTTCTTTGTGAGTTGTGGGCAACGATGCACTAGCCCCACTTTGAAGTCCTTTGTTGATGCTCGGAAGTGGGGGCGATTCGCTACTCTCGCCCGTGTTTCTGGGGCTTGGAAGCTCGAGCAGCACGTCTTGCGCGCCGTACTTTGTATTTGTCGCTTATTGTACTTTGATGAGTCTGGAATGGCTGACTCCTCGCCAGCCGACGAGCTTGCCGCAGAGTCGAGGGTGCTAGGAGTTTTGTGCGTATGGCACGCTGGGCTACAGCTGAGCGATCGGTCCTTTTGCGGGCCCTGAAAGCTCTTGTAAACTACTAGAGGTGTGAGGCACACGGACTTTGGACATTCTGGCAAGCTTGGTGGTTCCGGCGGAGCGTGCGGAGACACGCTTGGAACGGTCTTGACAACAGAGTGTGCAGAGGCGCACTTAGAGCGGTCTTGATGATGGAGCGTGCGTGGGCGCGCATAGAACGGTCTTGACGGCAGAGCGTGTGAAGGCAAGCCTAGATTGGTCTTGACGGGGGAGCGCTTAGAGCGGTCTTGACGCCGGCAGAGCGCAGGGGGGGGGGGCGTGCTTGGACGATCTTGATGGAGGAGCGCGTGAACGCGCTTGGATGGTCTTGACGGTGGAGTGCCCGCAATGGTATGAAATTCCGGCCGAAGTTGCATGAGGAACGGTAGGAGGTGGAGCCGATCACGGAGACAAGATACTGAGTGTCGAAGGGACTTGAGTCGTCCGGAAGAGGAGTGGATTCCATAGTGGAGAGTTGGTTTCAATTATCCATCATAGTCGCATGATACTGACAAATAGTGGAGTTGCCCTGACGGGTGGATTGAATGGTTTGCAGTGGCTGGAATTTATGTGCACCATCAGTTAATATAAAGTAGGTATGAAGATGATGCCACATAGTCGCCGCTGAGTCATAAGGTTCAAGTTGCAGCATTATAGGTGGAGTGACAAATTGAAGGATGACATTAATGTCCCGATGCTCGTCATACATCCAAGTGTCAAGGTGAGCGAGATAATTAAGCTTTATTCGTAGCTTTGTCAGGCATTGGAGGAGTAGGCATGAGAGTTATACCATCAATATGCCCCCATAGGCGATGACTTCTGAGATGACTTCGGATGGCGAGAGACCAAATCATGTAAGGTGCCATCAAGAATTATTCGGAGCCGCGATTCAGAGGTGAAAGTGATATCGGTCATCAAGAGAAAATGGCCTCAAAGACCAAGTCGCACAGAAAGGAGATGCGGGCTAGTGGCCTGGATTGATAATTGTGACCAGGCGGACTGGTGGGTAGGCAACGTAGGTTGGCGACCAGACGGCCTGACGACTTGGAGTGGCGACTACGACAAGGTTGGGCCCGGAGGTCGGCGGGCTGGCGACCGACTAACAGGTGACTTGGCGGCAGCGGGCTGGCGGATTGACGGGTTGGCGGGCTGGCGACCTAGTCACGAGGAAGGGCAAACCAGCAAGTAGTCATGAGGAGACTGCGACGAGCTGGTAGAGGCATGTGGAAGCGGGCTAGCGAACAATCGAGGAAGCAGCGGCCCGAGTAAATGTCAGGGAAGGAGGTAAGCAAAGGCTACGATTAGAACTAATGAGGTTAACTGCCCAGATTGCTCGCAACCTGACTCTGATACCATGTTAGAGTAAATGGAGATTAAAATTTCATTATTTTTCATCCACAAAGGGGCTATATACACACTTAGGAGGAGTCCCAACTTTACACTTGCAAGATGTGGGACTAAAAGAGAGAGAAGAGATGAGCCAAGAGAATGGGCGTCTACATGGGCTTTTCTAATAAATATACAATGTGTTAACAAGAATATTTACTTTATGAATATACGAGTGACATGCACGGGAGCGCCGTGACGAAATTGTCCCGGCCACAAAATTGTCCCGTCACGATGGCGCTCCGCCGCTCGCAAATCCCTGAGTTTTATACCCCGCCCATCACTCATTTTTGCGATGTGCACGAGGATTTCGAGCAGTAAGGAGAATACATTTTTTTTGTAGGTAGAGATCTTTGGCTATATGATAGCACATTTTTTAAAAAATAAAAAGTACCTAAAAAACTTGATTTTTTTTATTAAAAAGAGGTCAAATTGAAAAGTGAATGTTTAATCAAGGGATATTTTTCCCCTTTCTTATATAGTATAGATGACCACATAATAATAATCATAATGCATGCAAGCATTTTTGATCATTAAAATATGACATATTTGATGTGGAGAACTCCGTTTGCAAAGTTCAGACTGAAGAGTGAAAAAATGTGTACTATCCTGTCAAACACTTTGACATGCACAAGATAAGAAAGAAACAAAAATATATGTATTATTGCTCAATACAGGCGCCCTTGTGTTACAACCAACTAAGATGTCCCGCGTCATACTCAAGAGTGTAATTGAACTTTCCGTACCCACCGAACGAAAAAAAATTTATGTACGTATAGCGTTCTGTGATGCGGGAGCTGGAAAAATCTGAGGCGTTTACCTTTTGATCCAGCAACTCCAAAAAAATGAAGTAAAAAGAAAATAAAAATAAAACCAATACACTATCTAGTATCTACCATGCAAAATGAGACTGTCATCATTTCTCCCGCACATGTACACTAAGCGTGCATAAAAAATTTTCCCTACCGAACCAAGTAATATCTGTGCACGGGAAAAGACAGAAGAGGTTGTTGGAATCCACACAAAAGCTACGTGCGTCGGTCTCAATCCACACCGTTCATCTGTTTTTTTTTTTTACTTTTTCTAAAAGCAGCGAACGGCGTGACTTACGTTGGACGCAAATAGCTTTTGTGCGTAGGACGCAGGTAAAAAAATTCTTCAACTTGTACGGGCGGAATACAGCTTGGCATGATGATGGGACAAGTGACGTCACCGCTCTGCTGGCTCACGTTGACACTCACGGTACAGTGTGTAAGGACTAATTAAGGACACTGACATGCCCTCTGTTCAAAATATTTTTTTTTTGCAAGGACACATTCTACGTGGCAAGGGATCAGTGAAGCAACTCTAGCAAATGTGCTTCATTTTTTTATTTATTTATTTTCATTTCACTTCAATTTTATTTTGCCATCCAAACACAAATACCAGAGGCAATATTTAAAATTGTATGGATTCGTTCGTTTTAGTATATTTCAGAATTTTGTAATGCATTCTTAAATTTGTTATTAATTGTGATGACATTTGTTTTCCTTCTAATGAATTTTTGTTATAAAATTAGAATTTTGGGCTTTATGGGTCCATTGGTCCATTCCCCAACAAAAAGTTGAAATCTTTGATTATTTTGTAAAGCATGCCCACACAATTTCCTTCAAACTTATTTGCTTCAATTTATTATTTTGTTACTTACTTAAAGTTGGAGGGTGTTCATTTCAGCTTGGACCACTTTGGAAACATCTTCTTCACCTATTCTTTATTAGAGAAAAAGTGTGAAAAGTTGCAGTTTGCCGGCCTCTTGTACTTCGATTCGAGTCATATATGGGTTATAAATCTTCCTAACAAGATTCATAACTGGTCCGATAGATTTTTCCTTTTCAAAAAAAAAAAACATAGTGGTTTCCAAATGAAGCCACAAGCTCGCAGTGGCTGAAATTTTATGGCGGCTAGGATGAATTAAGGAGGAGGAGAGGGAATGTTTGATTTCTTGGAAGGAGTGGGCCACTGGGCCTTAACATTGAATATTATCTGTCATAAGCGGTCATTGTCGCTCATGTGCAGGGCCCTACGCGACAGTATCTCTGCCACGCAAGGGTCCCGGCGCGACGGCGCTCCTGCAGCTCACAAACCCCCATCCGCAATAGTATCCTGACTACGATAGTCACGCATGGGGTTTGCGAGCTGCAAGAGCGTTGTTGCATTGAGACATTGTCGAGGCGAGGGTGTTGTTGCATAGGGCACGAGGGCTCCTTGTGCCATGCCAATTGACCGAGCGTTCGAGAGCGGGTAAGCTTGGGCTGAGGTACCGTCGTTGTTGAAATACTGTCGCCGCAGAGAGCATCGAGCACAAGTCTAACCCATGCGAAGATATAGATGCTAGTATATATAAATAAATAAGTTATACAAACAAAGGGAAAGACTATTAAAATCAACAATAGGCGACCTAGCTATAGTGAGGCCAGCGGGCAAGGGAGTTGCTTTCGGTCTATCCAATTATTCAGCTTATAGTGATACACATTTATGTCACCTTCATCAATGTCATAATTATCTTAATACATCTTATTATCCGGCTTTAAGTACCAGTGAATTGAAATTGACAAATTGTATTTGTTTTAAACCCATGTAAGAATACTAATTTATATTATTAAAATAATTATATTTGCTTAATTGGTATAGATAATTATTTATGTAGATAATATTATAAGAATAACAGAATTTAAGGGCATGTATAAATAATAATTAAAAAATATCTTTGATTTAAATTGATTCTCCATAACGCATTTTAAATAATTAATATTAAAGAATGAGCCTCCTATAAATAAAGAAGGCAAAATCTACTTTAAAAGTCAAGGGACACAAAATTTCACCCCTTTAATTAAAATAGTTAGATAGGTGATGGTGCACGGGGATGATTGTTCTATGAGGCTGCGACAGTATTATTGATTGCACGTATCTCTCGTATGCATGCAGTGTGGGGTGAAGACAATACTTGACATACAAATAGATTCAACGGCTCTAATTAATTTGATGATGTAATGATAAGGTGAGGATTGAGATTGTGCAAGCGGGATGAATTTGGTAGCGAGAAACAAAAAAAATTTGTCGCGTGCCGCTCAGACTGAGGAACACCACATTGGTGTCCGGCCAACTAGTGCATCGAAAAACACAACAAGAAAAACCTTGATTAGTAAGGAGTAAAATTCGTTGTTAATTTTAATTAGCAAGGAATTTAGAAACGAAAAAAAATTGTAGCCAATATGACCCTAGCTAAATTAAGCAAGGAATTTATTTCTTTCTAATTAGCAAGAATTTTTTAGGAAGGAATTCTTTTGATGCTAATGTTTTGTATTTTATATAATTATTTGATATTAAAATAATATTTATATACAAAAAAATATTTTTTAATATGCAGAAACTGAGATTCGAATCGAAGATCTCTCACAAATAATTTCTTTACCTAACCAACCCTCATAATTAACTAATTCGTTTTTTGTTTACGTTAATATATATATATATATATATATATATATATATATATATATATATATATATATATATATATATATTGATGGGTTCCACCTTAATTTATAAGGATAAGGAGACCCCCATGATCCCCACCATTGGAGATCATGGGTGGGCCCCCCTAACCCCCATGATCTCTGATGGAGATCATGGGGGTGGGCCCCCATTTTCCCACCTTCCGCGGAGGGAACCGCCGCCGGCGGTTCCCCTCCAGCCGGTCGCGGCCCCGGCCGGCCTCGGCCACCTCCTCGCCGTCGGGTCCGGCCACCTCCTCGCCGTCGGCGTCGTCCGGGCGGCCCCGCCTCGGGGTGGCCTCCCCGCCGTCCGATCGAGGGAGAGGCCCCTCCAGCCGTCCGATCGGGACAAAATATCACAACCCGCATTTTCTCCGAATTAAGAATTATCAGAGTAAGAGAGAACACGCGTCATGATGTCACGTCAAGCAGGGGATAACTACTGACGCTCAGGCAAAACCAACTACAATCTTTATGCAAGAAAATCATATGCTTAATGAATAGAAAATCAGTTATATTTTAGAGACCGTATCCCTCGGCTCAGTGGATCACCTAGTCCACAAAAGAAAACTATATTTATACGCTGCGGAAAAATACTTTATTTAGGTTTAACCTCCTAAGGAGCGCATAAGGGTTCCAAGAGAACCACTCATGCTATGCAAGACCCTACATTTAAATTTATGTAATATATAAGAAAATGGTCTTTATACGTGATTTGGAAAAATAGTGATTTCGCTTATAAAACATGCTGATCATGAGCTTTATTTATAATAACAATTATAGTTTAAAAATAACTAGCAACCTGGCATAAAACCTTCTCAGAGCAAGTAGACTATCTCCAGAAAATGGTAGCAGCAATAGTATATATATCTAGTACAAGGTAAAAACTACCAGTGGGCGCCAACAACCTGACACGAACCCACTAGCACAAATATATGTTTGTAAGAGAGTACTGAAAACAACCTCACTAACAAGATAAACAGAACTCCAAGGTCCGGGAGTCCACCAACAACACCACCTCCAACTAGCCACCAGACTGGCTACAGCTCAGAACCTGGGGTATTCCAAAAGAAAACAGAATACCTCAGCAAGCTAAACAAAGAAAACTGCATGAAAGAGTCAACCAAAGGACAAAGTAACAGGAAAACATGCAGTAGAAAGAGTCACAACTGTCCAAAACAGGACAACAAGAAATGCACAACGTGCAAAGAAACAGCAACGACCCAGCCCAGGAACCACATCCTGCAGGGCCTACTAGGCTTCCAAGAGCCAGAATGCTGCAAACTACTAAAGAAGAAACTTCTAACACCCTAAACTGTGGGAAGTGATAGTAGCAAAAACAATAACGAGGAACCGGATCGAAGGCAAACGCAGTCCCCCAATCCACCATGTCCAAGTCAAAAGCTCGAGGGTCAACACGTGAAAACACAAGGGACCTTCCACCCGACATGCCCAGCCCGTACCTGGAGCAAGAAAAACATGGGTGGCCTTGGCTATATCACACAACTCCACCCCCATAAAGAGCTACAACCACCACTACTAACCACGACCCACGATTCGGCCTTTAGGAAAATAAAGAAAACGGCCGACAAGGAAAACCCAGAAATACAACTGGAAATCCACTCGGAAACGAAATACAAGGTAAAGGAAGAGTGTTGAAATAAACCAACACGACTAGGCGTTGAGTGAAACCCACTCAGTGCCTACCTAAACTTTGGCGTTGAGTGAACTAGCCTCACTCGCCGCCAAAATAAAGTTACTACCCACAAACCCACTAAAGAATACGGAGCTCGACGACAGTCGAACGACCAAGGCAGAAGATCCAGAACTCGAGTAGTTGCCTGCCACTTGAGTATCTAAACTCCCGCACTCGAAACCATCTAAATTCGCCTAGCAAAAGAAAATATACAAAGCGCACGATCAGTGACGCACGATCAGTGGTCGTGCGCACTCATCGGCTGATGATCGTGCGAAGCGAACCTGGAAAACCTGACAGAAAACCTAGCAACTGCGCACGATCAGTGTCGCACGACCACAGGTCGTGCGCACTGTTGCCAGCGCTCGTGCGATTTTCCGAGACAGAACTTTGGAAACTGAAAGACAGCCGCGCACGAACAGAGGCACACGACCAGTGGTCGTGCGCCCTAACGGTTGATGACCGTGCGCGGTCAACCTGTACCGTTTGGAATTTCCCGAACGACACCGGAACGCGCACACGACTCACGCCACTGCAGTAGCAGCAGACAACTATCCACGTCGCGCACCACTACCATACGAACTATGCCTAATCAATCGAGTAATACCTTAACGAAAAATCGGCAACCACACCCCCCCTCCTAACTCTCCCCCTCGGCTACACCCGAACCAGAGCAACAATCAAAATAAAGGAAAACAATGGCTCCACGCCGACAATTTGGATTCCAATCATCACAAAATAGGGGGGTTTCAGTAGGAAGAACTAAGCCCTATAGTTAGCAAGAAAATGAGAACAACAAGGCCTCTAACCTGGGCTAACCGGGATTTCAATTTCAGCAAGTAAAATCGAAAAGAAAACTTGGCAAGGGCAAGAATACCACTTGCCTCAATCACAGCGAAGCTTTGGACTGCTTTTCTCCTCTTCGCACGGATCAAAACGGCCGCAACACCTAAAACAAACACTCGGCCATTAATGGCGGAAAACTTCCAAAACCGAAAATTCCAAACCTCCCAAAACTCCGCGAAAATCGAGTTTCTTACCGCAGGAATGAAGGTCTTGACGAGAGCAATCCGAATCCACTCTCGGAATCGAATTCCGTCCACAAACGCTCCGGGAATCGGCGTCCGAAGGGAAGGGTAGTCCGGCGGTTTCCTTCTCTCGTACAGGGGCGGCGGTTCGAGTGGGGAAGATGATGGATCGGCTCCTTTCATACTATATATATATATATAATTATATAATTATATAATTAATTACAAAATTACATAAAGCACCTAAACGACGCGAAAACCGAACTACCTCAGAATTCGACGAAATTCGCACCGTAGCTAAATACCCACGCTACGAACACAACGGCGAAGTCGAAATTAATTTTCGACGAACAGAACTCGAGTTATACCCAAATAAACCCAAACACCAACATCCCCCCGAGAGGCCACACCGGGTCACCCAAAACGACTCGGCTTGCTAGGGAGATCTTGCCAACAGGCTACAGAATAGGGCACTCAGTTCTAAGGAGCTAAACCACACTCCACAAATGGCACAAGCCACGGAAACGCGTCATTGTAATGCCAAACGAGAATAAAAATAATCGCTGAAAAAACGGGGCGTTACAGTCACTCCCCCTAAAAGAAAGTTTCGTCCCGAAACTTTACGCACAACCCTCCTACTAAAGAAGGAAAAGTAACAAACAAAAGTTACAAAGGGAAACATACCGATCAAATCAGCGAAACAGGTGAGGGTACGCCCTCCTCATGGCCGACTCTAGCTCCCAAGTCGCGTTCTCCAAATCCTGATTTTTCCATAGAACTTTCACCATCGGTATGGACTTCTTTCGCAGCACACGCTCCTGAGTATCCAAAATACGAACTGGCACCTCAACAAAAGAGAGGTTGGGCTCCAACTGGGGCACAACATCCAAGAGTTGCCCACTGCTGCGCACACACTTCCGCAATTGGCTAACATGAAAAACATTATGAACACCAGGGAAGTTCGCTGGCAAATCCAATCTATAAGCAGACACACCAATCCGCTCCAAAACCTCGAACGGGCCCACATACCTTGGGTCCAATTTCCGATTTTTACCAAATATCTTCACACCAACCATTGGAGAAACCTTGAGGTATACATGATCCCCTACTAAAAACTCCAAAGCAGACCTACGCCGATTGGCGTTCTTTTCATACCTCTCCTGAGCTAAACGAAGCTTTTCACGAATAAGCTTCACGGCGACTTCCATCTCTTCCAGAGCATCTGGACCCAACAAAGGCTTCTCACCAGCCTCAGCCCAAAACAACGGAGTCCTACAGCGCCTCCCATACAAAGCTTTGAACGGAGCCATCTGCAAGCTTTCCTGATAACTGTTATTATAAGCAAATTTCATGAGTCGCAGACGCTCATCCCACGCTCCACCGTGGTCTAAAATATAGCACCGGATCATATCCTCAACAATCTGATTGACCCGCTCCGTCTGCCCATTGGTCTGAGGGTGGTACGCAGTAGAATACCTCAGATCCGTACCCAAACCCTCCTGCAGACTCTGCCAAAAACGAGAAGTAAACCGGGAGTCTCGATCAGAAATGATGCTAACCGGCACACCGTGGAGTCGGATGACTTCATTCAAGTACAACTCCGCTATCTTCCTCATCGGGTAATCAATCTTATAAGGCACGAAGTGAGCACACTTCGTCAATCTATCCACTATAACCCAAACAGAATCAAATCCTCTCGGGGATTTTGGCAAACCCGTAATGAAGTCCATAGATATACTCTCCCACTTCCAAGTCGGGATCTCTAGCGGAGTCAACTTACCACCAGGCCTTCCATGATCGGCCTTCACACGCTTGCAAGTGTGACACTCAGCAACAAATCGGGCTATATCTCCTTTCATACCATACCACCAGGCAATTTGCCTTAAGTCACGGTACATCTTCGTAGATCCTGGATGGTAGGCAACGCTGGAACCATGAGCCTCACTGCAAATCATACCTCTAATGTCCCCAACAGCGGGAACGCAAAACCTGCCGCAGTACTTCAAAGTACCCGCATCATCAATAGCAAAATCTGGCAACTCTCCCTTCTCTGTCCTGGTAAAAAGGTGCAACAGATCCGGATCGTCCTTCTGATGCAGTCTCATCAAAGAAATCCAGGACGGCTCTGCCACTGACAAACTACTCTGCAAACCACAGCATCCCACTGAAATATCCATAAGGAGGAACTCCTCAACTAACCGATCGACGGAGAGGTTAAAGATCTTTCCCGTCTTTCGGCTCAGGGCGTCGGCCACCACATTGGCCTTGCCCGGATGATACTGGATTTCTACGTCATAATCCGCTACATACTCAAGCCACCGTCGCTGACGCAGATTCAACTCTTTCTGTGTGAACACGTACTTCAGGCTCTTATGGTCAGTAAAAATCTTGCACTGAGCCCCATAAAGTAAGTGCCTCCACAACTTCAACGCATAGATAACCGCTGCAAACTCAAGGTCATGCATAGGATAATTCTTCTCATGAGTCTTCAGCTGCCTTGACCCATAAGCGATTACTTTTCCATCCTGCATTAATACACATCCCAGACCTATATGCGAAGCATCCACATATACATCATAATCCACGCCCTCAGTAGGAAGGGTCAGAACGGGAGCAGTACACAATCTCCTCTTTAACTCCTGAAAAGCTTCTTCGCACTTCTCGCTCCAAACAAAAGTCACATTCTTCTGAGTCAGCTTGGTCAAAGGTGCGGCTAGAGAAGAGAAACCCTCCACGAATCTCCTGTAATAGCCAGCCAACCCTAAGAAACTTCTGACCTCCTTAGGAGTACTCGGTCTACTCCAATCCATCACTGCTGTAATCTTTTCTGGGTCAACCGAGATCCCATCCTTGTTCATCACGTGGCCTAGAAAAGAAACCTGAGGCAATCAAAATTCGCACTTGCTCAACTTGGCGAATAACTTGTGGTTCCTCAATTCTGATAGTACCAAGCGCAGATGCTGCTCATGCTCCTCAGCACTGCGAGAATAAACCAACACGTCATCAATGAAGACCACCACGAACTTATCTAGGAAATCCTTGAATACCCGATTCATCATGTCCATGAAAGCTGATGGTGCGTTGGTCAAACCAAACGACATCACCAAAAACTCAAAGTGTCCATGCCTCGACCTAAACGCAGTCCGTGGAATATCTGCCTCACGGATCCTGAGCTGATGATAGCCCGAACGAAGATCGATCTTGGAGAACACCGTGCTACCGCGCAACTGGTCAAATAAATCAACGATCCTCGGCAGAGGGTACCTGTTCTTGATAGTGACCTTGTTCAACTCTCTATAGTCGATGCAAAGCCGCATCGACCCATCTTTCTTCTTTACGAACAAAACAGGAGCACCCCAAGGCGACGAACTCTGCCTGATAAAACCTTTAGCCAACAACTCATCTAACTGAATTCGCAACTCCTCTAACTCACGAGGGGCCATCCGGTACGGCGCCTTAGCAATAGGATGCGTACCCGGCTCCAAATCAATAACAAACTCCACATCCCGCTCAGGAGGGATACCAGGAAGATCATCAGGAAAAACATCCGCGAAACCACGAACAATAGGAATCTCCTCCAAGCGTGGCACGCTAACAACAGTTCCAACCGCCGAGACTAAACAAACACAACAATCAGAAAGAAACAATCTCTGAACACATACCGCAGAGAGAACAGGAGAATCCTGACACGGATCAGCATACACGCTGCCGGGCTGACCGTCATCCCTGATGAAGTCCAAGCGCTTTCCTTTGCACTGAATGACCGTATCATACCGAGAGAGCCAGTCCATGCCCAAAATGACATCGAAGTCCTCTAGATCAATCATCTTCAGGTTCGCCTTCGCAAGAAAATCCCCCAACAAAACCGGGCAATCCAAAATACCCAAATCTGACAACACAGATTCACCAGAGAGAAACTTGACACGGAAGGAATCCCGAACACGATCTAGAGACAACCGATGACGCTCCACAAAGGCTCTAGCCACGAACGAGTGGGTAGCGCCGGAGTCAAACAGAACACGCGCCCAGCGGTTCTTCACCTTAAATTTCCCTATAGGAACGCACAAAGCTAAGGAACTAGCACAACAGTACCGCAAATAATCTAGCAACTAAACTACCAGGCTAGAAAGAAAAACAACAAACAACTAACCTGAGATCACCTGGGTCGAAGTCTGAGCCTCCTCGGAAGAAATCACGTTCAGCTTCCCTTTTCCCTTGTCCACACGCTGAGGTGGAGGTAATGCCTGCAACGGAACTGCAGGAAGAGCTGGCTGAAACTGAGGACACCTCGACTTGATGTGACCCTTCTGCCCACACTGAAAGCAGACTCTATCCTTGGACCAACACTGGGCCACATCATGGCCGGATCGCTTACAAACAGAACAGGAGGCATCTCTCCTAGGAGCACCCTGAATCGCATAAACCTGCTCCTTCTTCTGAGCTGCCGCCTTCTTGAAACACCTCTCGACAGGATGGCCTGACCGGCCACAAAAACTGCACACCACCCTGCTCCTCTTTCCCGGAACAGCATCGGGTACCAGGGGTTTCTTCTCCTCTACCAACTTCCTCTTATCCTTCTTCAACTGCTGGCCTCTGCTCTTCGCCGTCTCAATAGCCTCCACCTTCAGAGCAGCCTCTACTACACCTGCATAAGTCTCTGACCCATAAGCACTGGCCAACTGCTGCACCTCACTCCTCAAACCACCGAGGAATCGCTTAACTCGATCAGCCTCAACGCTGACCAATCCAGGGGCAAAACGGCTCAACTTGCTGAACTCTATCTCATACTCGCCCACCGTGAGTTGCCTTTGCTTCAGATGGAGGAAGTCGTTCATGAGGCGGTCACGCTCGACCGAGGGTAAGAACTTCCTCAATAGCATCTCCTTGAACACTTCCCAAGAGAATCCGGCTACCAGGCTCTCCTTCTCTCTCAGCCACCAACTCTTAGCCAAACCTTTAAGCTGATAGGCGGCTATCATCACCCTCTGATCATCTGCAATCCCTGAGTACGAGTACATCTCCTCCATGGAGATCAACCAGTCGTCTATCACCATGAAATCTGCCTTCCCATCATAAGTGGGAGGGCTCAGCCTCTGAAACTGCGAGATGAAGGTCATCTCTGCTGGCACCACCACTGGAGGTCTCAAGGGTGCAGGAGGAGGAGGAACAGCTAACCCCCCAGTAGGAACTTGCGCACCCTGAGCTTGCCCTGCCACAACTGCCACCAAAGACTGAATCTGGGCTTGCACCTCCTCTAACTGCCTGTCCATAGCTTCACTACTCTGACGCAGACTCTCGATCATCGCATCGTTCTGAGCTCCAGAAGATTCACCCTCAGACAGGGGAGTCGATCGAGTCGCAGGACGCCTAGCCATCCTAAAAATCATCACAACGCAAATCTGATCCAAATCCCACGACTAGAACCGATTACCAGTACAGACAATACATATGTAAATATAGACTTAAAGCTGCTAAACTTGCTCTGAGAGTTTATCTTCTTCACAAAAATTAGATGATATGCCCTAACCTAGGATGGTTAACCACCACCTTACTAACTCTTGTGCCTAGATCGGATGCATGAACTTATGTTAATTTGAAAACTCATGTGTGTACATATGTCATCCTGCAAATCTTTAGCTCGGCGCGTTGTGCTTATGCAATGATATGATATGCATGATTGTGCTATGCATTCTAAAAAAAAGGCCCTAATGCATGCTATGAGCGGCGTACGCATGAAAATGTTATGCATCCCATACTACATAACATTTCCATGCAACGAAAAAGAAACGTGTTAGTCGCAGTCATGTGGTGAGGTTATGCATCTCATACTACATAACCCTCACATATAGCCCCTATGGTGGATCCATATACGAACACATATTATGCATCCCATACTACATAATATGCCCCGTATACTTCATGTTATGCTATGAGTGTAGTGTTCGTGCTTTTGCCAAGACGTGCTGATGACATATCGGTGTGTGAATGACATGATGCTGAACTACTAATAAGCGAACAAAGGAAGGTTGCTCAACTAACTTGTCAAGCAACCTCGCTCTGATACCAACTGTCACAACCCGCATTTTCTCCGAATTAAGAATTATCAGAGTAAGAGAAAACACGCGTCATGATGCCACGTCAAGCAGGGGATAACTACTGACGTTCAGGCAAAACCAACTAAAATCTTTATGCAAGAAAATCATATGCTTAATGAATAGAAAATCAGTTATATTTTAGAGACCGTATCTCTCGGCTCAGTGGATCACCTAGTCCACAAAAGAAAACTATATTTATACGCTGCGGAAAAATACTTTATTTAGGTTTAACCTCCTAAGGAGCGCATAAGGGTTCCAAGAGAACCACTCATGCTATGCAAGACCCTACATTTAAATTTATGTAATATATAAGAAAATAGTCTTTATACGTGATTTGGAAAAATATTGATTTCGCTTATAAAACATGCTGATCATGAGCTTTATTTATAATAACAATTATAGTTTAAAAATAACTAGCAACCTAGCATAAAACCTTCTCAGAGCAAGTAGACTATCTCCAGAAAATGGTAGCAGCAATAGTATATATATCTAGTACAAGGTAAAAACTACTAGTGGGCGCCAACAACCTGACACAAACCCACTAGCACAAATATATGTTTGTAAGAGAGTACTGAAAACAACCTCACTAACAAGGTAAACAGAACTCCAAGGTCCGGGAGTCCACCAACAACACCACCTCCAACTAGCCACCAGACTGGCTACAGCTCAAAACCTGGGGTATTCCAAAAGAAAACAGAATACCTCAGCAAGCTAAACAAAGAAAACTGCATGAAAGAGTCAACCAAAGGACAAAGTAACAGGAAAACATGCAGTAGAAAGAGTCACAACTGTCCAAAACAGGACAACAAGAAATGCACAACGTGCAAAGAAACAGCAACGACCCAGCCCAGGAACCACATCCTGTAGGGCCTACTAGGCTTCCAAGAGCCAGAATGCTGCAAACTACAAAAGAAGAAACTTCTAACACCCTAAACTGTGGGAAGTGATAGTAGCAAAAACAACAACGAGGAACCGGATCGAAGGCAAACGCAGTCCCCCAATCCACCATGTCCAAGTCAAAAGCTCGAGGGTCAACACGTGAAAACACAAGGGACCTTCCACCCGACATGCCCAGCCCGTACCTGGAGCAAGAAAAACATGGGTGGCCTTGGCTATATCACACAACTCCACCCCCATAAAGAGCTACAACCACCACTACTAACCACGACCCACGATTCGGCCTTTAGGAAAATAAAGAAAACGGCCGACAAGGAAAACCCAGAAATACAACTGGAAATCCACTCGGAAACGAAATACAAGGTAAAGGAAGAGTGTTGAAATAAACCAACACGACTAGGCGTTGAGTTAAACCCACTCAGTGCCTACCTAAACTTTGGCGTTGAGTGAACTAGCCTCACTCGCCGCCAAAATAAAGTTACTACCCACAAACCCACTAAAGAATACGGAGCTCGACGACAGTCGAACGACCAAGGCAGAAGATCCAGAACTCGAGTAGTTGCCTGCCACTTGAGTATCTAAACTCCCGCACTCGAAACCATCTAAATTCGCCTAGCAAAAGAAAATATACAAAACGCACGATCAGTGACGCACGATCAGTGGTCGTGCGCACTCATCGGCTGATGATCGTGCGAAGCGAACCTGGAAAACCTGACAGAAAACCTAGCAACTGCGCACGATCAGTGTCGCACGACCACTGGTCGTGCGCACTGTTGCCAACGCTCGTGCAATTTTCCGAGACAGAACTTTGGAAACTGAAAGACAGCCGCGCACGAGCAAAGGCACACGACCAGTGGTCGTGCGCCCTAACGGTTGATGACCGTGCGCGGTCAACCTGTACCGTTTGGAATTTCTCGAACGACACCGGAACGCGCACACGACTCACGCCACTGCAGTAGCAGCAGACAACTATCCACGTCGCGCACCACTACCATACGAACTATGCCTAATCAATCGAGTAATACCTTAACGAAAAATCGGCAACCACACCCCCCCTCCTAACTCTCCCCCTCGGCTACACCCGAACCAGAGCAACAATCAAAATAAAGGAAAACAACGGCTTCACGCCGACAATTTGGATTCCAATCATCACAAAATAGGGGGGGTTTCAGTAGGAAGAACTAAGCCCTATAGTTAGTAAGAAAATGAGAACAACAAGGCCTCTAACCTGGGCTAACCGGGATTTCAATTTCAGCAAGTAAAATCGAAAAGAAAACTTGGCAAGGGCAAGAATACCACTTGCCTCAATCACAGCGAAGCTTTGGACTGCTTTCCTCCTCTTCGCACGGATCAAAACGGCCGCAACACCTAAAACAAACACTCGGCCATTAATGGCGGAAAACTTCCAAAACCGAAAATTCCAAACCTCCCAAAACTCCACGAAAATCGAGTTTCTTACCGCAGGAATGAAGGTCTTGACGAGAGCAATCCGAATCCACTCTCGGAATCGAATTCTGTCCACAAACGCTCCGGGAATCGGCGTCCGAATGGAAGGGTAGTCCGGCGGTTTCCTTCTCTCGTACAGGGGCGGCAGTTCGAGTGGGGAAGATGATGGATCGGCTCCTTTCATACTATATATATATAATTATATAATTATATAATTAATTACAAAATTACATAAAGCACCTAAACGACGCGAAAACCGAACTACCTCGGAATTCGACGAAATTCGCACCGTAGCTAAATACCCACGCTACGAACACAACGGCGAAGTTGAAATTAATTTTCGACGAACAGAACTCGAGTTATACCCAAATAAAGCCAAACACCAACATCCCCCCGAGAGGCCACACCGGGTCACCCAAAACGACTCGGCTTGCTAGGGAGATCTTGCCAACAGGATACAGAATAGGGCACTCAATTCTAAGGAGCTAAACCACACTCCACAAATGGCACAAGCCACGGAAACGCGTCATCGTAACGCCAAACGAGAATAAAAATAATCGCTGAAAAAACAGGGCGTTACACAAAACCACCCACTAACCCACTATGTTAGTGGTGGGGCCCGTCGTAACTTCCCCCTGGAGCCTATAAAAGGACCCCAGGGGATCCTCATTTAATCATCTTCTTCTCCTACGCTTCCCCCCCTTCTTCTTCCTCGGGTGGGAGCTCTCCCGTTCTTCTCCGCCGGCGGCCACCCCTCGTCGCCAACAACCAGCGGCCGCCTCTCGCCGCCAACCACCGGCCGCCGCCCGGGACCTCCAGTGGCCCCCAGCGGCTATCAGCACCCGCCAGCGGATATCAGCACTCGTCATAGGCCGTCGGCCCCGTCATCGGCTGTTGGCACCCCACCAGCGCTCAATCGCAAAGAAAGCACTCCAAGAACAGAGAAAGACGAGCAAGGGAAGCAGCAACGACCCTGGAATACACACCGCCTCTAAGCGCACGCGCCTAAAGCATCCCGCGCATTCCACCGTCCAAGTCCCGTTGGTGAGGCAGTCTGTTGCCCACCAACGGCTGCATGCACTCTCTCCCTCTTCAAGATTGTAACGGGAGCGGCCTGTCGCCCCGATTCCCCCATCAAATAGTAACCTCCAGCAATATAGTGGATTTTGACCGGCAGAGACCCGGTCACGTGGTTTTTTACCCGGTTGAAGGGTTTTCCACGCTAAAACTCCCTGTGTTCATTCCCCCTTTTCCAACTGACTGTGTGCGCGCTCGACCGCTCCGCGAGCTAAGGCGGTCCAGGATTATCCGGTCCGACCGGGGCGTCGAGTTAGTCCGCAACATATATATATAATTATAATTATAAATTTTAATTATTTATATATATTATTATTTATTTATACATACATATATATTTATTTATTTATATATACATATAACTATATATTTTTATTTATAGTGTATTATATATAGTTTATTATATTTATCGTTATTTCTGTATATTATATATATATATATATATTTGTATATATTATATATATATATATTTATATATTTTATATGTATATATTTATTTATTTCTCGCTAACGGGGAGATCACTCGGGAATGTGACGAGCTCGGCGGGGAGATTGTGTAGGAGAGTGACAATCTTAGCAGGGGAGCAGATATCGAGATGAGAATGGGATATCAAGGGCTTCTTTAATTTGTTTAAGAACTTATATATATATATATATATATATATATATATATATATATATATATATATATATATATATATATATATATATATATTAAAAGTGAAATGAAAATATTTGGATGAAATTGAATCTTTCCCTCCATAAACTTTTAATCTAAAATAATTAGTATAGAAATTTTGAAAGGAAATATTTCGTTTCTATTTAGCAACAAAATAATTCGTTGCTATTTTTGCAACAAATATTTTCGTTGTTATTTTTGTTGGTAAAAACAAATATCATATATCTAGCTAAATTTGATGCTAATAGCAATAAATTTTTTAGTGTTCCTAATTTTCGTTGCTAAATGAAGTTTTCTTGTAGTGAAAAAGCTAGCCCTCTTAAATGCAACAGTGGGGGATGAATAGGTTTGTATGGAGAAGTTGCTTGAAAAACACTGCAAAAGACATAAAAAATGCCACGGTAGACGTGTTTTGTTGTAGGATGATTTGCTTATAACATGGAGAAGATTCTCAAGAGTATTTTAGTGATTTCATCATGCATAAATAGAATTGTGAATTTTGTTATTCAGTTTTGTGACAGAATTTAGCCAATAAATTAATAATTTGTTCATAGAATTAATATACATCAAATTTGCAAAATTTAAAATTTCAATTGCATGTGCTTTAATTTGTTACTTACGGATCAAAACAAAAAGAGGTGACACAACGCCTCCTACTTTACAATGTAAGCAAAACATGATACTATATTCTTGATGTCCAATATTCATTTCGGGAGCATTTTTATAACCATAGTTCTCTCTCAATAATTTTTTCTCAAAGTAGTGTTCAATGGAGATCAAGACACACTGCCCCCACATTGCTACATAAATAAAAGTGTTTTTAATTTTTATTGAGATTAAATGTTTTGTTTTCATTTCCTTCTATATGGTACACTTTCACTTCAGCTTCATTTGTCTCAAAGGCTTGCTCTAAATGTATAGGGGTGCTCACAGCGTGGCTACAACAGCACCGCGAGACACTGGTTGGCTTCAATCTAGCTTATTAGGTTTCTTTTGTGGAGATTAGTCGTTTGATGAAGACTAATTAAGGTTCGTTTGTGAACCTTATTCGCCCGTAGCTCCACAAATTGCAGTTACTTTTCTTATTCAACAGTGGGTGGGTGGTGTTTGATTATCCGTGATGCACTTTTTCAAATAATGTAAATTTTCGTCTCAAAGTATCTATGAATTGCATGATTGTGAATTGATATCAATAAGATTGCAACTGCGCATGTGAGAACCGTTATATTCTCTAACGAAGATCTTTCAAAGTGCGAACCTTTCATCTCATATCATTATATTGGGATATTTAACTAATGAGATCCAAGTATAAATAATTTAATATAATGAGCTCCCAACACAACAATAACAACACTCAAGCCTTTATATATCTCACTATAGTAAGGTCGGCTATATGGATCCTTTGTCATCATTGTGCCTTATCTTGTGTTGTAATCTCACTCATGCTTAAGTATATTATATTATGTCTTTCCTTATAATTTCATTCCAAGCCTTTATTGGTCTATCCATCCCCAGTTTAACATACCTAGTGGCTCGTTTCTCGCAGCGCCTAACAGGTGCCTCCAATGGTCTCCTTTGCACGTGTCCAAACCATCTTAGTCGAGCTTCTCGCATTTTCTCTGCAATTAGTGCTACTCGTGTCTTATCCCTGCCACATTCATTCTTAATTCTATTCAGTCTTGTGTGTCCACACATTCATGGGAGGACCTATCATAGGTCGAGTGTGGGCAGCCGCCCACACTCAATATTTGTCGCTAAATTAGGATTCGGGCTTTAAATCGCCGCTCTTCGCTCTCGTTGATCGCTCTCGCTGCCATTAGGGTTCGGGCTTTAAATTGCCGCTCTCAGCTCTCGCTCATTTCCCTCGTTGCCACTAGTAATGGCATACTCTGATACTTGCTGACTCGCTGAGTCACTGGGATCGACTCATCGTCGACATCGAACTTGCATATTCATCGCTCTTGGTCATTTCCTCCTCGGCTCCTCCCCCTCACTCCCTCTAGGAGTCTAGGGCAGACGATCTTCGGCTCTCGCTTGGCCTCTTGACAGTCTCCTTCCTCCTCGAGTTGTCCCTGGCGGCCTGGCTCCCGATTTCAGAGATCGGTAAGAGACAGTAACTCCCTTCTCGCCTTTTGGTTGTCTTCTTCAATAAATCTTTTTTCGGATTTTTTTGAATGATGATTGTTGAGAATACTAGAAAAGAGCTTGTGATTCACTGATTTGTGAACAAAATAGTTAGAGAATGCTTAGTTTGTTCGGCCCATGAGTCCATCTGGTGTTAAATGTTGATTTTTGTTGAATGCTAACAAAATAGTTAGAGATTGCTGAGCTTTTTCTGTTTTTTTAATGCTGAATGCCTGAATGCTGAGTTTTTGAATACTGAATGCGGAATGTCTAAATGCTAAATGCTGGGATCGACAAAATAGTTATAGAATGCTGATTGCAGTCTAACACAGTAGCTTGGAGCAGAAATGACACATCAACTTTTTCGATTTTTTTATGTTGATTGTTGGTGTTGAATGCTGATTGCTGATTCTTTTCACCTTTTTTTATCTCACTACTCTCCATTGATTGATGAATGCCCTTACTCCTCACTAAAATCACTACCTACTGATGAATAGACAAAAGAAAATCATAGTTTTTTAGCATTTGGAGTTTGCCTTAAGAGTTAAGCCCTAATTAGCACTTCAGTTTCACTCTCACAACAGCAGAGTTTTTTAGCATATGTAATGTCTTATATTGCAAGTCAATGCTTCATCAACATAATCATCATCAATTTCAATTTGTTTCTTCAACGTGATTTCAATTTTGCAATAATTTTAACTATATTTCAATTTGTTTCATTTGCCACAGGAGTTTGCAACGAGATTTCAACTGAATTTCAATTTTGCAAAATTTTCAATTGGATTTCAATTTTGCAAGCTATCCAGAGCACGTAATTATTTCTACCTCTTGTTAGTAAGTATTTCTATTTTCTATCACCAATTAAGTTTTTTGCTGCAATTGTCTGATTTGTTTCATTTGTATTTCTATTTCTATTTCAATTTCTATTTCAGTTTAAAATTAGGTTTTCTATTTCAATTTGTTTCATTTGCATCATGTTTTGTTGTTGAGTGAAAATTTTATCATATGATGTTTATATTTTCAGTTCACTAGTCATGGAAAAGTTTTTTAAAAGAAAAATAAATGAAGAATATGCAAGTTCTTCTATTGTGCATTCACGATTAGAACTAAACGTAGATGATCTTCCTGCGGACCCTGTATGCAATTTCTACTTTTTTTTTGTATAAACAAGATTACTATGCTATTGTTTAAATGTTTTTGTATAAACAAGCTCCTTATTATGTTGTTATTTAAAATAATATTAAAATTAATTTGTTGTTATATTCATATTTATTTTTTTGTTTTAAATAAATTCATTGTTTTATTTTTGTCAAAATAATTTATAAATAAATTATTTTATTTATAAATAAGTTTGTTGTTATGTTGCTTCTTATTGTTTTCTTAAACAAGATGGTTATTATATTATTGTTTATTTATTTTATAAATAAATTAGTTGTTTAAAGTTTTTGTATATAAATATGTTTTTTATTAAGTTATTGTGTGAAATATTTAAAATATTTAAAAGAGAATGATGATATTCAAATAATCCATAAAGAATGATAAATTGAGGCAAATGATGTTGTTTTTTCAAGCTGATAAACTATTTTAAATAATTCTGTGATATTAATGTAACTTAGACAATATATTAATGTAATATAAACATATTTAAAAGGGAGACTAAGTCGATTTATTTTATCGAATAATTTTATACTCCGCTCACACATAATATAATTCCCGCATCCGCCACTGAGGAAGAGGCTTGAATCAAGAGAGAACACTTACAAGGCCTGGGGACACAAGGTGAAATTCTCATTATAGAACTCTCTTGAATTTAATTTACTTGTTCTGCTCCGTGATTACTGTGCTTGAAGTAATTGAAGAGAATGACAATCTTTCAGAGCATAGAGTTGAAACAAGTGATTTGTTGGTGGCTATGCAATGTTTTGAATTTGTGTATTTGACTCATTTAATGAAATATATATTAGAAATTACAAATGAGTTGTCGCAAACATTACGAAGGAACGATCAAGATCTTGTAAATGCTATGACTTTTGTCAAAGTTTCCAAGATACGACTGCAAGCAATGAGAGACAATGGATGTTATCTTTTGCAAAAAACATGATATTAATGTTCTAAATATGGAAGACAAATTTGTAGCTCGAGGGAGATTGAGACGGAAATCCGAAAATAATACGAACCTTCACTTCTATATATCGAGTTGAATTATTTTATGCAGTTATTGATCTACAATTTACTGAGCTTAATAGTCGATTTGATGAAGTAAACATAGAATTGCTTCTATGTATGCCATGTTTAGATCCAAGTAATTATTTTTCGGCTTTTGATAAGCAGAAATTAGTCCGATTCGCTGAATATTATCCGTTGGACTTTTCACCAATTGCCTTAATGGAACTTGATAATCAACTTGAAAGTTACATTTTAGACGTTCGGTCATGCGGAGAATTTTCAAATGTTAGAGGGCTTGGAGGATTGACTCAAAAGTTAGTACAATTAAATAAAGATGTTCTATACTCATTATTATATTTGCTCGTGAAGTTAACACTACTATTACCGGTTGCAATTGCAAGTGTAGAGAGTGTTTTCTCTGCAATGAAGATTATCAAAATAAACATCATTACGCAGTCGGATGAGAGACTATTGGATGAATGCTTGTCTAGTAACCTATATAGAAAAAGATATCTTCTCTACAATCGACAATAAAGATATTATGAAATGTTTTCAGAACATGAAACATCGAAGAGGAGTATTGTAAGCAAATAAGTATTTAAATTATGTTAATTAAAAATGTCCTAATTTGTAGTCATTTTTATTAATTGTATGTATGTATCAACATTTTATGTTTTTATATTATTGAACGCCCTTACTGAAAAATCTTGTTGGCTCCGCCTATGCACACATCCACCTAAACATTCTCATCTCCTCGACTCCCTTTTTTTTGTTTGCTCATGTACAACAGTTATAAGTTATAAGTTATAACCATAGAGCACAGCACAATTAAATAATTCTAAATATAAAATAACTGAAATAATAATTAAATATATAGCAGGGATTGGAAATCATTAATTAAGTAATCTTATTTGCTAGGGGGGGACGGTGCTATGAATTCGGCTGCGTAGGGCGACGTGCTACTCATGCGGGCCCCGGCCAACTTTAGTTGGTTTCAAGGGATTCCTGGCGGGCCCTACCATCCATCTCTTCTTTCTTTTTTCTATAATAATATATATAAAAATCGCCGATTAGATCGGCCCGCCACGTGACATTAGCAACTAATGAACAGCAGTAAGTCCGGATTAGTTTAATTAATAATAATTAAACATGTGGAGGAAATGATGCGGGATCCGTGGAAATCTCATGTTTAGCAGAGGACGGTACTTGTGCTGCATCTACTTCTTCGCAACCGCTAGTTTCTTTAACCGAAGATATCCGGCGGTGCAGATCGTATGCTCATTGGAGCGGTGTGTCGATCTCGGGTGGGCCCTGATTTAGAAAAGGATGCACGGAAAACATCCATGGCTCTCTTTGGCACTGTGATGGCGGCGGCGACGGCGGTGACGGTGATGGTGGTGAACATGAACATATGAGTTAAATTGTCATCTGTTAACACCGGCCCCACCTAATTTATGATCAAATTATCCAATGATGTTTGTGGTGATTCTTAACGAATGACAGTTTTACCCGTGTGATCCTTAACGAATGACCTGTTTGGCTCGGTGGCGGACGCAAAAAACTAAGCACCAAACCCTAGGTCAAGATCTTTCAGTGGTCCTGAATGATCACAATCTCACACTAGTCAAAATCATATCTTGTTAATTTGACTACTTTGTGCAAAGAATTGGCACGCAACTTCGCAGGTAGAACATGAGTTTTTCATAAATTTGGGCATAATAAATTGAAACAATGAAATAATTGTTTGAAAATATTTCAAAATCATCAGGCTTTCATGCAATTTCTTTGAGAATTGTTGCGGCCAGCTCAACACTTCTGATAGATCGGACTAAACTATGTCTTCTTAGCTCGTGCAGCGTTCGAGCTTGGAAACAGTCATAGAATAAATAAAAAAGTACACAGAGCAATTTTAACGTGGAAAATGTTGGTCATATTTTGTGTTGATCAGGTCAAAAGGTTATATATATATATATATATATATATATATATATATATATATATATATATATATATATATATATATATATATATATATATATACAAGTGACAGGCACGGACCTTCCGCCCTGGGGGCATTCGGCGGGGGTGCGACAATCGGCGGAGTCCGACATTCGGCGGAGTGCGACATTCGGCGGGATGCGACATTCGTCGGTGGTGCGACATTTGTCGTGGGGACGACAATTGTCGTGAGCGGCGACATTTGTCGTGGGCGGCGACATTTGTCGTGGGCGACGACATTTGACGTGGGCGGCGACATTTGTCGTGGACAGTACCCGCCCGCAACATATACATATGAGTACTCAAAATGACCGTAAAAAAATATAAATCAAGAATATAATTTTTATTTTGTAAAACAAATTATATTTTAACGTTAAAACATTATTCTTTCTTTTGTCATTTCTAGATATAGGCCATAAGTTTAGGGTATCTAGTGTTTTTACTTTTTGTATTTAAATATTGTAAAGTTGTGTAATTACCTAAAAGGATATTGTCTTTATAATATAATAATATAAAATTTGGTACAATTGTGTAATTATGAATACAACTATAAGGGCAATATAGGAAGGTCAGGCAATGTTTCACCAAAGAGTAGTTTTCGCATAATAGTAGAGATATATATTTCATATGTTTTGTTTTATGGCGGAGGAGAGAGATGAAAGTTTTATGTGGCATTTAATGAGGGTGTCAAGTGTTAGTTTTCTATTTGTTGTATTTGCCTATAAAAAGGCTTGAGTGTAGTTCTTTTAAAAAAGTTGTTGGAATAGTGAAATTTGTCCCCCTCTTGAGTGGAGCGCTGCATCGTCTGGTGTTAGTTCGTTTTGCGTTTTTGACTCCGCATGCGTTTGTAGCTCGCGACACTACTCCTGCCTGCCTGGAGCAGCCCGCTGGAGTTGGTGCATCTCGCCGAGCGAGAAGAAGTTCTCGCCCGGAGGTAGAGGTCTCGCCGGCAGAAGTTCTGCGCCCGCCCCCCGACCAGGGGCGTAGCCAGAATTTGGCTTGAGTGGGGGGCACTATTTTACGACAATAGTATATAAATATGTATAATAATAATAATTAAAAGTTATTTGCTTTAAACAGTAATTTTAAAAGTAAAATGAACTTCATATTAACAATAATGATACAAAGTATGTAATCTCACATTTAAGTGTAAAAATAAGAGCTACAAAATCTTTGATTATATTGGAAAACAACTTACTATGAACAAAACAAACTTTTTAAGTGTCATACATTGGAACAAAAATATTAGACCAAAAGCATTTCCTAGGAGATCAATCCAGCCTTTTTTTTCTGGTTCGACAACTTAATTCGACGTGTCTTCATATTTTAATAATAATCTATGATAGATTCTTTATCAATTCCATCAAAAATATCTTTTTCTATATATACTGACAAACCATTGTTCAACCATTGATCACTCATTTTATTTCGGAGTCGATTCTTCACACAAGTCATGGTTGAAAATACTCTTTAAACACTAGCAGTTGCAACAGGTAAGATTAAAGCTAAAGTCAAGAGCAAATATACTAGTGGATAAGTTCTATTTCTTCCAGTTTCCATCATCTTCTTAGCAAGATCGGAAATTCCATTCAGCATTGAAAACTCTTTATTCGATCTTATGTCAAAAATATATGTATCAAGCTGGTCGTGACGTATTAAAACCTCCATTGGGGAATTAAAAAATCTTCGGGTTAAAACTCTGCCAGACGAATCAACTTATCCTTATCAAAACTAAAGAATGAGTTGGATGGAGTCAAACAAGCTACATAGTAGTTTTTCATTAGTCCCTCGTCAAAACGAGTTTTGAGTTCTAGAAGTTGCATATCGATAACATTGTAGAAAATCTCTACCTACAAATTTGTAATTATTTGAGCTTTACGCTTTCCTTTCCCTTGAGCTACAAATCTCTCATTTATATTCAGAATAATAATTTCATTCTTCTCACAAAAAGTTGAAACCACTTCAAATAATGATTGTCAACCATCATCCCTCATATGCTGGAGTCGTCTCTTTGATAATTCAACCAAAAAATCGCATTCACAATATCTTGATCATGTCTTTAAAGTGCCTGAGATAACTCAGAAGTAATAAACAAAATTGTTCTCATCAAATGAAGAGTAAATGCAAATTCAAATGATTGCATTGATCACAATAACATCCTTGCCATTGTCTGGCCGTTGATCTCTTTTTGGACCTTCCATTCTAATAATTTCAAGCATATCAATCACTGCTTCAAACATAGTAATCAAACTAACTAAAGTATCATAGTGTGAGCCCCAACGTGTATCACCTGGACGTTTAAGATTGGTTTTCTGATTTAAACCTCGTCCACTAGAAAGTTCTCCAACATTAAGTGCTTCAACATACAATTATACAAATTTGAAATTTCTAAATGAAAATAAACACTGTCCAAATCAGCATTGTCAAATGTGGAATCTATCCAAATAAAAAAGAATCATAAAGAAGAAGAAGTACCGTCGGCACCGGGTCACGAGGGAAGGAGAGCAGCGGCGGGAATGCCGGGCGAAATCCGCCTGGCCCGGCCTGGGTGAAATCCGCGAAAAAGAAGAAGAAGAAGTACCGCCAGCACCGGGTCACGGGGGAAGGAGAGCAGCGGCGGGAATGCCGGGCGAAATCCGCCTGGCCCGGCCTGGGTGAAATCCGCGAAAAAGAAGAAGAAGAAGAAGAAGTATCACCGGCGCCGGATCACGAGGGAAGGAGAGCAACGGCGGGAATGCCGAGCGAACTTCGCCTGGCCCGGCCTGGGTGAAATTTGCGAAAAAGAAGAAGAAGAAGCAGACGAGGAAGTACCGCCAGCGCCGGGTCACAGGGGAAGGAGAGTAGCGGTGGGAATGCCGGGTGAAGGAGAGCAGCGGCGGCTAGGTTAGCGTAGAAATGAAAAGGGCGGAAATGCGAAATCCGCCTGTCCCGGCCTGGGTGAAATTTGCGAAAAATCAGGGGGGGGGGGGGCACGTCCCCCCTGGACCTATACTAGCTACGCCCATGCCCCCGACTGTAAAATTAAAATCGCGAAAGTACCTAGAGCCCATCAGTACCTCGTAATTTTGATATTGCAGTCAAAATTTTCGATTTTAATTAATTCTACAGTCATAAAAAAATTTACGACTATAAATTTTCAGGACTGTTCAAAATATAGGCAAATGAGTACTCAAATGAATTGTAAAAATATAATAATTTATATTCCATTATTTATTTTGTAAAAATTTATAGTTTTTAGTAAAAAAAAAGTAATTTAAAAGAAGAAATGACCTATGTGCACATAGAAATGATAGTCTATCATAGGTTTAGGAGTTCTAATAAAAATTCTTTGGATTTCATGAATTTCTATCATTATTTTTAATTTGAGAATATTGTGTAATTATATAAATGAACATAATATTTATGAATTTCCCCCGTTATTTTAAATATATGTTAAGTCATTAGGGTAAAAGAAGAAGACTATATTTGGCAATTTTGAATGTTGCACCAAAGACAACTTTTTCCTTATTATAGTAAAAGATGTATATTTCATATGTTTTATGGCGGAGGAGGGAGATGAAAGTTTTAGGTGGCATTTGATGAGGGTGTCAAGTGTCAGTTTTCTATTTGTTGTATTTGCCTATATAAATGCTTGAGTGTAGTTCATTTAAAAAAGTTGTTGGAATAGTGAAATTTATCCCCCTTCCTGAGTGGAGCGCTACAGCGCCTGGTGTTTGTTCGTTTTGGGTTTTTGACTCTGCGTGCGTTTGTAGCTCGCGACACTACTCCTGCCTGCCTGGAGTAGCCCGATGGAGTTGGTGCATCTCGCCGAGCGAGAAGAAGTTCTCGCGCAGAAGCTCTCGCCCGGAGGTAGAGGTCTCGCTCGGCAGAAGCCATCTCGCGCAGCAGTAGCTGTCTCGCCGGAAGCTGTCTCGCGGGAAGCTCTCGCCCGGGGACCGTCTCGCCGGGATCACTCGTCGCTTTGTGCTTGGAGTCTCGCCAGGAAGTGAGAAGTGTTCTCGCCTAAATTTTTGAAGTGGAGCGTGGGGTTGTATTGTGTTTTGTGAGCCGAGGTAGTAGTTCCCAAGTAGAATGTGCGAGCCTATGCATGTTTTCAACAGAAAAACTCCTAAACTAGGTAAAAAAATCACGTGACCGGTCCGGTGTCGGTCAAACTTCACTATCGGGAACGATTTTTTAAATTGTCGGAGGAATCAAGGGCAACAGGAAGTTTCTCGTTACAGCTTGGAGATGAGAGAGATTACATGCGCGCTTGGTGGGCGAGAGACCGCCTCACCCGAAGCTCAGATTCTATAACTTTCTGGCGGTGGCAGAGGCTCTTGGATGTTGCATAGATGTTGAATACTGCTGCGAGGCGTGTAGGTATGCATTGGTGGGGGAATGGCTGCTGATCAAGTCGTCTTCTTCCCTAGAGGGTTGTAGACCCAGACAAATTCTCAGGTCGCTCAATGGGAGGCGGTGACTTGTGAGAGGATTTCGACAGAGCTCTGACATGAGAAAGAAGAATGTTAGGAGAAAAAAAGTTAGAAATGAGAGGGGCATGGACCATTTTATAGGCTCCAGGCGGTGATTACGGTAATTATGTGACTATCTGCACACTGTAACCACCTAAATTACTGGGTGCAGACCATATTCAATATAGTTTCCAATGAATATTAATTAATATATTTTTTACATGCATATTATAATTAATTTATAAAATATTTTCACCACTAACCAAGGTGGTTACGCGGACGGTTACCTACGTAATGGACGACAATGATGGTGATGGGATGATCGAACGGTGGAGAGTGACCACCATTAATGGGCGGCCACCTCGACGATGAGTGGCTGCCGGAGGAGGAAGAGTCGCGGCTGGCTGGACGATCGGCCGTGACATGCAAAGAGGGCGACCGGCCCTTGCGCCGACCGCTCCTTGCAGTCACGCCTTGCGAGCGATCGTCCTTAGCACCGGTCGGCTCCCGCGGCCACGGCACAGGCCGCCTGGCCGCGGCTCGCGGCACCGTCCGCGGGAGAGGCCGCACCCGCTGGCTATGAGGGCGAGCGGTGCGGCCGCTAGCCGGCTCATGAGTTTCTTATTTCAACATTTTAAGAGAAAAAAAATAAAAAATATAAAGAAAATAAGGCTCATGAGCTAAAAACATTTGTGAGCAGCTCGACTCAAGCATTGAGCTCGAGCTTGAGCCAGGATAAAATTTGAGGTCATTTTCATTGAAACTGGAGATGTAAACGAGTTGAGCTCGAAATGAGCTTGGCAAAATTTCCATGCAATCTGAGTGTAGGAACAAGAGATCATAATATCGGCCCCCATGATATGATCTCTTTTAATTAGGGTGCATTCGTTTGGGCAGAATTGAGGCCGTAGAATTAAAATTTGAGGTCATTTTCATTGAAACGGGAGATCCAATTCTAAATTTGAAGCTCTCAATTCCGTCCAATCAAACAGGGCAGTTGAGTAATTAATGATGAGTGCTTTCAAGATTAGGATTTGAGAGAGGAGAGAGTTGGAGCGTGCATGCATGAGAAAGTTAATTCAGTCTCGTGCATGCATGTAACCTTGACCAAGAAATAGATGTAATCCAAGCTTACCTCAGCCATGACATCTCATCATGACACATCAAATCATACTTATAAAAAAATATTAACCCAATATTGGTTGATGGAATATATATAAAAAATGAACTGCCCCTATAAAAAATGGGGATGGCCGTGCATTTTGATTGAGAAAATATTTTTGGTTGAGTGAGCATTTTGCTAGCCAAAGAGAACAAAGAAGTCACATGGTAGATTTAATTGGTAGTATCTGAATCTCCCTTCGAAAAAGTCACACGAATAATGGAAGAAATGCACGTCCATTGACCATGTCCAATTTCAAACTCAAATTATGTCATCGGTGGACCGACGGAGACCCCTGAGCATGGGAGCTTGCAAGCGTGTGTGTGCGCGCCCACACATGCATATGTATGCTAGTAGTTGTGCACCGAGCATCGGTGCATGTCATGCATGTTTTGTCAACATTACCCAATAAGCCCTAAATATACATTGTAATGTGCATGAAAAAACATTATTTTATGTACTATTTTCTCATACATTTTTTTTAATATAATATTTTAATTATATTAATTAATGTTCAATTATATATATATGAATTTCATTTACATTATCATCATTGTATTCAAGTGTATTATATCATATATTTATAATTGATAACTATATTTATTAGATGTGCTTGAAAATAAAAATTCAGCTTTTAATTCTAAATCCCACTAGTTAATACAAGCTACCGACATATTGTTACATGACTAGGGAAGGAAACGACATTATTGGATCAATCCCGTCAAATGATGGAATCGTAGGACCCATTTTAACATAATTGTTGCATTTTAGTATTGTGATTACTTGGCTTTTACGCTTTCTAACGATTATGACCGATAGAATGCCTTCAGTGAGCTCAAGTTTAAAAAAATTGTCGTTAAAATATCAACATCACATGTGTGCACGCGACATCATAATAATTCTAAACAAAAGTTATCGATAAACTACGAGTACACACTGTACTTAAATGGGGGAGCCCATGCACTAGCTAGTACTACTATATATATATATATATATATATGCAAAATTCTTTAGCTTTTCTAAAACCAACTCCCATGAAACAAATTATTAAACAAAATTCTTTGTTATGCATTCCCTCTAAAATTAATGAATATAACCTATTTAAGTTGATTTGTTAAGTTGATCTAATCAAATTATTGAACACAATATATATATATATATATTTAACTATTTTTATGACCAAAATATGTCCCTATAATATATATGTGTCCAAAAATGATTTTGGATGGAGGCCATCAAGTGATAGCCGAGACCTATTGTTGTCTTACTATTGTCGGATTTATTGCTATTAACCAATTACATGACCCCTATTATATAATTAATCACAATAATTAGATTAACACAGTTCTATCTTAAAATAAAGTAAAATAAAATATAATTAGAATAATAATTTGTGGACTAGCATTAGTAAAAAAATTATGGGCGTGGAGCGATTAAAATAAATGAATAATAAATGACCCAACTAAATAACTAAATAAATTGAGAGAGAGAGAGAGAAAGAGAGAGAGAATAACAGGAAAGAAAAAAAGATGGATGTGAAGAAGCTTCAGAAAGGTCCCAAAGCTGGACGCGTCCGCTCCAAACCCCGAGAAATAAAAAAGGACGCCAAAATAGATTAAAAAAATAAAAAATAACAATAAAGTTGAGGAATAAAAAGGGCTCCTCTCACCCATTTAGTAGCAGCAGAAGCAGCAGCAGAACCGGCAGCACCGGCAGCGGGCAGCCGGGCAGCAGAGATCGAGCTCACGTTGTTGCCCTAATAATTCATTTACGGGCAGTCGGAAATCGGCGGCGCCGAGAAATCTGCGAGCAAGGATCGGATTCGCAGGCGGCGCTTTAGGCGATGGAGAACAAAATCGGCTCGACCACCGGCGATCCCACCTGGGATTTCACCGGAAATCACGGCGGCCGGACTTCCTACCTCTACAGCGGCGTCTGGGTCCGTCCCCGGATTCGTGAGGAAGACGCCGACACAGGGCACCCTCTCCAGCCGCCGAAGCTTCAAGAACTCTCCGGATCCGCTGCGGCGAGATCCTCCGGCGATGCCGTATCATCGAGCTCTAGCGAGGGGCCCACAGCGGAGCCCGGCGACAAACCGCCTCCGGCATCACCGTGAGTGCCTCGCTCTCCCGGCCCCTTCTTTCTAGGGCATGGTAAATTCGTAATAAATCCATCATCGGCTGTTAATCTCGAAAGCCCTAACGGTGTTAATCTCGAAATAGGGATGAAGGTTTCGCTCGTGGCGGCAGTGCTAATCAGGCCTGCAAAATCGGGCAAAGCCCCTGGCCGTAATATTAAATTACGATGCCGCCATTGCGGCGGGAAATCCGTGTTTGATCCCTCCGAAGATTACGCGGTTTTTGTCCAATTTCCGACGCGATTATCATTTAATTAAGCAGTCGTTTAACAATTAACATGCATGCGTCGGGTTTAAATTAATTTAATTAAAACTTCGTTAATGTTAACAATCATTAAACTAGGATGACGTGTTTAATTGCTTCCTATGTGTTTAGGGTTTCGCATCACCCTATTAGAGTTGCCTGCAGATATAATTATAATGCATGTTCTAAATTCATGATGAATTATTTATCGGGAATATATAATCAAGATGAATTAATTTGGTGTGCGGTGCAAGTTAATAATTTAGAAATGCTTTAATATTCGGTAATTAAATATTATAAAAAAATAATTAAAAAGCTGCAAGTTCTATCTGGTACGTGTGGATAGATCATTCGACAGTGTGCAATTCTTCTTTCTTTTAGATCAATAATTGATGGCATAATTTTATGTTGCTATTCATGAATAGTTATTTCCATCACGATTTGATTGATTGAATTAAATTTATTTTATTTTATTGCATTGACTAAAATTCTATTTTAAGAAATTCTTACTGTGTAGTAGTATAGTTCTAGATATTTTTCAGTCGGACGTAGTACAGTGGCTACTGGCTAGGTTAAATATTATTGTATATAGTGCTTTAAATCTTTATTTAATTTCGGTAAATAAAGGTAATTTTTTAAAGAATGAAAATTAGTATGCGTATTAATTAAAAATTTCATTTATTTTAAAATTAAGAACACAAATGTTTTGAGTTTACTGGACTGCATAACAGATACATGAATTAAAGAGACTGTCTTCTGTACATAGAGTAATTTGATTTAGGCATCGTTTGGGAGATTTATTTTCATTGGTCAAGCGGTTACAACCGCATGAACCAAACGGAGCCTTAGTGTTATGTGCGTAAAAAATCAAAATTTTGTTCTCAAGAAAATAAAATTACCTTTTGCGTGTGTGTGTGAAAGAAGCATTTTCTATAAGGTTTGGGGGTAAAGAATTTTTTTGAATTTTGTTTTATTTAATATATTAAAGACTTATTTTAGAAATCTAAATAATGCTGTTTGATATTATTTTCTGTTTACAAACTTAGTTGCAATTTATTTCCCTTTTTTTGAACCTGCACTATTGCTTCTTTATTCTCTTGACAGACACTTGTTCCATTAGTTGCTTTGATTGCAAAGTTGTGTTTTGCACATGGGGACATTTAATTTGAATGTGGCCTGAATTTTCATAATCTTATATTGGAAGAAGGTATTTTGGTTAATTCATAATCAATATATTTATTGCGCGCTTTTATTTCGTCTACTCTCTCTATTTTCTATTATAATTAAAACTAATTTGTAATTAGATGCATGTCGAGATGCCCGAGATCTATATTCAGTGCACTAGTTTAAGTTATTTTCCTGATGTGGGACTATATATTGTTAATTTGCACCCATCAAGTATAGGATATTTGACATCTAAGCTAACACATGAATTATTATTTTCTGCTCAGATGATATTATGTTAGGCTCTGTTTGGGACATGCCCCAAACAGAGCCTTTGCTAGAATCTAAGCACCAAGTTTCAAACCAAATTGGTTGTAGGTGTGTTAATTAATTAAGGCCAAGAAATATAATTAAGTGTACTACTTAAGCTACACTAGTTTTCTAATGTGGGACAAGCTATTCTCAAAAGTTTTTCTCTATCAAATCTTTAACACTAGTCTTAGCACACTATCCATGCAATAATAATATTTCTAATCAACAATTTTTTTTATTAATTATGAAAAGATTCTGAGGAGGCATTATCATCCTCAATTATACTCTGTATATTTTAAGTTACATTATGTTTATGTTTGTTTCATTTATTTTATTATTTCTATTTTATTTTTTTTAATTAATTGTGATGGTAGTATAATATGAGCTTTCCTTGTTAATATATAGTATGGGATAAAGACATTAGAAACAAAAAAGAAATCTTACACAAATTTGATTCTCGTTGAAGTTTCCCAGCCAGAAAATGTTATTTTTATGTCATTCTTAATTGAGAGTTGAAAGAAAGATAAAAAAAGGGTGATATCAAAATGATACCCACAATTAATGTATAGTTAAACATCACTAACTATATATCAATAAATATCTAACTAACATATTAATTAATATTTAAGTGCTTAATTAAACTCCATGCTTAGCATACTTAAATTCTTAATTGTGATATAATTAACCAATTAAATCCTTATTACAACCATTAATCTATTGGTTTCTGTAGTTAATCAAATTAAGCATATTAATTAATCTATCTAAAAACTTATTCCATGGGAAAATTAAATGGATAAACTTACCTAAAGATGAATAATAAACTTTATTCTATCATTAATTGGAGCAATGTCAATTTGAGTATTAAGTATTAACAATAATTATAATTACTTATAAACTATTTACAAACCCAAACTTGTATTATTATTTTTCCCTTTTTAGATTCAAGAAAGTGAGTAAAAAAAATTCTATTTTTTTTAAAAAATTCCCATCAAAATAGAAGTATCAATGATTTCTTTTTCCATTGATAATTTCTCAAGGGTATTTCTTTAATATCCTCTTTTCAGGAACAGTTGAATTTATTGAGAGAAAGATGCCTTCATGTGTAACTATACTAGCCATCTGTTATTTATTTTGATCATAGAGTGCTGCATGTTACTCTATATCCTTATTTATTTTGGCAATGCATTTTCATTTTATATCATAGATTAATGCTCACAAAATTATTATACTAAAATTAATGCTGGCATGCTGGGTGTGAACTTAATTGAGGACCATATACTTTTAGCTTTTATATATGCCATCTAGATAATATCATATATGTCGTATATATATATATATATATATATATATATATATATATATATGTATTTTTTAATATTGTGGATGCAGGATTAATACTAAAAGTAGCAAGAAAGGTCAAAAGCGAGTGAGTCAACCCAGATTTGCTTTCATGACCAAGAGTGAAATTGACCATCTTGAAGATGGCTATAGATGGAGAAAATATGGACAGAAAGCAGTCAAAAATAGCCCCTTTCCAAGGTCAGTAGTTTATTATTTTTCTCATCTACTCTCTTAATTTTCTTTTAAATTTTCTCACTATAATTTTTTTAAAAATAATAAATGTACAAGCAAGCATTATATTGGGAACATTAAGCATCAATGACTAGATCATTAAACAACAATCAATCAAGCGACAAACTATTAGGCTCCGTTTGGCACGGTGGTGACGGTCATGAACACGGGGGTTAAATTGTCATTTGTTAACGCCCACCTAAGGAATTTCATCCACTTTTGCTCCTTGAATACTACTCTATCCATCATGCGCTGGTAAGTCGCTCCTGCGTTCTTAAGTCCAAATTAATGACATCATCCTGTAACAGTAACATCCATCGTTACTGTTACAACGGGGCCTCAACTTATCCAACGGGGCCAAGTTTCATTGGCATTCTCCCATGCACTATAATTAAATTGTTAATTAATTTCTCAATCACTCATTAACACGGTGATCATGAACTGCTGTCGCGGAAGCCGGCCCACCTCTCCTAACAAAATTCATTCGCTTTTATGTTCAAAATTAATTTTGCATTGTAGCTTTATTTAAAATAAATTAAATAAATAATTCTGTTTACATGTACCTTAGTATGATGAATTCAATAAATTAATAATGTTAAATGCCATCGCAGCTAGTCTTGATCAGTACACGTACGTCCATCGACAGTTAGAATTATAAATTTATACAAACCACATTTACAAATTTTTATATTCAATTAACTTCTCGATTAATTACTATTAATGTTATATTTCTTTTCAGCTAATTATTTCCTTTTATCTGCCACATAGCCACAGCAAAAATTAAAGCTTCTTTCTGCTGAATATTAGAGAATTATGTATATATATTAATTATTCATCGCGTGATTAAACTTAAACTCCCCATGCTAATATTATCCTTGAACAGCTGCCATCTATTTTGATATTCTACCTAATTATGAATACTAAGGCTCTGTTTGGCGTGGCGCTGGCAGTGATCACGAACACGGTGATTATGAACTATCGTTCGTGAACGTCTGGTCTTAAGGAACTTCATTTACTTTTATGTTTTAAACTAGTTTTCTTTTATTAGTAGCGGTCATAACCGTTGTCATGCAAGCATAGATTCTATGACGGTGACGTTATTTTCCAAACTCAACGGAGCAAAAATGCCGTGTCAAACAAAGCCTAATTAACTCTAATGTATGTATTATTTAATTTAATTTTTCTAGTTGTGTGAAACATGCATTTTTTTGACAATTCTATTATTATTATTTTTCTTGTACTAGACTTAGATGACTTCACTGCCTAACACTACTCAAACTCATATAACATAAAATCTGCCTTAAGTCTTCACAATATCCTTTAATACATACAACTAAAAAGCCTCTCAATTTAAATATTCAGCCATAATTATGGAGGTAGGTCATGTCGTCATCCACTTAATAATTAATACATTAAATGTACTTAAGAATATATATTACATTTTAACTATTATTATATTTTTTATAAATTTAATATTTGGTTTTTAATTAATATTACCCCCGGCCATTGAAATCTCATATTATCTTAGCACCATCATCTTTGCTCTACTAATTTGAATTCATCTTATCCCTATTTATTCTAATTATTTTTTTAGTATATATAACTCTCTGACCAATTAAAATAGTATATATCTAAGCAAATTTTGAAACTAGCGATGCTCTATGATTCTGAGTGTTGGGCAGCGAATTGCGTACATGAGCAAAAAATGAGAGTTGTGGAGATGAGAATACTTAGGTGGATGTGTGGACATATGAGACTGGATAAAATTAGGAATGAATAATGTATTAGGGATAAGACAAGAGTGACACAAATTGCAGAGAAGATGCGAGAAACTTGACTAAGATGGTTTGAACACGTACAAAGGAGACCATCAGAGACACATGTTAGACGTTGTGAGAGTTTAGTCACTAGGTATATGTTAAACGGGGGAGGGGTAGATTAATAAAGACTTGAAATGAAACTATAAGGAAAGACATGATGCACTTAGGCATTAGTGAGATTATGACTAAAAATAGGGCACAATGACAACCAAGGATCCATATAGCCGACCCCAAAATAGTGGGATAAATGCTTGAGTATTGTTGTTGTTGGTGGTGGTGTTACGATCATAGCAACCGTGCAATTTGCAAGAGTTTTGCGAGCAATGAGAAATTATAACATTATCCAATCTTCGTTCGATATCCACTGTACTAATTAATTTGAAAAAAAATATTTGACTTGGACATCAAGCGAAAATGAGTACTGATTTTACCGCCCATTCGGCACAGAGTCTGTGTACTACAACACGTATATAATAGATATATACATTTTCTTGTTTGATTAATTAATGCATGCAATATGGCAAAAGAAGGTCAATTTAGATACCATGTTAAACATTTAATCAAATAAATTAGTTAAATCAAAGTAAACTAATTTAAATTGATCATCCAATTTTATTAGATTATCTAGGTCACAAAATTTGCTTCTGTCAACATTTAAAGATTCATATATTTGGTACAGATTTAATTACAAAGAATGGGAGAGAAGAAGGTAAGAGAGTATAGTAGTAGGAGAACTATGATTTTAGTTTGATCCAAGAACCATGTAATAAATAAACATTCAGAGTAATTTTTTAATAAAAGATTTTTTTTAAAAATGATGCGAATAAAAAAGAAAAACCGAAATATGTATCGATTAACAGACTACTCTTTGTGTATACATGTTTTGAAAGTATGCGCTGATTGTGTATACATGAATTAACAGACTACTCGTCTCTCATTTTGTTCAGCAAATGACTTTTTAACATATTCCTTGTTGAGAGAATCCTTTCAACAGTAGCGGATGCAATAAGTACAAGACATGCTAATTTCTGAAATCGATAAACTAGCTCAAAAAGATCATTCATCTCAATCATTGCCCAATCATTTACTGTATTAAATATCTCAACTTGAAAATAATGAAAATTTGTGACATAGCTTGCTTTAAGCCTTGATCTTCTACTTTGAACAAACTTGTTATCCGTATTAGGAACTTCAATGATATGTTTATAACAAAAAGAGGTTACTTCACTTATAAATGATGACTCATTTAGACTAAACATTTCTCAAATTAAATAGCAATTATTGCAATAGTTTCATAAAATTTATTGCATTAATAATATCTTAATTTTTCTTTTGCAATGCTTGTAAAAACTCATGTGTCTTTACTAAAATAATTTCCATTTAATGCACGGGAATTTCAAAATCAAAATTAAAGAAGATATACTATTGATAAGATTGCAAGTTGTGGCTCTTTGATTTCCATCCACTCCGTCAACTTTAATAATTTCAAGAACATCAATAAAGATTTGAACGTACGAATAATATTCAACACAATTTCTAATGAGAACTCTATCATGTGTCTTCCTCACTCTTAGTTTTTAATGGCTGGTTTTATCCTTGAGAAGTCTCTAGCTCTCTACAACTAATTAAGTTCTTATGCAACTCCTCCATCAACTTCTAATACCCAGGTATTGTCATGATGTTTACAAGTGACTTTCACAATATTCAATACAATATTAATCAAAGAAAACATTCCTTCAACTTCTCAATGTTTTGTTGCAATAACTACTAATTAATATGAATTGCAACTAATGAGAAAAATAATGAATATAGAAACCATGCACATTCGATTTCATAATCAATGTTTTAAGACCTTTAAACTCACCGCCTTAATTCATGTTGCTAGCCCCATCATAAACCTGACAACACAATTTTGAGATATTTAAGTTCATGTTTCATAAAAATATTAGCAATCGTACTCTTAAGTGACAAAACAATAATATCTAATATATGAACAAAATCAAGGGGACGCTCAATAATAAAACCCTTCTTATAAATATATTGTAAATACTTGCCATTTGTTCTTTTGTTGAATTATCATGAAATTCATCAACTAAATTAGTAAAATACTCTTCTCCAAATATATCTGTAACAATTTTACTTGGTGTCTTACTTGCGATTGCATAAATAATTTCTTTCTAAATCTTAATTTGGTGATGTTAGTTGACAATTACTTAGAGCATTTTCAAATACAATGACAATAACACCTTTTGCTATGTGAAGCAAGAAAGGCTAAAAGTGTAATAAATTTTCCTTTATTGGATGATTTCTTTCACTCTTCATGCCCACAACAAGGAAGATTAACAATGCAATACATTTTCCTTTGTTGGATGATTCCTTTGTTGGATGATTCCATTGACTCTTCATGCCGACGAAAAGACAATCAATGAATGTACATAAACATGCACGATATTTTATAACTGTGTTTCTTCTTCTCTAGCAAATACATTTTAAATACTTCAGTACTTTTGATCCATCAAATTCTCCCCCATCCTTTTAGAAGTACTACATGCACTATTATGTTTACCGCATGCTTGTATGGTATTGTATTATCTTCCAATATTTAAATTCATATCATACAAAAAGTTTGATCATAATGATCTTGAGGAAAGATATAACAATACAAGCAAAATCCAATATCCTTAATTAAGTTGGATGTACTCCAACAAACCCTTAAATTTATTAAACCAATCATTATTGAATCTTCAAGATTTCTGACCCATTTGAAATTGTATAAATTTAACTGAATGTAGATGATAAAGACTTGTTGTGGGTCACTCAATTTTCCCCGATCCAGATAATCGGCCCACCTTAGTTCAGAATTGGATCAGGCGCGCAAACAGTCAATGAAAACAGCAGCAAATGACAAAAGATTTTTTTTGAGGTGGAAAAGCCAAAAAGGGTGAAAAATCACGTGGTCGGATCGGTGTAGGGCCAAAAACCACTATTTTGTTTGAGTTTATAAGAGTTGATGGATTTCCTCAGAGGGGATATGCCACCTCTCTGTTACAAGTTCTGAATATGAAAACAACGAAAAATAAACTAAGTCCTTGGAACCTGGGTGGGAGCGCTCAAGTGTGAAAAATTGCCAAGTCCTTGAAGCCTCGATGGAAACGCTCCTGCTAAGCCGGAGTCTTGATGAGAGTGCTCTCGTGGATAAGAATAACATGCCTTCTTGAAGCCTTGTGATACCTTCGCGCTAGAGAGGGAGCGAAGCGAATTCCGAGCGAAGGAACGATCTAAGTCTCACATACTCACCGAAAAATCTCAGAACTCTCTCTAGCCTCTGGAGTTCCTTGTCTTCAAATGAATCCTGAGGGTCTATTTATAGCTTTCTGGAGGGATACTCTGGTAATTGCGTCAGGACACAATTTGTGCTGGTGAATGACGTCGCTCTGTTTCGGTCACTCGTATCACCAATTTAAGCGAAATAACAAAGGTGCCCAATGGGCTGTCCAGGCAGCAGCCGACGACGGCCGGAGGCAGAGGTGATAACGGAGGACATCGGCGCACGCACGAGCGTGGTGCGCGCGCAGCACTTGCGTGCGCACACGCGCCACGCGAGCGATCTGCCTCCCACGAGTGCTATCGCGCGCAGACTGTCGCACGCACGTGAATTGCCTGGCACGCGGTGCCGGTAATTCATGGGAACTCCATCAAATGCCCCTAATTTTTCGCGAGTCGTGACTCGTGAAGTGACGAGCCCGAAATTTTTTGGACCTTGTCCCTTTCGCCTCGGGGTCGTGGACTTATGTTGTTTTACCAAGCATGCCCTATATGGCACTTTTCATTTTGCGGCGTGTTGCAGGAATGTCCCTCTGCTTGGCTCTCCATGTGTTGCGTTCGTGTGGAAGCGTGGTTATTTTCATGCTTTCTCCTTATAGGAATGGGCGAGCATGATGATATGCACTAGCTGGTGCGGTTGCTGCAGGGTGTTAACGCTGGTGGCGGTTTCCCGGATATGATGTGGATGGATATTCTACCCCCTTTGTCTTGATGTCATGGAGGGACCAACAATAGAGCCTTTTTAGGCAGATGTCGTTGATGACATTTGTGTCTCAGGATGTCGGAATGATGCGAGTTTTCGCTTTCGCGGAATAAATGGGGTCCCAGGGCCTTGGGGTGGAGCGGTGCAAGATGGTTGAGTGGGCCATGTGATGACGACTATGAGGGTGGGCCTGTTACTGCAGGACGAGCGTGTTGTTGAGCTCTGCCTGGTATTTGGTGGGAGCCCCTGCGTGGTGCAGGGGTGTTTCGTCCCCTGAATAGGTGATACCTCGGGAGTTGGTGGTGTCGTTGGAGGAGTACTTGATTGTTGCGCCCTGCGTGCTCTTTGCACCTTTGGTTTGTGCACTGCTCTTATTTCTTCCTTTGTCCTGGTGCACGAGTTTTGGCGTGATGCGTTGAGCTTGTGATTTACCCTCGGGTGCCAACCATGGATGGTGAAGATCCTGTCATCGTCACAGGTGGTAGATCTTAACAGTTGCAAAAGGACTTTTGTTGATCTCGCCTGAGAGGTGTAGAAGGGTTTTCATTGATCTCGCTTTTGAGGGGATCCGTCCACCGTGAATAGGAAAACAAATACTTCATTGTCAGAAAGAAAGATACAAGTGCTCGTGAATTTCTTCTCGCGGCTTATTATGGAGAAAACAGGAAAAGCAACATATAGAATTGGACGTCCTAGCTTAAGCTCTGTCTAATCCTTCACGGCCCGAGTCCTGGCCGAGGTGCGCCTGTTGAAGGTAATAAAGTCATTCCTCCTGGGGTGACAAACTTCATAGCCATGTGTGGAGTAGGGGATTGCTTCAAAGAGCATTTGGAGCTGCCAACCAAAGATTGTGTTATATGCCGAGCTGGAGTCGATTATCACGAACTGAAAGTCCCGGGTGCCTTGCCTTGCTCCCCTTGGATGATAGGGAGAGTGATCGTCCCTCCCACCGGTATTGTTGTGTTGTCAAAACCGTATATAAGTCTTGTTTCTAAATCAAGGCACTATTGGGTATTTTTATACTGAGCAACATGGATGTGAACACGACGTCTGTAACGGCCTCCCTAGCACAAGACTCGAAAGGATGACCGCTGGCACCCCAAAATCACGCTCGAAAGGGTTCAACCTCAACTGGTCTGCATACCATGCAACCCAACCCCTCTACGGTCCACCAGTGGGTTGTTGGAGTACGCAACCTCCATTAGATGTGTGAAACTCGATAGTCAAGCGCGCACCACGGGAAATTCCCAGGAGATCACCCATCCCATTACTACTTCAGCTCTAGCACGCTTAACTATGAAGTATTTTCAAATCTTATTATCAATTGAGTTACAGCTCAGTTAGTGATGAAGAGTGGTATTAAGGCTCCTTATCAAGGGTTGTGGGTTCGAGACCCAATGCCAACAATGCGCGCGATCGATAAACAGACGCGAGAGGCTTTGGGGTGCTTGGGTTGTAGCCCGATAACGTGCTTGGTAAGCCAATGCAAGGCGGGTCGTTACATAAAAAGTGCGCTTTTGTAACGGCCTCCCCAACATACAGCTCGAAAGGAAGACCGCTGACACCCCCAACATCTAGCTCAAAAGGGTCCAGCCTCAACCAGTCTGTAGACCGTGCACCTCAACTCCTCTCCAGTCCCACTAGCGGGTTGTTGGAGGCCACAACCTCCCTTTTGATGAGAAGTGATCCAGTTAAGCGCCTCTATGAGGACTTCCCAGGAGGTCACTCATCCCAGGACTACTCCAGTCCAAGCACGTTTAACTATAAAGTTCTTTCACTTCTCATCACCAATTGAGCTGCAACTCAATTGGTGATGATAAGTGAAAGAACTTTATAGTTAGGCGTGCTTGGGCTGGAGTTGTCCTGGGATGAGTGACCTCCTGGCAAGTCACCATAGGGGAGCTTAACACGATCACTTCTCATCAAAAAGGAGGTTGCGGCCTCCAACAACCCACAAGTGGGACTTGAGAGGGGTTGGAGTGTAAGGTTTGCAGACCGGTTGAGTCTGAACCATTTCGAGCTGGATACTGTGGGTGCTTGTGGTCGTCCTTTCAAGCTGTGTGCTGTAGAGGCCATTACAAACTTCATCGCCAGGTGTGGAGTAGAGGGATTGCTTCGAAGAGCGTTTAGAGCCGCCGACCAAAGATTGTGTTGTATGTCGAGCTGGAGTCGACTACCGCAAACTGAAAGTCTCGGGATGCTTGCCTTTCTCCCCTAGGGTGATAGGGAGAGTGATCGTCCCTCACACCGGTACTGGTGCGTTGTCAAAATCGTATAGCGGTCTAGTTGCTGGATCAAGACACTCTTGGGGATTTTCATGTTGAGCAACATGGATGTGAATAGGGCGTCAACCGAGCTTTTGATATCGATCAGTATTCGCCTAACCCTAAATCAAGGACTATTGATTCCTACACTGATGACGAGGGGATCTTGGTGTGGTGTGCAAACTCCCTTTACGTCTTCGTCCCCAAAGCTGACTGCAATATCCATTAGTAGCCTTGTGCCTTCTGGATCCTTCTTATTTTGAGCGACGCAGAGGACTTTGGCGGTGGGGGAAGGGTGAACTGACGATGGTCTCGACCTTCCGAACCGTTTGTTTGCCCCCTTGCACATCCTGGCATGCCGGGGGATGATCCCACTTGGGTTGGTGCGATAAGGGGCCGATTGGACACTTGATTCTGTAAGTACCTCCCCAGATGCCCCTGCTGGATGAGGATATCCTCCTTTATTTGGGTGCAGTCCTCCGTGTTGTGGTCATTCCTGCGATGAAACTCACAGTATTGCGTCTGGTCTCCTCAGTTCGGGGACAACAACTTGGGTCATCGGAGTATGCTAATGTCTTGAATGATAATGAGCACCTGTATTCGAGCTATTCAACGGGATGAATTCTCGATGCCGGCGAGTGCCTTGATCCTTGCGAGGAAGAGGTCCCTTCAAATTGTTGGTGGTGATCCTCGATGGCCTCGTCCGCCGCGATCTGCGGCTCAACCTGGTGAACGAGGTTTGCGTAGATTGGTAATGTTTCTCGCATCAGAGTGGAGTAGAATCCACTCGAGCAGAGCCCTCCGAGAATGATGTCGTGAAGGAGCTCTGGATCGACTCCCGGGATTTATCGCGCCTCGTAGTTAAAGTAGCGGATGAACTGCTTGAGTGATTCTCCTTCGTTTTGGCAGATGCCGGAGTGGTGAGAGGGGTCTCTGACGATCCACCAGTTGGCTATGAATTGGTCAATGAAGAGGTGAGTGAGCTCCCTAAAGTCACTGATCTCCCTCTCCTACGGGGAGTGGAACCATGTGCAGGCTTGTCCCTTCAGAGTTGTGGGAAATACTTGGCACAACAATTGATCAGGCGCATTAAAGAGGTGCATGATCATCTCGAAGTGATTTACGTGCTTCAGGGCATCATTTATCTCATCGAAGGCCTTATGTGTGGCAGCTTGAACCCGTATGGAACTAGGTGTGCCAGGACTTGAGGGGCGAGTGGGGTCCTATGATGGAATGAGCGTCGCATGTTCACAGGGCGACATCATTCTTGGGTGTAACCTTCTTTGATCATATCCCTTGTCTCCTGACAAGTGAGCCTACGGTCGTCTTGTCGAGCATTAATTCACGTCCATTGGGCGAGGGTCGGGCTGAGCGTCATTCTGCGACTCTTGCCTTCGGGCGGCATGCATGGAGCTAGCTTCATCGGCGAGGGTGGGGTGGGGTGGGGGCTCCTCAGGCGAGCCGTGTCCCAAGGCAAGACACGCTCCTATGCAACAGCTGGTCGTGCCTAGCTAGCACACATTTTCTAGGTTGTGGGGATTGGAGACTCCTAGTTCATGTAAAAGAGTGAGCACGTTTGCTTGACTTTCCTTCATCAATTGAACAAGCTGCTCCACCGAGCTTACTGGGGTGGCCGTAGTAGCCCCTTTGAGTCGCGAGGCGTTGCTTTTGGGCGAGTTGACGGGGGCCAATGGACACACTCTTCTGGAGCCGTGTCATTAGCAGTACGTGCACTCCTTCTTGTCATTGCTGCTAGTTGGGGTATGCTTGTGAGACAAGCGCTGCTTTCAGGGAGTTGCAGAGTTTGAGAATACTTTCTCACAGACAGCGCAAAACTGTTGCGGGTCACCAGGTTTTTTCCCAGTCTAGAGAATCGAACCGCCTTATACTCGGAATTGGACCGGGAGCGCAAACAGTAAATAAAAATAGTAGGAAATGAAAAAAGTTTTTTTGACGTGGAAAAACACGGAAATTGTAAAAAACTACGTGGCTGGATTGGTGTCGGGCCAAAATCCACTATTTTGTTTGAGTTTACAAGAGTTGACGCATTTTCTCAGAGGGTGACAGATCACATCTCCGTTATAAGTTCCGAATATGAAAACAACAGAAAATAAACTAAGTTCCTGGAGCCTGGGTGGGAGCGCTCAAGTGGGGAAAATCGCCAAGTCCTCGGAGCCTCGATAAAATCGCTCCTGCTAAGCCGGAGCCTTGATGAGAGTGCTCCCGTGGAGAAGAATAGCACATTCTTGAAGCTTTGTGATGCATTTGCGCTAGAGAGGGAGCGGAGTAAATCCCGAGCGGAGGAACGATCTAAGTCCCACGTTCTCGCCGGAAAATCTCAGAGCTCTCTCTAGCGTCTGGAGTTGCTTGCCTTCAAATGAAGACATGAATGACCTTTTTATAGCTTTCTAGAGAGATACTCTGATAATTGTGTCGGAGCAGAATTTGTGTTGGCTCCCCTTGTGTGCTCAGTTAAAATATTTTTTGGGTTGACTTGGGAAATTCACGGGTAACCCCATCAAGACTATTTTGTAAGTAGTACATGCATATTGAATCTTGAACATTTGTCACATAACTTGTTATTGGTTTCCTCAAATCCGAATTTGTTGATAAGTCCTCTATCTCTAATCAAGTTCCCCGGGACTCCTATAACTCTATATTTTTATTCTCAATTTTGCGTTGATCTTGATAAAAATTCTCCATGACAAAATTTACTACTATGGTCCACAACTGAAAGAACACTACCACAATTAACATAATTGAATATGCAAATATAACTTAAGAGAAAAAAATGCCATCAACTGATTTTCACATCAATTCACCCAATTAATCTATTTGGCAATGAATGATACGATATAACAATTCACACAAATATTATTTAGGACTTAGGGTTGAGAGGTGGAAACTACTGAAATTGGGAGGTGAAAATTAGTAAAATATGGCATATTGATTAATCTTCGAGAAATACCTTTTAGTTTCAGTGTTTCAGGCAAAGTACTAAGGAGTTCTTGTGTTTCAGGTTGATAGAAACTCCAACTTCTGAGATTAGGCTACTTATCTTAAAAGAATGATGAATGACGTGTTGACTTGGTTTAGTTTTTCAAATCCATGTAATTCACGGTTCCACCTACGATACGCCAATTAAGACTTTTCTCCTCCAAGCCGCCCACGTGTTTCCTATGCATGGAAGCTTCTAGGGAAGTGTTTAAGACATGAAATGACTATATAAAAAGTTGGATTGTGGCTTGGAATGACACACCACGGGTTCTCATCTTGGAGAAAGTTGCTTTTGGAGGGGGATCCACAGAGAAGATATGATGGAGGCGAGACTGCGACAGATTTATGTGAGTGCGGTGAGGCTATAGTGGGACAAGCGACGCAGTGAGTAGTGGTCTTACACGCGAGCTAACATTATTCCGCGTCGAATTCTCCGGTAGCGGCGGTAATGGTTGGTTGTTTGACGACGACAAATGTTTGTCGGAGCAAACCTTGTGCGTCCTTCTAAGGATTGCAGTTCATGATCGTTTGTCCACCCACAGATCAAGCTATTTCGTCTCATCCACGGTGTACTCGTAACGGCTAGATTGGCACTTTTGTCTCTCATATTTGCAATTTTTTATTAGTTATCATGCGTTGATTTTTATTCAGATTATTTTATTGTCTTCATGCTCTTGTGGTTATTGTGACTCTCTTGAGGATTTTGAGAAATCCAAACAAGTGATATTAGAGTCAAGTTTATTAGGTGACCATTATTGGATGTTTTAGGAAGGAATTGACTGCGGTGATTAATGATTAGTTGCTCTTCCCACCATTTCCGTTCCAACCTTTGAACAAATCAAGTCTTCTAGTTTGCTGAGGATAGTCATGGCAGGGAATTGAAGAACATAGTTCTGGAGAGATTTTCAATGGAGAAGTTCGACAATGACGAGAGTTTTAGCATATGGCCGATTCGAGTGAAAGATATGTTGGTTCAATAGAGTTTGATTCGAGTGATGCGGGGGTGAGAAAAATTGCCCGTGCCAGTAAAGGATGTGGGCTGGAAGGATTTGATGAAAGATGCACAAGTACAATCATGTTGTGCGTCACTGACCAGGTGCTCTTTAACATCAGGATTCAAGAGTGAGAAGTCGGGCTTTGGGAGAAGCTGGAGCGACTATACCTGACAAAATCTTACTGCGAGATTGTTGCTGAAGCAACACCTTGCGCTGAAGATGCATGAAGGTGACATGTATGAGCACTTCAATGTGTTCAATGGTCTTTTGAGTCAATTACATGCGGTTGTCTCAAATATAGAGGAAGAAGACAAAGCGCTCTTGTTTCTTATCTCGTGTCTTACGTCATACACGCACATGATGACTACACTCATGGACGAGAAGGATATAATGTGGATGAAAGAAGTCATGATTGCTCAAAGTGACATTCAAGATGTGGGCATGGTGACATTGGACTTGTCAAGAGATGTCGACTTTTACTACGTCACTAAGAGTAGGGGCGACTCTGATAGTTGGATGCTTGATTTTGGTGCGTTGCAACACGATTGCTCAAATGCGTCGATGTTCAGTTCCTTGACGTCCTAGTCGATCATTTTGCGTGATGACTAGATATGCGAGGTCATAGGAATAGGGACGGTGAACTTGTAAATACAGGATGAAGCGATACATTTGCTTGAGAGGGTGCATCTGGTGCCCAAACTGCATATGAATTTGATGTCGTTTGAAAAATTAGACTAGGAAGGATGCAGTTGGGCGGCTGACATGGAGTTTTGACGGTGATATGCGGGTGCATTGTACTCATGCGAGTTGTATAATGCGACAGACTATATTGGTTGATTGGGGGTCGTGGTGCGAGTTGGTGAGTCTGTGATTTCTACTAGCAATATGTTTGATTGTTGTGGTTATGCAGTGAATCGTCTTCCCAGGACTCGAGTTTGACGAGTTAGTTTTCACGATTCGGTTGCATTGGCTCCCTCGGGTTGAGCCAATGCATGATAGTGCCGACTAGAGCCGGACGACTGACACCTTGATCAGTGAGGTGGTGCTTCGTGCAGATGCTCAATGCAATTTGGTGCTTTGTGCAGACCGGGCTTTGTGTAGATGGGGCTTTGCGCAAATGGTGCTTTGTTCAGGTGGTGCTTTGTTTAGAATATGACGTTTGAAATTTAAACTAAGGTTATGATTGTTGTGTTGATTTTGGTTTTCAAATCCACGTGATTCATGCTTCCACCTCTAGCTACTATTTAATACTTTTCTTCTGCAAGCCGCACATGTGATTCACATGCAAGGAAGTTTCTAGAAAAATAGCAAATGCATATTAAATGAATATATAATTGGTTGAATTTTGGCTTGGAATGACACAACATGGATTCTCATCTTTGAGAAAGAGGCTCTTGGAGGTGGATCCACGAAGAAGGTGGAAAGACTGTGATGGGTTGTAGTGAGTCCGGCGATGCTATAGTGGGGCAAGCGATGCAACGAGCAATGAGCTTACATATGAGTTGGACATTATTCCACGTCGACTTCTCCGGTGGTGGTGGTTGGTCATTTGAAGACAAAATTTTTGTCGGAGCGAACCTTGTGCGTCTTTCTAAGAATTGTAGTCCACGATCTTTTGTCTCCCTGCGGATCAAGCTAATCCGTCACATCTGCATTGTACTCATAACCGATTGGTACTTTCATGTTATGAAATCTCCCATGATTGCTTAGCACTGCACGTAACGGAATAACAACGTAATAATAGCCACAAAAATTAAGCAAGCAAAGCAATAAATCAAGCACACAGACGCAGACGACACATGATATACATGATTCAGAGAGAACTCCTACATCCACGGGGAGAGCGTCAGAGAAGATTCACTATAATCAGAGAGTTTGACAATGCATGGAGATGAATCTAAAACAATTGGACCAGGAGCGCCAAGGTTTTTGAACTCGTCGACGATCAAGATGTCATGACCAGCCTAACACACCAAAAATAGTCGTCCTCTTCCTCACAGACTGGATGGAGAACCTGAGTCGAACCATCCGACCACTTCCTCACAGACCGGATGGAGAACTTGAGCCGAACCCTCCTTCCTTTGCTTTCTATCGATGCCCTGGATGAGAAGCTTCCACCGAGAACAATAAGATCTGGAGCTGATTCCTCCTTCTATAGGCCTGCAATGGCAAACCACTCAGATGATCGGCCCTCAGGCGACGAAGGAATCCGACGAGCGACAAAGTGTCGCGGCTACTTCGTGAATCTGGCCAAACAACCGCGCATCAAGTTTTGATGCCCCTCCTTTGCTCATTCTCTGCCCTAGTCTGGAACCCGTAAACCCACATATATATTTATATGTGTAAATGCCAAGTGAGCCGCCCAGTTCAGGAAGGGGGGAAAATACAACAATTTCCACCTTGACATCTCTTCCATTTCATGCTTCATCTGTATCTTGGATCTTCTCACAAATGAGACACCCCCTCTCCATGGGGTCACCACGATTAGCAGACATAAATGTGCTAAGTCACGATTGTGCTTGAACTTGACTCCTGTCAGAGGCTTTGTCAACATATCTGTAACATTGTCTTCCGTGTGCACCTTCAGTAACTGAATGTCACTTTCTCTAACAAACTCCCTCAGCTTGTGGTAGCGCACATCAATGTGTTTTATCCTTGCATGATAAAATGAGTCCTTTAAAAGACAAATTGCACTCTGACTTCCACAATGCAGCTTTACTAACTCTTGAGAAATCATGAGTTCCTTGAAGAGGCCCCCTGAGCCAGATGGCTTCCTTCACGACCTCCACCACAACAATATACTATGTCTCAGTCATGGATAAAGCTATCATGTTCTGAAGAATGACTTTCCAACTGATAGGACCACTACCTAGAAGGAATATGTACCCTAAAGTAGATCTTCTCCTGTCAAGGTCTCCTACGTAGTTAGAATCAACAAAACCCTCTAAAGCTCCAGCATCATTGCTCCTCTTGAAAATAAGCCGAAGTCTGACGTTTCATTCAAATACTATAGAATCCACTTGACTGCTTCTCAGTGTTGTCTCCCTGGATTTGTCACGTATTTGCTAACAACACTCACTACCTGAGTGATATCTGGACTTGTGCAAATCATTGTGTATATCAAGCATCCTACTATACTGGCGTACGACACTCTGAGCATCTTCTAGTGTTCCTCCTATGTGGTTGGATATTACTGTGATGATAATCTAAACTATTATCCCAAATGAGTCGTAACAACTTTAGATTACACCATGTTGAACTCTAGTACCTTCAGAATCTAACCAGTCTGAGAAATCTGTAATATGCCTCACTTTCTATCTTGCTCGATCTCCATCCCAAAAATATTCTGAGCATGCCTAAGATCTTTCATCTCAAATTCAGCATGTAATTTCTGCTTTAGTACCTGAATTTCTCGGGCTGCCTTGCAAGCAATAAACATGTCATCGACGTAGAACATCAGAATCAGAATATTTTCATATGCAAGGAATCTATAGTACACACAGCTATTGTACTGGCTCCTGCTATAGCCTTATAATATCATGAAGGTATCAAACCTCTTGTACCACATCCTCAGAGCATATTTCTGGCCCTAAAGGGACCTTTTCAGCTTGCACATCTTTTTCTCATCACTGGATAGAATGAATCCCTCAAGCTGCAATATATAGATCTTCTCCTCTAGACAACTATGAAGAAAAGTAGTCTTCACATCCATCTGCTGTAAAATCCCTCCTCCCGGTAATTGGGCACGACCGAGAAGAGATTTTGCGCCCAAGACCACCGTCTTACAGTGACACCAACTACCGAGTTAGTCGCCACCGCACGATGCCGATCCTGTCGGCTAGAACGATCATTTTGCAAGTAGGCCAAATAAAAGTTCTTGCTAAACATGGTCCACAGTCACAACTCAATATATATAAGATGGAAATAGAGCAATAGTCCGCAATAAGTAATAAAATTAAACTAAAGAGAGTAAGAGCTTATGTCTAGTACATATCCAAATTAAGGACAGTCACAATAACCGTAAAGAATACAAAGAACATACAATAAAATCAATGCACGATTATTAATCATACAAAAATATGCAAATAGGAGAGACGAAAGTGTCGTATTTTTTGCCACCCCTTCCTGAACCGGGTAGTTCACTTGGCATTTACATACATATAAATATATATATATGGGTAAATGGTTCCAGCCTAGGGCAGGGAAAGAGCAAAGGAGGGGGCATCAAAACTGGAGGCGCGACTGTCTGGGCAGATTTGCGAAGCAGCCGCGACACTCTGCCGCTCGCCCATTCCTCCATCGCCTAAGGGCCGATCGTCTGAGTGGTTTGCCGCGATAGGCTTGTAGAAGGAGGAGTCGACTCTGGATCGTATTGCTCTCGGCGGGAGCTCTCAGCTGTGGCATCGGCATAAAGCAAAGGAAGGAGGGTTCGACTCAGGTTCTCCATCCAGTCTGTGAGGAAGTGGTCGGCTGGTTCGGCTCAGGTTCTCCATCCAGTCTGTGAGGAAGAGGCCGACTATTTTTGGGGTGGTGGGTGGTGGCGTCTTGATCGCCAGCGAGTTCAAAAACCTTGACGCTCCAGGTTCTATTGTTCTAGATTCATCCTCATGTATTTTCAAACTCTCTAATTATAGTGGATCTTCTTTGACGCTCTCCCCGTGGATGTAGGAGTTTTCTCTGAACCATGTATATCTTGTGTCGTCTGCGTTTGTATGCTTGATTTATTGCTTTGCTTGCTTAATTTTCATGGCTATTATTACGTTGTTATTTCGCTGCGCGTTCCGCAGTGCCGAACAATCACAGGAGATTTCATAACAATTAGTATCAGAGTCAGGTTCCGGTTCTCGGAAATTCCTAAGCAAAGCGATGATGACAAAGTTCGAGATTCCTAAGTACGACGGCAAGATCGACTTCAGTATATGGCAGAAACAAATCAAGTCGGTTCTGTGAAAGAAATTTGAGGAATTTTACATGTCAAAGACACTTACAAACAAGCTCCATATCAAGAAGCAGTTATACAGTTTGAGGATGTCTGAAGGTACTTAAGTGCTGGAGCATATGAATGTGTTCAACAAACTTATCTCTCAGTTGCACAATATTGTCGTGAAAGTTGAAGAAAAGGACAAGGCTCTTCTTTTGTCGTCTTCATTGTCGAACTCTTTCGATCATCTAGTCATCACGATCCTTTATGGAAAGGATACTCTGAAGATGAAAGAGATGATGACTACGCTGCTATCAAATGAAATGAGAAGCAAGTCAAGTTCTAATACCGATGAGGGTCTACTGGTAAAGAGCAATAACCCGGTCAAAGGCATATCTAGAAGCAGAGGTAAGAAGGGGAACAGACATAGACCTAAGTCTAAAGGCCGAACCAATAGGTGTCATTACAACAAGGAAGAGGGACACTAAAAAAATAACTACCCGATGAAGAAGCTCATAGAGAGGACACACGAGCCACAATAGGAAGCAGTGTGATCTGATAATGAGAGCGATGATGATGTACTATATGTCTAATCAAGTCTCGACACTACATATGTATGGATCATGGATACTGAATGTTCTTATCATATGTGCCTGAATAAAGAATAATTTTATAACTTCAGGAACTGTGATGGTGGTCGTGTTTTGATGGGAAATAATTCAGAGTGCAAAACACCGGAGATTGAAAGTATCAGAATTAAGATGTTTGACAGGACAATCAGAACACTTACGGACGTCAAATACATACGTGTCTGATCTAAGAAAGAGTCTGATTTCTCTAGGCAATTTGGAGGTGGACGGATACTCCTACACTGGTGATAGTGGCAACTTGGAAGTCAAGAAAGACGCTATTGTGGTGATGAAAGGAGAGCTTTTAGGCACTCTCTACAAAAAATCGACACTACTATAGCTGGTGATACTGCAATTTCTACGTTGATACATGAGGATTCCTCTCTATTATGGCTTGCTAGCTAGGCTTGACCACAAGAGCGAGAGAGGGCTGCTTGAGTTGCATAAAAGAGTCTGTTAAAAGGAGTCAAAATGTGCAAGCTTGAATTCAGCGAGACATGCAACCTCAAAAAATAGTGCAAGATGAAATTTGTGACATCGATCAAGCGTAACAAGAAGATTCTGGAGTATATACACTCAGATGTTTGAGGGCCAGCCCCAAAGCCATCACTCGAAGGTGTCAGGTATTTTGTGACATACATCGACGATTTCTCAAGGAAGGTCTGAATCTACTTCCTCAAGAATAAATCTAAAGTATTCGATAAGTTCAATATCTGAAAGACCACATTTGGAAAACAAACTAGACAAAAGATAAAATATCTCAGATCTGACAATGGCGATGATTACACCTCAGTGGAGTTTCAGGCATGATGTAATTAGGAAGATATCACTCGATATCTCATCATTCTCAGTACACCGCAGCAGAATGGTGTTGTAGAAAGGATGAACAAAACATTGTTGGAAAGAGCTCAGTGCATGCGACTGTTTGCTTGTCTACCTAAGTTTTTCTGGGTCGAAGCCATCAATACAACATGTTATCTAGTGAATCAGTCTCCATCAATATCACTAGATTTGAAGTCTCCACAGGAAGTATAGTTAGGTAAACTAGTTGATTATTCTAATAGTCATATTTTTGGATCTCATGTCTATACATTGTTGTAGGATTCAGAAAGGACAAAGCAAAATGCTAAATCTAAGAAATGCATCTATTTAGGCCAGAAGGTTGGTACCAAAGGGTTCAAGTTGTGGAACTGAAACCATGAAGGTCGAGCTGAAGCGTGACATCGTCTTTGATGAGGCTTCTATGATGAATAAGTCTCAGTATCAAGCCAAAGAGGTGGAAAAGACTACAGACTCTCTAGTGGAGGTGGAGATGGATGGAAGCAACAAACCAAATAATCGTGATTAGTCATCTAACTCTGATGAGACAAACACTGTGCAATTTGCGAAAGCGGGGCCATACTCGATTGCCAGAGGAAAGGCTAGGAAAAAGGTCAGATTGCCTCTCAAGTTACAAGACACCGTAACATATGCCTTTTAAGCGATCTCCTCGGATCTTGATTTTTATTAAGAAGCTATAGAGAATAGAGATAGTTCTTAGTGGAAAGTTATTATGATAGAAGAGATGGATCCCTCAAAAAAATAAGACTTGAGATTTGATTAGTCTACCAAAAGGGGCTAAGACAATCAGCTCCTATGAGTGTTCGGGAAAAAGGAGTTCACATTAGGAAAGGATCATTGGGGGTACAAAGTCAGATTCGTAGCCAAGGGATTCGTACAGAAGAATGGAGTTGACTTCGATGAAATCTTCTTACCTGTGGTGAAATATTATATCATTCGGGTGTTACTCGCCATGATAGCTATATGGGACATGGATCTAAAGCAGATGTAACATCCCTAGCCCTTTTAGACCCCCTTGCTGGTGTTAGGGTTTGAGTGGCGAGTTAGGGCAAGGAGATGACCCAAGAACTCCTTGAGCTAAGGATAATTGTTATGTGCACCCTCAATGTGCACAAGTCAACCTAGGTCGATTTACACTCAAATGAACTTACCACCTCAAAGTAAGCTCTCTAACACCTCCCTGACCCTAAAGAGGAGGTAATTGACCAATGGACTCATGGCTAAGTCAACCAAGTTGGCCAAATTGACCAAAGTCAACCCTAGCTCAACATAGGTCAACTCAACCTGAATTGGCTCGATTAGGCTTCTTATGATCAAATTTACCTCACCCATAGCCTTGTAATATAATTAGGGGCCAAGTGGACCCAAAAGCCCCATCATGAGGGTGTTAATTTCTCCAATTTGACCAAAGTCAAATCTAGACTAATTTTGGTCAAACCTATACCTTTTGGACAAATTGGCCCAATTGGGGTCCCACCTTGGCCCCAGCACAAGGAGGTATCATATGAATCAAGACTAACTCATGGGACTAGTCAACCCATTGGTTGACCAAGTCAACACCCTAAGTCAATCATAGTGAAAGTGGAGCCTAAATGAGAGGAATAAAGGCTCAACCCATTTCCTAAAGGCTAAGGCTTGGACCAAGGTCCATCCTACAACCCACTAAGCTTATTAATTTAATTATTCTAATTAAGGAATTAATTAGATTAATTATTAAAGAAAAATAAAGAAATTCCTATTTATTAATGGTGTAATGAAGAAAATTCATGGAGGGAGGCCATGGGGGCACACCCTTCCTCTTCCCTAAGCCCACCTTTCATCTCCCCTAATGCTTAGGAGGAGAATCTCATCAATTCCAGTCAGCCACCATCAAGGAAGGTCATTAATGGACATGACCTACCACCCCCTTCCAGGGCAAATATTTAAACACCAGTCCTTAGCCCAATCCAACCTTTTCATCACCTTCAGAAGCCGTCAAGCAGTTGAAATCGACTCCTGGATCACTACAATCGGTGGAGAATCGTATTCGGGAGAAGGATCGCCGGAAAACACCTCCACCATGGCCACCCGACGGAGTAGTCGCCTACAAGCCCGGAATCAGACACGTTTCTCCTCCTCTCCCCTTATTCTAGGATCTTAGATCGATAGGAATTGAATTCGGGCTCAATCGAGCCGAATTCCATTTCCATTTTCCATGAAAAAACTCGGTTGGGCTTCCTTGCAGGTTCGCAGGAATAGAGCCCCTCCGGCCGCCACGTCGCCGCCAATCACCTCAACGGAGGTGGTGGCGGTGGTGGCTGGCCGGGAAGTGGAGTGGGTGGCCGGTAAATAGCTCTGGAAAGAGTTCTAGGACGAGCAAATCCCGACCCTCAGCTGGAGGTAGGGGATGAAATCTCCATCGTCGATCTGGATATATTAATTATTATATATTCTGCCCCCTTTAATATGCACTTTTTGATGTTGAACAATGAGGCCCTTAGGGGCAGAACCATGAAAAGTGCCCATCATGAAAGTGGTAGCCCTAAGAGTCTACTTTAATTAGAAATTCAAATCAGCTCATTTGGATCACTATGCCTCCTTGTAGGTCAATTTTAGAGGGACTGGTCCTTAGGAGGGGACAACCCATATTTCTTAAATAACTTTCAAATGATTAATGTTATGGGGATGAAATTTAGGGTATGTAAGAATATACCCTAGATACACCAAGAGTCCAAAAATGTGAATTTTTAGAATAAATTTTCCTATAGTTTTAGGTAAAATATGATTTTTCATAAAATTGAAATATTTTGGTGAAAAATAATTATAATGACCCCACATTTTGGTGGGAGTCTCAATAGGGCAATTAAAGCCCTGGTAAAAATTTCAAGTCATTTGGAACTATGCATGTGGGTGTATTCCAATACATGAGATCATGACTTGTGATATGTGGTGTGCATTTAGCCAAAAGATATATCTTATGAATTTAACAAGATTGACTTGGTCAAATCCAGTGTAATTTTATACATACACTTATTTAGTAAAAGTACATCTCCTCATGAAGTTTTAGAAAATTTGAAGTTGATTTGCTTGACAAATGAATTAATTATTATTATATTACGCATGTGTATTAATGAAATTATGGTGACTAAAATAATTGCAAAAATTATGAAACTTTGTCAATAGCAATGACTTCGAATGATACACAACAGATAAATTAATTAGAATTTTTGGAAGTCAAAATCTTAGAGTTACAGTTATGATTACCTTTTTTGCCTATTCTATATTATTAAGATAATTATGTTCAAATTGAGTTATAAAATTATACATTTTTGAAATGAATAATTATTTACCATTTCTAACATTCAGCCCATTTGGATCACTATGCCTCCATGTAGGTCAGTTTTAGAGGAACTGGTCCTTAGGAGGGGACAACCTATATTTCTTGAATAACTTTCAAATCGTTAATGTTATGGGGCTAAAATTTGGAATATGTAAGAATATACACTAGATACACCTGCAGTCCAAAAATGGAAATTTTTTGACAAAATGTTCCTATAGTTTTAGGTAAAATGTGATTTTTCATAAAAATAAAATATTTTGGTGAAAAATAATTATAATGACTCCATATTTTGGTGGGAGTCTCAATAGGGCAATATAAAGCCTCTATAAAATTTTCAAGTCATTTGGAGCTCTGCATGTGGGTGTATTCCAATGCATGAGGCTATGACTTGTGATATGTGGTGTGCATTTAGCCAAAAGGTATATCTTGTGAATTTAACAAGATTAGCTTGGTCAAATCTAGTGTAATTTTATACATACACTTATTTAGTGAAAATACATCTCCTCGTGAAGTTTTAGAACATTTGAAGTTGATTGCTTGGTAAATGAATTAATTATTATTTTATTACGCATGGGTATTATTGAAATTATGGTGACTAAAATAGTTGCAAAAATTATGAAACCTTGCTAATAGCAATGACTTAGTATGATGCACAATAAAAAAATTAATTGGAATTTGTTGAAGTCAGAATCTTAAGATTGCAATTATAATTACTCTTTTTATCCCTTCTATATTATTGTGATAATTATGCTCAAATTGAGTTATAAAATAATGCATTTCTGGAATGAATAATTATTTATCATTTCTAATCTTCAGTAATTTTTTCTGAAATTATTTGATGAATATTTATAGTACTTCATGTGTAATATGACATAGTAGATCAGTTTTTTGTAATTAGGAATTAAATACCAAATATTATTGGAATAATATGAAATTTGGTTTCGATCTTTTATTTAACATTGTGACCATGTGGAAAGTAATTGGTACTGTTGGGACCCATGAAAGTGATACTTCATGTTTAAATCCACTAGTGACTTATATTTTAGGAAAATTCAATTATGCTTAATTTAATTTAGAAAATAGTGAAACTTTGGAACTTCATCATAACTAAGTATTCAGACAATTGTAATTAATCGTATGTCATTTGGATAAAATATTTGATGGTTACAACCCTTAGACTCATATCGATCATTTGGGCTGCATAAAGTAAAATCAAGGGGGCAATGGTTACATGCGATACAAATTAGTTCTATTCAGGTTGGGGTATACCTAGGACCTTAATGTGATGTTGGTTGGAGTCCTAAGGGATTTACAAAGAGGTGGTGTGACTTAGTGTACATGGACCCTAAGGGCGTAGTTAAGTTCAGGAATAATGAAAGATTGTCGTTCCCCTATATGAAACACAAATCACCATAGACTTTCTAAGAGTAACTATGTGAGAGTGTTTGATAAAGGGTAGTCACTAAAAAAACTAAATATCTTGAGAAAGGGAATGATGGGGTTAATCTCATCATAGTTCCAAGTACTGCTGCGAGCCCTCCACCGGGTAGACCTCGGGAAAGTCCAAGATCAACCTTAAATCTCTATGTACAACTAAAAGTTAGTCAAGAGTAGTCTAATAGGTTGAAGGGATAACTTATCAATCTCACCAGTGTATGGGTTAGAGTGATTCGGGACTTGTTAGTCCTGGAACTGGAGACTTTGTGTGGTGATATTACCGACTAATTCGCCTGCGAGCTGAAGGCTCAGTGATGCATAAGATTTGAGGATGGGTTGGTCCTACGAGCTTGAGGCTCATATAGGTATTTTTATACCTGGTTCTGTTTGTGTGGTGGGTCATTCGGTACTGGTCCAGTCGGCACATCGACGAAAGTACGTTGACTTCGGTGAGTAGTGCAGGTTTTAGGGGAGACCAGTAGGATGTTTATACTGAGGTCGGGAAGACTATCCCCTAAACGCACACCCAACCATAAAGTCTGGCAATTGTTAGCAATAGTACGTGAGGGCTCCACTATTCTGTTCTTAGTATTGAGGCGTACGCAAGGTCTAGGCTTGGTAGTGTGCCTACCCGCATAGGAGTGGAGATACCCGCTCCACTGCCACCGTGAGCAACGACGATTAGTACCTGAGAGGCTAGCTATCTCCAAAAAGTGGGGAATGTTTGAAAGGTCTGTGCGCACAGAGTCGGGTGGGTGAGTTGCATTATAATCATTGCATTGCACCGCATAACATGACATATGTAGATAGTATAATTTGGTTTATGTTTCTAGACCTTCATCATATAAATTAGTATGAGCACTTTTATATGATGAGTTACCTGGAAACCTTAACTTATAAGTCTGTATGAGCATTCATATAAGTTAAGGTACGTTTCTGTGATGGTAGAGTAGTTGCTTTTACTTTCCTAGATTTAAACAACTTTTACTTACTGCTTTTGTACTGCACTTTATTACTGCTCAATACAACTGTTTTTTGTTGCTGCTCATGCTGGTATAGAACTGCTAGAATTATATATAAATTGTTAGATAGTGTCATGTCACCTGTTTTTGTCATTCTACTTTGTTGTCCTCCACTTCTTTCCTCCCGCGTGGTGCCTAAGAATCGCGAGGGTGAGGCGAGGATGGTAATGACTTAGTCTTTTGACTAACGATCGATGGACCATATCATTTTAGGAACGCGAGGAGATGCAGCGCCAGTTCGACTAGGAGAACCAGCAGCACGAGGAGGCAGGACTTGAGGAGCAATTACTGCGCACTACTACTACCCGGCGACAAGTTGATGGGTGTTTTTGATTTAGCTTCTGCATTAGTTGAGTGAGGGAGAGTTTTGTGATTTGAATTGTGTGAAATCCCAACATGCCGAGCTAAGACGCGGACGCCAAACACTGGTCGTTGGACTCTGGATCGTAGTCCGCCGTGTCTAGAACTATAACCGCGTGAGTCGTTGTCGTCAATGACAGAACCTTGAGGTTTGATCTGCGGCTTGTGAAGTGTGAGTCCTCATCTAGTCATCGAGAGCAAAAAAAAATTTCCTGCGCTACCCGCTCCCAGAGGAAGGAGCGCGGGTAGCACAGGAGCCCCACGATGAAGCTTTGCAAATCGTGTATTGCGATGATTTTTTCTTTTTTTTTGCTTTGTTTTTTCGCAACCGCTCGATCAAAAAATAAACATCCTGAATTTCACCCACTCCCGCTTTATAGAATGGTACCCCTATCAAATTATTATTCGATCGAGAGGCCGTCCAAAAAGAGTATTAGCCTAGGAAGCACTAGTACGGGTACCGAGTACCGGGTACGTATTCAGTACGGCGGTATGACAAAATTTTAAAATCAAGAATACGGGTACGATAAGATACATTGTATTAAATTTAATAAATATATATGCATATATCACAAATATAATTATAAATTCTCAAAACAATAAAACATGAAGCATAAATAATCAATGAAGTACAAGTCCATAACTAATGCAATATAACATGAAGTACTTAGACATAAGCTATTCATAATTATTTCAAATAAAACAATGTTCATCACTCATTTTCTTCGTCTTCTTCCATATTGTTGGAGATCAAGACAACTTCAATATCTGGCTCATCTAAAGACAAATTGGCAACCGTAAGCATGCCAACTCCATCAACAGGATTTGCCCATGCATCTCATTTTATATCCCACATTCTACTCCTTCCTTGAATGTAGATTTCGTTTCCTCTCGATAATAAGCGTAGATTACTATGCACGTACACAAAATCATCAGCTCGTTGTGGTAGAATTTTGTTTCTTCTCAATGAGTGAATGAATGCGTATGTTCTTCAATTTCTCTCGCAGCAGGACGATGAAGAAGGTTGACCTAACAACTTCAAAATAATTTTTTGTAATTTAGGTGCCGAAGTTCCATAGTAACTCCACCAAGTTTTGGGTAATAATGATGTTCTACTCTCCAAACTATCTGGTTCACTAAAAGCTTGACCAAATCCCGTGAACCTAGAGAACTCATTGATTACTATATTTCTCTCCACCACATTAGGAAAATATCTTCTTAAGCATCTATTCCACTCCAAAGAAATCTCCTCATCCGTATTTGGAGCAACTCTATTTGACCCTCCTTCAAGCCATTCTCGACTATAATACCTAAAAATAAAAATGTATAGTAAATAAATAAATCATAGTAAATGATTAATATCAATAAGAAAAAAATTACCTTGGATTAAGAGAATGAGTCATGCAATGTAGTGGTGTGTAACTCTTGGTCCATCGATCAACGAGGACATCATAAATTGCCTCATAAAGAGAGCAATGAGCTTCCAAGTCCGTCAACTTCTCGTATTTATATATTTCAAGCTTCACATTTTCTATCATTGAATCCTGCATGTCATATACAAGATGAAGATTATGTTTGTTTGTATCACAAACCCTAAGCATATCATATATGAGTCTTGTTATATCAAGGATCTTGTCCACATCATCCCACAATTTGTCACTATAAATGATGTTTTTAACCTCTAGAGCTTTCTCAGCATCATCTGCTCTATACATAGTCCATTCGGAACATCCAAGCATATTAAGCAAGCCCATCTTCACAAGTTTAAACCTCTTCAACATCACTATAGTGGAAGCAAATCGTGTCTCAGTAACTGCAAGTAACTTCAGTGAAACAAAAGAGTTATACATGTTCAACCTGTATTGATGATTCATTATGAAAGTCTTGATTGATTGAGCATTATTAGCCACATGATTTATCCATCCGTATTGCTTTCTAACTGTTGCACAACGATCAGTAATTGAGAAGCTTGACTTGCATTATGAAACGATAATATCTTGGGAGCCGGTTTGCATTTTTCTTCTTATGTAGCAACCAATTTTTGAATCTCTTTTAAATACTCTTGAGTTACTTTTGGGCATACCCTAATACCATTCTCGGATATTTTTAGCAAGTGACTCTTTACTATAGAATATGAGCCACTGAAATCTATCTCACAAAAATTGCATTTCCATTTTCTGTTTCCGCCACCAACTTCTCTACTATGGATAAGAGATACATAATCCCAAAGTGGCGCATTATCTTCCCTACTTGCATCATCAGAAATAAATCTATTCGTTGCTGAGGTAGAAGTTGAACCAGTGACACTAATAGGAGATTGTGATTGAGACATTGTTGCTGCAGTAAGAAAAAAGATGAAAAAAATGAAATGAACATTATTTAATATTCACAAATTACTGAATAAGAATTAACTATAATACGGAATGAACTAACATTCTAACAGACATGAACTATCACATTCACTAACAAATTAATTGAACTATAATACAATATTCAGTATTCACGAAGTAACAACACATTCACAAATTAATTTGAACTAACTAATTGAACTAACAACACATTCACAAATTAATTTGAACTAATTAATTGAACTAACATCACATTCACAAATTAATTTGAACTAATTAATTGAACTAACAACACATTCACAAATTAATTTGAACTAACTAATTGAATTAACAACACATTCACAAATTAACTTGAACTAATTAATTGAACTAACAACACATTAATTGAAGAAAAAGAAGACCTAACTGCGGAAGAGAATCGTCGAAGGCGCAGCATGCAGGATCGTCAAAGGCGCAGTCGTGCGGGAACGTTGAAGGCACGTGCGGGATCGTCGAAGGCCACAACGTACGTGATCGAAGAAGAAGAGGAAGGTCGGAGAAAGGATCGTCGATGGCCGTCGCTGCGGGAAGAAATGCAGAACGCGGGATTAGCGAAGAAGGAAAAGACGATGCGCTGCGGGAAGAAATGAAATGCGGAAACAAAACCCGACCGAAACCTAATAACCCGTATTAGTGCGTACCATACGCGTACCCGTACCGAAAACGTACCTGGTACGGGTACGGGCCTAAATAAGACGTATCTGTTCTTCGTAGGTATTAGGGCATGAATTGCAAAAGGAGAGGCAATTAATTTGTATGCTTTATAAATTCTTATAATTCAAAATAAGTAATTCAAAATAAGTAATATATATAATGATTTATAAAGAATGAATTTGCAGGAGCTACTACAGATGCACAAACAACAAGTGCACGGTGAAGAAGCGAGTGGAGCGGTCCTCCGACGACCCTTCCATCGTCATCACCACCTATGAAGGCCAGCATTGCCACCACACCGTCACCTTCCCTCGCGCCGGCGACCAATTAGCGGCCATGTCCCCGTCCTCTTCGTCGTCGCTCATGTATATTAATAATGCAACTTCCTCGCATCCACAACAACATCATCCATCTCTCCCCCCGCTTCCGGAGCTGGCGGTGACGGCGGCGCTTCCCAATGACGACGGCCTCTTGGGAGATATCGTCTCGCCGGGGATGAGGGGTCGTAGGCGCTAGTTCATCATTCAAATGTATTAAAATTTTAATCATTTATAAATATATGTATATATGTATATTAATTATTTAATATATATATATCTATATATATTGATTAAGATGAGGTGCATGCCCAGTGCATGTTACTTAGTAGTAGTAGTACGTACAGCATTATGGGATGTAGTTGTAGTCTTTTTTTTTTTAACTTGGAGGATAATTAATTAGCATTTGTCTTGATTATCCATCATTAATTAATTATTGGTCCCCCTCGTCCAGCCAGTATCCCAATCATAATAGTGATAGTGGCCCGATCTTACGACACACCCGTTCTTCGATTTTGTAATTCGCTACGATCTGGAATTGAGAGGATCGGAAGAGGGAGATGGAGCGGTTTTTTTTTTCTTTGTGAGAAGCGGAGAGGTCGGGAGAACATTGCGAGGAGAAAGGTTTTCTTGAACTCCTTAACATGATTCTTCCGATCGGTTATAAAAAGGATAGGATCGTTTTTTATTTAAAATGGACGGTCAAGATAAAACAGATGGCACAGAGGCCTCCTAATGCGCCGTCAGGACAGGCAAAGGAAGACACTATAGTAGTCTTGGAAAAAAAATATGAGCATTTATAATTATTATTTTAAAGCTGTAAATTGTAATCAAGATTTTTTCCGCTTTGATTTTAAATGGTCGGTGATTAGCTGTGTGATACGGTAATTATAAAGTTAAATTATGGATGCCGTTAAATTTTTGGTTTACGTGTGGTCTTATGAAGAAGAGAACTAACTGATGTTAATTTGCCGTTAAAATACTGCTCATGGACATGTGAAAGCTCATTCCACTTAAGTTGATGTTCATTTTGACGGTCAAATTTTTTTTTTTAAAAAAAAATTAGTTAAATTCAATTTCTGGGTATCTATAAATTTTTTTGATGAAGAATGTGTAGGAAAGATAATCAAGGCAGCCCACACTCATGTTATAAAGATAAGATTTCCAGGATTCACCTGCACAAGGAAGAAGATAAAGAAGGTAAGAAGCTGAAGAAAAGTAATGGGATCGAAAGTCGACTTTGACTGCCATGGCGTTTTTTTTCTTTATGCTGAAGTGTTGTAATGCTTATGTTAGTGCGCTTACCGTCAAGTTTGGAACGATATTCACGTTGCTCCAGTAGGGATATTTATAGGCGTAACCTTAAATTTCCGACGATGAATTATTGGATGCCTAACAGATCCAATCGAAACCCAATAAGAACCCGCTACCAATATGAAATATACTTCAACAGACCTATATTTATAAATGCTGCCCGCGTTCCTTCCTGTTTAAGAAAAAAGTGTGTTTTGTGTGAGTTTTTCCAGCTTTAGTATCACCCTGTACCACTGTTTTATTGAAATAAAATGCCAGTAGTTCTCCGTTTCTCTATATTTCCTACAGAATGGGACCCCAATCAGCAGGTTTGTTGGATTCTTCAAGATAATTTCAACGAGTTGTAAAAGTAATTGTTAGACCCCCGTTTTGCGATCGAATCAACTAAGGTGACCCCCGCTTTAGGATCGTGAGGATGTGAAATCTAATAGACATCATGATGGGCGTCACCGCGGGCTGCTCCCATGCAGATGGCCACCGGAGGCATTAGATCCCTCGAAGAATATTGCCTTCAAAGAGTACTTCGGCCCTTACATCCATCCTCCTAGAGAATTCTGGAGGTGTCATGTAAGTGGTATGCGAGGTCGTGCATGGGACCGGGTTCTTGCGGCCTATGCGCCATGGTATGTGTAATATATGGGGTATCATATGGTGCACGTGCTTGTGGAGAGGATTAATTAGTCCCACACCGCTTGTTTGGATAAAATTTTCGGACATCTTAAAGTTGGGACAACTCCTCCCTTCACCTTGGAGTTTAGGGAGTGAAACCACGCATTTTCCCTTCTACTCCAAAACCTCAAAAAAATAGCTAAAATTTCTCCATCAACATATAGGGTGCATATATAGTAGATGTACACAATCACATTTTGATTTTGCCGCAAACTTCTAGTCTTGATGAAGGTTCATGCCCATCTCTACTCGGACTTTGGCGATGAATTGATGGAGATTTGACAATGGCGGAATCAATATGGAAGCCTTATATTCATCCTCTTCATGTTGACAAGACTTATGTGAAACTTTTGGGCTTCTCTAGACAACATTGAGTTTTGCAGCGAGGAGGCAAATAGCAGCTCATCACGACCAAAAATTTTTAGGCCAAGACTGCGGAAAAAAAGAACCATCAGTACAACCAATGAGGAGTCATAAATTATGAGGGCCCCACACAAAAGTGTATGACACAAGTCAAAATTGTATGAGCACCACCTCTTTTGCAGACTTTTCATTGGTGCAAGACCATAAACATCCTCCGCGGTCCCGACACAAGTATTTCCCCATCACGACAACCTTATTTTTGCGCAGGATATAAGGGTTCCCTTGACTTAAAACATGAATACATACATTCAAAGTTGGGCATGAAATAGTTAGTGTGTAAGCAACACTAGAATATTAAAAACAAACATAATATAGCTAGCTATCATAGTAATTATCATTAAATTACATAATTATCAATGTGTACCCCAAAGTGAAAGTCTCATTATTATTTTTAAAATTTTCTGTTAAATTAGTATAAATTTAATATTTTTATTATATAATTAGATTAAAAAATTCGAAATCAAGAAATTTCTTTACAAATTAAAATACTCAAAATAATAATAATAAATTTATAAAATTAATCAGATAGCCTGAGGCCCTGAGCCCTGAAATAAGTAAATAACTAAACAAGTATAATTTTATAAAACAATATAATTGAAGCCCGGAAAGTGGAAATGCAAAAATAAATCCCTGATCTACGAGTCTTCCAGCTGTGGGCTGTCGGATGCTATAAAACCTCGCCGGAGCTGTTCTCTGCTCCGACGAAGTATCCATCTTACTCCACCTCATCGACTCTGATGCAGATGACATATCTGAGGAGCTCTAGGGCATCGCGGTATTGTGCCTCGCCACGGCCTCTCTCGTGCATTCTCTCAAACACCATTCGGGCGTTCGCCGCCGCCGCTTCTTCCCCTCCTTCGAAGGCTGTTGTCTACGAGCAACATGGCTCGCCCGATCGGGTTGTAAGGTTTCAAATCCCATCTTCTTTTCCTTTTGTTTAGTACGTTCTCTATTTATGGAGGAGAAATACAAATGTGAAATTAAGCAGCGATAGGTTATTTTTCTATGTAAAAATTGCAGTCTTTGTGTTAGTTGAAAGACTTACCCCCTGATAACATCAACCTCCCCACGAGGTGTGACTTTAGGTTATTTTTGTACAGTAGAATCCTTATTTTCTCTAGGGTAGCCGTGGTATGCTGAGATTTTTTTTGAGGACAACTATGGACCTGCATGATTCTTTTGTCTAAAGTGTTCTTTTTGCCTAAAACATTGTGTTGAGACAGTAGGATTAGTGTTTGCACCTGTTCAAATACTACAGTTTTTTCACAATGTGTTTACAGAAGCCACCACTCTTTGACTGCTTTCCAAAAAGTCTGCAAAAATAGTTTCCAAACAGATAAGCTCTATTGTCCCTGAAATTAGGTTTAGGGTCCGTTTGGTGCGGCTTTTTTGCTCCGATAAGCTTGAACAAAAATGCCACCATCATAGAATGTATGTTTGGCAAGACAATGGTTATGACCTCCGCAAAGAAAAGAAAACTAGTGTTGAACATAAAAATGGATGAAGTTCCTTAGGTGAGGTTGAGTGTTCACGAACGACAGTTCATAACACCGTTCAAAATTGCCACCACTGTGCCAAAAAGGATCCTTAGTTTATTGCGCATTTACTGCACACAGATCCTAACCTCCATCTTCCAAGTATTTTTTTTGGCTTTATATAATTTACTTCGCTTTTGCAGGTGTTAGCATTTATGTTTTTTGATGAATTATTAGTGTTTTATGAACAGAGTGGTTGATCTTCCATCAGTGGAAATAAAGGAAAATGATGTGTGCGTCAGGATGATGGCATCTCCGATCAATCCCTCAGATATTAATCGGATAGAAGGTTTGATGCTTTTATTCATAGAAAAATTTGTGCTTGGATGGGCTTGATTTGTGTTGGTCTTTGCTTAAAACCCTACAATGGTGGTTTGGATGGTCAAATGTGTGCTTCACTTAGGTCACTGAGTAAGTTTTTTGCTTTTCAAATTTGCACATATCATTTAACTTCCATTAAAAATAGCCAGCTAGAGTGCTCATGTAACCAGTCAATAACCTTTATTTTAACTTTGATATTTTATGCCCTTTTAGGCTATAAGCAATAGTTTTCATTTTTCACTATTAGTTTCTATTTTTTCTTTATTCCTAGTGAAGGATCAAGCGCATACCCAACTGCATCAAAAGTCCGGACTGTTGGAGAGGGCGCTACTTAATTTATTAAATAAGTAGCAAAGCGCCACGGGTCAAGTGAAGGAACGCCGTACCAAACAATCCCCCCCCCCCCCCGGCGTCTTGCACAACCCGTCGTCTCAGAGGTGGGGTTACCACATGGCCCACACGGCTCAGAGGTGGGGTTACCACATGTCCACGGTTGCCTGACCCACCGGACCCACACAGGTAGAAGGGAAAAATCAGGATTTAATAGCGCCCCCGGTCTTGAACCCGTGACCTCCTCTGATACCAATTGAAGGATCAAGCGCATACCCAACTGCACCAAAAGCCCGGACTGTTGGAGAGGGCGCTACTTAATTTCTTAAATAAGTAGCAAAGCGCCACGGGTCAAGTGAAGGAACGCCGGACCCAACACCTAGCCGTTTAATTACTTATCTTTCGTGTTTTTCGTGATGTCATGAAATAACATCTTTATGCCTACGAAGATGACCAAAGGAATAAAGGCATGTGTTTCCTTCACCTTTGGAAGTGAACTGAGAGTTCCTTTACAATCCTAATTATCATGCATTTGAATCCCTATTTATAACAAGTTTACTAAAAAATGAACTGGCAAAAAACAACTTGGAGAAATTTATAACTAGCATCAAAAGAAAGCAATGTTGTCATTATCTTCCGACATGGCCGAAATGCCGGTCGACATAAAATTTCATGGACAAAATGACAAGTTTTCGATATTTCTTTACAAAATATTATTTTGGAATATTTCATTTGATATATTCTCAATGGTCGTTATATTCGCCGATATATCAGCCGGTATATCCTGAGTTTATATCAGCTGACTTATTTCAATTTATGATGTGGCACAGACATCACACCTGCCCGTCACCCTGGAGTCCCACCAGGGGGCCCACCTTGGAGTCCACCAAGGTGGCTTTATCAGGTCCGCGGATTAGTTGGTGATGAGAGCGCTGGTGAAGGCCTATTTTCTAGGAGGTCCGGGAATCGAGCCCCGACCTCAACAACCTGCCGCATGGTGACGACCCCATGGCGCAGATCAGTTGGTGATGGGAGCGCTGGTGAAGGCCTATTTTCTAAAAGGTCTGGGGATCGAGCCCCGACCTCAACAACCTGCCGCATGGTTGTGAATCTATGACGGAGAGTTGGCTGGGGTGTACGGTCCGCGGACCTAATGAAACCGCCTTGGTGGACACCAAGGTGGGCCCCCTGGTGGGACTCCAGGGTGGCGAGCAGGTGTGATGCCTGTGCTGCATCAAGAAATTAATTAGATGAAAATCAGAAAAAAATCCAATCTATATTTCTTTAAAAAAGAAGAAAAAGGAAGCACACAAGCTACCTCCCAAAGGACTAGATAACAATATTGCGAAAAATCCTAGAATTAATACTAAAAGAAAACAAATTGATCGAAGAAGTAAATTTTGATACACAGTTAACCTTGATTTTCCCTTGAATAATATTGAAGGAAAAAGGGGATAAAATCGTATATGAAATCACATTCTTATAGTTTTTAAGAGATTTGATGAATGGAAATGATTGTGAAATATAAAGTTTGGCCTCAATCATGAATCAAATGAGGTTGTTACGAGTTTAGGAGGTCGATGTTTAAGGAGACGCCACATCGTATGGGGACTAAAATTATCTTGAGGGAGACTCTATTGAAGCATGTAAACTGTGTCAACAATGGCTTCTTTATCAGCTGCCTAAGCAGCGCTGCTCGACCAGGTAGGTTACTGAGGGTTCCTTGAGTCGTACAAAACTGCTACAACAATATTATGGATCTTCTCTGCTACCACAATATCACATGCAATTCAACTCCATGCACCTTTGATACCTCTCTGAAACAAACATCAACCACTCCTGCTGCATACAATTACGGTTACTACAACTTTACCCGTTACCACTTTGCGGGCAACTTTGCATGACAACTCGTCTTTCATCGACAAGCTTGTCTGAGTATTATCTGATGACTAATGATAATATTTCCAAACTATCATTTTATGACACTGTAATTTAGTTAAGATACTTTTTGTGATTTTCTGGAAGATTTATAAAAATAAAAACTCCTTATGCAATGAGGTAAGCACATATTTCCCATCTTTTTTGTTTCTTTTCTTACCCTTTTCTAGGTGCATCCTTCTATATGGATGATTTGGCTTTGGCATGGTTCTAATGGATCCACAGCAGCTGTCAATTTTGTTCATGGGATGTTTTCATCATGTCACTTTTGATTCCTCATCTTATATTGACCACCAAGTCGCACTTTCCAAGCTAAACCAATCCACATCCGTGGAAGCATGCTAAAGCATTTTTTCACATTGGCCAACCAAACAACATACGTCCCTTATAGTTTCCTTCTAAACTACTTTGATTCTAGTCTTCACCCCAATCTACGCTGTGAAGTCCAGATATTTCTACTGGTTTCCATCTCAAGCCATTAACCTTGTCAAACAATATGAGTAAAATTTTTTTGAGCTCCACTACCCCACCTTTTACCTAACCTAATCATCCATATGCCACCTCATTCCTTCCTTCACCAGGAATTACATTGCCAGCCCAAATACACAAAAATATCCGCCATTCCCATTTAAAGCCTAACCCCACCGAGATGCAAAATCATCTTGAGCTGAGATTTTACTTCAATTGCAATGAAAATTTTTCCCCAGTTACCATTTCAGGCAATGATAGCACCTCATCCTTTCTATTGTTGCTTAGATCAATAACACCTCACAAGACGAATATGCCCAAGCGACTTCCCTAATGAGTAACGACCCACCTCCATAACTACTGACTCACTTTCATTCTCACTTGTTATGCCACTCCACGCCCTTATTGACCATCCTCCCCTGCATGCTTTGCATCTTTGGTCAATCCACCACATCGATAATGACAATATCCATAACTTCAACTAATCTCGTATTGCCTCACCATCCAACCTGCCTCATCCTTCTCTGCCACTGAAGTAGGGCTGAACATATTATTCGAAACTCGAAAGTCGCTCGAAAATCGCTCGAAAATTGAGCCGAATCGGAATCAGTTAAAATTGATTCGACTCAATTTGACTCGAATCTGATTTCAAGTCGATTTCGAGCCAGCCCTGAATCGCTCGAAATATGATTCGAATCAACTCGATTTAATTAAAAATATTATGTTTTTAAATATATTCTTATTTTAAAATTAAAAATAATCAAATTTAAACCTAAATAAAAAAATGAAGACTTTAAGTGTTTCATTTGTCTAAATTTATAGGCTGTCAAATTTAATTTTGAGCCAACCAGGAATAAAGAGGAAAATTGCTTAATTTCGAGCCGACTCAATTCAAATTCCAGCCGACTTGGAATCGAGCCATTTCGAGTCAAGCCGTCGATTTCGATTTCGAGTCGATTTCGAGCCGAGCCAAAATCGCTCGAACTTGACTCGATATCAGCCCTAAACTGAAGTTCCCTTCACTTTTTTCGATCACACATTTTACCAAGATTTTTATGTACTCTTTCTCTCTTGTACACGACGTGCAATGACTCCAATAGCTCAACTCTGCAACTTTTGATTAATCCCAAATCACGAGCTTCTTCCACCGATCCAACTAATTGCTTTACAAGGTGCCACTGCGGTCACCCTCTGATGGACATGATGCAAACTTTCAGGACAACTCTAGTACAATATGCGATTCAGTCCCGCTCTTCACAACAATCCTCTTGGTGTTAACAACGTTGCGATAACCTGGTTCTGTAGACGCTTATCTGGAACAATTTCAGGTCCTCCTGGCTCATGTTATGCCATCTTTGTTGCCGAGCTTCGTGAGTTGCTTCGATTAGTCGTCGATTTTGAGGCTCCCTGTGTCACAACCCGCATTTTTCTCACTATTTATTAAATCAGAGTAAGAGAAAATCTACGCGCTGTGATGCCACGTCGAGCAGGGGATAACTGCCGACGTTCAGGCGACACTCCAAATCCTTTCAAATCATGACTTTATTGATTATAAAAAAAAAACTTGATTTATTTATGGGCCGTATCCCTCGGCTCAGTGGACCAAAGAGTCCACGGTTTCAAAACAGATTTTTATACGTAGCGGAAAATACTTCATTTATGCCAACATCCTAAATGAGCGCATAAGTGATCCCGAAGGACCCTTACGCTGAACCAAAACTCTAGTTTAATTTATACATATATAGGAAAAATCATTTGTTATACGCAAACAAGAAAGTACGCTAAGTGAGTTCTTTTTAAAAATCATGCTGATCATGCTTTATATACATAATATAGTTTTTACTTTTATAGTTTTTAAAGTAACTAGCAACCTAGCATAAAACTTCCCAGAGCAAGTAACTAAGTCCCCAAAAACAGGGTAGCAGTAAAAGTAAACATATCTAGTGCAAAGGTAAAAACTACCAGGGGCGTCACATACGACACTAACCCACTGGCAAGTACACATGTCTGTAAGAAAACAGTAAAACTACCTCACTATGACTCAAGAGAGTCTCAACAGCCAACAGAAAGGAAACCTCCAACAGCACCACAGCAAGCCACCTACTGGCTACTGTCCTGAACCTGAGGCATTCAGAAAAGTAGAACACCTCAGAGCAAGGAAAAAGGAATGCAAGTGCTAAAAAGGAAAGTAAGGTAGAAACAGGTAAAGTGAAGTAAAGGGAGTACAACTAGAGTAAAACAACAATGCCCTAGGAAGGGCGAAAAGCAAACCTGCACCAAGTGCGGGTAAACAGCAACTACTCTGCCTAAAAACCTGCAGAGTCAACATGGCCATGATGCCAAAATGCTGCAACACCTACGGAAGAGACGCCTAACACCCTAAACTGTGAGAGGCGGCAGTAGCAAAAACAAGAAACTGGGAATCAGGTTGGAGGCGTTCCAAATCGCCCAACCACTAATTCCAAGTCAACAAATTGCTCAAGGGTTGACACGTGAAGGCACAAAAGACCCATCACTCACTTGCCCAGAAAACTACTCGGGTCAAGGTAAAGAGTGTGGTCAAGGCTACATCACGCCACACAACCCATAAAAGAGCCATCCACCACCACTACTGACCACAACCCACGATTCGGCCTTCGAAAGGTAACAGCCGACAAGGGACTCTCGATACACGAGCAAAACACTCGGGGAGAAATCAACGCTAAGGGATTAGTCGTTGCGATTACGCAACGCCGCTGCGAGTGAGTACACTCACTCGATCCTAAGCCTAGCGTACAAGCACCGACATCGGGTCGCACGATTTAAAAGACGCACGACCATAGGCCGTGCGTGCACAATTACACCTAAACGCCTCCAATAGGCAAACTAGGCAAAATTCCCAAAACCTAGACCTACACCTAGGCCTAACATAAACTCAACCCGACGCTAACCCATATCTACGCGACACACCTACCGCGACGCCGTCCTAAATCGGAAGCTACTAGCGGGAGGGTAGAAATCCTAATTTTTCTAGCGCGTTCCAATGGGGATAAGGGTTAGGAGGAAGTTAAATCAACAAATTTTAATTGCAATAATACATGAAATTACAAGGAATTGAACAAACGAGAGGCCAAACGGCGAAAAGAGGGGAAGCACTTGCCTTGCTAAATCACCAAAAATTTCGCCGGCACAACGGCGCTATGGCGGACGCCCAAAAATTCCGGAAAGCTCCCAACAATTCACGCAATACCAAAAACCTATGAGATTATCATCTAATCAACAAAATGAGCAAGAAAACCTAAAGAAATCCAAACAAAAATCAAAACGGAGATCCAACGGAATCATGGAGGAAAGGGCGAATAGAATACCTCGGCTCGTAGGCCTCGGCGAGGGGAACGCGGATCCGGGCTCGGATCGGAAGGAGGGGGCCGGGGCGGCCGGCGGCGGGCGGCGGAAGGGGGCCGGCTAGGGCGGTTTCCGCTCGGTCGGGCTCGTACAGGGAGAGCTGCGGTTTTTTTTTTTTCTGATTTAAGGGGGCCGGCTGCTTTCAATCTCTAATGAAGGGGGGGGGGGGGTTTGATTTATTAAAAACCTAATGTAATTAACCTAATAACTACTTAATTATAAAACTTAATTATATAAATTATACTAATATAATAACTAACTAATTTAACTTAATTACACACTAACACACATAAATATAAACATACTAACACCCATACATATATGTATACATACTACACGAACGCCGACACGCACGCGCAAACATACTCAACCCCGCGCGCACGCACACGCGCGCACGCATACGCAAACATTATTAACCTCACACGTACAACACGCACACCAAACAATAAACCACACCGGCTCGCACGAGTCGCGCGCCACGCGACACATGCGCCAAGAGACATGCCGTCACATAGAAAAATGACGACTCGCACAAATTAACTACCGCCAAAACGACGCGAAAACGCGACGTCTTCGGATTTCGACCAAAATCGCACCGTAGCTAAATACCCGGGCTACGAGAACAACGGCGAAGTCAAAAACGACTTCCGATGAACAAAACTCGAGCTAACCTCGCCCGAAGCCAAACACGAGAATTCCCTGAAAGGCTCAACCGGGTCTCCAAAACAGACACCGGCTAGCTGGGGAAACCCGCAAACAGGCTAAACCTCTAAGAACACCTAACGAGGTACTCTAACAACGGCTCGAGACGGAAAACGTCAACGTAACGCCGAAAAAGGATTTAAATAAATCGACGAAAATTCGGGGGCGTTACAGTCACTCCCCCTAACAAAAAGTTTCGACCCGAAACTTTGCGAGAACTACTCCTACAACAGAAGGAAAGAAACAAACTACTAGAAAGGGAACGTACCCGACAACTCAGGGGAACAAATGAGGGTGGGCCTCCCTCATAGCCGACTCTAGCTCCCAAGTCGCGCTCTCCAAATCCTGATTCTTCCAAAGAACCTTCACCATAGGAATAGACTTCGTCCGCAACACTCGAGCTTGAGCTTCCAAAATGCGGACCGGCACCTCGACATACGAGAGATTTGGCTCCAACTGGGGCACAGCGTCCAAGACTTGCCCACTGCTCCGCACACACTTCCGCAATTGGCTCACATGAAAGACATTATGAACCCCCGGGAAGCTAGCTGGCAGATCCAGCCTATAAGCAGCCACACCAATACGCTCCAAAATCCTGAACGGGCCCACAAATCTCGGATCCAACTTCCGATTCTTGCCGAACCTCTTCACTCCTACCATCGGAGATACCTTCAAGAAGACCAAATCATCCACTGAAAATTCTAAATCAGACCTACGCCGATTGGCGTTCTTCTCATACCTCTCCTGAGCAACTCGAAGCTTCTCCCGAATAAGTTTCACGGAAACCTCCATCTCTTCGAGTGCATCAGGACCCAAAACAGGCCTCTCACCGGCCTCGGCCCAAAACAGAGGGGTTCTGCAGCGCCTCCCATACAACGCCTCGAAGGGAGCCATCTGTAGACTCTCTTGGTAGCTGTTGTTGTAGGCAAATTCCATGAGCCGCAAACGCTCATCCCATGCACCTCCATGATCAAGAATATAGCACCGGATCATATCCTCCACAATCTGATTCACACGCTCGGTCTGCCCGTTGGTCTGCGGATGGTAAGCTGTGGAATACCTCAAATCAGTGCCCAAACCCTCCTGCAAACTCCTCCAGAAACGCGATGTGAACCGAGAGTCTCGATCTGAAACGATGCTAACTGGAACGCCGTGCAATCTGACGACCTCATCCAAGTACAACTCAGCAATCTTCTTCATCGAGTAATCGATCTTATAAGGTACGAAGTGCGCACACTTCGTCAATCGGTCCACGATCACCCAAACAGAATCAAACCCCCTCGGAGATCTCGGTAAGCCTGTAATGAAATCCATCGAGATGCTTTCCCACTTCCAAGTCGGGATCTCCAAAGGTGCCAACTTGCCACCAGGCCTCCCATGGTCGGCCTTCACCCGCCTGCAAGTGTAACACTCCGAGACAAAACGAGCTATATCACCCTTCATCCCATACCACCAGGCGATCTGCTTCAGATCATGGTACATCTTCGTAGATCCCGGGTGGTAGGAAACACTGGATCCGTGAGCCTCTTTGCAAATCAATACTCTGATGCCTCCAACTGCGGGGATGCAAAACCTGCCGCGGTACTTCAAAGTACCCGCCTCGTCGATGGAGAAATCTGGCAACTCTCCCCTCTCAGCCCTGAGGTACAAGTGCAACAAATCCGGATCCTCTTTCTGATGCAATCTGGTGAGAGAAATCCATGACGGCTCTGCCACTACCAAACTGCTCTGCAACTCACAGCGTCCTGCGGTGATATCCATCAATAGAAACTCCTCCACTAAACGATCCGCGGTGAGATTGAAGACTTTCCCCGTCTTCCGGCTCAAGGCGTCGGCCACCACATTGGCCTTGCCCGGATGGTACTGAATCTCAACATCATAATCAGCAACATACTCAAGCCACCGCCGCTGGCGCAAATTCAGCTCCTTCTGAGTGAACACGTACTTCAGGCTCTTATGATCGGTAAAGATCCTGCACTGGGCCCCATAAAGTAAGTGTCTCCACAGCTTCAAGGCAAAAATCACCGCAGCGAACTCGAGGTCGTGCGTAGGATAGTTCCGCTCATGAATCTTCAACTGACGAGACCCATAAGCGATCACCTTCCCCTCCTGCATCAACACGCCACCGAGTCCAACGTGCGAGGCATCCACGTAAACGTCATAGTCCTGTCCCTCCGCCGGTAAGGTCAACACAGGGGCAGAACATAACCTGCTCTTTAGCTCCAGAAAGGCCTCCTCGCACTTATCACTCCAAACGAACGCCGCATGCTTCTGCGTCAGCTTTGTCAAGGGCGCTGCCAAGGTAGAAAAGCCCTCGACGAATCTTCTATAATAGCCGGCCAACCCCAAGAAACTCCTGATCTCCTTGGGTGTGCTCGGCCTATGCCAATCCATCACTGCCGAGATCTTCTCCGGGTCCACTGAAATACCATCTTTGTTCACCACATGACCCAGGAAGGAAACCTGAGGCAACCAGAACTCGCATTTGCTCAGCTTGGCATACAACTGATGATCCCTCAAGGCGGATAACACCAACCGCAAATGCTGATCATGCTCCGCCGCATTCCGAGAATAAATCAGAACGTCGTCAATGAACACGACGACAAACTTGTCCAGAAAGTCCTTGAACACCCGGTTCATCATGTCCATAAATGCTGAAGGCGCATTGGTCAGCCCAAAAGACATGACCAGGAACTCGAAATGACCATGCCTCGAACGGAAAGCCGTCCGTGGAACATCCGACTCTCGGATCCTAAGCTGATGGTAACCCGAACGGAGGTCTATCTTCGAAAATACTGAACTGCCACGCAACTGATCAAATAAGTCGTCGATTCTGGGCAGTGGATACCTGTTCTTGATGGTGACTTTGTTCAACTCTCTATAGTCGATACAAAGGCGCATCGAACCATCCTTCTTCTTTACAAAGAGAACCGGAGCACCCCAGGGCGACGAGCTTTGCCTTATGAAGCCCTTCTCCAATAACTCATCAAGCTGAGTACGAAGCTCCTCCAGCTCTCGCGGGGCCATTCGATACGGCGCCTTGGCAATCGGACGCGTACCAGGCTCCAAATCAATCACGAACTCCACATCCCTGTCTGGAGGAAGACCGGGAAGATCGCTAGGAAACACGTCAGGAAACTCTCGCGCAACCGGAATCTCATCCAACAGCGGCACACTGCTAACAGTCCCCAACACTGAGACTAAACAAGCAAAACAACCAGCAGGAAAAACCCTCTGAGCACATACCGCAGCAAACGCCGGAGAGTCCCGACGCGAATCACCGAAAACACTCCCGGGCTGACCGCTGTCCTTTCTGAAATCCAAGCGCTTTCCCCTGCACTGAATCACTGCATCATATCGGGACAACCAGTCCATACCCAGGATGACATCGAAATCCTCTAAGTCCAACACTTTCAGATCAGCCTTGGCCAGATAATCCCCCAACAAAATAGGGCAGTCCAGAATGCCCTGATCTGACGTCACGGATTCACCCGAGGGGAACTTGACGCAAAAGGCACCACCGACACGATCAAGAACCCACTGGCACCGCTCGACAAAGGCCCTAGCCACAAAGGAGTGGGTAGCACCTGAGTCAAACAGAACGCGGGCCCAGCGGTTCCTTACCTTAAATTTCCCTATACACAAACAAAATATTAAACGCACAAGCAATTAACAAAGCAATAGCAACACTAAAACTGCTACAAAAGAGAAAGCCAAGCGAGGGGGGGGGGGGGGTTTACCTGAAATGACCTGCGTCGAAGTCTCAGCCTCCGCTGAAGATACCACATTCAGCTTCCCTTTACCCTTGTCCACCGGCTGAGGCGGAGGTAAAGCCTGGAGCGGAACGGCATGTAGAGCGGACTGAACCTGAGGGCACCTCGACTTAATATGGCCCTTCTGGCCACACTGGTAGCAAACACGATCCCTGGACCAGCACTGAGCAGCCTCGTGACCGGGTCGCTTGCAGACAGGACAAGGAACATCCCTCCTAGGAGCACCCTGGATAGCATGCACATGCTCCTTCTTCTGGACCCTTGCCCTCTTGAAGCACCTCTCAGCTGGGTGGCCCGGATGGCCACAGAAACTGCACACTACCTTGCTCTTCTTCTCAGAAGCAGCACCAAGAACCTGGGGACCCTTTTCCTCAACTGACCTCCTCTTCTCGTTTCTCGCCTGCTGACCACGCTGCTTCCCGTTCTCGATAGCCTCTACCTTCAAAGCGGCCTCAACTGCTCCCGCATAAGTAACTGCGCCGTGAGCGACCGCTAGCTGCTGAACGTCGCTCCTCAGGCCACCAAGAAACCGCTTCACCCTGTCCTCCTCGGAGCTCACCAAGCTAGGACCAAAACGACTGAGTTTGCTAAACTCAACCTCGTAATCGCTGACGGAGAGCTGCCTCTGCTTCAGATGAATAAAGTCATTCATCAGTCTGTCTCGCTCTACTGACGGTAGAAACTTCCTCATCAGGATCTCTTTGAAGGATGCCCAAGTACATCCTCCCACCATGCCTTCCTTCTCTCGCATCCACCAGCTCTTCGCTAGCCCCTTCAGCTGATAGGCGGCTAACATCACCTTCTGGTCCTCAGTCACCCCGGAGTAATGAAACATCTCCTCCATGGTGATCATCCAGTCATCCAGTACCATAAAGTCCGCCTTACCATCGTAGGTAGGAGGTCGCAGCCGCTGAAACTGGGAGATGAACGCCATCCCGGGGGGCACCACCACTGGAGGCACGAGAGGAGCAGGAGGGGCAGGAGGGGCTAGAACAGCTGTACCCACGGCGGGGTCCTGAACTCCCGGAGTCTGACCCGCCGCTCCGGATAAAAAGGACTGCATCTGGGCCTGCAACTCCACCACCTGCCTTGATAAGGCCTCGTTACTCTGCCTCAGGCTTTCCACCAACGCATCACTTTGGGCACCAGAGGACTCACCCTCAGACTGGGGAGTCGACCTCGTTACTCTACGCTTCGGCGCCATGCTAAAAGAAACAAACATCACAATTATTAGAACGCACTTTAACTACTAGAACGAACAACAGACACGTACAGACAATATGTACATAAATATGATCTTCTACTGCTATATTTGCTCTGGGATTTTATTTTATTTAATACAAAAGGAATGATATGCTTAGCCTAAGATGGTTCACCACCATCACACTAACTCTTGTGCCTAGATCGGGAATGCATGAATTATATTATTTTTGACTCAAAAAATTATGTGTGTACACATGTCATCCTGCACGTCTTTAGCTTGGCGCGTTGTGCTTATGCAATGTTATGCTATGTATGAATATGTTATGCATTCTAAAAAGGCCATAGTGCATGCCATGGCGGAGTACACATGAAAATGTTATACATCCCATAATACATAACATTCTCATGCAACTAAAAAGAAAACGTGCTAGTCGCATCCATGCGGTGAGGTTATGCACCCCATAATACATAACCCTCGCATGTTGCCCCTATGGTGGATCCATATACAACCACATATTATGTATCGTAAAATACATAATATGCCCCGTATACTTCATGTTATGCTTATGAGTGTAGTGCAGTGTTCGTGCTTCAGCCAAAACGTGCCGATGACTTCATTCTAATCAAGCATCTGTAAACACTTCAACTTCTAGTGATTGGCCGTTTTTGAAAATGATCTCACGGCCTGGTGCCTTTTTGAGATACCGCAGCACTCTAAAGACCTCCTGCTGATGACGAACGGAAGGAGAGTGCATATGCCTACTTAGGACTCCCACATCATACGTAATGTCAGGGCGAGTATGGGACAAGTATATGAGACGTCCAACCAAACGTTGGTATTTTGAGACATCCACTTTTTCTCCATTAGCATCTGCATCAATTTTGTGATTAGCCTCAATAGGTGTGTCCATGGGTGCACACCCAAGCATCCCAGTTTCTTCAAGAAGATCCAGAGTATACTTTCTTTGGGAGATGAAAATCCCCTGTTGAGACCGCACCACTTCAATTCCCAAGAAATATTTCAACTTTCCCAGGTCTTTAACTTCAAATTCTTTGCTCAGTTGCTCCTTCAGGTATGTGATCCCCTCCAAGTGGTCCCCGGTAATGATAATGTCGTCCACATACACAATAAGAATAGAGACCTGGACACCCTTTCTCTTAATAAAGAGTGTGTGGTCAGCATGACTTTGAGTGTATCCAAGTTGAAGCATGAACTTGTAAAAGCGTCCAAACCACGCTCTCGGAGACTGTTTCAAGCCGTACAGGGATTTTAGAACCCGACACACCTTTCCCTTGGACCCTTTGATAACAGAGCCCGGTGGAATATCCATGTAAACTTCCTCCTCCAGATCGCCATTCAAAAAGGCATTCTTGATACCGAGCTGAAGTAGTTCCCATCTACGGCTTGCAGCAACCAAGAAAAGCACGCGGATAGAGTTCATCTTCGCAACAGGAGCAAAGGTCTCCTGGTAGTTGATACCCTGAGCCTGGGTATATCCCTGAGCCACCAAACGAGCTTTGTACCGCTCCACTACACCCTCGCATGTTGCCCCTATGGTGGGACTTAATAATTGCTATGAGTTTGGTCAGCCTGTGCAAACGCCGACTTCATTCTAATCGAAGTGTTTATACAACCGCATGCACATGGGCTCAGGACGGATGGCCCTAGTGTGATTAAACCCCACAAATCTATCGTCTGTCTCATACAAAAATGTTTAAACGATGTGCAAGGAGTTATGTTTTAACTACAAAGAGCAAAATATTCTCGATCTTCATTGCAAAAGGATTTTCTATCTGGACATGAACGTCCCTGATGATGAGCGAATTGGGTGAAGCAGGAGCCAACATCGATCTCCCTTGGAGCTTGAGGAAAAGTTCATTTTGGAAGACGAGAATGATGTTATAGGGTTCATGCCTAGTTATTGTTACGGGCTTAAGCAGCCACAGTTCCAGCTCCATAGTATCCCCGCATCTCCACCTCCAATCACTCCAACGATTACTAACGTTCTACGGATTTTCGTGTAACAGAGACATTGTAATCACTCCTTCGCTAACTTGCCTTTGTATTCTTTGATGACAAACTGATCTATTAGACTATTACCCACTCTGTCCACCCAAATGGAACATATCATCTTGGTTCTCAAATTGATTCTCTCTACCAGTTTTTGACCGATTGCGTCGATCCTTCCAAAATCACTGTCATTATTGAGTGGTCCATACCTAGTTCTTGACCCAAACTCCGTGGTTTCCTCGGCTTTACTGATATTATTGACGTTCCATGTGCGTCTACACTAATTTTGTTGATACATTGACGACGTTACACATTGACACATTCCTATGTAATTGTAATTCCAAACTATCTTTCATCAACTTAATAGAACATTAGCACATAAAGCCAACCTCCAACTTCTTGACTTTGTTTCAAAATTTATTATCCACGTTGATGCCTTAGGAGGCTACATTGCTGCGAGTTTAACCTAATACAATCACCCTCTGGCATTTTGCATCCACAAACTCTCCTAGAATACAAGCGACCTCCACTAATCCACTTCCTAATAGAATTTGTTCATAAATGAGAACATCACCTCATGTCCCAAGACTTAATCATCTGCACTGATCATTATAACTTGCAACATTTGCTCCAACAACCCATCTCACATATCTATAAGCTCAATTAAGAAAACCAAGTTGTTAATGGTCTATTCCATTCGGATGCCAACCTCTTCTCACCATCACGTATATGCACTCAGTACTTCCAATTTTTCATCTCCACCACAACAATCTTTTGCAGTAATCACGACCATCGACAATTTAGTGTTGGCATTAATCCCGACCTGACAACTTCTATTTTTATCTAGTTTATGTTGCGACCATTTCTTCCTGTCGACATATTCCTCTCTCAACTATGATATTTTAGTAGAATAGATCGATAATAATATAATGAGTTTGCCCTAAACCGGGCTTACATATTTATAGGCTAGAAAAAAGAATAATATAGATATATTTAACTCTCCCCCTCAAGTTGGGAATAGATATTGATCATTCCCAACTTGTTTGTGCTGTCCTTGAAGTTATCGCTGCATAAACCCTTGGTGAAGACGTCCGCAAGCTGGTCGAATGAGTTCACAAAAGGGGTGCAAATATTTCCTTTGTCTAGGTGATCCTTAATGAAATGTCTATCAACCTCCACATGTTTGGTTCTATCATGTTGCACTGGATTGTGCGCAATACTGATGGCAGCTTTGTTGTCACAGTAGATCATGATAGGGTTGTTCCCCTGAAGACCAATATCACGAAGAAGAGTCTTCAACCACAATCCTTCACAAACACCTTGTGTCATAGCCCTATACTCTGCCTCTGCACTTGACCGAGCTACCACATCCTGCTTCTTTCTCCTCCATGAAACGAGGTGCCTCCCACAAAGGTGCAGTACCCTGTGGTTGATTTTCTATCGTCTTGGCTACCGGCCCAATCAGCATCTGTAAACACTTCAACTTCTAGTGATTGGCCGTTTTTGAAAATGATCTCACGGCCTGGTGCCTTTTTGAGATACCGCAGCACTCTAAAGACCTCCTGCTGATGACGAACGGAAGGAGAGTGCATATGCCTACTTAGGACTCCCACATCATACGTAATGTCAGGGCGAGTATGGGACAAGTATATGAGACGTCCAACCAAACGTTGGTATTTTGAGACATCCACTTTTTCTCCATTAGCATCTGCATCAATTTTGTGATTAGCCTCAATAGGTGTGTCCATGGGTGCACACCCAAGCATCCCAGTTTCTTCAAGAAGATCCAGAGTATACTTTCTTTGGGAGATGAAAATCCCCTGTTGAGACCGCACCACTTCAATTCCCAAGAAATATTTCAACTTTCCCAGGTCTTTAACTTCAAATTCTTTGCTCAGTTGCTCCTTCAGGTATGTGATCCCCTCCAAGTGGTCCCCGGTAATGATAATGTCGTCCACATACACAATAAGAATAGAGACCTGGACACCCTTTCTCTTAATAAAGAGTGTGTGGTCAGCATGACTTTGAGTGTATCCAAGTTGAAGCATGAACTTGTAAAAGCGTCCAAACCACGCTCTCGGAGACTGTTTCAAGCCGTACAGGGATTTTAGAACCCGACACACCTTTCCCTTGGACCCTTTGATAACAGAGCCCGGTGGAATATCCATGTAAACTTCCTCCTCCAGATCGCCATTCAAAAAGGCATTCTTGATACCGAGCTGAAGTAGTTCCCATCTACGGCTTGCAGCAACCAAGAAAAGCACGCGGATAGAGTTCATCTTCGCAACAGGAGCAAAGGTCTCCTGGTAGTTGATACCCTGAGCCTGGGTATATCCCTGAGCCACCAAACGAGCTTTGTACCGCTCCACTACACCATCTTGGTTTTGTTTAACTGTGTAGACCCAACGGGATCCGACCGTTCGCTTCCCTAGAGGAAGGCTCACCAGCTGCCATGTTTTATTCTTGTCCAAGGCACGCAGTTCCTCCTCCATTGCCGTTTTCCATTCAGGTATTTGAACAGCCTCCTGCCATGTCTTAGGGATAACAATAGATGAAAGAGAAGAAATAAATGCTTGATGTGCCTGAGAAAGGTGATCATAACGAATGTAGTTGGCAATGGGGTGATTAGTGCTACCCTTCTTACCTATAAGATGGGCAAGAGGAATATGAAGGTCATCATCTGAATCTGGGCTGGAGACAGTCACCGGTACTGGCGAAACATCCTCAGTCTGCACTTGCTCAACAGTCGTAGGACGACGAGAGTATGTGTATATTATCAGAGGAGCGGCGGTGGAAGGAACGGGAGCAGGTGGAGGAATAGGATGAGTGTCAACAATAGGGACGGGAACAGGAGAAGGAATATGATGAGGAGCAACAATAGGGAGCGAGGAGTCGATCAGCTCATCACCAGTGCTAGTCTTCTCCCCCTGACGAGAATCAAAGTACGACTCCCCCTCACGAAAGGTGACATCGACAGTACAATAGTACCGACGTGTCGGATGGTGATAACACCGATACCCTTTGGTGGTAGAGGAATAACCAACGAAAACACACCGAAGAGACTGCGCATCGAGTTTTTCACGATGCGGGCTATGGACATGAACAAAACACACGGAGCCGAAGATACGAGGGGGAAGATGAGAGGTATGGACAATGTGCGTTTTTTCGAGACGAGATAGGGGCGTATCAAACGAGAGAGCACAGGACGGAAGACGTTTAATGAGATGCGCGGCTGTAAGAATAACATCCCCCCAGTAGGATTTAGGGAGGTGCATAGAAAGAAGTAAACACCGGGCCACCTCCAGCAACTGCCTATTCTTTCGTCCGGCCACCCCATTTTGAGTGGAGGTGTGGACACACGTAGTTTGATGGATGATGCCATGGTCCGCAAGATAGGCCCCAAAGGCACCGCGAGCATCATATTCTCCACCATTATCACTACGTAACACGCGTATTTTGCCTCCGAATTGTTGGACCACCATCTTATGAAATTTTTGAAAGCACAAAAAAACGTCACTTTTCTTTTTAAGCATATAAACCAAGTAGTGCGGGAGTAACAATCAATAAACATTACAAACCATTTATAGCAAGATAAAGAGAGGACACGGGATGAACCCCAAATATCAGAGTGAATAATATCAAATGACTACAGACTAGGAACAGACAAATGAGTAGAACGACGACGAACATGTTTAGACTGTTCACATGCATCACAAACAAAAGACTGAAGTAAATGATGAAAGACAGGAAACAATTTAGTAAGATATAAAGGAGAAGGGTGGCCAAAGCGCTGATGCCATCGTCGAAGATCATCAATAGTCGGAGATCTGGTGGAAGAGAGAGCACTGGGAGAAGACTGGTTCAGCAAGTACAGGCCGCCAACATTCCTACCACTGCCAAGTGTCCGCCTCGTAGCCAGATCCTGAAAAACACAAACATCATGAAAGAATGTCACAGAACAGTGTAATGAGTTAGTCAAGTGACTAATAAAGAGTAAATTTCTGGGAAAAGAAGGGACATGCAAAACAGAGGAAAGTGATAGGTCAGGAGAACATGAGACTGTCCCTTTGCCAGCAATGGCAGAGAGAGAGCCATTGACAGCAATAACCTTATCACGACCAGAGAGGGGAGTGTAGGAGGTAAAACCTGAGGCAGAATCGGCCATGTGGTCGGTCGCACCTGAGTCGATGATCCACTCGGAAGGGGTGGAAGACACAACATGAGCACTGGACAGACCTGAAGTGGCAACAACAGCGTGAGAGGAAGCAGAAGTAGAGTCAGTGTGGGAGTGCAACATGCGGCGGAAGGCCTCTAACTCGGCCACAGACAAACCACCAGAGGTGTCCTCCAGAACCTCAGTAGAGTGTGCAGAAGACTGAACACGGTCAGCAGAAAAATGACCACCTCCACGATATCCACTTCTACCACGAGTACTAGAACCTCGACCGGATGGAGCAAGGTGCGGATGCAGGCGAAAACAGGAGTCTTTGATATGGCCTTTTTTCCCGCAGTGACTGCAAACAGGAGGGGGGCCGCGAGAAATCCTAGCGAGCGCAGAGTGGTCAGTAGTAGGTCCAAGAGTGCGACGACGGTTCTCATCACTGAGGAGCATGCTGAATGCCTCCTGAAGGGAGGGAAGAGGCTCACGATGGAGAACATGCAGTCGAACAACATCAAACTCCATGTTAAGGCCCATAAATAAGACGTGAACACGAAAGCGGTCTTTATCCTTCTGAAGAGCCACTGCATCAGTCGTACAAGCTGCAATTAAGGTATTAAAGAAATCCAACTCCTGATAAAGGCGCTCAAACTCAGAATAGTAGGCAGCAACGGGCATAGTTCCCTGTCTCAGTTCCAGAACACGACGAGTGAGCTCATATACCTGCATCGAACTGCCTGCCTGGGAGTAAGTATCACGGGCTCTCGTCCAAATATCGTATGCGGAGTCCAATAACATATAACTCCGATACACCTGAGGAGACATCGAATGAAGAAGCCACGAGACGACCAAAGAATTGTCCGCATCCCATTTGCGCCACGAGGGATCAGAACGTGATGACTCAACGATAGTACCATCAATAAGGCCATATAACTGGTGGCTGCGAATCGCATGTTGAGCCGCCCTAGACCATTCCAGGTAATTTATGTCATCCAAGACAACAGTAGTAATCTTCAATGACTGGCCATGACTCCGAGGAGGATCACCCGAGGGACTATGCAAAGTATCCGATCGGGTGGCCGGGGAACCGGGAAGAGCACCAGATTGAGAAGCAGGAGACAAAGTGGATTGAGCATCCATAGTGGAGAACAATGATCTCAAGTGGAAAAGGAGGACATCCTACGGGTGTGGGCTAGATCTGAAAGCCGAAGAGAACACCCGAGGAGGAAAGGGAGGCGTCTCCGGCAGCCCCCATGGAGGGAAAAACGCCCTCCGATCACGCCCTAAACCGGGCGAGCGAAGCGGAGAGAGGCGGAGTTTCTTGCGCTCGGAGAGGCGAGCGAAGCGGGCGATGCGAGCGGAGAGAGTGGGAGAGACGGGAGGATCGAGCGGCGGAGCGAGCGGGAGAGACGGCGGATCGAGCGACGGGCGGGAGATGCGAGCGAGCGAGCGAGCGGCGGAGTTTCCTGTCCTCTGATACCAAGTAGAATAGATCGATAATAATAATGAGTTTGCCCTAAACCAAGCTTACATATTTATAGGCTAGAAAAAAGAACAATATAGATATATTTAACTATTTTTGCTATTCTTCATCGATAACATTATTGACGATCGTTCAGGATTTCTTGACAGAATCCCACACATCTGCTAATCATTCTTTTAGGCTCTGTTTGGGACAGCTCTGGCGGATTGAAAAGCTGCTGTCCGGATAGAGCTGTTTTAAAATAGATCTTTGGGGAGCAGTTTCGAAAAGCTGCAGAGTGTTTGGGTGTTCTGTGCAGAAGTGCGCTCGGAATCGCCGGAGGAAGGACGTCGGGGGCTCGGAATCGCCGGAGGAATGCCGTCCGGGGCTCGGAATCGCCGGAGGAAGGCCGTCCGGCCTCTGAGCATGTTCCAACTGAAGAAACCATTAGATTTCCAAAACCTGTAAGAGAGAAAGCTATTTTGCGGGAGCAGAAGCTGGGGGGCAGGAGATTTCTGAAAAGCTGCAAAACAGCTCCGGCGGATTGAAAAGCTCTTCACAGGGAGCTGTCCCAAACACATATAAAGCAGCTCTGGCGGCTGGAATAGAGATTTTCCAACCGCCAGAGCTGCGCCAAACAGACCCTTAGTGATCTTTGCGTAGAGCGTTTTGACTATAGGTTGCTTAATGCATTGTCTGCTAACAAACTAAGGTGGATAATCAATCTTATATTGAACTATTACAACTTTGCCCATACCATGCACTGTTTTTGGAAAACATTTGTATAAATTTTACCGCTTGACTCCCTAGTTCTATAACTTCTATGGGAAAGAAATTCATATTCAACGTTGTTGACCGCCTCTCAAAATATAATAGTTTCATTTTCTTATTGATTGGGTACACAATCACCCTTGTCACCAACAACTTCGTTCAATTATTAGTGAAACTCCATGACATACTGATGGGGATTGACAAACACGTTTGTTTCTACTAGACTGTGCTTCGTTGTTCGTCCGGATGATCCTAATCTACAGATGTGTTCAAACGGTCGTTCCGAGTCTGTTTCATACATTTACTTTTTATTTTCAAGTTATATTTGACGTCCGATCGGTTCAGATATTATGAGAGGTCCGATTCAGGTGCCCCAGTTGAAACACCCCAACTTAGTTTAACAACAAATCGGCAGTCTGTCCAGGCCCGCGATAGGAAACAAATTAAGTAACGGTATAAAATTGGTATAAAGCAAGCATAAATAAATGTGCTAAAACTAAAAACTTACAGCGGAAGTAGAGTAAGAAAAATCTATGGGTAAAAGTGTACCTCAAAGCTGAATTCACAGAGTCAACTAGAACTGAAAATACACTGTGAAACTGAAATCCTGTCAGTCTGAAATAACTGGTACATCAAAACATGAATGAATTACAACATATACATAATGTCTGCAAATAAAATGAGTATAATTTCAGAATGGTACAACTAGAACAGACTGACAACAGAGATGGCTGCTCCGCCTATCCTAAGCGGATCCCCTGACCCGAGCTCCCTGTAAAAACATGTTCCAACTGGGTCAGGTCCACTGGAGAGTAAGAAAAACTACTACTCTCGGCAACACTAAAAATAAATGAACATTACTTGTATAAAAATATTTAAAATAGTTTACTATTAATCTTGACACTTGAGTTCATGATCTGAACATAATACCGATCTACTATGTGTTCTGACGCACTTTTTTTATTTGTATAGGACGTTGATTTCTGAAGTTTTAGGAGCGTGATTGTTGTAGGCCTCAGCAAGTTTCATCACTAACTTGTTGAATCTTGTCTTTAACGACGACTGTGCACAAACTGAAAACCGTAGCCTGAGTGACAAACCTGATGGTGCTCTGAACTGAATGCCTCTCAAGAGGAACACAAACTCATATCTGAGGAGTTCATATCTGTAAACAAGGGTCATCAACCCAAAGTCTATAACTCGAGTAGTGGTCTGCCGGCCCTGTGAACATGGTGGCGTGCCTCCACCAAAAATATGAGGATGAACCTCTCTCGCCATTTTCTGAATTAATCTAGACTAGTGTTCAGTGAGATAATCACGGGATGACGTTCTAGTTAAATGCAGTAGATTAAGGATTTTCATGTAACTGAATCTGGTAATTTAGCCTAAGTGTACCTATCCCTTTAACTTGGTTTTGACTATAGGAACTTGTAACTTTCAAGTGTGTTTACTGACATAGTTTAAACATGACTTAAAAACAATCTGATATGTTTCACTAAAAAGAGTCGAATTTCTTACCGTAATATTGTGGCGCTTATGAACACGACGTGACGACATGATTCTTCTTCCAAAAGGTCTGACCATTACGAACTTCTCCAACTAAAGGTGAAATTCATCTTTCCCAAATGCTAGGGAAACCTTAAAAACATAACCCATAAAATTCTCAGAATTAAAAATGATTCCCAAGAGGGTAATAATTCATTGGCTGGAATCAAATTAACTGATAAGAAATTCGGAGACAAAAGTCTCACCTCGAATCAGAGTTAAATGTAAAACTTCTCCGATCCTTAGTTCCAACAATTACCGAAAACTGAATTCCAAACGAAAACTCAATTTTAGACGCTTTCCCCTTTTAGGGTTTCGATGGAAATTACTCATAATGATGACAAATAACTAATTATGGAGGAAAAAGAATGCAAACGTAAGCGTTACCTCGATTTAACAACGGTTAGACTCCAAAATCGGTGGTTGATTTCTGATTGGGGAAGACCGAGTTCTTCGATTGCTAATTTAGGGCAAGTGAAATGAAGGGTAAACAAAGTTGGTGTCTAACTTTGATGATTTTTACTAGAATATGAAAAATAGCGAGGAACAATACTCACAAGAACCAAAACAACGAAATAGGAACTTCCTCCACCGGCTTGGGTTGGAAATGAGAACTTCCACTGCGCTGGGAGGGAGGAGGGAGGCCGCCAGAGTCTGAAGAGGGAGGAGGAGAGACCGACACTTAGTTCCGACGAGGAAGAAGGGGTCGATCTGGTCTCCTGTCGTCGATGAAGCCGACGGTATCAGGTGTCAGCGAGGAGGACAATGCGGAATACAATGGGAGTGCAAGAGTTATCCGCTCACTGGGGGAAAATAAAATTCACGGGAGAGGGGTTATTGTGTTTTAATTGGAGTGGTACATGGGGGGGGGGGGGGTTACAAAAATCGTACGGTGACTTAAATCATTTTAAAAAAACAAAGTAATAAAAAAACCTCTGATATAAACATTTCAGCTCAACTGCACAACAGATCACTTGATGTAAAGCCCATTTTTTTCATTATTATTAAGAACATTACTACTTATCCTATGATCATAAGGACTGATATTTTTGCGAAGAAAACTCGCGCGAAATATTAAATCGTCGCAACCACTACGAATTATTAATCATTTCACGTCAACTCTTTATTATCTAATTGTTATGTATAATAAAATAATTAAAAAAAATAAATTATTACCTCCACAAGTCGTCGGCTTGACTAAATTTTCTTGCGATCAAACCCTAAAATTTTAAAAGGATCGTGACGTTAAAATTTAGGGAGTTACAAATCTTCCCTTCTTATAAATTATCGTTCTCTAAAATTACATCATATCTGAGTCAAAAAGAAAAGTATAATCTTCATTGCTCTGAAGTTCATCTTCTCTTTCCGAAAAAAACTCTAGACGACCACAATTCATCCAAAAGACTTTAACAAAACAAATCTCTTTGTTTCCAAGCTTTTGAATTCTCGAGTCCACGATCCCGACTGACATAATACTGATACTGAGATTTTATTCAATCGGCGCATCCTTGGTACTGATCACCTTGCTATGATCTCTGACTGTTCTCCTTAGATAGGAGACGTGGAATACGTCATGTAATCCACTAATATCCCCGAGTAAGGCCAACCTGTATGCGACCTCACTCATGCGCTCTAGTACCTTGAATGGACCAACAATTCTGGGACTCAACTTCTTCATTCGCTTTATCTTAGAGACTCTCTTGACTGGTCTAACCTTCAGATAAACGTAGTCTCCAACATTGAATTCTACTGCCCTGTGTCGCTGATCGTAGTTCTTGGCTTGTCTGTCCTGTGTTATCTTCATTCGCTCCTGGTTGAGTTTGATACGGGTTATGTTCTTATCTATCCATGATTCCTTGCTAGAAGCTCTCTTCACTTTCCGCCCAAAATAAAGGTGTCCGACAACGTCTTCCATACAAAGCCTCGAATAATGTCATCCTGATACTCTCCTGAAAATTATTATTACAGGATAATTTCACTAAGGTGACATATTTCTCCCATTTGCCGCCAAAGTCCAAGATAACATTCAGAGCATGTCTTCCATAGTTCTATTTGTACGCTTTTTCTGTCCATCAATCTATGGATGAAATGGTGCTAAATTTCAACTGAGTACCCAGACGCTCCTGAACGTACCTCTAATCTCTTGCGATAAATCTGCCATATCTGTCTGACACAATGGACTTCAACACGCCTGAAGTTAGACTATCACATCCATATACAACTAAGCCAACCTTGGACCCTGGTCGGCCCTCTTGTTGGGAATAAAGTGTGCAACCTTAAACAGTCGATCCACGATCACCCAAATTGAGTCATTCCCACTCTGGAATCTAAGGAGACCATGCACAAAATCCTTTGATATGTCTTCAAAATTCCACTCTGGAATAAGAAGAGGCTGCAGCTTGCCTCCAAACCTTTGACACTCCGCCTTAATCAACTTGCAAGTCTTGCACTTCCCTACATAATCTGAGAAATCACCCTTAAACCATGACGACCAGACTGATTTCTTGAGGTCTGGATACATCTTTGTGCTGTCCGGATATATGGAATACTTGGAGATATGAGTCTCAACTAAAATGTCCTTACGGAGGTGATTAGCATTAGGAATGCACACCCTGCCCTTATGCAACAACAACCCATCACAGATCATGAAGTCATCTCTCTGACCTACCTGAGCCAAATCCAAAATCTCTGTCATCTTTGGATCTAAGGGCAAGACATCATGAATCCTTTCTTTGATGTCGCACTTTATCTCAATCCAACCCAAACTGACAGGACCAAGACTAGTGCGTGACACCACACCAATTTCTAGCCTTTCCAAGGCTCGCACCAATTCTTCTTGTTGGGGGATAGGCGAAAAACTGGAACTCCTTCTACTGAGAGCATCCACTACTACATTAACTTTTCCTTGATAGTACTGAATAGCCACATCATAGTCTGCCAAAAACTCGAGCTACCTGCACTGCCTCATGCTGAGTTCTTGCTGATTAAAGATGTACTTGAGACTCTTATGATCTGTGAAGACCTAACACCGCACACTGTCGAGGTAGTGTCTTCATATCTTAAATACGTTGATGATAACTGCAAACTCAAAGTCGCACACAGGATAATTCCTCCCATGATTCTTCATTTGCCTGGACGCAAAAGCTCTAACCTTCCCATGCTGCATGAGAACACATCCTAGACCCTGTCCTGAAGCATCACTGTAAGTCTGAAAGCCATCCACGCCTGAAGGTAAACATAGTACTGGTGCTTCTGACAACCTGGTCTTTAATTCCTCAAATGCAGACTCGCACTCTAAGGTCCAATTAAATGCTTTTCCCTTCTTGATAAGCGAAGTCAATGAAAGGACTATCTTAGAAAAATTCATAATAAATCACTTGTAGTAGCCTGCCAAACCCAGAAAACTACGGACCTCCGCAATTATCTTCGGCCTTCGCCAATCTGTGATCGCCTCAATTTTCTTTTGGTCGACTGCAAGTCCATCTCTACTAACCACGTGACCCAAGAATGCCATCTCCGAGAGCCAGAACTCGCACTTAGAAAATTTTGCGTATAACTGATTCTGCCTAAGAGTGTTCAAAACTGTCCTGAGGTGTGTGACATGCTACTCCCTGCTCCTAGAATATACTAGGATATCATCAATAAAAATAATGACGAATCGGTCTAAGAACTCTTTGAACACCTTATTCATCACTTCCATAAATGTAGATGGGGCATTGGTCAAACCAAACGGCATGACCACAAACTCGAAGTGCTCGTATCTGATACTAAATGCTGTCTTCTGAATGTCCTCATCTCAAATCTTCAATTGATGATATCCCAACCTCAAATCTAACTTGGAATATGTGCAAGAACCCTCGAATTGATCAAACAAGTCATCTATCCTTGGAAGATGATACTTGTTCTTAATTGTAAGTTTATTCAACTTGCGGTAGTCAATACACAATCTCAATTTGCCATCCTTTTTCTTAACAAAAAGGACTTACGCTCTCCACGACGACGTACTTGGTCTGATGAATCCCAAATCAAGCAGCTCATGCAACCAGATCTTTAATTCAGCCAACTCTCTGGGAGCCAAGGAGCCTTGGCCACTAGTGCTGATCCAGGAATAAGATCAATCTGGAAATCAAACTCTCTGGAGGGAGGGGCACCAGATAACTCACCGAGAAAGACATTGGAAAACTCACAGACCACTGGTACCTCCTGCAAAATGGCTTTGACTTCTGCATGCACCAATACTAAGAAGACTGGACAACCTTTACTGACATGCCTTATAGCTTTTACTGAAGGAAGGGTCAACTTGGAAACTCTTTTCAAGTCTCGAAAGGTAATGAGAGACTGACTAGTCCTTCTATCTGAATCTTCTTACTTCTGCAATCTATCTTGACATTCACGTCAGTCAATCAATTCATGCCAAAAATTAGATTAAATTCAGCAATAGGTAAAAGTGACGCCTCGACTATGAGTTCTGTTTCTCCAAATAATACTGGCGTCCTACACTTACAGTTGGTACACATCACTGAACCGTTAGGCATTATGACATCTAATGGAGTCGGGTCGGTAGTGATTTCTAGCCCAAGCTTACGCACAAAAAATTCCTCTATGAACGAGTGTGATGCATCCGTATCAAAGAAGACCTTAGATGGTATGCTATGAACTATGATGATACTTAAATGCAAACTTGTATTATTTTGGTTCAGTGTTACTCGGAGAACGAAAGACAAACATTTTAAAAAATTAAACTTTCAAATTTGTCACCACATCCTCGTGATCCTTGACCTCATGTTGATCAAGACCATACGCTCTAGGCTGAACCAAGCTATGTCGTGTAGCTGGCCTTGTGTCAGCGACCATCACTGCCTTTCCTTTATCGATCCCACTCGATCCGCCATACTCGAACCTCGACTGAAAATCATGTTACGATATATGTGCTCAACTTACGAAGAAAGATCTTAGTTGGAAGAAAAACGGAATCCTCGCCTGATTCCGGAGACGAGAGAGGATATCTCCTCTGACGCATCGTGGTGCCTCTGATTCAGCAACGACCACTCCTAGTGGTTCTGACGTTCTCTTCCTCTTCGAGCGATTCCGACTTCTGTTTCGGCAATCCCGTATACAGTTGACGCGAGCTGCACTTGTTTTCCTACCTCCTTTGCTTGTCTGCGCCAAATCCCGCAGATCTCTTTGTCGGGTGTGGTTGTTGTTGTCGTCCTCACAATCGACGACTCTCGCCTCTACCGTTTCTCTTCTTTTTCGTGAGATCAAGCAGTCCGCTGGCTCGCCATTGCTCCTTTCTCTAGTGATCCTCCCTGCTCCAGTTCTCGATCTCACTGCTCCTCTTCTCTCGTTGATGATCCCGCAGCTGCTCTCGTGGACGATGCTTCTCTTTGTCCTGGGCTCCATATTTTTCTCTCCGTTGCTTGAGCACTATGCTCGCCGCTAGCTTGTTCCCGTGCTTTACTCGCTGCATATGAGATCGTAATCTTGCTGACAGCCGTTCTCCATAGCAATTTTATGTTATATTTTTTTGTGTATGTCGTGTTTATGTCTAATGTTTGTGTCTTGTCTTACTGTTATGCATTCTTGCACGTGTTATCTACTTGAGGGGGGGGGGGGTTGGGATGAAGGCGACTCGGATGATCTTTTCCGACTTTTTCGCCTTTGTTTCACACGACCTCCAGGCTTATGTCGTATGTTGTTATGAGTTTCCCCATATTTCTTTCGATTGTTCGTGTGTTGGGACACGATTGATGTTGACATTCTAGTCTCATCGGGTTGTGTCGCGTGAGGCCGTGTCGTGTGGGACCGTCCTTTGTGTGGATTATCCCCGACGGATTATTCCCGGTTGATGATTTGCTCCACATCTTTCGTTCTCTTTCACATGTGTGTAAGTGATGTTGGTTGACCGGTTTCCAACAAGTCCACGTCGTATGTGGGTCCTACATTGTGTGTGGGTGAGCGTCGTGTGTGGCTATGTCCCTGGCTTGATTCCTCGGTTTGGAATTTCTCCCGGTGGCTCGTCTGATGTTTCATCCCGCATCACCTACCTCCATTACCGTTATTTGATGTATCCAAGCCGAAGTTTCCCCTTTCAGCTTGAGGAGGAGTGTTGGAATTATCGAGTCAATGTTAGTCTATTAGAGTTTTAAGTATATTTGAGTTTAGTCCTACATTGACGGTTCGTTTTTATTAGCCTCTGTATTTCCTATATAAAGCCTCATATGAGGATGAATAAAACAACTTCTATTTCCATTTCTCTCTTCCAACAAAATTCAAGGTAATTTATGTAAAAATTTCCATTAGATGGCTATGCTACATGGATTGAAGGTTTTGGCTGTAAAATGAATTGTAATGCATAATTTAGGTTACACACATCAAATTTATATGCTAAAGTGAGAAAATCAATTAAACAAGAAGACTTATACGCAAAAATACATAGTCTGAAACTTCCTCAAAGTAGAAATGGTAATCTCACTAAAGTCCAATTTGTCATGGAGAGTAGATGACATAAAGACTAATTTTATCATAGATATCGCTTAGCACAATAGGTTCAAAGACTTGATGAGGAGATTGACAAGCTGATCAATAGAAACAAAGTGCAATAGGGGAACCATCTAAAACCTTCTCACATGAACGAAATGTATGTCTTTGTATGCTTTTTCTTCTCATGGAGAACAAAATCATTGGAGATATGGATCACGACCTTCTTGTTACAAGAAAACGACATTGACAAAATTACAGTGAGAGTTAGCTCAATGATAAATGATAAAAATCCACGTAACCTCACATGCTTCCTCGGTGTGGTATTGGTATTTAGTTTCAACATTAAAATGGTCTACAACATATTGTTTCTTGCTCCGCAAAAAAAGCCAAGTTGCCTCCAACAAGTGCACAATAGCCAGATATGCATCTTTTATCAAACAATATTCCATCTCAATTAACGTATGTAAAGCCACAAACCTTTATATTTCCAAAAGTTTGTACATAAGACATTTCCTAGGTCAGCTTTGATATACTAGTTTTTTTTATCTAATAGCAATTGTGACTAAAGTGAGTATGGTTAAACTTTAGTACCACACTTGTAACAATAGCTATTTAAGGGTAAGTGGTCATCAAGTTGATCAACTTCCCAACCAATCTCCGGTACATATGAACACCACTTAAGATGCCCTTTCTTTTGTAGTAGTAGAAATATGAGGATCCATAGGAGTTTGAGTGGCCTTGCGATCCAACATTTTGGCATCATAGTGATGATCCATTCAATTCATACTTAGCGGATTCACAAATATTATTTCAGATGATCTAGAGATATGTAGACCTTGCTTGTTCTTGTGAGTTAAAAATCTGATCATAACAATCCATTGATGCTAGTTTGTGTAAAAACTATACGATTCGGACTGCATTTGTGTGAATCTGATATCATATATTATCCCATTGAAACATGCTTGGGGTGACTACTTGAATCCATTTCTTTCCCACAAGTATGAAACCAAGAGGCGGAGTCATATTGACGCATGACAAATCTATAGGTGGCGGATAAGCGGTTACCCTAACCCTACATGCTATGCAAATCCGATGGATAAATCTGTAACACCCCTTCCCAGTATTTCAGAAATCAGCCGTCCGGCCGGGTCAGCGATGTAAAGAAAACTAGGAAACAGTATTAAAACTAGTAGCAGCAGGTAATAAAATCTATACTAAGCAATTTACGACTTACAGCGGAAGTTTGAAAAAAAATAAACTAAGGGTAACCACATACCTGATATCTGGATTCTCAGAGCCACTAAACAGGAAGTAAAACTGAATTAACTGAAAATCTGATTAACCATAAATAGTCTGAAATAAATTAGATAAAACATTAATTTGATACAATGTTCTCATCTACGGGTACATGCTGAAATAGAGTAAACTGAAGAAGATAAATAGTACAAACTGACGCCACTATAATGCTCATCCTAGACGTAGCTTCCCACCTGGGTCACCTGAAAAACAGTGCCCACGAAGGGTCAGAGTAAGGAAAAATAACCCCTCCTAGTGACACTAAAAGCCAGTTTTACATATGAATGCATGTATGTTTTTGAAAATAATTTTATGCATTTAAAACTTTTATGCTATGTGCTATGCATGCCTTCGCACTATTCTCTGGTCACACATCTACTCGTACTAAACACGTGACTTTTATTTTACTAACTCAAGTCCTGGCGTTCACTAACTAGCGTATTGTCTCATGTCAGGTCTATACTTGAGTTCTAGGCGGCTTCTAACCTGCTCATCTACTAGGAAGGCTCTAGGCAGAGTAGCTCCTAACGCGCAACTGAAACTGACGACCCGAGACCATCTTACGAATCCAATTGTTCTAGTGTCACGCGGACACGGTCTCGAATCCACTAGCTGGCTCAAGGGAAGACACTTCCCAAGTCTGTACTACTCATAAGGTTCCATGTGCCTTATGAGAAAGGTAGTGCGCCTCTACCTAGCACGGAAGAAACTCTGTGTGCTGGCTGACCTTTGTGGTCTGACGCTACTCTGCAAGGGATATCTTTTCTGGTGTACTACTAAGCGACCCTTGACTTTCTTGTGGTCGACTTGAAGGGACATTCACGCCCTTGGTTGGACAATTTCCAAACCTACGTACGCGGGTAAAGTTTCGTACTTAAAATAATTATTCATAACTTGACTACCTGGGTCATGGAAAAGGGCGTCATCCTACACGTTTTCCGCGACCATTTTCCTACCGCCACACTTTACTATGCATGGTTATGTTGCTTGTACGAAACCTACATATGCGTATACAAAATATAATTTTTGTTATGTCTAACTAACAGGTATTAAATTTCCTTACTGCGGTGGTGCGGCGCTCGTAGACTCGGCGCGGCGACATCTTCTATTTCGAAGGTAAATCCACTGCTGGGGACCTTCAAAGTGCTGCCCCGACCCACCGAAGTCCTGCAATTCAAGGCAAACCTAAACTCATAATTTTCCCCTAAGGGTTTTCGGTGGAAAAAACCAAAACAACTAGGTTTAACAAAATACAAATGCTAAGACCCAAAAATTACCTTTTTGTGGAGCGATTAGGGCTCTCAATGCGTCCTACTCGAATTTTGCGGTGGATTTAGAACTCCAAAACCTAAAAATAGGGCAATAGGAATGGAAATTAGTTTAGCCTAGCCTCCAAATCGAAGGATCTTCATGAGGAAATCGAGATAAAGGAGGAAACGACTCACCAGAACCAAAACGGAACTCAACTCCTCCGGTTAGGGTAGGAACCGGCACTTCCAAGGCCAAGGGGAGAAAAGGAAGGCTTGTTGGCGCCTTCAGAGGAGGGAGGAGTGGTCGGATTTTGCTTCTGGAGGAGAATCAGGCGGCGGCTAGGGCAAAGGAGTGCGTCGGGCACGGCGCACGCGGGAGGCGGAACCGTCGGCCTTGCGGAACGGGAGACGTCGGGCGTGGTTTTCCTGTTTCTCCCGCGAGTAGAGACGTGCGGGTTTTAAATAAGATACGGGCTGCGGTTTTTTTTTCTTATTAACTTAAACGAGAGGGGGGGGGGAAACTACTATTGGCACCCCAAAGCATTCACTAAGTTGCTATTTGCAACACACGCCACTCAAATTCCTTAAATTCTAAGCCGATTTTGCTAGACAACGCTACTAAAATTTATTGTGCGACACACTAATATTATGGCTAACATACGTTACCAAATAATGGACGCGACCCCTAGCATAGTAACGTTGTACCTTGACGATGCGCTGTCTCGATCAGAATCCGTCGCGACTCGCCCCTACAATTTAAATAAATTTTTGCGTCAAAAATTTACGGATGTTACAAAATCAAAATTCAGCAATAAATAATTAAGTCACAAGAGATAATTTTAAGCAAGGCAAAATAATTTATTAGGGCAAAGCAAGCTTGGGCTTTCCTCTGCATTGAGGGCCAAAGCGAGAGCACGTGACAAATAGACCATGCAAATCAAAATAGTAATAAAAAACCAACAACTACAACACGAGATATTCAGACAAGCATACGATCCAATTGATAATAATAATTTTGAATAAAATAGTCCAGTACAACAAAGACACACCAAGTAGTGGGCTGACTAAGACAACGAAGATTCAGAGCCGGAGATGCGTGGATGGCGATCCGAGGTGGAACCGGAGGCGTGAAGAACGACGTCGGGTTGTCTTCGATGGGGGAAGGTGGGAACGGACCAGAAAAACAAGCTTAGACTTTCCTCATCATTGAGGGCTAAAGTGATAGTACGTGGCAAATAGACCCTGCAACTCAAAATAGTAATCAAAAGCTAACAACTACACCACGAGATATCCAAACAAGCATACAATCCAATTGATAATAATAATTTTGAATAAAATAGTCCAGTACAACAAAGACTCACCAAGTAGTGGGCTGACCAAAACAATGAAGATTCGGAGCCGGAGATGCGTTGATGACGATCTGAGGTGGAACAAGAGGCGTGAAGAACGACGTAGGCAGCTGTCTTCGGTGGGGGTAGGTGGAAACGGACCAAAAAAGCAAGCTTAAGCTTTCCTCCGCGTTGAGGGCCAAAACGATAGCACGTGGCAAATAGACTCTGCAAATCAAAATAATAACCAAAAGCCAACAACTACAACACGAGATATCCAAACAAGCATACGATCCAATTGATAATAATAATTTTGAATAAAATAGTCCAGCACAACAAAGACTCACCAAGTAGTGGACTGACCAAGACAATGAAGATTCGGAGCCGGAGATGCATGGATGACGATCCAAGGTGGAACCAGAGGCGTGAAGAGCGACGTAGGCGGCTGTCTTCGGTGGGGGGAGGTGGAAACGGACCAGAAAAGCAAGCTTAGGCTTTCCTCCGCGTTGAGGGCCAAAACGATAACACGTGCCAAATAGACCCTGCAAATCAAAATAGTAATCAAAAGCCAACAACTACAACACGAGATATCCAAACAAGCATACGATCCAATTGATAATAATAATTTTGAATAAAATAGTCCAGTACAACAAAGACTCATCAAGTAGTGGGCTGACCAAGGCAATGAAGATTCAGATCCGGAGATGCGTGGATGACGATCCGAGGTGAAATCGGAGGTGTGAAGAACGACATAGGCGGCTATCTTCTGTGGGGGAAGGTGGAAACGAACCAAAAAAGTGTAGATCCAACGACGTATGGGTGGATCCGAGCGTAGGAGGGATGGATCCGCTATTTTGGAGCGGATCCAGGTTGTAAATCTTGTGGGGAAGATTGGCGGGTTGGATCTGGATTGAGGTCCAGATCTGAACAGATCTGAAGTAGGGTGGAACGGGTGTCTCCACGGGAATAGAAAGGAGGCGGCTGGTGGCTTGCGACAAGGGAGGTGTTGGATTAGAGAGGGGCGGACTGAATCAGGGAGCCTGGGGGGGGGGGGTCGGCGGCTGTAGGGGGAAAGAAATAGGAGTGGTGACTGTGGTTGACTAAATAGGGTGGCCGGTTGTGGTGTGGGGTGAATAGGGTGTACTGTAGGGTGAGTAGGGTGGCCGACGGCTAGGGTGAAGGGTGGAGGAGGGTGGCTGTTTTGGGGGAAAAGTGAAAACAACCACCTAGCTGGCTGGAAGGGGAGTTTTGGGCGGCTGGTAGGGGATTTGGAGGGGGAAAAAAGGCCTAGGGTTTAAAGATACCTTGGGGAGGAAGATACAAGTCTAGGAGTCGCCACCTAGGGTTCCACGGAGTCGGCAGCGTGACGGGATCGCGGGAATCCGGGAATGCTATTCTCTAAACTCTGCAAACCCTAAAACCAGCCCACTACGTATCTATTTATAATAAAAGAAATACTAGGGCATTTCACCATCGATGACTATGACTGGCCGGAGAAGGGGTCACTTAAATACAGTAAATATAAACAAAAAATACTAAAGTAATATATGATTTTGATTCGCAACACGAATCTGAATGCATCCGAGGAGTCGGATCATCAATCCGGGCACATCATATATGATAAGTCGCCAAATCAGCCCCGAACAGGCCCAAAATTTGTCCTCCGCTGCGGCTCTACGCTTGCTCCGTATCATTCTCCCCGACTTGAAAGAATTCATCTCCTGATGATAGAGATCAGAATTCATCTCCTGATGATAGAGATCAGAATTCTTTCGATGTAAGCCAGGTAAGGCTCGATGAGGCCCACCAGAAGTCGTCCTAGTGTTGTCAATAGAAAAGTGTCTTCGCCAATCAACTTCCCCCAACTGAAAATTTATCATCTCTGGTGAATGCAGACGGTCATACTGAAGTCAAAGTTTAAGGGTGAATCGATCAAGCTCTGGTGCAAGTATCCATGTGTCATCAACGTCTGTAGTAGGAACGTACTGGTGGAATCTGGTCTCCATAATATTCTCAATGCTTTACTCAGAATTGGTGGATCCCGGTGCGATCGACGGTGCCGTAGGTGAAACCAAAGAAGACGAGTCCCCAGGTAGGTGGGTGTCAGAAATGGGTGAACTGTGGTGGCCATCAGACGTGGGTGGACTATGAGGGTGGTAAGACAGCGAGAGTGGAGGTGTGGGCGGCTGGGAGTCCCCAATGCTTGGGTCCATATACTCGCGGGGCTCGTAGTATGGCGTCAGATCTTCAACATTAACTATCAGATGGATGCCCATACTTACAGGGATATCAAGATCATCTGTATTTGCTTCGATCCGTCTCATAATTGTTTAAGGATCAATCACCTAACGCTTAAACTTTTAGCAAGCCTTACATGAAGCCTCACAACACAGATTCTCACCATCACTTGCTCGCCTTCATGAAATACATGCTCTTGTCTGTGAACATCCGCATGTGCACAAGATTTATTATCAATATTGATCTTCCTGTCGGACCGACTCATGTAATGCATGCAAATGAGGAACACATAAATCAACTGACTCACGCAGATAATGCAAATGAAGAACGAATGACTCAACAGACTCATGCAGATAATGCAAATGATGCGGAATAAAACACGACAGACACGACAGACTCGCTAGGGTAGAATCTACTAATGATCAGGATGTCTCTAAAATGTGGTGGCCTATTAGGAGGCTCTCTCGATGGAGTGTCGAAAAACTCATCCCGTGTGTGTCGAGTGTTCAGGTGATCGCGAAACATCTACACTCAAATACGAGCTCGTAAAGAGTCAAAAGTCTCTCAGGGAACTTAACACATCTAAGGGGCTCACCAGGAGATACGTATGAAAAGTCATCGCGAATGCGACGATCACCTGAGTGAAAATTCGTGTACACTGACTAGAAGCCGTATCTCTATAGTTTGGTGAGTATCCCCAAAAATAACGAACTTGTTTGGTGGGTCAGTAGGTGGTGCGTCCCAAAATTCATCAAGAGTGCAATGTGTCAGCAGGTGGTGCCCTAAATACCTCCACACAATATCCATCCTCTAGGGTCAAGGCTAGAGACGATAATGGAAGAAACATCAATAAATCGATACTCATACATGAGTGGCCCACTTGAGTCTCATCCTCGCCAGGATGTGGTGGATCATCAGGAGACTTAACATGGGGTTCATCATAGAACTCGTCAGCTAAGGTCAAGGTTCTCCAGATGAGTACCATCATAAGGTGTAGTGTCTCCGTGAATGGGTGACATAGCCACTACGAGCTCAACCCCAGGCTCCGGGCTCCGAGCTCTCGATCTTGATGTGACTCAGAGCAATGACAATGAGAGAGGGACATAGACCTACTCGCAAGAATAGGTTCTGTCGCCGCAGTGTTAAGACATGATTCTAGGGTAGGGGTGCTAATTAACCCAGGACATGACAGAATAAGAGGTGTAGGTGAGGGACACAACACTGCAGAATCGATAGGTCACTCTGACTCACTCTCATTCGGGGTCACTAGAGAAGAGTCATGCACAAAAGATAGACCACTTAATGGACTAAGCACCTCACTGTAGTGAGAGATATCCGTATCAGGTATCACTTCTGTTGTGGCTGATAGGACAGTGGTAGGCATTGTGGTGATCTCGGTATGGGAGGGACTCGTACTGTGGAGGTCAAGGTAAGAATCCAATTGACCAGCTCTTGCGAATCTCAAAGACTGTTCATAACGAAGGGCGGGTTGATATGTCTACTCGAGGGACTTCGAGCTATGATAAACCACCCCAGTACGTATGTCAGATCGAAGTCCAAAGCAAAATCGGGAAGTGGTCATGCCTGGGATCCTCTCGGATATCACTCTTCACAACTAACTCATCAAAACGATTCTTGTACTCAGCGACAGACATGAGTCCTTGCTGAGGGGAAACTAATTGCTTGAACAAGTGACTCCGATACAGTGGGGGAAAATATCTCTGACACAACAGACGTTTCATATCCACCCAACTAGTGATGTGATGAAGTCGATCATGCTCGCGGGTCCTCTCAATGCTAAACCAATACACTCTTGCTTGATCTAAAAGCCTAAGTTTCACAAACTTGATGCGACGCTCACCGAGCCAATGACTGAAAGACTCGGGACTTCGATGAGCCGTCAAAAGAAGGGGCAACGGTACGAAATTGACTTTTGAAATCTCTCTCAGAACAACGATCCTCATAATAATCATCCCTAAGGTAGTCAAGTCGAATGATCAACACCATTCGCTCGTGTGCAAGGATATGAATGACGACAATCATCATACTGATCATCTCTAGTGTAGTGGGGTCGTGTCAGTGGGTTAACATGATCTCTAAAAGTGGTGTGCTGCGATCGAGAATAATCGTCGTAGTAACGTGAGGATCTCCTTGACGAGGCTCCATGATAGCGGGTGTAAGTGGACTCAAAACCTCCAAATTGAGGAGGGGTATATTTAGTCAAACATAGACATGATGAAACCTATAGACTCTACACCTGTGTATCAAAAGAGCGCGTAACCTGATTCTGATACCAATTGACGCAGGACGAATCTATAGGTGACGGATAAACAGTTGCCCTAATCCTACATGCTATGCAAATTCGACGGATAAATCAAAATTCAGTAATAAATAATTAAATTACAAGAGATAGTTTAAGCAAGGAAAAATAATTTATTAGGGCAAAGCAAGTTTAGACTTTCCTCCGCATGGAGGGTCAAAGCAAGAGCGCTCAACGAATAGACCCTGCAATCACAATAATAATTTATAGCCAACAACTACAATACGAGATATCCAAACAAGCATATGATCCAACTGATAATAATAATGCTGAATAAAATAGTCCAGTACAACGAAGACTCACAAAGTAGTGAGCTAGCCAATACAATGAAGATTCAGAGCCAGAGATGCGTGAGCGACGATCCGAGGTGGAACTAGAGGCGTAAAGAACGACATAGGCTATTGTCCTCGGTGGGGGAAGGTGGAAAGGACCGGAAAAGAGTAGATCCGACGACGTATGAGTGGATCCGAGCTTAGGAGGGATGGATCCACTATTTTGGAGAGGATCTGGGCTATAAATGTGGTGAGGAAGATTGGCGGGTTGGATCTGGATTGAGGTACAGATCTGGATAAATCTTGAAGTAGGGGGGAAGGGGTGGCTCCACGGGAATAGAAAGGAGGCGGTTGGTGGCTTGCGGCAAGAGAGGTGCTAGATTAGAGAGGGGCGGCTGAATCAGGGGAGGGAGTGGTTGGCGGTAGCTTCCTGGGCTGTAGGGGGAAGGAATAGGGACGGCGGCTGTGGTTGACTGAATATGGTGGCCGGTTGTGCTGTGGAGTGAGTAGGGTGGCTGGCGGCTGGGGTGAAGGGTGGAGGAGGGTGGTTGTTATGGGAGAAAAGTGAAAACAGCCACCTTGCTGTCTGGAAGGGGAGTTTTGGGCAGCTGGTAGGGGATTTGGAGGGGGGAAAAGAAGGCCTAGGGTTTAGGGATATCTTGGAGAGGAAGATACAAGGCCTAGAAGTCGTCATCTAAGGTTCCACGGAGTTGACACCGTGACGGGATCACGGGATCACGAGAATCCGGGAATACGGGAATCCGGGAATGCTAGTCTACAAACTCTGCAATCCCTAAAACCAACCCACTACCTATCTATATATAATAAAAGAAGAACTAGGACATCCCACCATCGACGACTATGATTGGTCGGAGGAGGGACCACTCAAATACAACAAATATAAACCAAAAATATTAAAGTAATATATGATTTGTGATTCACAACACGAATCCGGACGCATCTGCGGAGTCGGATCATCGATCTGGACATGCTATATATGGTAAGTCGCCAAATCACCCCCGAACTGGCCCAAAATTCATCCTCCGCTACTGCTCCACGCATATGCTTCGCATCACATATAGATATGTTCATCAAAAGTGCATACAGGACATTTTCTACATCCATGTGGTTGGTGGCCCATTGAAATGAAACTGAAGTAATCTTAACATAAGGAAAACATCTAATGATATTCTGCGCTATTATCTAGATAAAGCTATATAGACAAGCTTTGTACTGAGTAACAAAGTGTTATTTAAGATTTAAACATCCAACTATAATTAATGGCTTTCTTCCTATACGGAAATGTGACCAATTCCCAAGTCTTGTTATGACTCGGGGGATCCAGCTCTTCACATTTACCTTTCTTCCATGCTAGATGCGAAAGGAAGAAACATGCTTGGGGTGACTACTTGAATCCATTCCTTTCCCACAAGTACAAAACCAACAGGTGGAGTCATATAGACATTTTTTACATCCATGTGATTGGGATGCCATTGAAATGAAACTGAAGTAATATTAACGTAGACAAGCATTGTACTGATTAGCAAAGTGATATTTAAGATCAAACATCAACCAATAATTAATAGCCTTATTCCTATACGGAAGTGCGACCAATTCCCAGGTCTTGTTATGAGTCAGGGGATCCAGCTCTTCACAAATACCTTTCTTCCGTGCATGATACGAAAGGGAAAAACTCACATGATGGAGTATAAGAGTATCATCAAGCGTAGAGAGAAAATATTGGCGTATGTACGATGACCCTAGTCAGAAATACACTTTGGAATGTGGCGAGCAGTAATTAATAGCCTTCTTCCTATATGGAAGCGCAACCAATTCCCAAGTCTTGTTATGAGTCAGGTGATCCAGCTCTTCACAAATACCTTTCTTCCATGCAAGATGCGAAAGGGAAAAACTCACATGATGGAGCATAAGAGTATCATCAAGCGTAGATAGAAAATATTGGCGTATGTACAAACCCTAGTCAGAAACACACTAAGGAATGTGGTGAGCAGTAACATGTTGGCAAAATCCCTCGTGGTAGGGAGTATACCTGACCATGAGAGTGATGACTCTAGTGAGACGAGTGAGAGACGGGGTTACCCAGAGGGGGAAAATGTCAACGATAGGTGATACTAAAACAACCTTAGGTGTCTAAATGAATGTAGTAGTCTCAGTAGATAATGGAGATGGATAATCAAATAGGCTTTTTCATTTTAGGCAAAGTGGGAAGATGAAAAAGAAAAATGCTCACAAAGATGCGTAATCAAATAGGCTTTTTCATGTTAGGCAAAGTGGGAAGAAGAAAAAGAAACATGTTCACAAAGTACAATGTGTAAGATTCACGAAGGACAAACATGTGCTACCTATTGGTGATGTAACAGATGGTGAGGATAGCAAAAGACCAGCAGAAATGTGGAGTTCTTTTGACCAACAAAAAGTGCATAGATGCGTAATTTAATTTACACACTACTTATACATATAAATAGTGGGTAATACCCAAAATTACCAAGGGGAACTTAGAGCATAGAAGGTATAAAATGAATTAAAGAATATTTATACACAATAAATATATAACCAAACATTGGAAAAAATGGATTTTAAAGTGATGCGGCAAAAGATAAAAATTTGAGATAGATAAATCAAAACTGTCCGAAAGGATTAGGAAGAAAAATTTGGGTTGAATAATAGTAAATGTGGCAAAAATTTGTGAAGAACGCAGGCTAGATGTCTGTAACACAGTACAAGAGAGAATTGAACTATGATTCATTATGCCAACATCAAACGAGTTGGATACAAGGCTAATATGATGATGCTGAGATGCTGAGAATGATATGCTTTTAACTGAAATCTGATCAGGCAAGTATGGTAAAGAATTTGGCAGATTCCATGCATTATACAAACACACATCTATGAAAAACATCTTTTTATATGAATCCAATCTCTCACTGATCTAGTTGAATAGTCATTGCACCAGATATTTTAATTTCCTGTTATGGCCTATGTTTTCCTGTTACAGGAGTTTATCCAGTACGTCCTCAAGTACCTGCAGTAGCAGGATATGAGGGAGTTGGGGAAGTGCATTCAGTGGGACCTGCAGTGAATAGACTTGCAGTTGGTGACTGGGTCATACCATCACCTCCATCTTCTGGTACTTCAAATTGTTCTGAAGGAAATAAATAGAAACTATCTCTTTCTTATCAGTGTGCAAATTGGTGTCTCCTGTAACATTCTTCAATATTTGTTCATTTTCTATTTTATTTAATTCAAGTGCATGATTAAAACTTTTTATTTCTGGTCATCTTGAAACTTTGATGCTGTTCCATTTAATCGATCTTTTCATTTATATACTGTTTGTAACAAAAGTTATGCTACCTAGGGACATGGCAGACATACATGGTTAAAGAAGAGAGTGCCTGGCATAAAATTTGTAAAGAAGTCCCCATGGAGTATGCTGCTACAATTACTGTAAATCCATTGACTGCCTTGCGTATGCTGGGAGACTTCGTTAAGCTGACTTCTGGTACAGTGGTGCTTGAGTACAAGGATTTATTCACATTTCTTTTTGTCCCTTTGATGGCTCTATTGATTGATTGTTCTTTGAGTTTTACTTAGGTGATTCAATAGTGCAAAACGGTGCAACTAGCATTGTGGGACAGTGCATTATCCAGCTTGCAAAAATTAATGGCGTTAGCAGTATAAATATAATTAGAGACCGGTTAGTATGAAATATTTTTGTCCATAAGACTGTTAAGTACGGCCTTGTTTTTTACAATTAAATTCTTGTTTGAATAGTGTTTGCTATTTTTGGTACATAAACCAATACATATGGCTAACTGTGCTTACTTTTTTTGGTACATAAACCAATACATATGGCTAACGGTAGTCGTGTTCAAAAAGCCGACTGGGCCAGGCTTGGACCAGGCCGGTTGGGCCCGGGTTTTTTGCCAACCGGGCTCGGCCCGACTCAGCTTGAGCTGGTCCGGGCCGGGCTCGGGCTCCCTCTCAAAGAGGGGCCCGATAAGGCCCTTCAGGCCGGCCCGGGCCCGGGCCAGCCTGATTTCCCAATAGGCGGGATTAATCCCGCCTAAATGCTTATTTAGGCAGGATAAATCATGTCTAAATTTGGAAATCCCGCCAGGAGGCAGGATTTTCTGTCGTGCTGGGTGTCGGGCCCAGGTTAGGCCCGATGCCCGGGCTTGCCCGGTCCGGGCTTCGGGCCGGACACCAAGTCAAATTGGGGGCCCGGTAAGGCCCCAAGCCCCCCGGCCTTGGCCCGGGCCGGGCTTCTCCCGGGCCGGGCCTAGCCGGGATTTTTTCGGGCTGGGCCTGATCGGGCTTGTCAGGCCCGATCCTTCAACTAACGGTGTTTACTATATTTGGTACATAAACCAATATATAGTGCTAATTGTCAGTAGGCTGTATTGTAGTATAAGTGACAAACCATATATTTTTTGAACTGATTCTTGCTAAATGTCAGCGACGGAATTGGGAACACTGGAGATGGTGGTCAGACCAAATGATTGCATGGGGTTCTAGGATGTGAGATGAACTTACGTAGCAACTGTTATGGTTACACAATCACCCAAGCGGACCCCCTATCAAAAACATGGATGCTGCATATGAAAACCGCCATGATACATTAATGTCGGAATATAATATTATCAGTAAATATTAATTAATGTGTATTAATTAATATTTACTATTAATTAATTATTATGTGTTTGTATTGTGCCCTCCCTCATCTATATAAGGGGGAGAGACATAGGGGTTTAGGGGCCTTTGGATGATTTAGTGTCTGGTCTCTCTTCTCTTTTCCTCTCTCTTTCCCACTCTGTCTAGATCTCTCTCTCTCCCTTGGAACTCTCCTCTCTATCTCTCAATAATGTATTTCATTTATTAATGTATCATGACTACTAAACCATCAAGGGCGCCCACCGAGATGAATACAGGAGGCGGTCGAGCTGAATACAGGGGGGAAACCGAGTTGAATATCGAAGGCCGCTTAGGTGAATGCAGGGGGGCAGGGAGCCGGCGAGCTGAATACTGGGGGACCTACCAAGCTGAATATTGTAGGCCTATCGAGTTGAATATACCGGGCCCGCCTAGCTGAATACAGGGGCTCGCCGAGCTGAATACGGGGGGCCCACTGAGCTGAATACATGAGGCCCTCTGATCTGAATACTGGATGCTCACCGAGCTGAATACAGGAGTCCCACCAAGCTAAATAGAGGAGGTCCGCCGAGGTAAATATAGGAGGCCCGCCGAGGTAAATACAAGAGGTTGCCATGGTGAATACAGCAGGTTGCTGAGGTGAATACAGGAGACCCTCCGACTGAATACAGGAGGCCTACCGAGCTGAATACAGGAGCCCTTCGAGGTGAAGGGGGCCGTCGAGCTTAATATATGAGGCTACCAAGGTGAATACAGGAGGCCCGCCAAGTTAAATGCAGGGGGCCCGCCGAGGTGAATACAGGAGGCCCGCCGGGCTGAATACAGGAGGCCCGCCGGGCTGAATACAGGAGGCCCGTCGAGGTGAATACAGTGGGCCTGCCGAGGTGAATACAGGGGGCCTAACGAGCTGAATGTCGGGGGTCTGCCGAGGTGAATACAGGGGGCCCGCCGAGCTGAATACAAGGGGGCCTGCCGAGGTGTATACATGGGGACCCGCTGAGCTGGCCCGGTGACCTTAATACAGGGGGGGTCGCCAAGGTGAATATAGGGGGCCGCCGAGGTGAATACACGGGGCCCGCCGAGGTGAATACAGGGGGCCCATCAAGGTGGACTTTTAAGGCATCTTCCTTATGCATTCTTGATCTCGATGAATTACGGGTTATATATGGTGTGTTGCAATTGGATTTTTACTACACTTTTAGATAATTTATTTTATATTTGGATACTTTTATAATTTGTTTGTTTGTTTAAATTTTTTTGCAATTTGTTACGTGCGGTGTGAGTTGTATTAAAGACCTTTGTGGATAGAGTGAATGCAAGCAAGAAATATTTCTCTTATACCTTAGGAGATCTGGAAAAGCTTTCTCCTCAATGAGCAGCCGTCTGCCAGATGCCGACCATAAATGCTCCACTTTATCCCCATCTTTCTCATATTCCGATCATCTTTCTTGTTACCGCCTACCTAAAGATGCAATTATGATCATCAAGAAAAATGACTTATCATCTTTATCCAAAAATATTTTTTATTTGAGATGCTCCCAAAATGTCACAATGAATATGAATGACCAAAAATGTACGAGACTCTCTGTTAGATTTGACAGGATAAAGAATACGAGTATGCTTGACATACTGACAATTTTGTTTGGGCGGCCCAATCTACAATGCCAAATATTAGTTGACTCATGTTGGAACCTATTTTTTGATTGTTAAGAGTTAAGACCTGTTCTCTCACAGAATCACCTTCCTCAAGGTAATAGAGATCTCCTCTGGTTCTAGCACGGGTAATCATTATCCCGGATGCTTGCTCTTTAATTTCACAACATCTACAACAACACTTAAGCCTTTATCCCACTATAGTGGGGTCGGCTATATGGATCCTTTGTCGCCATTGCTCTATCTTATGTCATAATCTCACTAATGCCTAAGTACATCATGTCTTTCTTTATAGTTTCATTCCATGTCTTTATTGGTCCACCCCTCCCTCGTCTAACATGCCCAGTGACTAGACTCTCACAACGCCTAACAGGTGCCTCTAATGGTCTCCTTTGTACGTGTCCAAACCATCTTAGATGAGCTTCTCTCATCTTCTCTGAAATTGGTGCTACTCCTGGCTTATCCCTGATACTTTCATTCCTAATTTTATCCAATCTCTTGTGTCCACACATCCACCTAAGCATTCTCATCTCTGCAACTCCCATTCATAATTTCACAACATCTGGTATAAAAAAATTTGGTAAGAAAATTTAATTTATTTTTAGCTTGCTAATAGACAGCAAGTTGCATGGTAGTTTTGGAATATAGAAACTAGAGTGAATAATCAAGGATTTTGACAACTAAACTTTGGACCTATCGACAAGTTTAACTTGAGGGTTTCCTGAAATTGGGAAGTACAAGTATTAACGAATCTCTGGTCATATAATTGGAAGCTCAAGTGTCAGGGAGTTTGAGGATGATGAAGATTACTTAAAGAATCCACCTCTATGTGAGCAGCCTCATGATCTGAATGCCAGGCCATAACATAGAAAATGAGTCCAGGGTGGCAATTGAGGCTTTTGAAAAATGAGAGATTTGATAGAGTGGCGGAAGTAGAAGAGGATGCAGTGGAGCTCTTGATCAGGATGAAGAAGAAGAATAGCACACGGACTGCTTTACTCTTACTCTATCCACATAATTGAACCTGAAGAGAGCCAACACTGCACAAACTGTAAATAATTTTCTGCCCTTATATTGACAAATTGATTGATTGGATTCTGCAAAACGTATATGTTTCAGGTAATACTTAATTGTGTGATCAATCTTTATTTCATTTTCTTCTCTCAGGCCAGGATCAGAGGTAGTTAAAGAAAAAATCAAGAAATTAGGTGCAGATTTGGTGTATACAGAAAGCCAATTGTCAATGAAGAATATTAAGAGTCTTCTGGTAAAATAACCTGTTTGATTAAGAAATAGTGCTAACAATTGCTGGTACTTTTTATTTAGCTCCCTATTTTTCCCAGAGAACTTCTAATTTTTCCACTTTACTGTGTCTTTCTTTGTCATATGCATGATTTCGTATGCATCTGTTAATCATTACGTAATCAGTCTTATAATTTTACTCTCTATGGACATGCTTAGAGTGATATACCAGAACCTCATATTGGCTTTAACTGTGTTGGGGGTGATTCTGCTTCTTTAGTTCTTAAATTATTAAGGTAATTCCTGGCTTACAGGAACCAAATCTACTGCTTATACCAGCTATTCGTTGGTTGTTTGTTTAATACAATTATGTTTCAGACAGGGAGGCACTATGGTGACTTATGGTGGCATGTCCAAGAAACCTATCACTATGTCTACCTCCTCTTTTATATTTAAGGTGAAATCTGCAATGTCTTGTTCAACTTATTCTTGAACCTAATTTTATTTCATTTTGAAGCTATTCTACTTTTCTTTTGAGAAGATGCTTCCATAAATTGGCTCTTCAAAGAAATTCAGAACGAAGGATTGGATTGTTGTCAATACATATTTCTTTCAAGAGTAGGTTAATTTTTACTTGCATAAATTGTGAGACATTTAAAGAAAAATTACTAATGTAGGATGACAGAGAGAGGAGGATAATTTGGATGTAGGAAGGTGTAGATGTCTTGGAATCACAAGTAGTTATTGTTCCTCAGCTTGACATGATTTTTGGTATCATGCAGAGGAGTTAAGCCTCACAATTTATGTTTTGCTAAAAGCTATTCATTCTTATGGCCAAAATGTTTTGATCCTTACGGTAATAATGTGTTCAACGGGCACCTTGAGGTTAATGGTCATGCGATCCAACTCTTCAGAACAAGATGGCAAGGGCACATGAGATAGATAGATAGATGTCTTTAAGCACACCACCAGGTGTTGCAACAGAGAGGTTCCATCATGTACCTGGAAGTTAGGAAAAACTCTCTCCACAACCAAAAGGCTGAACGAGGTACGAGGAAGGCTGTTACGATCGTAACTCCCTGAACCGGGCTGGGCCCCAGGCAAGCTGGTTCCTCCTGGACAATTCCCACGATTCCCGGCCCGGGTACCATCAGCCATCTTCTTCTATTTCACCCTCGCCCCCAACTTCAGCCACCTCCTTCGGCTCGATAACCGGTGTTTGATGATGCCAACTTCTTAGGTTGGGTTGTTTGTGTTGAGCATCCTTTCAAACTATAAAGCATGCCAGACAATTAGGTGTCGTTGCCCACGATTTGCATGGAAGTATTCATGCTACACTAGATTCATTGAACACACCAAACCAACCCTTTACTCGTGATGGTCGCATTCAAGCAACTTGTGTTGTGCACCAATCCGAGTCACTGACGACCATGGGCGTAGCTAGTATAGGTCCAGGGGGGGCACGTGCCCCCCCTGATTTATCGGGGAATAGGAATAGCCGAATAGGGATTTCGCCATTTTCGGGGAATAGGAATAGGGATTTCGCCATTTCATACCCGTCGCTGTTCCCTGCCTAACCTAGCCGCCGGCTCGCCGCTGCTCCCTGCGCTGCTCCCATCCGGCTATCCCCATTCCCGCCGCTGCTCGCCTGCTCCTTCACGGATTCACCTGTGACCCGACATACACTTCTTCTTCCTCTTCACGGTCACACCCGACTTCTTCTTCTTTGAGTTCTGGCCCTTCTTTGATTTCACACACCCGGCGCCATCGGCCCTTCTTCGTCTTCTTCTCCTTCTTCAGTTCTTCTTGGATTTGTTCTGATTTGTTCAGATCGCTCTGCCCCGCTGTTCCTTGATCGATTTCTTCTTGGATACTTGATGCTTGTTTTCTTCTAGTGATTTTTTCTGATTTCTTCTTGGATTTGTTTAGATCGCTCTGCCTCTACTCTCCTCTTGGATCTAACGATAGCGGATAGCCACGCCAGCGGCCAGCCTCCAACTTATCCTCCAGGACCTCCACCGGCTAATAACCAGGTAATGGTCACTGGATCTGGATCTGGATTCTGTACCTTATTTTGTTGTCTAAATATTTCCAACTTATTTGCTCATTCAATTTAATAGAAAGAAACTAGAATAAATTCATCTCGCTTATTTACTTATTTTTTTGTCCAAAAAAATGGATTCTTCTTACCTTATTTTTGTTGTCTAAAACAATGGGATTCTCCTTACCTTATTTACTTGGATCTGGATCGCTCTGCGTCTCTGCCTCCTTATTTTGTTGTCTAAGAACTGAAATAATATTTATCTCAGTGATAACCTGGAATGAATACCTCTTTAGATAGGGGTTGTAACTGAAGATTCTCTTCAGAAATTGATCTATAATTCTGACATTTCGTCTTGGATTTGTTCAGAGCTATAATTCTGACATTTCTTCTTGGTTATTTTTGTTGGATTTGTTCAGATCGCTCTTAATTCTGAATTGATCCACTAGATAATTTTATTTGCAAAATTTTAGCTATGCTACATATCATTAATGATTAATCACTAGACATTTTAACAGTCATGGAGAGATATTTCGCTAAAGATCAACGTACGGGAGTGACGCAAATAACTTTTAATTATTTTTGTTATACATATTTATATACTATTGTCGTAAAATAGTGCCCCCAATAAGACAAAATCCTGGCTACGCCCCTGCTGACGACTCCATTGAGATTGCCACTTATGGTGCCCAAGCTTACTTCTGCACACTACTTAGGCCCTTCCTTCATGCACTGCAATCGCACATTTGCGTTTGTCTTCTCATAGACCACCCGTCCACTCATGCGCGGACCCACCGTTCAAACACACCCGGGCACATGCCTGGGTGTGATTTTTCACGGATATCGCCCGGCGAGATTTATTCTCGATGTTGCCGCTTCGCCCCCCCCCATTTCTTTGCCCTAGCCGCGCGCTTCTCAAGGCTCTCCTCCGCAGTTTTTCGCATGACGCATCACTTCTCCATCTCCGGCGTGTCGCGTGCCCTAGCATCCTCGTCGACAACGAGGCGTTGAGGTCCATCTCCTGGTGCCGCCGTGTCGGTGCGCCATTCCAATCCCTAGCGGCTAGCAACAGCCGGGCATGTATCTTGATTCTTGCAGCCATGAGCCCGCCATCATTCATTCATAATTTCGTTCTTACTTCTTCGTACTCCTTCAATCTTCTACATTGCCGTTCGTGACGGTTCGTCCCTGGTTACTGGATAGCCGGATAGGTCAAGGCCGCAACCCGCAAGGCATCAAGCCGTCAAGTGCCGAGTGCTTTGGCCTCTGGTTTTCCCTTTCAGTTTCAGGGGTTTCCCCATTGCAGTATCTTTTTGTTTCAGTAGTTCCTCCCCTGTGAGTATTCCTCATTTTCTCCTTGCAGATGTGAGATGTACATAGATTTGTTCTTTTAATTTATTGATTCCTAATTTGTTGATTCCTCATTTGATTCTTTTAATTTGTTCTTTTAATGTTACATGTGCATAGAATTCTTCCTCTTGATAAGTTTTAAACTTTTAATCATGTGAGATGTGTTCAATGGATAAGTTTCTGCCATTTGTTTAAGAATTTGTTTGCTGCTAAATTTGTTTGCTACCTTGTGAGATTTATTCCCGCTGCTACCTGTGAATTTGTTTGCTGCTACCTGTGAATTTGTTTGCTGCTACCTGTGAATTTGTTTGCTGCTATTTGAATTTGCTGCTACCTGTGAATTTTTGTTAGCCGCAAATTAGAATGAATTTGTTTGTTGCCCATGTGATAATGAATTTGTTTGCTGCCATTTGTTGAAGAATGAATTTGTTTGCTGCCATTTGTTGAAGAATGAATTTGTTTGCTGCCATTTGTTGAAGAATGAATTTGTTTGCTGCCATTAGGTGTTCGATGGATATAATTAACAATTAAAATTTAAAGATTGGTCATTTATTGTTTTCTACTTAGGTGTTCGATGGATAAGTTTTCTTTCAAAAGTGAGTTCAAATTAAATTTCTCAAGATTTTCCAAGCATCAGGTTTATGTGGTAAAAGGAATCGATCTGAATTTTAAATTAGAAGAGTTACCTGCTAATCCTGGATTGAGGCAACCTATAAGCTCATATGATGTAAATATACAAGACACGATAAGAAGAAAATACTTGCTGAATGGTCCTTGTCAACCGGTTTTATCAAATTTTCAACAAACTGAAATTGGAAAATAAAGCACGTCGTTTCAACAAGAACTAGTTTAATGAGTTTAAAGATTGACTGGAATATAGTATAGATAAAGATGATGCATAGTCTTTATTGTTACATTTTTCCACAGAGAAGCTTGTGATCCTTACATTTGTAAGTCGTGGTTGCAGATATTGGAAAGATAAGACGTTATTAGAGAAACACGTTGAAAATCACACAAGTGCACATAATAACTCTATGAAGATGTGCATAGCTTTAATGAATCATAAACAAGGATATTCAAGTCGCATTTTGCAGGGCAAGAAGAGACACAACGTATTCAATATCGTGCTCGTTTGTGTGCATCAATAAGATTGCATACACTTTCTTTTAAAACAATGGTTGCCTTTTCGAGGGTATGATGAGTCTAAAGAATCCAATAATCAAGGGATTTTTTTTGAACTTTTAGAATTTATTGCATTGCATAATAATGAGATCAAGTTAGTGGTTATTCAAAAATGCACCTATCAAGTTGTCAACTAATATCTCCAAAAATCCAAAAGGAGATAGTTTGTTTTACGTGATGTGTCCACAAAAGAATAAATGGTCGTCGTTTTATGCTATGTGACTATCAAAGGTCTTATTATGGAGCGTCTTCTTGGATTTGTTCATGTTATAGACACAATTGCCTTATCATTAAAAAAGGATATTGATAATTTGTTTGCAAAACATAGCCTAAGCAGGAAAGATTAAGACGCAATGAAAGAGAGATTATAAATTATTATTCATTTTCGTGTTGAAATCTTTAATACAATGCTCCATTGGACTTTGAACGAGTTAAATGATCGCTTTAATGAAGTGAACACTAAATTACTTTTATGTGTTTCTTGTCTTGACTCTAGTGATTGATTTGTCTCATTTGATAAACAAAAGTTGGTTCGTCTCGCGTTGAATTGTATTCCATCTGATTTCACACAAATAGAATTGCAGCTACTTAAAAGACAACTTGATATGTATATTATTGACATGCGCTCTTTACCAACCTATACATTCTCTCATAGTAAAGGAATTAGTGGACTTACAAAAATTGGTGGAGTTGAAAAAACAAGATCACTATCAATTGGTTTTCAAGCTTTTAAAGTTGACATGTGATGTAGGCGTAGGCTACGAGTGCACAAAACCTATGACTCTAGGTGATAGTGTAGGGGTGACATGCTAATCCAAATCTACATGCAATGCAATAATCGATAGTTTGACGAATAAATTAAAGCAATGTAATTCCAGCACCACACAGATATTTAAATAGAAAACAAATATTTATTTTGGCAAATTATATTGGCTTTCCTCCGCTCGGAGGGCAAAAGCGAAGTGCACGCGACAAATGTCTCCTCCTGCAAGTTATTAGAGCTCCAAAACAAAGTTCCACAAACAAGAATCACAGCAAAATATGATAAATCACTAAATGAAAATATCGAATCAAATGAATACAATACTACAAAAGCTCACAAAGTAGAGGGCTGAACCGAGGCACTGAAGAATTGAAGGTCCGGATGTGTAGATCGGCAATCAGAGATGGAACCGGTGGAGAGGCGTCGGATGGCGGTGGCTGTCTGCGGTGGTAAACGGTGAAAACAGGCAATAAAACGGTGGATCTGGTCACGTATAAGTAGGTTCGGGCCGGGGAGGGGTGGATCCGGCCACGTATAAGTATGTTCGGGCCGGGGACGGGTGGATCCGCTATTTAGGGTCGGATCCGGGCAAAAATGGAAAGTATGAGTGGAGAAAATAATGGATCGGGTAGCTATAACCCTAGATATGGACGGAATCTAGGATTTTAGGGTGTTGTTAGAACGGTGGATCCACGAAGGGGAGTTGGCGGATTGGGGAGGAGGTGGAGGTGGAGGCCGGCGGGTTGTTATGGCAATTTTAAGGAGGTAGTCGGCGGTGGGGAAGGGTGAGGGCTGGTCGGCCGGCAGTGGGGAGGGAACAAGAGGGGGGGGCGGCCCTGTAGTGGCGGTGGAGAGGCGGCGGGTTGGAGAGGAGGAGGCGGGTTGGGCGATGGCAAAAAGGCAGCAGGACGGCCGTTTTCGGGGGCTGGAATGGAGGGCTGCAGCGGGTGAAACGAAGGTTTGAGGCGTGAAAAATGAAGGTGGGGGTAGGGATTACTATGGGGTGGAGTTTGGAGGTCTATGAGTCGTCACCTAGGGTTCCACGACGTTGGCACCGGGGAGGGATCGCGGGATTCCGAGATTCAATGTCTCCAAAATCTGCAATGCCTCAATTCAGCCCTCAAGACTTCTATTTATACGAAAAGAAAAGTTAGGGCTTCCCCATCAACGGCTATGATTGGTCGTTGGGTTCGGCCCTTAAAATACATCAATAATAAACATAAAAATATAAACTAATATAGTGTTTTGACTCGCGGCGACGTCCCGGACGCAACCACGGAGTCCGATCGGCGATCCGATCAAGTCTTCCTGCGCGAATAAATGAACGTGGGTCTCACCTTGCGGCGAACCCCTCTAGGTGCATGATTCGATGGATTCCCATCAACCCCCCCGACTGAAAAGCCTTCATCTCCGATGAATGGAGATGATCGTACTGAGGTCGAAGTCCAGGGGTGAGTCGATCAAGCTCTGCCGGTAGTATCCAAGTGTCGTCCGCGTCGGGGTGGCCTTGCCAGTGTACCAAGTAGCGACATCGCGGTCCATCCGTGGTGGGAACAAACTGATGGGATCTGATCTCTGTGACGCACTCATCTCTCATCTCTCGAAGGGTGGATCCCGGTGCGATCGGTGGTGCCTGCAGTGAAACCAAAGAAGACGAGTTCCCAGGTGGGTGAATGTCAACAGTGGGCGGACTGGGTTGGCCATCATACGATGGGGACGTATGAGGGTGGTACGGTAACGATAGTGGGGGTGGGGGTGGCTGGGTATCTTCACTACTCGGGTCCACATACTCATGAGGCTCGTAGTATGGAGTCAGATCCTCAACATTAAACACCGGTTGAATTCCCATACTAGTCGGGATGTCGAGCCGGTAGGCATTTGTCCCAATACGACTAATAACAGAGTATGGACCCATTCGCCTGACGCTTAACTTCTTGGCAGGCCCCGAAGGGAGCCTCTCTGGGCGGATTCGTACCATTACCTTTTCGCCTTCATTAAATATTTGTTCTCGCCTTCGCTTATCTGCATGGGCTTTATAATGTTCATTGTTTGTTATTATTCTCCGGCGAACCGACTCATGCAACTCATGCAAATGCTGTGCAAATGACTCAGCAGACTCATTAGGGCACGACTCAAAAGGACTCGGGACGAGGTCTATAGGTTTCCTAGGGTCTTATCCTGATACTATATGAAATAGACTCAACACGGTAGACTTATTGACTGAGCTATTGTAGACAAACTCTGCAACAGGAGATCTAAGTCCCAACTACCTACATGCTCTCCTACCAGACACCTCAAAAGATTCCCTAAACTTTGATTCACTACCTCGGTCTGTCCGTCCGTCTGTGGGTGATATGCTGAGGAGAAGCTAAGGATAGTGCCCGTCTTATGCCACAAAATTTTCCAGAAATAACTCATGAATCTCACATCGCGGTCTGACACGATCGACTTGGGCATACCATGCAGTCGAAAGACGTCCCTCATGAATATAGATGCAACGTGAGTCGCATCTGTCGTCTTGCGGCAAGGCAATGAAGTGCGCCATTTTCGAAAACCAATCGACCACCACGAAGATGGAGTTGTGTTTCCGTAAGGTGCAGGGAAGTCCGAGAACAAAATCCATGCTAATGTCCTCCCAAGGACAGTGTGGGACAGTTAAAGGCGTGTACAGACCCGTGTTCTGCTTAGTGCCCTTTGCCGTCTGGCAGATACGGCAGTGGCGGACAACGCAAGCTACTTCCTTCTTAAGGCCGGGCCAGTAGAGGCGGTCCTCGACAATGGATATGGATTTATCTCGCCCGAAGTGGCCTGCGGCTCCGTCCGCGTGCATCTCCCAAATCAGATAATCACGGTAAGATGTCTGGGGAATGCACAGGCGGGAGCCCCGGTACAGATATTCCTCATAGATCTGATATCCCTCAACAGGGTCGGGTGAGTCTCGGGACAGGGCAATGTACATCTCGCCAAAATCAGGGCATGTTGGATAGTCCAGTATCAATCTTTCCAGTCCCTCTACGCTTGCAGTCATCGTCTGCAACAGGGATGCGCGGCGACTCAACGCATCTGCCGGCTTGTTCTCAACACCAGCTCGGTGCTTCAGAACATAATGAAAGTCCTGCAGATATTCGACCCACTTCGCATGTCGATGTCCCAGCTTGCGTTGCGAGTCGAGATAGTGTAGCGCCTGGTGGTCGGAATTAACACAAACTCCCAGGGAAGGAGATAGTGTCTCTCGTAACGCAGAGACTGAACTATGACATAAAATTCTCGATAGTAATTCGAGTATTTTTGTAGCTTCATTCAGCTTCTCACTAAAGTAAGAAATTGAATGTCCCTCCTGACTCAATACGCCACCTATGCTAACATCTGACGCATCGCATGCGATCTCAAAGGCGCGGCTAAGATCCGGGAATTTTAGGATAGGATCCGTCATCAATCTCTCCTTAAATTCTTCGAAGGCTCTAGTGGCTGCGGGGGTCCACTGAAACTCTCCCTTCTTGAGACAGCTCGTGAAGGGGGCCATGGATTGTTGAACCCCTGGACAAACCTCCTATAGAAGGTGGCAAGTCCGTGGAAGCTACGATCCTCGTGAACATTCGTGGGCACAGGCCAATCCTGAATGGATTTGACCTTCTCGGGATCTACGGATACTCCCGTAGACGATATAATAAAACCCAAAAAGTGAACAGACTCGGAAAGGAACAGACACTTCTTCAGGTTTACATACCGTTTCTCATGGCGGAGGGTGGCAAAGAGAAGTCTCAGATGATCGAGGTGAGCAGCCTGAGTCTGGCTATAGACTAGTATGTCGTCGAAGTATACTACCAGAAACTTGCCCATGTAGGACCACAACCAAGGTTGTCAGGATCACGATCCGGATCATAGAATCTTACCATCCTACGATCCAGATTTTGTAAATCGATCTTGATTTTGTAAAGCGATCCTCGATCCGACCTTACTATCTGATCTGATCCTACCTCAAAACAATCTCATGTAGGATCTCGATCCTGACAACCTTGGCCGCAACACCTGCGTCATAACTCGCATAAACGTGCTCGGGGCGTTGGATAGCCCAAATGGCATGACTAGCCACTCGTACAGACCGTCCTTGGTCTTGAATGATGTCTTCCACTCGTCTCCCTCACGAACTTGTATCTGATGGTACCAACTGCGGAGGTCGATCTTGGAAAAGATCTGGGAACCGGACATAGTATCCAGAAGGTCATCGAGTCATGGAATCGGGAAACGATGTTTGACCGTGATTTTATTAATGACGCGACTATCGATGCACATACGCCAACTACCGTCCTTCCTAGGGATAAGACGGGCGGGGACCGCTCACGGATTCATACTCTCGCGAATGAACTGCTTCCAGAGAAGCTCATCAACTTGCCACTTGAGCTCAGCGTGCTCATCTGGGTGCATACGGTAATGGGGCAGGTTTGGAGAGGGAAAGCCCCCGGGTCCAAATCAATAGCATGTTGAATGTATCGTGGAGGGGGCAGCTTGTCAGGGAGCTCGTCAGGCATAATGTCCGCAAACTCGCCTAAAAGGGGACGCACCGCGAGTGAGTGGTCAACAGGGTTGTCCTCAATGACCTGAGTAGCGACGACAACGTAAATAATATCCGACTCAATACTATCTCGCAAAAACTCACCTCGCAGCAGAATATGCAGTGGCCTCGAGGCGCTTGTACCCACAGATGACTCTACCACACCCTTGGATCTATCTCGGGGCTGGGTGGGCGTCAACGTAATATTCTGCCCCTTGTCAGAAAAGACACACGTGTTCGAGCGGTCAAAGCACGTGACATCACGATCAAATAGCCAGGGGCGGCCAAGCAACACATGAGCGACGCCCATGGGAATAACATCGCACCAGACCTTATCCTAAAAGGATGCAATAGTAATCGGGACTAGGCAACGCTGGGTGACCTGAATCGCCGTCTTGTCTACCCAGACGACACGATATGGGTGGGGGTGAGGCTCTGCCTTCACCTGCATATGGTCAATGCCCCTTTTGGGCCACGATGTTCACACAACACCCACTGTCAATAGCCAACTTGCAGGGGACACCTGCACTAAGAAAGTATGTATGAAAGATGGTGGTGCGTCACCAATCCTCATCTACACGAGAGGTGTGTAGGAGGCGTCTAATCACTCCTCACCTCTACAGATCTCTCGGTGTCACTCTCCCAGTCTTCCTCGACAGTGGCCTTGACTTCTTCCGTACCCTCCTCTTCTTCCTCCAAATCCTACTCCTCACCCTCAACTAGCAGGTTCCGCGTGGGGCACTGCGCCGCCACGTGTCCCCTGCCAGAACATCGATAGCACACAATACCCCAGATCGGTTGCTGGCCATCAGTGGGTATGGCTTTGCCCTTCTGCATCCGCGGGGATACATGATGGTGCAACCGGGGTGGTCTGGGGCGGAGCGGGTTTCCTAAAAGTCGAGGACTCAGTCCGAGAAGTGAACTGCCTCGTGCTAGAAGATCGGGAGGTATTGCTCGTACTTGAGAGCGAGCTGAAATATCTGATCGACCGTCTTTAAACGATGTGGAGTCAACTCTCTCCGAATCTCAGAACGAAGGCCCGCCTTAAAACGGGAGGTAGCGGCGATAGGCTCCTCCGAGACTTCACTCCTAACGACTAGCTCGTCGAAGCGAGCCATATACTCAGCGACAATAAGTGACCCATGCCGTAAGTTCTGTAACTGCTCAAATAACTGGTCTCGGTAGGAAGCGGGGAGGTACTTCTCGCTCAACCTTTACTAGGAGAGCGGAGAGTAAAGAGCTACGTAAGTGCCTTTTTTGAACGGAGGGGAGGGGGTGACGGCGGTGGCGCTCCGGCCGCCGGAGCTCGCATGCAAAGCATCCAGAAGATAGGGAGGAAGGAGAGGAGAAGTTTTCCACTTGATTTCGGGGGCTCTTGGCGAAGTTGCCATGAGAGGAGAGCGGAAAACTTCTCCTCTCCTTCGCTCAGCCTTTTTTTTTTGAACGGAGGGGAGGGGGTGACGGCGGTGGCTCTCCGGCCGCTGGAGCTCGCATGCAAAGCATCCAGAAGATTAGGAGGAAGGAGAGAAGCGCTCATCCCACCTGGTGATGGGGTAATAACCATCTCGCTCCAAGACTCTCTCTACACGTTAATCCAAAATACCTTAGCTTGCCCGATCGACTTCATTTTTGCGAAGCGAACGCAACGCTCGTCACTCATCTCATACCACTCAAAATAGTGGTCCATGTTCAAGAGCCAATCGCTGAAGGCTTTCGGATATAGGAGACCATCGAACGAAAGGGCGTCGAGTCGAATACGACGAGTGATGTCGTGGTGGTGGCTCCCCTCCGTGGGTCGAGATAATCCTCGGCGTACTCGTCATGAGCGTAGTCGTATCGAACGGGTGGGGGACCACGCTCTCTCCGACCTGGGGGATAATATTCATCGTGGTGATGATCACGGCGACCGTGTTGGGGCACACGATCTCTGGGGTCAGGTTGAGGCTGATGTGGCATACGATACTCATCATGCTGATAGGGAAGCCAATCCCGCGTCGGGAGCTTGCTTATGCTCCCTCACAAAATCAGGGTTTTGCCTTACTGGGGGAATTGGGGCTCGATGAGGAATATCACGATGGTGGCGGTCTGCTGGAGGCTGACCATCTCTCGGGAGCTGGTCATGACGTGTAGGAGCATCAGGGTCGTCCTCAAGTGACTCGTCACGCTGTGTTGGAGTGTCCCTGACATTCTCTAAGTGGTTTAAACGAATATTCACCTCAGCAAGATCATGACGCACATCGTTGAACTGGGCACCTAAAGCGTCAAAACGGTCTAGGATAAGGCGCTGAAATTCAGCCAAAGTGGCGGACGAATTCGAGCTCGTTGTTCAGTCGTCGGTGACTTGCGGCTCTACCATGTTTCTTCTAAATATCCTACCACTACGGAGCATGCAAATGGCCTAACCTTGACCTCTGATACCAAAATGATGTAGGGGTAGACTACGGGTGCACAAAACCAATGACTCTAGGTGATAGTGCAGGGAGTGACACGCTAATTCCAAATCTACATGCAATGTAATGATCGATAGTTTGACGAATAAATTAAAGCAATTGTAATTCCAGCACCACACAGATATTTAAATAGAAAACAAATATTTATTTTGGCAAATTATAGTAGCTTTCCTCCGCTCGGAGGGCCAAAGCGAAGCGCGCGGCGAATGTCTCCTCCTGCAAGTTATTAGGATACCCAAAACAAAGTTCCACAAACAAGAATCGCAGCAAAATATGGTAAATCACTAAATGAAATTGTCGAATCAAAGAATACAATACTACAAAAGCTCACAAAGTAGATAGCTGAACCGATGCGCTGAAGAATTGGAGGTTCCGGATGTGTAGATCAGCGATCGGAGATGGAAACTGGTGGCGAGGCGTCGGTGGGGGTGGCTGTCCTGCGGTGGTAAACATTGAAAACAGACAATAAAACGGTGGATCCGGCCAAGTATAAGTAGGTCTGGGCCGGGGAGGGGTGGATCCGCTATTTAGGGTTGGATCCGCTATTTAGGGTCTGATCCAGGCAAATATGGAAAGTATGAGTGGGGAAAATAATGGATCGGGCGGCTATAACCCTAGATCTGGACGGATCTAGGATTTTAGGGTTGTTAGAATGGTAATCCACAAAGGGGATTTGGCGGATTGAGGAGGGGGAGGTGGAGGCCGGCGGGTTGTTAGGGCAATTTTAAGGAGGTGGCCGGCGGTGGGCAAGGGTGAGGGCTGGTCGGCCGGCAGTGGGGAGGGGAAAAGGGGAGGCGGCGTCCCTGTAGTGGCGGTGGAGAGGCGGCGGGCTGGAGAGGAGGAGGTGGGTTGGGCGGCTGCAAAAGGGTTGCAGGCCGGCTGTTTTTGGGGGCTTGAATGGAGGGCTGCAGTGGGTGAAACCAAGGTTTGAGGCGTGGAAAATGATGGTGGGGGCAGTGATTACCTTGGGGAGAAGTTAAGAGTTCTAGGAGTCGTCACCTAGGGTTCCACGACGTCAGCGTCGTGGAGGGATCGCGGGATTCCAGGATTCAATGTTTCAAAAATCTGCAATGCCTCAATTCAGCTCTCAAGACTCCTATTTATACGAAAAGAAAAGCTAGGGTTTCCCCATCAACGGACTATGATTGGCCGGTGGATTCGGCCCTTAAAATACATCAATAATAAACAAAAAAATATAAACTAATATAGTGTTTTGACTCGCGGCGACGTCCCAGGCGCAACCGCGGAGTCCGATTGGCGATCCGATCAAGTCTTCCTGCGCGAATAAATGAACGTGCGAACCCCTCCAGGTGCATGATTCGATGGATTCCCATCAACATGTCTTCTACCCGTTGCAACTGCTATAGTTGAAAGAATGTTCTCTGCAATGAAGATTATAAAAAACCGTTTACGAAACAGAATGAGAGATGAATGGAATGAATGACTGCATGATAGTTTATACGGAGAAAGATGTTGCTGTCACTATTACTAACGATACTATCATTACGCAATTTCAAAATATGTGCCCACGAAAAGTGGCTTGTTGAACGGTACGTAACATGTTTTTTTGGTTAATAAAGTTTTTATTAATGACAATATTAGCATAAGTTTATTTAAGCATTGTTTTTAATTATTTATTTTAAAATTGTGTCCGGGATTGAGTAAAATTCCTAGCTCTGCCCCTGCCTCCACTCTAACGAAGGCCACAGGCTAACATGCTTTTTGGAAGAAGAGTTCCATCCTTTCTCGGGTGCTACACCACCCAGATATCGCCCCATTTTACTGCACTGATAGTTCTCCCAGCTCACTCATGTTCATAGTACACAACCTAAAAACTCGTTGCCACCTTCTCTGCCTATATCTAATCTCTCCCTTCCTTTACACACCCCACCCTTACCTCCACAAAAAAACCTTCTCTGCCTATATCTAATCTCTCCCTTCCTTTACACACCCCACCCTTACCTCCACAAAAAATCGAGCATGCAACCCAAGCGCTTATCCCGCCAAGAGTACCTCGACTGCATCGTTATGCACTTCGTTTTCATTGCAGGCACTTATATTCCCTTGCACATAATTGTCTCAATAAAGAATTGTTTGTGCTCCTTAGCACTAAAGATGAAAATATTACACCATTGATGATTGTGAATCCCTTGAGAGTGATCGTCACATTTGACTCGATCTTCAGGACATGATTCGTTTTTTCTAGCAGGACTATCGATGTGTGCACTCACGCACATAGACAGACAACTTAAAGGATGCAAGATATAGACTCCTTTTATTTTTTTAATCTTTTTGTTTTCTTTAACTAATAGCCTTTAGTTTCCCTCTCACATGTAAGCCTCTCTATATAAAGAGGTGAGTTAATTGAGAACACTTCACACACATTTTAACACGAGAAAATAGAATCAAACTCAAGACATGCGATTTGCCTCTCGAGCTTGATAACATTCCCTCCATCTTGATCTGCTCCTTTATTAGGACTAGTTGATTTGAAGGTCACGCTAAAGCATCTCTAAATTGTAGTATTTAAACTCAAAAATAAACGGCCATTTCATTTTGAAGTATAGTTGTTTTATTCTATCCATGCTAATCAAATAACATTTAAGATGGAATAATCAACATGAATCCAGAGCAACGCAGAGCTTATGATTCCTTTGGATACTAATGGCAGGATCTTGCTTTGCGAGGCTTCTGGCTCCAAAAGTGGATGACTGGCGACGGCGCAATTGCCTGCAGGCCAATGATTGATTATCTCTTGAGCTTGGTTCGAAGGGGCGAATTAAAATACGAGTACACTTTTGTTTTCTTTTTTCGCCTTTTTCTCCTGCGTTTTTTAGTGCTGACCATACATTCTTCCCATATGCTTGGAAGAAATACTCTGGAGATATGATTCCTGGAAGAAGATGCATGTGATACTGAAATTTTTATGTAGGATGGAGGCTGTTCCTTTCAGTGATTTCAGCACTGCGCTGGACAAGGCGATGGGAAAGCTTGGCAGTCAACCCAAGCAGGTAATTATATTCTGATAATCGGCATATTCTCCTTCATCTGTCAGCATCTGCTTCTTTTGTTATAGAGGAAGTTATGGAAATTCATACATAGCTTGAATTTTGATTATGATGTTGAATAATCTAGTTAAGACAGCTTACAGTATTGTTAAGATATATTGGTATATGAATGCAAAGTGGCTGGTCTTCACTCATAAGCTTAGCTTTTGGTTTTCAAATTGATTTGACCCGTTAACAAATCGAGCAAAAAACGATGAGCGAAACATACATAAGATTGTTCCACTAGATGGAACATATATATTACAGTAGGGAGATGAAATTAGATTTTCAACATCTTAAAACACTAGAGTAATACGAATGCATGTAGCCATCAACAAAAATATTCGAACAAATTTGATATTGTTAGTGGTCGAAGATCAGACCCCCTTCGACGATCTAACTTTCTTTCTTCGAGCATTGGTCGTGGATCAAACCCCCTTTTGTCGAGCACTGGTTGATGACCGAGCTTTCTTTCTTCAAGCACCAATCGATGATCCCGCTTTTTTCTCCAAACACCGATTGATGTTCCATGACTCTTTTGTCGAGCATTGGTCGTTCGATCAAATTTTCTTTCCTCGAGCGCACAGTCGACGATCAAGTATTTCTTTGTCGAGCACTTGGGCCAACAATCAAGTCTTATCTTGCCGAGCACTTGGTCGTCAAAGATTTCTTTTGCTGAGCAGCTGGTTGACTGTTCAGTTTTCTTTCGTCGAGCACCTGACCGACGATCCAACATTTGTCGAGCGCCTGTGCGGACGATTCAGCATTCTTTAAGCGCCTAGCGGACGATCCAGCATTCGCCGAGTGCCTGGTCAACAATCCAACATTCCTCAAGCGTGTGGTCTACAATCCACCATTCATCGAGAACTGGTCAATGATCCAACATTCGTCGAGCACTAGTCAACTAACATGACCTTTAAATCATTCAACCCAATGCTGATAACCTTTTCGCTCTCACTCCCTAACTAATGATCTTGCCGTCAATGCTTCACTGCTTAATGTTCATATCGCGTGGCTCAATAGCTTCTTGAAGCTCAAACTTTGTGGATGGGGCTTCCCACATGTATTTATACACCATATATTTCGCCCATCCGACGTTGGATTCAATCTCGTTCCCGCATGCCTCTAACATTCTCTCGTCTCGCATGAGACCTCCCCGCATCGGCTATCATTTTCTCTCAAAAGAACTTGCTCAATACAAAAATATAATACACCAAGAGCTCTTATTTAGACTTTCTTATTTCCACTTGAGAGCTAAACATGACAAATTTCATGTGCGCTAGAGAACTTTTAGAGTGATAAAAAATAATCTAGCATTTATTTCATAACTGTAATCTTAATTGCAGAGTAATAATTTGTTAAGAAATAATTTGAATTAAAGGGATAAAGAGGAAGAGGTCTGTATTTTAATGCAACTGATATCTCCCACTCCATACCGCAGAATTTCCAAGCCAACCCAAACAGTTGCCGTCAGCATTTCTGATGTTGTGCAGTCCTCTAAATTGAAACGCAATTCTGATGTTACCGTCAGCACTCTCGCCCGCCACAATCGGGCGGGATTTGCTGCAAAGGCATTATATATTTTATTCCAAATTTGTTTAATAATCTTACTTTTTTTATATATATAACCGCATCATGACCGCACATCATTACTGTACCGCTATTCTTTAATACATGTGCGATGTGATATGTGGTCATGATGGTGATTTTCTATAAGCTCAAAGAACCGCATTGCACGCTATCCGATCTCATCATGTCGGTATATATATATATATGTAATATGCGGGCAAGCTTGTGTGCGGGCGTACGGTCAAGTGATTTTGGAGATCAAGATGGTTTCAAATCGAAAAGTGATCTACATGGAAGTTGTAGATCTCGGCGAGACGAACAACTTTCATGTTGATCATTTTTTGATTTGAAGCTGTTTTGACCCTCATATTGGGATTCAAAAATCTGTTGTCCGTGCGGTTTACTGTAGCACTCTCGCCGCCCCAAATTTTGAGGCTCAAATCGAAGGTCAAGACTGCTCCAAATTTAAAAGTGATCAACATGAAAGTATTTTGTCTCACCTAGATCTACAACTTTCATGTTGAACAATTTTCGATTTGAAGCCTCCTTGAGTCTTGTCGATACGCCCGCACAAGATACTTCCCCTGTATGAATATATATATATATATATATATATATATATATATATATATATATGCACGGGCACTCCGGCCCGATGGCTACGCGCCACAGTACCTCGTTTTTGACAAATATACGCGGGCTTCGGCCCCACGCGGTGGGCTTCGCAAAAGTACGAAAAAAACACCCTCTAGACAACTTTTTTAGAAAAAGTAGTCAACATGAAAGTTGTATTCGATCTGGCGCTCGAGATCTACAACTTTCATGTTGACCATAACGATTTTTCTAAAAAAAGTTGTTTAGGGGGTCTATTTTCAAAAGGTGCGAAGGGGGTTTCGCCCGATAAATATTACGATTTATATTTATAAATGCGCGGACCCCCTTCGCGCATTTTATAAAAATAGACCCTCTAAATTATAACATTTTTAGATAAATTAGTGGTCAACATGAAAGTTGCATAGATCTCGACGAGATCTACAACTTGGCTCATGTTGACCACTTTTTCTAAAAATGTTGTCCTTAGGTCCTGGGTCTATTTTCAAAACCGGACAACTGCGAAGGGGGTTTCGCCCGATAAATATTACGATTTATATTTATTGCGCGGACCCCTCTTCGCGCATTTTGAAATTTATAGGGACCCTCTAAACAACATTTTTAGAAAAAGTGGTCAACATGAAAGTTGTAGATCTCGACGAGATCTACAACTAGTGGTCATGTTAGGAGACCACTTTTTATAAAAATACTGTCTAGGGACGGCGTTTTTTTCATTTTTCTGGGGAGCGCGATTTTTTAGTCAAAAACGAGCTGCGAATAATGCTTTTACATATCGGACGGTTCTGATATATATCCATATATATATATATATATATCGAGAGACCACGATATATATATATATATATATATATATATATATATATATATATATATATCTATCGACATCATGAGATCGGATGGTGGAGGGCGCATTTCTCTGAGACAGGGAAAGAACTAATTTTCTCTCTCTATATTTATAACATGTTTGAATATTATCTCAATGGTGATGATTGTAGTCTTTGCTTGTTATAGTGTGAATTTGGGCTCAATGCCCACTGCTAATGATTTTTGCGAGATCAAAAATTGGGTCATATGATCCTTCATTTTCAATAAAGTTCGGGGTATAATTATAATTTTATGTTGTAGGGTAATGCTGGGTTGAAAAATCGGTTTAGAACGCCCTGTCACCATGCTCTAATAATTGAACAACTTGATTTGATTTTTGCACAATTGGACGGTTCAGATGACTCTGATGATACATGTTACACAATTACAACCTCAACTATTTCTTTGTATATATGGTATAGATTTTACTTTATGATTTTGTATTTTGTTAAATTTTATTCTAGCTTTGTAATCCCATTTTATTTAATGTAATTTAATTTCATATATAAGCTGTATGCTGTATGCTGTAGTGTAACCTTATTATCTTGTATATGATGATAATAATTCATCTTTCACTTGTAGATGAGTTAAAAGAGCCCATGCTTCAAATTCATGCACCCTTTGGAGTGTATGAAAAAAATATCCATCTAAGATGATAGTTGACTTGATTAACATATCCTAAGTCAGATGGCCGCCCTCGTCGTGGACTACTTTATCAAATTCGTCACCTTCGGTTCTTATGATACACACGATAGAATTTGTTAATCCATTTAATGTAATCGTCGTCAAATATAGTATTATGCAAGAAAGCCGGGGAGGACGTTGATTTACATGAGTTGAGAATCAATAAAATATAACTTTATACCTCAAAATCAAATATGATACTCCTTAGGTAGGATGCAATCTTTATACTCTCTCGACTGTGGTCGCATCTATGTGTAGGCCCTGACGACCAGTTCCGAATGAGATCTCAACGGCCTAGTTTGTCAGAACTGTCGGGTTGGGGTGCACGCCCGTGTGTGAGGACTCGCGTTCGTGTTGTTCTTTGTGCATGCTTGTGCTTGTGAATGCAAGTTCTCTTGTATGGCTTCTATGCCTTTGCCAATGCTCCCTTCTAGTTGGAAGTGCAGAATAAAAGAGAGATCAAATGATTAATAATATGATTTAGGAAGGATTTTTTTACAGTGGTTATATTGTGCTCATAAGATTGTGTTGAGGATGAACATACAAATGGCAATATTATTCATATGATATGAAGAATTGAACTTATATTTGTTCTTGCAAAAATAATAAAAAATATTAATATCATCATCAAAAGAATAAGATATCATGTATAAGATGGAGTTGTCATATTAGCATGTGGCCTGTCAAAATATTTTATTTTATTAAAGATGCTAAGGTTGTCAACATTATCAATGATGTAGATATTTTATGACTAGTAGGGTTTTGGAGAAGCAAATTGCTCATAAAATGAGGAGATTATTAAGTACGAGTTTTGGACATTGTAGGATGATTAATTAAGACCTGCTGAGCTCGTTCGAGATCAATCGGGTACGGTTTGCCAAACCGGAAGCTAGTGGACGTGGACACTCTCTTCTTGGACTAGTTAGCTTTTACATAAAATGAGAGTGAGGAGCCTCTCCTTCATGAAGAGCCAAATCAATGAAGTTTTGCAAAATTTTATATAGTTTTATTTTCTTATGTATTTTAGAACCTTCAAGCAGTGGTGTACAAAAAAACCGGTCCTAACCGGTCCGGTTGGGACCGGACCGGTTAAAGACCGGTCCTGATCGGGACCGGTCCTGATCGGGACCGGTCCGGTCCCGGACCGGTCCATGAAGTCCCAAAAGTCTCTCATTTCACTTCAAAAACCGGTCCCGGACCGGGACCGGTAAAAGACCGGTCCGGGACCGGTAAAAGACCGGTCCGGGACCGGTAAAAGACCGGTCCCGGACCGGTAAAAGACCGGTCCCGGACCGGGACCGGTAAAAGACCTGTCAAAGACCGGTCTTTGACCGGTCCCGGACTGGGACTGGCCCCGGGACCGGTAAAAAGACCGATCCCGTAATTAAAGACCCATAACGGTTCTAAAAAGAGCCGTTTTAAACGGCTCTTTAAAGAGCCGTTTTTAACGGCTCTTTAAAGAGCCGTTGGCCAAAATTGGTGGCTGGCATGGCCGGCCATGCCAGCCACCAATTTTGTTTTTTTTTTATTTATTATTTTTTTAAAATTTAGTTATTTAAATAATTAATTTTATAAAATTTAAATTTTAAAAAATTTAAAAAATCAAATCCTATAAATACCCCCTCTTCTTAAAAATTCTTTTTCATCTCTCTCTCACTTACTCTCCCTCTCTCTCTCTCTCTCAACTCTCACTCACTCTCAAGTCTCGAATGACGTCTTCCTCATTCATGCTGGCTTCTTCCTCTGCGTCCGTTGCGCACGAAGTAGTAGAACACCACCACAAGGTGGCGGTCTGGGAGAAATTCGACAAAGTGCGGATCGACGGTGAATTGAAGGCGAAGTGCAAACTTTGCGGGAAGCTAATGGCTGTTGGCAGCAATACAACGCTCGTCCGACATGTGAAATCGTGCATTTCAAAACAAGCCCCGGAGTCTACTCAAGCTCAAATTTCGACGTCCGGGCACATTTGGACATACGATCAAGCTCGGCAGCGGGAGCGACAAATGGAGAACGTCATCAAAAAGGGATTTCCATTCAGCCACTACGACGATGAAGAGATGACATCATACATACACGAGGTACTCCAACCCAAATATCAGCAGGTAAGTCGTTCTACCACTAGACGCGATGCTTTAACGGCTTATATGCAATCTAAAGAATATTTAAAAAATTATTTTGAAACATTTGACGGTCGCGTTAGCTTAACGAGCGACGTCTGGACAAGCGGTATATCTGAGGGACACTCATATATTTGCATTACCGCTCACTGGATTGATCCCAATAGTTGGGAACTAAATAAAAGAATAATTTGTTTTGAAGGATTTGAATATCCGCATACTGGTAAATCTATTTATCAGGTAATAATTAAGTGTATTAGAGAATTTAAAATAAAAGAAAAAATTATGAGTATTTCTTTTGATAACGCTTCCAATAATGCGACCGCGATAAGATATTTGATTTCAGATTTACAACCAATGTTACCGGGAATTTTTTTTCATACACGTTGCGTCTGTCACATTTTAAATTTAATTGTACAAGACAGTTTGGTTTATATGAACGAGTATGTAATTAAAATACGAACTATGTTACGAGTTATTTACAGTTCAAAAAAAAGAAAACAAGATTTTAAAAAATTTGTTATTTCACAAGGTAAAAAATTTTTATGTCATTCTTATGATATGCCTATACGCTGGAACTCAACTTATAAAATGTTAAAGCGAGCTTTGACACAAAAAAATTTATTAATAAAATTTTATAATAGTGTAGAAGCACATGATTTAGGTGCGTCCGATTGGGAGGTTCTCGAAGATTATGTAAATTTATTAGAATGTTTTTATCGATCAACAACGATTCTATCCGGAGTTTATTATCCTATTTCTTCTTTAGTTATTGAAAATATTTTATTAATTACTGAAACTTTTAAAACATACAAAACAAATGAAATGTGGCGTCCGTTAATATTAGTAATGGAGGAGAAATTTTTAAAATATTACCAAGAAATGTCACTCATGTTTTCATGTGCCGCGGCTTTAAACCCTTTAATGGGTGTGGACGGGATAGAAAATTTTATAGAAGAAATTAATCGAAATTTAAATTTAAACGAAACGGCTATTGATTTTGTTAATTTAAGCGTTTCAAAATTTAATTCTGATTTTACTCGTTTCTATAATTATTATGATAATATGTATGGATCGCGACCTCGTGAAGAATCCACCCAACCTAAAACAAAAGATATTTAAAAAAACAAACTTTTAGAATTAGCTTTTAGAAAAAAACAACGAACTTCGAGTACTTTAAATGAATTAGGTTTATATACAAAAACACAATTTCAAGATTATATAACTGCAAGCAAAATAGAAAATTTTGATATTTTAAAATGATGGAAAACTAAAACAAATGTTTATCCTATTTTGGCCTTAATGACCCGTGATTTACTAACAATCCAAGCTAGTACGGTAGCTTCGGAGTCTGCTTTTTCTTTGAGTGACAGGATTTTGAACGAGCGAAGAAGCCGTTTGAACGAGGAATCTTTGGAGATTTGCATTTGCTACAAGGATCATTTGGATGCTATAAGGAGGAGGCAACACGTCTCGTCTATTGAAGATAGTGAGTCCGAAGTGGAAGACGAGATGAATAACTTAAGTTTGGGAAGCGCGACCGAAGAATAATTAGGCAAATGTATTTTATTTTTCATTTTATTTCAATTTTGAATATTTAAATGTAATTTTCATATTTTATTTTAACTTAAATGTAATTTTCATTTTCGTTCAATGTTATTTTATTTTTGTCATAATGTAAATTATAAAATGTCAATTTGTAATTCAATTTCATTTTTAATAAAAATTAAATTTTATTTCACTTTGAAATTTTGAAATTTATTCCATTTTTAATATAAATATAGAATTTAAAATTTTAATAAAAAAATTTTTGTAAAAAAAAAACCGGTCCGCGGACCGGTCCGCGACCGGTCCCGGACCGGTCCGCGACCGGTCGCATCCTCCGGTCCGCATCCTCCGGTCCCGGCCGGTCCGCATCCTCCGGTCCCGGCCGGTCCGCATCCTCCGGTCCCGGCCGGTCCTCCTCTTGAGCAGGAAAACCGGTCTCGGACCGGGACTGGTTTGACTGAAACCGGTCCGGACCGGCAAGGCAAAAGACCGGTCTTTAAAAAGACCGGTCCGGGGCTGCTGGGCAGTCTTTTTGTGCAGGCCTGCCTTCAAGAGTGGGGGATTTTTCAGAAAAGAATCTTGAATTAGTCGGGAAATCAAAGAGAGGATAGACGGCTTATTCGGAATTAAAATAAATGTCGATATACTCCTTGAACCTTCGTTAAGCTTCCACATATAGCACTCAAAAGTCACACGACTATATTGAAAGAATTCATTCCTCATCTTTGTAGAAATCACATTGTGTTGTCGCTCATTTTGACTATGGCTTTGATGAGACTTTAAAAGCGAGTAGAGAAGTAGAAGAGGAGTTAGCCTTAAAATCCTCTTTATCTCACTTTAGGAGTCTATATTAAAGAGAGAAATCAACTATAAATTTTATTTGATTCTCCACATGAATTATTCTACATTCTTCTGCGCCGATCAAAATCACCCTTCAAATACACGTATACAAGTGAGAGAGAGAGAGACCGAAGTGCTGAGAGACACTATTTAAGCTATGTGACCTCGCTTGATAATTTGAACGAAATGATTAAAACACATATATGATTAAGATGAATTCGTGAATTAGTTAGGTGAAAATCAACTTCAAATTTAAATCTATAGATTGATAAAGATTCGACTTCAAATTTAAAGAGCAATGTTATAAGCACATTAATTTTGGCTATTGAGAGTCAAATTTTATTGACACACCAGATTATTTTATTTTCACTCCAACACGTTATTGACACACGAGATCACTGGAGGAAGTGCGCCACATTTAACATCAATTTTTCACTCTTCAACGCATGCATTTTTTGACCAAGTAGGAGAAATTGATATCAACGTCTCTTTGAACTAGTTTTTCTTAAGTTTTTCTTAATATACTCATTTTTGTTGATTATCACGAGAAAAATCAGATCTATCACATCTCATAAAAACCCTAATCTTAGGTCTCCCATCAATCTTGCCTGTTTTTTGGATAGTAACAACGAATCTCAAACCTTGGGCAACATTCAACAAATTTACATCACAAAATATGCAAAAATCTGAACGCCCAATATCACATTTGCATTGCATAAGAGCAATCAAAAATGTCTTCTTTCACAGTATGTGCGGCTGGGTCTCGCGAAAGGCGGAAGTAAAAAACGGAAAAAAGAACCGGTGTGCGCTTGATGAAGGGGACCTTAGGGTTTTTGAGTTCTTTTGAATTAAAATTGGTATGCTAGTAGCGTATATTGGTGTGCTTTTAGCATTGCTCCCAATTTTAAATCAACTTCAAGTTGTCAGCCATGAAAAGCTTAGCGATTTTACATTAGTCTCCCTCAGACTGTTAAGAAATTATTCTTTTTGTTAGTTGACATTTCAAGCCGCATTCGAAATAGTCGAAAGTCAAAACCTCGAAATCATACAGCTTTGAAGCTTACTACTATCAAGGGAGTAATTTTTGCTTCCTACTTAGGCTCCGTTTGGAGTGACTTATTTTCACCGATCCAACGGGTACGACCACATGTTCCAAACAGAGCCTTAACCGTTAGCTAGGCATGTCGACGACATTCTTATATGACAATTGCCAACCTGTACAAAGACGCAACTGTCGTTATTTCTTTACGATCCGTTTGGGAGGGTTGTGCAAGTGGCTCTGGTGGAAATAAAGTTACTGCGCCCGGAGCCCCTAAGAAATGATGTTATTTTTGCAGAAAATTAATGATTGGCATTTAATACTGCACTTATTTATAAGTGAGAGTAACCCATCTAAAATTTTTTCCTAAGAAATGAGGCTAAAATGAAGTTTTTGATCTTTTTCACACTTCCATTTCTCAAGCATGATGGATAAAAACAACTATCAGAGCAAAAACTGATTACCAAACAAATATAGCTAAAATCGCTAACATTCAAACCAACAGTTGCTAGCATAATTATTACCCAAAGCTCCTCTCAGAGCTAGCATAATTATAGGTTGCACCCTTTAATATTTTGAAATTACAAAAATCTCCCCTCTAAATTTATATTTCATTACATGCATGCTCAAAATCCCCCCTGATGCTATCCTCTAATGCGTTATATTTGTGCATGTTATGAAATATAATTTATATGAGAAGTTTTTATAATTTCAAAACACGTAGAAGAGATGCAATATGTGATTTTTATAATTTCAAATTGATCCACAAAGCAATGCTTTCTTTGCCCAATAAAGGATCGGTTTTACGTGGCTTTTGTGCTCCAATAAGTTTAGACAAAGGCTCCGTTTGGGGGAACTTGTTTTCACCGGTCAAGTGGTTACAATCGCATGAACCGGACCCTAATTACGGCCGGGTTCATGCGGTCATAACCGCTTGACCGGTGAAAATAAGTCCTCCCAAACGGAGCCAAAGACACACTCTTAGAATGCATTTTTGGCAAGACAACGGTTATGACCACCACCAAGATAAGAAAACTAGTTTTGAAAATAAAAGTTGTTGAAGTTCCTTAGGTGAGGTCGGGTGTTCATGAACGACGGTTCATAACTACCGCCATCGCAACCACCACCACCGTGCCAAGCGGAGTCTTCTACTAGGGGTGCAACTCGGATCGGTTCGGTTCGGTTTGGTTCCACCAAAAATCAAGAACCGACCCATGTAGATTCGGTTCTAAAATTTGAGAACCAGAACCGACCCGCGGTTCTAAATCATGGAACCAGATCCGCCCAAATCAGTTTGGTTCGGTTCGGTTCTCGGTTCTACCCATACTATGTAAAGTCATATTTTTTTCTTCTCGAATCTTCAAATAATAGGATAAATTTTTATTGCAAATACTCATTTATTATCTCTTAGATTTTTTGAAGTTTGGCGGTCTGGCGGTTAAAGATTGTCGGTCTGGCAGTTTGGTGGTCTGGCGGCTTGGTCCAGACGGTCTGGCAGTTTGGCGGTATGACGGCTTGGTCCAGACGATCTGGCCGTTTGACGGTCTGGCGGATTGGCCTTGGCGGCATGACTGTCATCTAGCAGAATGATTCTGAAGACTTGGCAGTCGTGTTGGCGGGCTGGTTCCAGTAGTGTTGTGGTCTGCCTCTTGCGGACTGGTCAGTAAGTCTAGCCGGCCCGGAGATCTTTGAGGACGCCTCCTTGATAGTTCGAGGAGGCTTGTTCTATCCGCTGTTGCGGGTTTGGCGGACAGGAGAATCAAGCCACTGCGAATAGAGGTCGTGGTTTGAGGAGCAGATGAGGCTGTGAATAGAGGAGGAGCTGAAGCTGCGGATAGAGGCTGTTATTTGCTTGTGTTTTTATCTAATCATCAATAGCGGACTAAGAAGTAAAAACCGACAGTTTCTTGGTGTGGAGCGGTCAGCTTGTCTAACCGTTCAGTTGTTGCGGTCTAAAAATTTTTAGCCGCTTATTCGCATGTTGTATTTTAGTCTCACATCGTCTGTTATATTTTCTTTCTCTTCTTCCTATAAATAGGGGGTCATATCCGTGCAACTTAACTTTTTGGTGGAAAGAAAAACTTGTTATTTAGATTTTTTTTGCATGCTATCAGAGCTCACCCGATCCTTGCGGACTTCGATTTTCTAACCGCCCGCCTTGCTCCACTGTGCTCCTTGCGGACTCCGGTTTTCTAACCGCCCGCCTTGCTCTTTTGTGATCCTTGTGAACTCTAGTTTTTCTAACTGCTTGCTTCACTCATTTGCGGTTTCTGCGAACTCCGGTTTTTCTAACCGCCCGTTGAGCTCTCCTTCAATCAACGCTAATTCTTTTTTGAAACCGTCTTCTTCATGGCCGATACCGAGTACTCTTCTTCCACTTTATCTGCGCCTTCTTCTCAAACCGCACCTAGTTTTTTCCCTCTGTCTGGCAATCTTGGAACAGCTTCCAAGCTGACTGGCCTGAATTTTCCAGACTTGAGTGTCTCGTTTGTGTTATTGCTGAGGTCTCAACGCAAATGTCATCATCTCACTGATGACCCTCCAGCTCGAGGGTCTGCTGCCTTTGATAATTGGGATGTTAATGATGTTTTGGTCTAGACGTGGTTTGTTAATAATCTCTCTGATGTGTGTCTCCTATCATTCGATATGATGAGACGGTTAAAGCTGTTTGGACTCATATTACAGCTCTGCATTCTAAAGGAGCTCAGACCTCGTGCATATACACGTTATATTCTGATCTATTTGTCCGCCCTACTTTGACTCTTGTTGTTGCTTATCAGGAGGTGTAAGCTCTTGGCGCTGAAATTCTACAACATCATCCGTTCTCCGCTGATCTAGCTGAGCAGCACAAATACTTTCAGAAACTTTTGGTTGTGTACATGTTATCTTCTTCGCCTTCCAGAATCTTATGACATGATAAGACAACAAATTCTTGGCAAAAGTGATTCTCCCACCCTTGATGCTACTTCTGCCCGTATTGCAGTTGTCACCACTATTCTTCAGTGCTCTCTGCTTGCCTCCCTACCCCATCCTAATACCTTTGCTCATCCGATTCGTTAAGGTAATTTTAGTGGTCGTGAATGTCATTCTGGTGGTCGTGTTGTGTCTCGTCATATCTGCTCTCAGTGTGGCAAGACGAGACATCTTGTCGATCATTACTGAGCTAAATATCCTCATCTTCGCCCGTCTGCGGGAGACACCACAAAGAAGTCTACGTCCCTTGCCTCTTCTTTTGGCAGTGCTAATGTGATCACTCAGGGTAAGTGGCTAATTGATTTGGAAGCTACTAATCACATGATAGGTGATTCTCGTTTGTTCTCTTGCTTGGAAAAGCATAACTGATCTCCTCTGGTTTTCCTCTTCTTTTAGCAGTGCTAATGTGGTCACTCAGGGTAAGTGTCTAATTGATTCAGAAGATACTAATCACATGACAGGTGATTCTCGTTTGTTCTCTTGCTTGGACAAGGATAACCGGTCTCCTCCGATTGTTGTTGCGGATGGTAATCCGTCTCCAGTATGCGGGACTGGTACTGTTTGTCCCGTCTTTTCCGTGCAATTTACTTTCTGTTCTTGGTCTCCACAGACAGCTAAACTGCACGATTACCTTTACAAATGTTACTTGCTCTTTTCAGGATCCTCACTTCAAGGAGAAGATTATACTGGGGATGAAAATAATGAGCTCTTTTTCCTAGATAATATCACTGTTTTCTCCACATCTCTTTTGCAATGATATCTTTACCTTGGTCATTCTCCTCCTCATCTCATCTACGAACTCCCGCCGGATTTACCTCAGGAGGACTCCTCTTTGATTTATGAAGTCTGCCAATTTGGCAAGCACTATCATTCTTCCTATCCAGCGAGACAAGGATGTAGTTTTTCTCGTCTGTTTGAACTTGTTCATTCAGATATTTGGGGTCCTGCTCCTGTTCGGTCTGTTGGTAGGGAGAGTTTATACTTTGTTACATTCGTTGATGATTTCTCCCGATGTACTTAGCTATATCTCTTGAAAGAGCGTTCTGAACTTTATTATGTATTCAATGCTTTTTATAATACTGTACAACCCTGTATTCGCAGAGTGAGGGTCCCCCAGCAGGCGCAAGGCTTGCTGTGCAGTTTTAAACTTTTTTGAGAGTTTTGCACTCTTGAAGGCAAATTTAGTATGGATTTGTGTTTTACACTCGTAGAATGGATGGAATATTTGTTTCCCCCAGGCCCCTTTGAGGGGTCGCCCAGGATGAGTACCGCCCAGGCCGAGTACCCCCAGGCCGCCGAGTACCACCCAGGCCGCCGAATACCCCCAGGCCGCCGAGTACCGCCCAGGCCGCCGAGTACCCCCTAGGCCGCCGAGTACCCCCAGGCCGCCGAGTACCCCCCAGGCCGCCAAGTACCGCCCAGGCCGCCGAGTACCTCCCAGGACGAGTACCTCCCAGGCCGCCGAATACCCCCCCAGGCCGCTGAATGCCGCCCAGGCCGCCGAGTACCGCCCAGGAAGACTACCCCCCAGGCCGCCGAGTACCGCCCAGACCGCCGAGTACCGCCCAGGCCGCCGAGTACCGCCCAGGACGAGTACCCCCTAGGTCGCCGAGTACCGCCCAGGACGAGTACCCCCCAGGCCGCCGAGTACCCCCCAGGCCTTCGAGTACCGCCTAGGCCGCCGAGTACCGCCCAGGACGAGTACCCCCAGGAAGCCGAGTACCACCCAGGACGCCGAGTACCCCCCAAGCCACCGAGTACCCCCAGGCCGCTGAGTACCGCCCAGGCCACCGAGTACCGCCAAGGACAAGTACCCCCCCAGGCCGCCAAGTACCCCCTAGGTCGCCGATTACCGCCCAGGCCGCCGCGTACCCCTAGGCCGCCGAGTACCACCCAGGCCGCCGAGTACCGCCCAGGAAGAGTACCCCCCAGGTCGCCGAGTACCCCCCAGACCTTGTCTCCTGCTCGCCCGGCTCGAGGGTCTGCCCCTGGTGGACTGCGATTAGTTGTTTAGTGTATCGGGATTTTGCTGTTGGCAGACCAGTTTGGGAGCATTTTGGTCATTTCAGAACAGCAGGATGGGGTTATTGGAAGACCATCCCCAAAAAACTATAAATAGACCCCCTTCGGTACCTTTGGAGAGGATTAGTTTTTGGCTTCCTCCTCCCTTGGTTTCTTCTTCTTGGTTGAGTTAAGAGAGCTCTCCAAGGTACCCGACTCAGCCATTCGTGAGGGAGGGAAAGTGCTCTTGTAACCTTCCGGGTGTGTGATGGGACCTCCACGCTAGAGCCGAGGGTCTGTTCCTAGTTTCCCAAGTCTTTGGTCCGTGACGTTCCCCCGAGTGTAGTAGGTGTGAGGTCACCCCTCTTTTGGGACCCCGAATTCCACGAGAGACCAAGTTTTTGGTTTCAACATTTGGTGCGGTGAGCGTGGAGAGTGACCAACACAGAAGATCTCAGGAGAGTGTCATAGCTGGAGATCAGGGAGGTGGTGATAATCTCGGTGAGCTCCCCAACCCCGGACCCTTCGTAGGAAGGGAGGAGTTCATGGCTTCCATCTAAGGCATCATGGAGATACTGAGAGGCATTGCCCCTCGGGCTGACAGCTCAACCCCCACCCCCCAGGGACTGGCTCCTAGGGGTCTCGGCGAGCTGCCTCCCAGGGGCACAGACGAGATGACCCCAGCATGGGGAGAAGGAAGTGCACCAGGTAGGCGACCTGGGAAGGAAAGGATGGGAGAGGGGGTCGAGTGAGACCTCCCCGGCTGGGAGCTGTCACCCAGCCTGGCGAGTGCTAGCCCTCCAGGCTAGCAGGTCGCGTGAGTAGAGGTGGCGAGAGCACCTCTCAGGGGGTCACCCTTCAGTGAGCTGATCATCTCAGCTCCCGTTCCCGAGGGGTTCAGAGAGACAGACATGGCTTACTATACCGGGAAGGATGATCCCGTCCAGCACCTGCAGTGATTTTAGGATGCCGTCTCCATCAGGCCGATGACGGATGCCTTCAAGTGTCGCCTGTTTGCGATCACGTTGAAGGAGAAGGCAAGGGACTTGTTTTATCAACTCCCTCTGAGGTCAATCTATGGGTTCGAGGACTTGAGCTGAAGCTTCCAGCTCCGCTTCTCCACCTCAAAGAAGAGGAAGAAGAGTCTTGAATCCATCTTCCTGATAAGGCAGAGGGCCGAGGAGTCGCTGGCTCACTATGTTGACATGTTCCAGGTGGAGATCCTGGATATCCAGGATATGCCAGGGTATGCCCTCCAGATGGCGTTCACGGTGGGGCTGCACAAAGGGTTCTTCAAGATGAGCCTGACCCAAAAGGCCCCCTTTTCCTTCGAGGACCTGATGGAAAAGGCGGCAGAGGAGATAGCCATGGAGGCGGCCAACCCGACATTTGTCAAGAAGTTGGCGAAGCTAATAGAGTCGGAGCCAAAGGAGCAAGGTGGCTCAAGGCATCAGGAAGGAAGAAGGAGAGAAGAGAAGAGAGCTCAGGGGTTTCAGGCACTAGAGGGTCCGGAATTAGGCTGGAGGCAGCAGGGAGGACCTGCCCAGGGTCCAGGAAGAGCTCTCATCCAGGGTGGGGGAAACTTTCACGGGGGACAAGGGAGGTTCAACTTATAGAGGAAAGCCCTGAGACAACTCCTACCCCAACCAAAACTAGCCTTGGCGATAGGTGATGGAGGAAGAGGTAACATGAGAGATCGCCGGACCCACCGAAGGGGAGGAGGAGGAGCGTTGTCGTACTGTGACTTTCACTGGGCGGAGGGGCACGCCACAGCTACCTGCCCTGAGTTCCTAGAGGTGAGGGGGGCGGGAGGCCCTGCCCAGCCTCAGCCTTCGGTGCAGGTCGAAGAGGTTCCACCCCGAGTGGGGGAGGAAGACATATGTGAGGATCGGGTCGATGAAGGACACCGAGGAGGAATAGCAGTGATCCACGGTTGAGTGGGGATCGAGGCCACTCGGAAGACGAGCCTCCATGTAATGTACCGACGGAGCGTCGCTTCAACATCCCAAACCCCACCCCCGGAAGAGAAGATCACCTTCTCGATGAAGGACGTGTCAGACCATGAAGATTCGTTCTGCGACGCGTTGGTCATCAAGACAGCCATCGAGGGCTATACCGTCTCCCAGATCTTGGTTGACAACGGGAGCTCTGTCAACGTCATTTTCAAGAATACGTTTGACGAGATGAAGGTGAGCCAAGGAGGGTATTGGCCTCAGACGGACCCCTGTTAGGATTTTCAGGGGAGAGGAAGGAGGTTGAAGGTGGAGTAGGACTCTAAGTGAAATTGGGGGGTGGGGACTTTAAGGAACTGCCGGTTCGTCATAGTTGATGCTCCGAGCAGCTACAACGCCATCTTCGGAAGGCCCCTCATCAGAGCCTTCCGTTGCATGTCGTCTTCTTTCCACCAGTATCTCAAGTTCAGCTCAGGAGGGATCCAGGTCAGAGTCAAGGGAGACTCAAGGATGGCAAGGCAATGTTATGTCACGGCCGTCAACACCATCTCTTGGTTGGCCAAGGCAGAGGAGATGGAGAAGATCATGGAGAGCCTGAGCAAGATGGAGGTATCTGAGGGGAAGGGTGACGGTCATCGTGCCAAGACCCCCTGAAGAAGCCTAGCCTCGACAGAGTCTTGTATTTTTTCTTATGTTGTAATGAGTTCAGCCCCCGACCAGTTTAGTCGGGGGGTTCATGTAACCCGTCATATTTTTCCCTTTGAAGGATGTTGGATTTGGTAAGATTTGGTTGAGATGCTTAGTCCCCCCCCCCCAAGAGAACCTCCCCATGCCAGGCTCTCACTGACAGGATGGGTTGAGGATACCTTGAGGAAGCCAAGTTCCTTTGCTCCGATGACGGATCCGCTGCCAGGCTCCCACTAGTTGGAAGGTCTGGTGGTACCTCTCGTGGAAGCCCAAGTTCATTTGCTCCGATGACGGTCCCGCTGCTAGGCTCCCACTAGCTGGCAGGTTCGGTGGTACCTCTCGTGGAAGCCCAAGTTCCTTTGCTCCGATGACGGTCCCGCTGTTAGGCTCCCACTAGCTGGCAGGTCCGGTGGTACCTCTTATGGAAGCTCAAGTTCCTTTGCTCCGATGACGGTCCTGCTGTCAGGCTCCCACTAGCTGGCAGGTCCAGTGGTACCTCTCGTAGAAGCCCAAGTTCCTTTGCTCCGATGACGGTCCCGCTGCCAGGCTCTCACTAGCTGGCAGGTCCGGTGGTACCCCTCGTGGAAGCCCAAGTACTTTGCTCTGATGACGGTCCCGCTGCCAGGCTCCCACTAGCTGGCAGGTCCGGTGGTACCTCTCGTGGAAGACCAAGTACTTTGCTGCGATGACGGTCCCGCTGCTAGGCTCCCACTAGATGGCAGGTCCGGTGGTACCTCTCGTGAAAGCCCAAGTCCTTTGCTCCGATGACGGTTCCGCTTTCAAGCTCCCACTAGCTGGCAGGTCCGGTGGTACCTCTCGTGGAAGCCCAAGTTCCTTTGCTCCGATGACGGTCCCGCTGCCAGGATCCCACTAGCTAGCAGGGCCGGTGGTACCTCTCGTGGAAGCCTTGCTCCTTTGCTTCGATGATGGTCCCACTGCCAGGCTTCCATTAGCTGGCAGGTCCAGTGATACCTCTCGTGGAAGCCCAAGTTACTTTGCTCTGATGACGGTCCCGCTGCCAGGCTCCCACTAATTGGCAGGGCCGGTGATACCTCTCGTGGAAGCCCAACTCCTTTGCTCTGATGACGGTCTCGCTATCAGGCTCCCACTAGCTGGCAGGACAGGCGTACCTCTCGAGGATGCTCATTTCTTTTTACCCCGAGGAGGTCTCGTCACCCAGGCTCCCATTAGCTGGCATGACAGGTCGACCCCTCGGGAGGCTAAGTGTTTTCACCCCGAGGCTGCCTCGTCACCCAGACTCTCATTAGCTGGCATGACAGGTTGACCCCTCGGGAGGCTAAGTGTTTTCACCCTGAGGCTGTCTCGTCACCCAAGATCTCATTAGATGGAATGACAGGTTGACCCCTCGGGAGGCTAAGTATTTTTCACCCCGAGGCTATCTCGTCACCTAGGCTCCCATTAGCTGGCATGACAAGTTGACCCCTCAGGAGGCTAAGTGTTTGTCACCCCGAGGCTGTCTCGTCACCCAGGCTCCCATTAGCTAGCATGACAGGTTGACCCCTCAGGAGGCTTAGTGTTTTCACCCCGAGGCTGTCTCATCACCCAGGCTCTCATTAGATGGCATGACGGGTTGAACCCTCGGTAGGCTAAGTGTTTTTCACCCCGAGGTTGTCTCGTCACCTAGGCTCCCATTAGCTGGCATGACAGGTTGACCCCTCGGGAGGCTAAGTATTTTTTACCCCGAGGCTGTCTCGTCTCACTGGCTCCCATTAGCTGGCATGAAAGGTTGACCCCTCGGGAGGCTAAGTGTTTTCACCCTGAGGCTGTCTCGTCACCCAGGCTTTCATTAGCTGGCATGACAGGTTGACCCCTCGGGAGGCTAAGTGTTTTAACCCCAAAGCTGTCTCGTCACCCAGGCTCCCATTAGCTGGCATGACAGGTTGACCCCTCAGAGAGGCATTATAATCTTTCAAACCACGAGAAGGGGCCACTCAGCGAATACATTGGGTTGGATGTTTCTTTCCGAGTTTGTGCCAACATCAAAAAGAGCAGGGATTGTGTACAACCCCGTATTCCCAGAGTGAGGGTCCACTAGCAGGCGTAAGGCTGGCTGTGTAGTTTTAAGCTTTTTTGAGGGTTTTGCACTCTTGGAAGCCAATTTAGTATGGATTTGTGTTTTACACTAGTAGGGGGGATGAAATATTTGTCTCCCCCCGCCCCCTTTGAGGGGTCGCCCAGGACGAGTACCGCCCATGCCGAGTACCCCCCAGGCCGCCGAGTACCCCCCAGGCCGCCGAGTACCCCTAGGCCGCCGAGTACCCCCCCGACCGCCGAGTACCGCCCTGGCCGCCGAGTACCGCCCAGGACGAGTACCCCCCAGGCCGCCGAGTACCCCCCAGGCTGTCGAGTACCGCTCAGGCCGACGAGTACCATTGAGGACGAGTACCCCCCAGGCCGCCGAGTACCGCCCAGACCGCTGATTACTGCCCATGCTGCCGAGTACCGCCCAGGACGAGTACCCCCAGGCCGCCGAGTACCGCGTAGGCCGCCGAGTACCGCCCAAGCCGCCGAGTACTGCCCAGGCCGCCGAGTACCGCCCAGGCCGCCGAGTACCGTCTAGGCCGTCGAGTACCGCCCAGGCCGTCGAGTACCGCCCAGGACGAGTACCCCCCCAGGCCGCCGAGTACCCCCTAAGCCGCTGAGTATCGCCCAGGCCGCCGAGTACCGCTCAGGCCGCCGAGTACCTCCCAGGACGAGTACCCGCCAGGTCGCCGAGTACCCCCCAAGCCGTCGAGTACCCCCAGGCCGCCGAGTACCGCCCAGGCTGCCGAGTACCGCCCAGGACGAGTACCCCCAGGCCGCCGAGTACCCCCCAGGCCGCCGAGTACCGCCCATGTCGTCGAGTACCCCCAGGCCGTCGAGTATCCCCCAAGACGCCGAGTACCGCCCAGGCCGCCGAGTACCTCCCAGGACGAGTACCCCCCAGGCCGCCGAGTACCCCCAGGCCGCCGAGTACCCCCCAGGCCGCCGAGTACCCCCAGTCCGCCCAGTACCCCTTAGGCCACCGAGTACCCCCCCCCCCCAGGCCGCCGAGTACCCCTCAGGCCGCCGAGTACCCCCCAGGCCTTGTCTCCTGCTCGCCCAGCTCGAGGGTCTGCCTCTGCTGGACTGCGATTAGTTGTTTAGTGTAACGGGATTTTGTTGTTGGCAGACCAGTTTGGGGGCATTTTGGTCATTTCAGAACAGCAGGATGAGGTTATTGGCAGGCCATCCGTAAAAAACTATAAATAGACTCCCTCGGGTACCTTTGGAAAGGATGAGTTTTTGGCTTCCTCCTCCCTTGGTTTCTTCTTCTTGGTTGAGTTGAGAGAGCTCTCCAAGGTACCCGACCCAGCCATTTGTGAGGGAGGAGAAGTGCTCTTGTGACCTTCCGGGTGTGTGGTGGGACCTCCACGCTAGAACCGAGGGTCTGTTCCTAGTTTCCCAAGTTTTGTGTCCGTGACGTTCCCCCGAGTGTAGTAGGTGTGAGGTCACCCCTCTTTTGGGATCCCGAACTTCACGAGAGACCAAGTTTTTGGTTTCAACAAATACAATACAAACTCAATTTGATATTTCTCATAAAATTCTTCAAACTGATAATGCTCGAGAATATCTTAGTCAATAATTTTCCAATTTTTGCATGCATCGGGGCATAGTTTACCAAACTAGTTATCTCTACACCTCTCAGCAAAATAGGGTTGCTGAGCACAAAAATTATCATCTCCTAGATGTTACTCGCACCCTCCTCCAACAGATGAATGTTTCCCGGTCGTATTGAGGACATGATGTGCTTATTTCTTGTTATCTCATCATCTGCTTTCCTTTATCTGTTCTTCAGGGACGAACCCCATTCTCCATCTTACATCCAGGAGCTCCACCTTTTCCTTTATTTCTCAGTGTTTTTGGTTGCACAACGTTTGTGCACACTCTTTCCCCTAATCATTACAAACTTTCTCCTCGCTCGGTGAAATGCATTTTTTGGGGCTACCGTCCAACCCAAAAGGGGTATCAGTGTTTTGATCCCCTTCTCAGGAAACAGTATGTTTCTGCTGATGTTACGTTTTTTGAAGATATGCCTTATTTTTCTCTAGCTTCCACTCTCTCATCACCTGATGTTTTCCCTTCTTTACATATTGTTTCTGCACCTTCACCTGAACCTATTACACTTTCACTGCCACTGTCTCCTCTCCCCATACCAATTCCTCTATCTTTGTCTCTGTCTTCAGATTCTTCCTTGTCTTTGGAGCCGTTGCTGACAGTTCCCGGACCAGTAATTTCCCCGACGGATGGATCTACTACAAAGACAAGTCAGATATTAACCTTCTAATTACTCTACGGAAGGGGGTTAGAATGTGCACTAAACATTCGATTCATGTTGTTGTCTCCTATCCTCGTCTTTCCCCCGCTAGAAGGAGATTTTCTCTTGTTCTCTCAGCAAATGCTGTCCCAGTTAACTATTAGGAGGATCTTGCTATTTCGCATTGGAAAGCGGCAATGGATGAAGAAATGAAGACCTTAACAAAAAATGGTACTTGGACTCTTGTCCCTACTCCTCTTGATATGGATGTGATTGGTTGTCGGTGAGTCTTTGTCATTAAATTTTATCTGGATGACACAATTTACCGCTATAAGGCTAGGCTTGTCGCCAAAGGCTATACTCAGACGTATGGTATGGACTTCTTTGATACCTTCTCCACAGTTGCTCGCATCAGTACTATCCATGTTCTTTTCTCTGTAGTGGTTAATAAAGGTTGGGAGATGTATCTGTTAGATGTGAAGAATGTATTCCTGTATTGTGATCTCCAAATGGTGGTTTACATGTAGCAACCTCCTGAGTATGTTACTCAGGGAGAGTCTCAGGTGTGCATGTTACTGAAGACAATTTATGGCCTAAAACAAAACTCACGGGCTTGGTTCGACAAGTTCAGTAAAGTTGTCTATCTTGTTGGCTTTATTCGGAGTTCTGCTGATCATTCTCTTTTTATACGCAAGACTACTAAAGAGTTTGTGGTTGTTGTTGTCTATGTTGATGATATTCTCCTTACTGGTGATGATAAAGAGAGAATTGATCTAGCGAAGTGACACATTCAACAATATTTTGTTATAAAGGATATGTGCTCTCGTAAGTACTTCCTGGGAATAGAAATCTTGCGAAAACACAACTCTATGTTTCTCTCACAATGGAAGTATGCATTAAATCTTTTGAAAAAAACTGGTCTTCTTTGGGCAAGGTCTGTTCGTTATCCTTTGGCTGTTGGTGATGACAAGAGTTGGACAGAGGATTCATTTTTTCTTTCATATGTTACTATGTACAGACGACTCGTAGGAAAGCTCATTTATCTGATTGTTACCAGACTTGATATTTGTTATGCAGTAGGGAAGTCAGTCAGTTTATGCAAGCTCCTAGAGAATGTCATCTTCATTTCGCCTTGAAAATTCTGAAGTATGTGAAAGAATCTTCAGGAAAAGGGGTTATTGTTTCGAAAATATAACCATCTGAATGTTGAAGCATATTTTGATGCTAGATATGCTGACAATAAAAAAGATATAAAGTCTACTTCTAGTTTTTGCATCTTTGTGGGAGGAAATCTTGTCAGCTGGAAAAACAAGAAACAATATGTTGTGTCACGATTAAGTGTTGAAGCTGAGTACCAAAGCATGACATCGGCCACTTGCGAGTTGAAATAGTTGCATGCCCTAATGATTGACTTGAGAGAGGTATATGATCTTCTTTTACTTATATTTTGTGACAATCAGGCTGCTATACATATATCAAACAATACAGTCTTTCATGAAGGGACAAAACACATTGAAGTCGATCGCCACTTCGTCAGAGAAGAAATATCGAAGAATCAAATTTGTACTTCGTTCATCACTTCTGACAAAGAACTTACAGACATCTTTAGCACACCAGTGTCCGGTTCTCTTTCAGATGCCTGTGACAAGCTGGGCATGGTTCTTTGTCAGAAGTGATGAACCAACTTTGTTACCTACAGAAGATAAGTGCCAGACCGTCAAGCTTTAACCGCCATACTGCCAAACTGTCAGACCGCCAGGACCAAACTGTGGTTGTGGCGGACTCTTCCGGAGCATGCTGGTGTCCGACTTGTTTCTGTGTTTGTGATCTAGTTGTTGATCATGGAGGTCGGCACAGCTGCGTGGACTGGTTTTCCTATAGGTCGCGCGGTCTGATGGAGCAATCCGCAAGGTGGTGGACTGGTGTTGTTCAGATTGGGCGCGGTCTTGATATCAGGTGGCGTGGTTACTTGGAGACCGCGAAGCTTGCCGTGGACTTGGTCTTGTGGGACTAAATCCAGCTTTGTTGCCTAGCTCGTCGAGATCGCCTGTGTTGCGAACTGCTTCTTGTGCTCGCCGAGTTAGACAAGTTGGTGGCATGGTTGTCGCGGGCTGGAGTTTTGCGTGGCCTGAAGTTGTGCCCGCAAGCTTGGCAATCTGGTTGTTCTTGCGGACAAAGGATGGTGTCCGCGCTTTTGTGCGGATTGCCTTTCTTTAGTGGCGGACTGATTTTGTATTCGCCCTTGTGCGGATAAGCGGGGTTAGCCGACAGGTCTAACGAGTGGTTATTCTATCGCTATGGGTGGTGACGACACTCCTTCTCACACCTATAAATAATAGTGCTCGGGTCGTCATAAATAACAGTGAATAGTGAGAACTAGCTCGCGCTTTGTTTTTGCGATTACAATTTTCTAACCGCTGTAACTAAGGAAGATGATTCTGTGCAGACTGTGCGACTGACATCATGAGGCTAGACAACTAGTGGAAGCTTGGTGTGGAATAGTTCGCGGTTAGCAGTCAGCGGATTGCAGCAAGTCGCAGTCTCTGCGACTTGATCTCTTCCTCCGAGTTGCAGATAAGCAGAGTCGTTTGTCCGGTCAATTATTGGGTTCTGTTCAAGTTCCTTCAACATTTCAATAACAACAGTTCGCGCGGATAGGCGGCTTCGGCGGTCTCGGCTAGCGGACTGGCGACTAGTGCAGTTACAGTTTTATGTTCGCGCGGTTAACTTCTTGTTGCAGATTTTTGTTCCCTTTGTTACATTGTAAATCATGTCTTACAATATATACCTCGCTCTGTAAAAAAGTTATTCAATTGGAGACTCTTGTGCTGCTATTGCTGTTGATTTTTACTTGTCTTCAGTTGTAGTTGAGTGTTCCTACGACCTTTTTTTGATTTCTAACCATTTTGGAAAATTTTACAACGATTGTACCACTGAGGCGACTCGGGAAAATAATCGCAAGGAACGACAGAGTGTTGAACCTTTCTCGCTGAACTGCTGAACCATTGAGGCCTGAATGAAGTAATTGTCTAATAAAGATAATAGCATATTATTTTAAACTTTAAATTAATAATTCGGGTCGGTTCTCAGGTACCCGAGTGTGGGAATCGAGGACCAATCCGAACCGTCGGTTCTCTAAAAACAGGATTCAGACCCGAACTGAATAAAACTGGAACCGACCTGAACCGCCTAAATCGGGTCGGTTACGGTCCGATTCTCGGTTCTTCGGTTCCTTTTACACACCCCTACATTCTACTATCCGGTTGATTTGAGCGGTTTTTTATTTTTCATGCTCACCCTTAGAAATGATGTTCTAATTTTTATTGACGGTCATACTCTGAGGCGCCGCGATATATCTATACTAAATTAAAAGGGAAGAATTTGGTAAACATTCATTTTTCAATTTTATTATTCTTTATTAAAAAATTACAGTTTTAAAATTTATGTTATCTCACTTTTTTAAAAAAATTATGCTTTTATATAAACAAAGTTCTCTACCTACAATAAAAATAGGCAAAATTGTCAAATTGGTCCCTAAACTTTGGGTACTTTTTCAAATCAGTCCCTAAACTTTCAAATGATTCAAATAGGTCCCTAAACTATTAAAATCACTTCAAACTAATCCCAGAGGATTTTTAATTATTATAATATCTTATTTTTTTAATATATTATTTACTCCTCCCCCGCTTCTCATTTCCTCCGTCCGATACTAGCTGCTGTAAAAAAACGGTCTTGATCGCCGATCTTTTCCGACCCTGTACAAGGTCTCGCAGTTCTGACACCGGAGCTAGGGGTGCAAACGAGTCGAGCTCGAGTCGAGCATGGCACAATTTCCAAGCTCGAGCTCGAGATTTTCATTTCGAGCTCGAGCTCGAAGAGCTCATTTATTCCAGCTTGAGGTCGAGCTCAATGCCAACTTATCGAGCTCGCGATTTTTTTAGCTCATGAACTTTATTTTCTTATTTTATATATATATATATATAATTTAAAATATTTAAATAAAAAGCTCGCAAGCCGATAAATAAAAAGCTCGCGAGCCGGCTCGCGAGCTCATGAATAACAATAGATGAGCTCGAGCTTGACTCGTAATCGAGCTCGAGCTCGTCGAGCTCGAGCTCGTCGAGCTCGAGCTCCACAGGCTCGAGCTCGAGTCGAGCTTTTTTCGAGCCGGCTCATCGAGCTTTCGTGTCGGCTCAACTCAATTTGCACCCCTAGCCGGAACTCATCCATCCTCCCCGCCGGTGATATTATTAAAATAATAAGTTTCTTTCATTTCTCTCGCTGTCTTCTATTTCCCCGGCTGGTGTTTTAGGGTATTTTGCTCTGCTCGCCGGATTTTGTTTTAGGATTTTGCTTACAAGACATATTTCGCTATAAAACAAATGCAATTAATGTGAAAATTGTTTTGTGGCAGCTTATATTGGGTGGTTGTTTGAGTAAATTAGAATGCTTAATTTATTTTTTATAATTTTATAATCATTTTTTTAGAATTATCTAATATTTGTAATATTGCATTGAAATAAAAATTTAATTAAATAAAAAAAGAAAGGAAAAATCACTTTAGGATTATTTTGAAGTGATTTTAATAGTTTAGGGACCTATTCGAATCATTTGAAAGTTTAGGGACTGATTTGAAAAAGTACCCAAAGTTTAGGGACCAATTTGATAATTTTGCCATAAAAATATGCTCTCACTTGCACTTGCAAATCCCGTGCACATCATGAAAATGAGCGACGAGTGGAGTTTTGACACTCGGGGTTTGCGAGCGGCAGGAGTGGCGTCGTGCCGGAACAATGTCGTGACCAGGATAATGTCGTACGGGGCACAGGAGCCCCACATGCACTTTCACAATTGAGGTACTGTTGCGATTGGCTGTATGGACGGAACCCCATACCTATCACTAGTTATTTCAAATATATAAAAAAAATCTGTATATAAATTAAAAGATATATTCAACTTATCGATATTAATTATTGGTGGGTGGTAAAATGACAAACAAGCTCTCTTGTTGACTACTAACTACTTGGCAAAAAGAAGGGCACTTAAAATATCATGTAATAAAAGGTCCAATGCTGGCCCGACTCTCAAGATTTGAATATTGTTTAATTTTTTTAATTTAAAATATTATTAATGGCCTAGAAGACTAGAAGTAAAAGATATATATTACTGTAAATTCAGCTCCTTGAGTCTGTTTGGCTCCAACAATTTTTGGGTACCGTACTCGCACGGCTACAGTGCCGTGCGAGTATCGCATCCAGCTGTTTGATTGCACTCGCACAATTTTTAATGTGCGAGCATAATTTTTGATGTGCGAGCACACGGCTGGATGGACACTCGCACGACACTGTAGTCGTGCGAGTACCGTACCCAAAAATTGTGACATGACAGTGGTTTTGACTGCTGCCATGAAAAAACACTAATTTTGAACTTAGGCTACATTTGGCACCGTGATGACGGTTGTAAACACGTGGGTTAAACCGTCATTCGTTAAGAATCACTTAATAAACATCATCCATTTAAATATAAAAGTGAATTAAGTTTCTTAGATGTACATTAATGAATGACAATTTAATTTTCATGTTCATGACGGCCAGCACTCTGCCAAACGGAGCCTAAGTCGACCAAGTATACGCATGCAACGGACAAACATAAATCTTTTTCAAAAAAAAGCTGGAAGTCTAACCCGAGAAGCTCCACTTAATAAGTGCAAAACATCATTGTGTCTACTATATAAAAAAAATAAAGACAAATATAAAAAAACACCAATAATAAAAGAGCGCTGATATTTGTAGGCTTTTTTTGGATACTTGCAGGCTCATTTGCTAAAAAGAGAATGATTTTCTTATCGTATTAAATGCCTCTAATTGCCGCCCCCTCTTCGCAACCCTAGCTCCTTCCTGATTTCATTTGTTGCCGCCCACCTCTGCGATTTCGAGCCGTCCGCCATCGTCGGATGTTTTCGCCAACGCCGCCCGTGGTACTCCGACGCCTCTCTGCTGCCAGCGCCGCCGCCTGGAGGATTCCTCGCCAACCTCAGCACTTCCGGGCGGACATACGATAGATAGCGAAGTGCGAAGTTCTCGCCAAGGCCGCCGGTACCACTCCGAAACCAACTCTCTTCCGGCGCCGCCGCCTGGAGAGAGTTTCGCCCAACCCAGATCTGCGATTCCCTCAACCCAGTGCGCCGGGATTCCCTCCTCCTGGTATTATTTCCTTTGAGCCTCTCTTTTTACTTTTATGGATGATATCAAAGCTATTTTTCCAGAGATCTGTGCATAGATGAGTATTTGGATGCAAGATATTTTTCCAATGATAACTATGTTTGTTCATGTGTGTGTATGCAAGAATGTGTATAAAATGTATCTAGTAATGTGAGTATCTGTGCATAGATGAGTATTTGGATGCAAGATATGTTTCCAATGATAACTATGTTTAAAACTCCCTCACTGACTGGAGTCTGTCAAGGGACTCAATTTTCGGAAGTTTCTGAGTTCTCCTGTATATCAAAAGCCTAGAAAAGTAACTAGCTCAATATTATCTAAATATAGTGTATCAAAATAATGTTATCTTCTTAGATCAATCTATTTCATCATGCATATTAATGTTGAAATTGGGCACGTGACTAAATTTATGTGCTTAGCTATCTACTGTTTTACATATTAGTATTATTTCTTTTTATCTTAGGGCAATCTTTATGTGAGCAAGCATGCCTTTCCTTTTAATGACTTCTGTAAAATGCACTGTGTTCATTTTCTGTCGCAGTTGGATAGTGACCTTTTCATTTAAACGTGATGTTGAATTTAATTCCAGGTTAAGTAATCCCCTAATGGAGTAAATTGAAATGGTAAAAAAATATAGCTCACTATTGTCTCTGGATATCATCCTTTTCTATCAGAAATATTTCTGTACATTTTAGCATGATATAGTATTACTGCAACCATATTCTTATCATTTATATCTCGAGTTGTATGTTGGATAGAAGCAACTAATTAACAATTGATTTAAATTTATAAGAAGTATTACACAAATCTTATCCTCTTCCCTTCATCATTATGCCCAATCTTATCCTCTTCCCTTCATCATTATATATGTATTCTAAGGTGTTGAACAAAGCATCATGCAATTTTAGACAAAATGAAATAATTTTTTTTAATTTCGTGCAGGTTAGTGTTCATTTTGTGAAAATGTCAAACCCTTCATCTCGAACAATAGCTCCCAGTTATGAGGTAATAGACTTCATAAATTCTAGCTTGTGTTTCTTGTTTTTTTTCGTTTGTTTGGATAGTTAGCATTGATTTTTTTGGTCATCAATTTTAGACTGAAAAGCACAATGAAGTGGTAAAATTGTTGACTTATGGAGATGTTCCTCAACAACCACATATTGATGTTGGACAATATTTTGTAACAAGAATGAGTTTTTCTACTAAAGAAGAATTGATTGCATGGGCTAGACCTGTTGGTAGAGGGTTGAGATTTGTTGTTATCATTCTAAGGGCTGAAAAACTAGAAAAAAGAGCAAAACCTAGAGTTACTCTTGGATGCGATAGATATGGAATTGTGCGAGCAAGTCAAAATCCTAAATATTTTGTAAAGCAAAATCTACGAAAATCTAGCTCAAAGAGATGTGGTTGTAAGTTTTCACTAAGGGGACGTAGAGAAGAAGAAAATGAATGGAAAATTACAGTTGAATGTGGTATTCATAATCATGAGATGGTTCATTTAGAAGCACATCCCTATGCTGGAAGATTAAGCAGCTGCGAACAGAAAATAGTTGAGGATATGTGTAATGCCAGTGTGAAACCCCGAAGAATACTAACGACACTAAAAAAAAGAAATTCAGCAAACACTTCAACATTGAGGACAATTTACAATCAAAAAGCAAAGATACTCAGAGCCGAATTGGAGGGCGGGACTCCACTACAATTTTTATATAAGTGCATTGTTGATTATGGATATATCAGTTTTAATGTCGTGAGTTCTACTAATCAATTGGAAAGTTTGTTCTTTGCACATTCCACTTCCGTTATGTTGAGTAATATGTTCTCAAATACTTTCATGATTGATTGCACTTATAAGACCAATCGATATCAGTTACCTTTGCTATGTATTGTGGGTTTAACATCGACAAATCAGTCTTTTTTCTCAGCTTTTGCTTTCATGTCAAACGAAACGGAGGGAAGTTATCGATGGGCATTGGAGTGCTTTAAGAGTATATTTGATGAAAATAACTTGCCAAATTGTTTTGTCACCGATCGTGAAGTTGCTTTAATGAACGCAATCACGGGTGTATTTCCTGAAGCAAAAAATCTACTATGTCGGGTTCATATTAGTAGAAATATTTTGGCGCATTGCAAAAAAAATTTCACAAGTGGAAAAGATTGTGACATTTTTTTGGGTGTTTGACAACATATTGTAGAATCTTGTACTGAAAATGAGTTCAACAGGAGATATAATCAACTAATTGTTGATTATGGAGTTAAGCACCCTAATGTCCTTTCATATGTTACAACAACGTTGCTCGACCCTTACAAAAAATATTTCATCTCAGCATGGATTGATAAATATTTTCACTTTGGCAATACGTTTACAAATCGTGTTGAAAGTGGACATAGCAAATTGAAAAAATTCTTAAAAGTTTCCACTGGTAATCTCACAACCGTATGGAAAGCTTTTGATCAGTTACTTATGTTACGACATACAAAGATTAAGAAGATGTTTGGACAGAGCAAGATTCATGTTAGCACATGGTTTAAAAGTTTTTTGTACACTGAGCTAGTTGGTAATATTTCAATGTTCGCGTTAGAGCTTATTAAAAAGGAAGAAGTTTCTAGCAAAGCAAGCCATTTTGAACCAGATAAATGCATGCATAAAGTTAGATTTACATTTGGTTTACCATGCGCACACGAGCTATTGTCATATGTCAGTGGTTGCAAAGCATTGCCCCTTTGGATGATACACAAGCATTGGAAACAATTGACTTTGCATGATAAAAAACATAGTCCTTCAGTCAAAGTTGAAAGCACAGATGAAAATGATATTGATAATGATATTGAAGGACTCTTAAACAGGTATAAGACCAGTACTGATCTACAAAAAAAAGAATTGAAAAGAAAGGTTCGTGAATTAATCAATCCACCATTAAGTCAAACTCAAAAACCAAAAATTCCGAGAAAATTGCGAGGGCGTCCAGAGGGGAGTTTGAAGAGAATGGTGGATGATTATAAGTCAACTAAAAGAGAGCCTTCATATTTTGAGCATGTCTTGATGCTTGATCAACAACCCATTAATATCAAACCTTTCAAGATGAATGTGAAGAAAGTTGCAAGAAAGGTTATCCATACAACAAATACTTTGCTTGAGCATATCAAATCACAAATGCCCCATTCATGTCAACACATATTATTGATGTCACCAACGTGATGGGCGATGGTCACTGCGGATATAGAGCGGTAAGTATTGCTATGACCATGAAGGAAAATTGGGTTCAAGTGCGTCGGGATTTATGCCAAGAATTATGTGAACATGAAGAGTTGTACAACATGATAATGGGAGTGACAAGGAGATTGGAGTTACTAAGCTCACTAGATTGTTATATTACTCCTGCCCCGATGGATAAATGGATGTCCATGCCAGATATGAGTCTAGTAGTGGCATCATGTTACAACGTCCAATTTGTTCATTACTCAAGGGAACAATCATTCACATTTCTTCCATTGCATTCAGCGCCACCACCTTTTAGAATGGTCATCAATATTGGTTTTGTTAATGACAACCACTTTGTTCTTTTGAAAATCCATGAAGATTGTCCGCTACCAACATTATTTCCGGTATGGTCGAGGTACCGTAAAGACATAGCAGAAGAATGAGAAATTCTTTACATAACACATATTTAGAAGGTATGTAGTTGTTCAAGTGTGATTTATTTTTGACATAATTGTTTTTAATTTATATACTAAAATTTGTTTGTAGGTTTGCCATCAAATACATTCACGCTTATTTTATCAGGGGCATCAAAAAAAATTCACATATCGATTTTGTATGATCTTCGCAACTTCAAAATTCTATTTCATGATAGCAATTCCGTTTTAGAATACTAAAATAAAATCATTTTTTTTTAATTTCGTGCAGGCTAGTGCTTATTTTGGGGAAGATGTATTTAGGTTGAACGATATGTGTTCATTGTTATAGCGGAGCTAAACGAAGAAAATATAGTTTTTGTCGTTTTTGTTTTGTTAGATCTGATAAAATATATGTTTTTGTTTATTAATTTTGGAGCAGATTGATAAAGCGTAGTTTTGAGTTTATTAATTTTATCAAATAGTGGAGAAAAAAAATTTTAAAAAATCGAAAATAAATTTTTTAAAAAGGACTGCAAATATCCGTCGGGGCAGCAAATATCTATTGGTGAGTTGCAACTATCTAAGGGCTGTAAATATCGATTATAGGCCTGCAAATATCAGCGCTCTAATAAAAATGACCACACCTAAATCAATGAGCTTTTGGCTTTATTTGGGGTAGCGGCGACGATCGTGAACACGGTGGTTCAGATTCATCGTTTGTGAACGTTCAAGCTCATGTAAAGAACTTCATATGCTTTTATGTTCAAAATTAGTTTATTTCTTGGTAGGGGTCATAACTCTTGTGCCAAAAATGTAGTTTATAATGGTGATGTTTTTGTCCAAACCCACTAGAGCAAAAATATTGCGCACGATGGACACAAGCCCTGGTAGGGTTAGTTATGGCGGTGGAAAATGTTCTAATCCCACCGCCACATCTATTTTCAATACCCGATTTTATGTAGGAAGCTCATTATCTTATTTTTTGTCTCACATCTCCAAATTATAAATTGGTCTATTTCTCTTTACTTATTTATACCTCTTCAAGGGATGAATGAAAATGCACAATCTTTTTACTCTATCATTTTAATATAATATCAGAGAAACATTAACTCCTCACATATTCCACTCGACAATGTAGCTCCTGCTTTTGCCGTTCTAGCTTCCTTTTCAGCTTGACCTTTTCAAGTACTCGCAATATGTGCCTCCCAAGCTTGCTATTTTCATGCATAAAATACTAATTTTAATATCTCGGTGATCCGTATCATTTTGATTAAATGGGCTTAGCCAAAGCAACTCATTTATATTAAAAGTATACATTAAGTATTATAATTAATTAAGATTGTATTTTGATGAAGAGATATCATTGTAATTAATTATATTAATATAATGATTTTATCCCACATGAATTTTGTTATATTTAATATAATTAATCATGATAAATATCAAATATATCTTTTTAAATTTATCTACAGGAATTAAAATTTGATATAATTTGATGATTTTATCATTATGCCTCTAAACATAGATCCATTTTGAGTTAAAATTTTAGTCCATACACAAATTTTATGTTATTTGATTTATGATATAATTTGCATTTACAAGTTTTATATATATATATATATATATATATATATATATATATATATATATATATATATATATATATATATATATATATAGTTTTATGGTCTTTTATTAAAAGTAAGTATGCATATTTATTTATTTTTACAGCTATTTAACATGAACATGAATTAAGAGATGATAATTATAAATTTTAGAAAAATTTAGTTTTCCTCCAATTAGGGTGGATGGACATTGACTGTTGAAGCCGGGAAAATTCCTACTTCAAAATTCGGATCTAGGCAGCCTAAGGTTACTAGTCCAGCGGTCGGGCTCGACGGCTTAGCGGACTAGAACGCAGAAATAAGGATAACAAAAAGGATCCCACGTGTTACGACAGAGAGGTCTCACTACGTACTCGGATGCTTGGAAGAAGCTTCCCCTCCATAACCAAAGATGGCCGAGCAGGGTATACGGTAGACTCAAATTAGCGACCAAGTCAAGGCGGTGACTGAAAGGGATAATCGCTAGCTCGGAACTTGTCTTTTTGAAAAAAAGATTCAAAGGCTCAGCTCGATGTCCAGAAAATGAGGTGGTCGAGATCTTTTGCGAGATTCTGAAGTCAATATCATTGTACTCATGTGGTCCTATTTATAGGCAAATCCAAAAGGAGGAAATCATATTTATAGCACCACCCCGCGGCGACTTGGCGACTTCTGAGGGAGCACGCTCGGCTGTAGGCAGGCAACTACCCTAGTCGCCTCTTGGCGAGTATGCGAGGGGAGCTCGACATACTCGCCCAGGTCTTCTACTGTCTTGAATGCTGACTCTGATATTTGTCTTGACCTGTTGACTTTGACTTCTTACTGACCTGGCTTTGGAGGGGGGGGCACTCTCGACGAATATGGGTTGTACATTTATTATGTTATAAGAAAAAATGAACCTCATATAAAAATTGATGCTTGCACTGTGGCTCAAGTTGTTCTTTATGAACAGTAGGAGCGGTCTAGCTAACTGCCTCAGTGTGATGTTGATTAAAAGCAAACTTTTTGTTTTTATTTATGGTTCATTTAAACAAGATATTAATGTTAAAATTTTACTAAAGGCTATTAATGAATAATTTGAGTCATCAACAAAAGCTCATGTAATGACCCTAATTATGAAATTTTCTTCTCTAAAACACACTAATATTAGAGGTGTGCGCGAGTACATCATGAAGAGAGATATTGTTACTCAATTAAAGAACTTAGAAATGAATATATCTGAATCTTTTCTCATTTATTACATATTGAACACTATTTCTTAATATTATGTGCCTTTCGATCAAGATCTCTTATAATATACATAATTAGAAATAATCTATTAATGAACTCATGGTCATGTGTGTTCAAAAGAAAGAAAGACTCAATATAGAAAGTGACAGAGTGCTCATTTGACAACAGATGAAAAATTTAAAGACTAAGGAAAAAGAAAAGTAAATAATGTTATTCAACCTAAAACTGGCATGATTAAAGAAAGAATCAAAGTAATTTTTTTATAAGAAAAGGACAAATAAAGAAAGATTGCACTAAGTTCAAAGTCTGGTTTGAAAATAAAGGATTTTCTAAGTCACAAGAAACCATTGGGAAGTGAACCACGTATCTATTCTGGAAATAAGTTGTGCTCGCAAATGGAGCTAGGTTGTTGGACATGTAGACTACTTATTAATAAAAGTTATATTTTGTGTCTTGAAAAAACCTTTTATATTCCAAGTTTTTCTAGAAATTTGATTTTTGTATTAAAACTTATACATTTGGATTATTCATTTACATTGTCAAATTTATCCTTTCAATTTATCTTATAAATCTGAAATTATTGGAATTGATAGTTTGTCTGAAGGTCTTTTTAGAATTAATTTATAAAATGATGACTATAATAATGCAATGCATGATCACAATAATGCGAGAATTAAAAGAAATTTTATGAATGAAGAATTCTCTATATATCTTGTCGCAACATAGATTATGACATATCTCTATGGAAAGAATCAAAAGATTGGTAAATGACATTGTACTTAAAACTTTAGATTTTAGTGATCAAAAGACTTACGTTGACTGCATTGAATGAAAGCAGACAAACAAGTTGACAAAAGATGACAAGAGGAGTACTATTATATTGGAGATCATATATGCAGATATATGTTGCCCAGATATAAACACACATTATCTAAAATATTTCATCACTTTTATATATGACTACTCACATTACATATATCTTTATATGCTTCATAATAGATTCAAAACATTAGATGTCTTTAAATCATTTAAAGTTGAAGTAGAGAAATAATGCGATAAACAAAGAAAGATTATGTGATCAGATATGATAGAGATTGTGAATATTATGATACATATGCTGAGAATGGACAAACACCAGGTTTTTTTTACCAAGTTTCTTCAAAAAAATATGATAGTTGCCCAATACATTATGAATGGTACACCTGACTAGAATGGTATATCAGAAAGACGAAACTTAACATTACTAGAAATGATGCAAGTGGAGCATGCTTAGCAGCTCAAAACTTCTTAAGTCTTTATGTATACAAGCTTTAAAAACGGATGTGTATATATTAAACCTTCTTCCAACTAAGGCTATTTCAAAGACGTCTTTTGAGGACTAAGGTTGGAAATCGAGTTTGCAACATGTACGCATATGAGATTGCCCTTCAGAAATAAGAGTGTATAATCCATAAGAGAAGAAGTTAGACTCACGGACTATTAGTGAGTATTTCATTAGATATGTGGAAAAGTCCAAAGGATATAAATTTTACTGTCCATCTTATACGACTAGGATTGCGAAATCAATAAATGCTAAATTCTTTAAGAATAATTTAATCAATAGGATGGATCTTTTTAGGTAACCAATTCTAAACAAAAATCATTTAGATACACAACCTTTCACCTCAAGTTATAGATTTTTCATTGCTTACAACACTCCTACAACTTAAATAGGTGTTGAAGAACCACACACTGAGATTCCACAATATATAGACATTGATTTGGTAGATCATAATGTTCAGAAATTGCTAGTATTCATTGAATAACATGCTTCTACAGATAATGCTAATACAATATTGGAAAAATCTACTAAAGAAAGTCAGTTATTTCTAGTGATTATATTATATATGCATAAGAATCTGACCATAATATCAGAGCTGAGAATGATCATGAAAACTTTTCACATGCAATAAATGATGATAAATCAAATTTGTGGTATTATTGTTGGAACCAACAAGGTCGATTCTTCCTAAAGCTCGGAACTACTGGGGCAGCTCACGCTTACTCCCTTAGGATCACACTCGTGGCGAAGAACTAGACCGGAGGCTCAAGCGAGGAGGTCCCACCTCGTACTCGGAAGAGACTAAAGCTCTTCCCCTCCCTAGCCAATGCTGAGCTAGGTGCCTTAGAAGAAGTGGAAGGAGTCAAGAAAGCTTGCCCTTCTAAGGCACCTTACCGGTCTATTTATAGGCCTCTGAACTGGGACTGCAAATAACCAATTTACACCACCCTGAAATTACCAGAACATCCCTAGCTAGATCTGCCAACAGCCAAACTCCACTGTCCATAAGGGCTAAATGCAGATTACCTGGGGTAAAAGGGTAAAACACCCTTGGGGCCAAAAAGGTGGGCCCGACCCTACCTGAACCGGCCTTGATCCAAAGTGGCACCTGACGAGAACTCCCCCATAGGGTCCTCTCGCATGGCGAGAGGGCTACCCCGGGCGAGAGCTCCACTCCTAGAGTCCTCTCGCGCGGTGAGCTGGCCACTCGTCGGGAAAGCTTCCCATCTCGACATTCACCTATCTGAGGCCACGCTCCACTTAGGCCATCCCGCTTAATGCAGTGAACCTCACTCCATGCCCTGCCTCCTGGCACCTCTCGCCTGGTGCCTCTCGCCTGGCGCCTCTTTCCTTGTACCTCTCGCCTGAGCCCTCTCGCTCGGATCTCGTTGCCTGGGCCCTCTCGCTCGCCTGCGAGACCGAGGTTGTACACAATCCCCGCTCTTTTCGAGGTTGTTTACAAGCTCGGAAAGATAGTTCAACCGAGGCTTGTGGTAGTACGGTGAATTTATTGGGGGGAATCTTTTGGTGGGCCCCTTGCCTAGTCTATAAATACGGAAATCGCCTCCCCGCAAGGGGCCGTTCCCTTTTCTCCATCCTCTTCCAGCATCTGCCTCTATGTCTCTCAGTCAAAGTTTTCGGGACCGCATCGCGGCCGTGCGCCAGCGGAACAAGGCGACGTCGAGGACTCACTGGCTGCAGACACGCCGGTCGACAATTACTCCAGGCAGCTGGCCCCTTCGCCTCCTCTTCCTATAGATGAGATCGAGGACTACCTGGGCGACCCCACGGACCCCATAGAGATGAAGTGTAAGGTGGCCGAGATGCTGCGGAAGCACGCGTGCATCATTCAAGCGCTGGAAAAAGGGAAGCAAGCCGCAGACCACTGGATTGACTGGCTAGAGGTGGAATGCGCTCGCCTATCTTCGGAGATAGACGCCGACATTGAGGTGGACCAGACGAACCCTCAGGCAATCTTGGATGACGTCGACCAACAGCTTCATCTCACCCGCAGCGGTGTTGAGGCGGCTCGCGCCTTCCACCTCCCCAGTCGTCCTCCCTGCGTGAGAGGCCGCGGGGGAGAACGATGGAGGTGGGATAAGAATTGATGAGAGCTCCGCCTTCTTTCCTTTCGCATCTCGCCTCTCGCTTCTTAGCTCTTTCGTTCGCCTTATCTCTGTAATAAAATATTTGCTTATATTGCGCCAACTGTGCGCTCTTCGAACTTGCCACCAGTCTTTATGCGGGATTAAATTTATCAATTTGGTGATTTTCCTGTTTAATTGATGTGACAGCGTTAATACCTTCTTTTATGCTAATTTTTAACCTGTTACTTTTATTTTCCTCTGCATCAATCTTTTCACCGCCTTCTTGAGCTGAGAGAAGGGTCGGCCGACGCCTGCCCTTCCCCGGCGTAGTTCTCTATCCGCTTATCCTCCTACTTATGAGGGCTATAAATACCCCCGCTTCCAGGGCTGGGAGCGTGTTTTCCTAGACTTCCGCCCGCGGCTCCCCCTCCTTCCCCAGCTCGTCTCGCGCTCCGCCCCCTCACCCTTCCTCTTTACTGTTCTTCGTGTCTTCTCGCTGGTTCTCCACTCGCCAACTTCCCCTTTGTCTCGCACACTCATGGGAAAAAGGAGGCCAAAGGATGGTGAGGGCCGCAGCCGCTGTGGGAAGAGATTCTCCGACCACGATTTCCCTCCCGGTCGCCTCTCTGCCGATGAATACGAGGCCTTCCGGAGCGACTTCTTGCCGGAGGGCTACGAGTCACGCCCTCCCAAGGTTGGCGAGAGCGTGAATACATTCTACCCGGGCGAGCTTTCTTTCCCCGTCTCGCACTTCGAGGCGGGGCTCCGGCTTCCCCTCTGGCCCGAGGTGAAGCAAGTTCTCAAGTACTTCGGCGTCGTGCCTGCCCAGTTGAACCCCAATGCGATCTCGGTTATTGTCACGTTCGCGTGCTACATGCGGCGAGAGAGAATAGAATTCAGTCTCACCGTCTTCCGGAAGATGTTCGTCTACCACGCCAATCAAGACGGGGTCTCCTTCTTCACCGGGCTGAATCTGAAAGTCTGCGAGACACCAAACAAAAATCATCACTGGCTAACCCGCTTCGTCTTCATCCGCAGGAACCTGGGCGGCGTCCCTCTCGCGCCCGTCTCGCCCGTGGAAATCTTCTATGTTACTCCGCAGGTTGGCGGCACGGACAAGCTTCTTTGCGAGTACCTCGCTGGGAAGAACTTCGAGGTCAGGTTTTTGAGACGGGGGCTCGCCTCACTGCTCCCCGTGCTCCCCTGAGAAGGTATGCTCGACCCCCTCGTCTTTTTCTTGCCTCCAGTACTTTCCTCTCGCTGAGCCTTTTCCCTGACTCTGTCTCGCTTCTCCCAGGAGAGAGGAACGTGCCGGTGCACCCTCCCTACAGAAGTAATATCAAGCCATCTAAAGTTGTGGCTCTCGCTAATATGGCGGCTGAGGCGGCCAAAGATTCGTTGGCCCCTCCTCCCCGAAAGAGGGCGGCTGAAGACTTGGCCCCCTCTCGCCTCAGCCCCTCAAAGAAACTGAAGATGAAGTTGAAGAAAGTAGTCTCCTTCCCTTCCGAGAAGGGCAAGGTCCCTGCAGACACAGCGGCGACGCCGGGATTCTTGAGCCCCATATCCCTGGGATCTGAATCTCCCCACTCGCCTCCCTTGACCTCTCCGCACAGGGCTGTCTCGCTTCCTGAAGTCGCGGCCCCTCTCGCACCGCCCGCGAGCTCTTCTCACCAACCTCCCCGGTCCCCTTCTTGCGGGGAGGCTCCTCTCCAGTATCCTGCTCCATCCGCCCACCTGAACTTCAACATGGGCCCGTCTGTCCCCGACGGTGCCAATGAGCCTTCGCTCATCTGGGATAAGGGGGCACATCGGATCTCCATCTCTACCCTTCTCCCCTCATGGAGAGAGCAAGCCGAGTCTTCTGCCCACGCCTTCTCCTTAGGCTTCGGCCTCTATGGGGGTCTCGCCCCTGATGCGCTCGACGCGGCCACCACGCGAGATCTCATCTTCAGGACGACCCACTCGCAGCTGCGTACCATCGAGCTCTCTCATCGACTCTCGCGCTGCCTAATTTTCAACACTCGAAGCTGGAAGGAGATAGACACCAAACTCGCTGCCGAGCGCGAGAAGTCTGGGGATCTCACCAAGCGACTGGAGGTGGCCGAGAGCCTTCTCGCCAAGGCCAGTGGCGGAGTGGTGAGTTGATACTTAGCCGGCCTTCTCAAGCACTCTCCCGCTATATTTAACGGTTTGTTCTTTCTCAGGATGCTGAGACGGCTGAAAGGCTTCGCTCGCGAGTGGAGGAGCTGGAGACGGAGGTGAAGGAGCTGAAAACAGAGAATGCCCAGCTCAAAGAGGCCTCCACCTCTCGCTCGCAGGTCCCTTCACCTCCTCCCGCGCATTATACGCACGACGAGGTCGAAGACTTTTGTCGGGATGCCAACATACGGACCGCCGAGCTCATCCTGAAGATGATGCAAGAGATGGGTGTAGTTAAAGATGATTGCGAGGACATCACCGCCCGGGACCTTGTGCCCGAGATTTATGGCGAGGACGAGGAATCTTCGGCGAGCAAGAAGGACTAGGGCTCCTTGAGCACAACAGCCTTTTTCTTTCCTTTTTGCTATGATTACAATGCCTCTCTTGATTTGAGAATGTACTGTATTAAAACACGAATATGATTCATGTGTATATATATATATATTTTTGCTCGCGCCTGAAGCTAGCCTTTTTCTTTTCTTCCTCCTCTCTTTTTTTTCTTTTTCTCTCGCTTGGACAGCTCGCGAGATCCTCGAGATCTTTGGCGGCGAGAGGGGGTTGTCTTTCCCCTCGCCGGCTGTTACCAGCGGACCTGGCCCAGGGGGCGAGCTGGCGAGCCTCTGCCACTCTCGCGAGCGTGGGGACACCTTCTCCTTCCTCTCACACTGCCTACCGGCTCCTCTCGGCGCGAGTAGACCTGGGGGGTCAATTATCCCCCCCCCCCTCTTCTTTTTCTTTATGTAGAAAGTCATCTTAAAGTATCCCCCCTTTTGTTAGTAGCCAGGGTCAGTGTTTCCCTGATTAATCAGCCTATATGTCAAGACCTCAGTTATCTGCCTCCAGAAAACACCCAACCCAAATTACAGCCGTAAGACATTTATGCTCTCCAACTGCAGCTTCTATTCCCCTATCCAGTATTGAAATGGAAACAAGTCCTTGTTCACGAAAACTGTAGCACGGTAGAGTAAGAAGGTAAGTGGGGATGGGGAGGAGGTAACCACTCCGCAGAAGGGGCCTGATCCACCTTTTGTTATTGTTTCCAACCACCGAGTGAGCCTACGACCCTGCCAGCTTGATGAGCGCCTGGTCAGCGAGTCTGCTCGGGGTCTCCTCTCCTCTTTCTCCTCCAACCACCGAGTGAGCCTACAGCCCTGCCAGCTTGATGAGAGCCTGGTCAGCGGGTCTGCTCGGGATCTCCTCTCCTCTTTCTCCTCCAACCGCCGAGTGAGCCTACAGCCCTGCCAGCTTAATGAGAGCCTGGTCAGCGGGTCTGCTCGGGGTCTCCTCTCCTCTTTCTCCTCCAACCGCCGAGTGAGCCTACTGCCCTGCCAGCTTGATGAGAGCCTGGTCAGCGGGTCTGCTCGGGGTCTCCTCTCCTCTTTCTCCTCCAACCGCCGAGTGAGCCTACAGCCCTGCTAGCTTGATGAGAGCCTGGTCAGTGGGTCTGCTCGGGGTCTCCTCTCCTCTTTCTCCTCCAACCGCCGAGTGAGCCTACAGCCCTGCCAGCTTGATGAGAGCCTGGTTAGCGGGTCTGCTCGGGGTATCCTCTCCTCTTTCTCCTCCAACCGCCGAGTGAGCCTACAGCCCTGCTAGCTTGATAAGAGCCTGGTCAGCGGGTCTGCTCGGGGTCTCCTCTCCTCTCTCCTCCAACCGTCGAGTGAGCCTACAACCCTGCCACCTTGATGAGAGCCTGGTCAGCGGGTCTGCTCGAGGTCTCCTCTCCTCTCTCCTCCAACCGCCGAGTGAGCCTACAGACCTGCCAGCTTGATGAGAGACTGGTCAGCGGGTCTGCTCGGGGTCTCCTCTCCTCTTTCTCCTCCAACCGCCGAGTGAGCCTACAACCCTGCCAACTTGATGAGAGCCTGGTCAGTGAGTCTGCTCGGGGTCTCCTCTCCTCTTTCTCCTCCAACCGCCGAGTGAGCCTACAGCCCTGCCAGCTTGATGAGAGCCTGATCAGCGGGTCTGCTCGGGGTCTCCTCTCCTCTTTCTCCTCCAACCGCCGAGTGAGCCTACAGCCCTGCCAGCTTGATGAGAGCCTGGTCAGCGGGTCTGCTCGGGGTCTCCTCTCCTCTTTCTCCTCCAACCGCCGTCTTCTAAGAAGGACGCCCTAAGGTGCATTGTGCTAGGAAATCATGACACATCCAAAAAGTAAGATCATTAAAGTCATACTAAAGCATATTCAGAGGAAAATAATCATTATGGATAGAAACGTTTCAGATCATCACGGCTGCGGGTGCGATCCAGGGGTACCCCGTCCACATCCTGGAGGTGATACCCCCCTGACTTCAAAACTTCTTTTATAATGAAGGGACCCTCCCAATTGGGGTTGAGCTTTCCTACCGAGGCCCCCCTGCCTGCGGCATCCACCTTCTTGAGGACCAAGTCCCCCTTTTGAAATTGCTTGATCCGGATGTGCTTATCAAAGTACCTGGACATCCGGCGCTTGACCTCCTCCTATCGGATTGATGCTAGCTCCCGGAGCTCCTCCACGAGGTCGAGTGAAAGCCTTCTCTCCTCTCCATTATCGACCCGCCACCTTTCATCTCCCTCCCTTGCTGCTGTTACCCTGGGAGATTCAACCTCAAACTCCACAGGTATGACGGCCTCCGAGCCATGGGAGAGCTTGAAAGGCGTCTCTCCTATGGCCATATTTGGAGTAGTTCGCAGAGCCCACGGGACGGAGGGGAGTTGTTCCACCCAGCTCCCCCTCAAGTTCTCCACTTTCTTCTTTAAGAGATTCACAATGATCTTATTTGCTGCTCCCACCTGTCCGTTGCTTCGAGGGTGATGAACCGAGGCAAACCGAAGGTCTATGCCAAGCTGCACACAAAAGTCCACAAACTCCCTGCTAGCGAATTGTGGCCCATTGTCGGTGACTATGGCCAAAGGGGGCCCGTGCCGGCAAATAATCTCTCCCCACACAAAGTTCTTGACCACTTGAGATGTCACCTTCGCTAAAGCCTTCACCTCCAGCCATTTCGAAAAGTAATCCATCATGACCAATAGGAACCTCCTCTGACCGCTAGCTTGAGGAAACGGCCCCACTAAGTCCAGTCCCCATATGGCGAAGGGCCATGGAGAGGTGATCGTTCGCAGACTCTGTGCTGGGAGGAGCTGCAAGGGAGCAAACTCCTGACACTTTCTACACCTCTTAGCAAGCTCCTTCGCATCTTTCCGGAGGGTAGGCCAGAAATAGCCTTGCCTTAGTACCCTCCCTTCCAAAGTACGACTCCCCGAGTGGCTTCTGCATTCCCCCAAATGGACCTCCTCCAATACCTTTGATGCTTCCTTCTCGGATACACACCGGGCTAGCAATCCGGACAATGTTTTTCGGTAAAGTACTCCTTCCTTCAACAGATAATAAGCTGACTTGTACCTAATCCGCTTCCTCTCGAGATCCCCCTCGGGTAGATGTCCCGATGCTAAGAAGGTCACAAAAGGATCCATCCAAGACACCTCCTGGTCGACCTCCATTATCTCCCCTTCTTCTATGGAAGGCCTGAAGAGTTCGGTCATAGTCCCTCCTGCCTGAGGACCATGCTTTGCGAGCAAGTCTGCCTTAGCACTCTCTTCCCGAGGAATGTGCTGGATGGAGAAGCTATGAAACTGCCCAACGATACCCTTTATCTTTACCAGGTACAACTGGAGGGTCGGTTCCCTCACCTCGAACTCTCCGTTGATGTGTCTCGCCACCACCAAGGAGTCCGTGAAGACCCTGATATCCTGTATGCCTAACTCCCTAGCCAGCCGAAGCCCGGCGATGATTGCTTCGTACTCGGCTTGATTGTTCGTGAGGGTGAAGTGTATCTTCAAGGCATGCTCGATCCTAGTCCCCTCGGGGCTCGTCAAGATGACCCCTCCCCCAAAAGAATTCTTACCAGAAGCTCCATCCATTGACATCTCCCAAGCTGCCCCGGGAGATACCTCCACCTCTTCGACCTCTACCGCATAATCTGCCAAGAAATCGGCCACTACCTGTGCTTTAATAGCCTCTCGAGGGACGTAGGAGATGTCGAATTCGCTGAGTTCGATCGACCATTTTGCCAATCTTCCCGAGTGCTCGACCCCCTCGAGAATGCGGCGAAGAGGGTGATCTGTCATAACCTGAATGGCATGAGCTTGGAAGTATGGTCTGAGCTTCCGGGCCGACACGATGAGAGCGAAGGCCAGCTTTTCTAGGATGGGATATTTCAGCTCTGCCTTTTTGAGGACACTGCTTACATAATAAATGGGGAATTGCTTCTTTCCTTCCTCTCGAACGAGGACCGAGCTAATCGTCCCCGCCCCTACCCCCAAATAGAGGAACAAACTCTCCCCTTCCCTCGGCCCTTGAAGTAGCGGCGTCTGGGTAAGCTGCTGTTTTAGAGCCGCAAAGGCCTTTTCGCATTCTAAGGTCCACTCGAACTCCCTTCCTCCCCTTAGAGTTCGAAAGAAGGAGGAGCATCTCTCTCCTTGCCCTAGAGAGGAACCTGCTCAGCCCTGCTAGCTTGCCAGTAAGACGCTGGACCTCCTTGACATTCTTAGGAGATCCCAGCTCTAGTATCGCTTTTACCTTGTCAAGATTGGGTTCCACCCCCGCAGGAGTAAGGAGGTGTCCCAAAAACTTCCCCCTGCCGGCCCCGAATATACATTTCAAAGGGTTAAGCCTCATTTTATACTTCCTTACAGTTGTAAACGTCTCCTGCAAGTCCAAGACACAGGACCCGAGGTCCCGACTCTTAACCATCAAGTCATCCACATAGACATCGAGGTTCCGCCCCTTCTGCTCTCGAAAAATCTGGTCCATCATCCTTTGATACGTTGCTCCCGCATTTTTTAGCCCGAAGGGCATCATGTTATAGCTGAAGCATCTATCCTCCGTGACGAAGGTGACGTCCTTGACGTCCGGAGGGTGCATACGAATCTGATGGTACCCTGAAAAAGCATCTAAAAAACTCATTAGTGAAAAGCCAACGGCTGAGTCAACAAGCGCGTCGATTCGAGGCAGGGGGTAACAATCCTTAGGTCAGGCTTTATTTAAAAGAGATAAATCAATACACATCCTCCATTTACCCTCACCCTTTTTTACCATTACAACATTGCTCACCCACCCCGGATACCTATTGGCAGATATGAATCCTGCCTGGAGCAGCTTCTCCACCTCTTCTCTGATAGATCTGGCCATCTTGGATGCGATGACCCTCTTTTTCTGTTGGATGGGACGGACCTTGGGGTCAAGGTTGAGATGGTGGCATGCCACGTCCGCGTCGATCCCTGGCATGTCTACTGCGCTCCAGGCGAAGATGTCGATGTTCTCTTGCACGCACCTCCGGATCTCCTCCTGGTCTTTGGGAGTGAGCTCTCCGCTGATCTTTATCTTTTCCTTCCTTCCGTCCTTTGTGAGGATCTCCACCTCCAGAACTTCCACAGCCGCCTTCAACCTTGAAAGTTCTTCTTCCTCTGGCTCCCTCAGATCCTCCTCCAGATCCTTTGCCCAAACCTCTACTCCCAAGCCTTCCACGACAGCTACCCTCTCCCGGGCCCTCCCTTTCTCTCTTCCAAGGCCCCCCTCTGGTGATGCCCTCTTTCTCTTCTTTTCCCCCATACTTCCTTCATTCCCCCTACGCTCCCACTCCCCAGCCACTTGCTCTCCTACCATTGCTGGCTCCCCCACAATGCCTCTTTCACCTCCTCCTTCACTCTCCAACTCCTCTCCTCCAGCCATCTCCACCTCTGCTACAAGATGATAGTTTTACTTTCAAGACAACCTAAACACCTAGAGGGGGGGGTGAATAGGTTCTAATTTCTTGTTTATAAACCTAGGCAGAATTCAATTGCAAAATAAATTATCTAGCACAGCATTCACAGACAACTAAGCATCACAGATTGCACAATATTTTATAGTGGTTCCCCAAGATCTGGGTACATCCACTTTCCCCCTTCACCTATCTAGCAATATGCTAGATTCGGCCAAACTTCCACTATACTCAGATCCTCAGATCCTACAGCTCAGAACCAGGATAGGTTCCTACAACTCAGGCTCAACAGCCCTACCTCAGCCTTGCCTCAAGGCCTACCACTCAGAGAATAACCTTCTCCTACACTCAGGCAAATAGCCCTACCACTCAGAGATCACCTCTCCTACACTCAGCCTTTATAACACAGGCTTACAACTCAGATCTGTGTAAACAGATCCTACAGAAATTTAGAAAAGATATTTTGATGTCTTGCCTTTATTGAGAGAGAAGAGGACAAGACACTTCTTGATCAGCTGATGAAATCAACTGAATCTGAGCTTTCTTCAAAGCTTCTTGAATCTGAACTTAGCTGAGTTGATTTCCAAACAGCTTCTTGAGAAATCACTGATGGCTTCCTTCTTCTTCTTCAAGATGACTGGATCTCCCTCTATCCAACACCTTTACTGATACTTCAGACTTCTTCTTCTTAGACCTTCTGATGAAGATCTTCTTTTTTCACTTTCTTGAACTGAAACTTCAATAGGATCGTAATCCTTTTGTTTCTTCTTCTTAGATCTTCTTCAGTTATTTTTCTTAGCTTAGCTACTTTTTAATTCCTTCTGAATGTGTCTATTTATAGACTTTCTTCATGGTAACCGGCTGATCCGGTTTCTAACTGTTTTCTGACAGGTCTGACAGCTTCAGTTAAACGGTGGCAACCCACAGCTGTCAAGTCTTCAAACAGTTCTTGTACCTTAGCCTTGGACAGCAAAATGTCGAGACAGTCAGTTAGAAGGTGTCGAGACCAATCTGTCTATCTGTGTCGACACAAGTGACTTTGGTGTCGACACAGTCTTTGATGATGTCGACTAAGTTGCCTTTAAGTCGACACAGCTTCTTCAGAAAATAACTTGGTCTAGACTCTGCAGTGTGTCGACACAAGTCCTGTGTGTCGACACAGTTGTTGTAGATTCAGAACTTAGTATGTGTCGACTCAGCCTTCTGGTGTCGACACAGCAATCTTCAATTCTGTCAAAATGTGTCGACTCAGTCTTCTGGTGTCGACACAAGCATAGTCGACTTCTGCCAATATGTGTCGACTCAGTCTTCTGGTGTCGACACATCCACCCAGTGTCGACACAGTTGTGGTCGACTATCTTCTTCAGTGAGTCGACTATCATTCTCTGGTCGACTATCTTTCACTAGTCGACTAACTTTCTTTGGTCGACTATCTTTCACGGTGTCGACTATCTTTCTCTGGTCGACTATCTTTCACGGTGTCGACTAACTTTCTCTGGTCGACTATCTTTCACGGTGTCGACTAACTTTCTCTGGTCGACTATCTTTCACGGTGTCGACACTGCTTCCCAGTGTTGAGGTCGACGATTTTCTTTATGTGTCGACACTGCTTCCCAGTGTCGACATAAATGTGGTCGACTATCTTTCTCTGTGTCAACACTAATATTCTGAAGTGTCGACACAAATATTCTGAAGTGTCGACACAATTTCTTCATGTGTCGACATGTGGACTTAGAATATTTTTCTGCATTACTTAATACTTCTTCACCTGCACATGTCAACTCAAAACAACATCAAATACACCTTGATGTATATCATTGAGCTAAGTTGGGCTTCTTCAAATCAGGTACACATTTTCCAATGTACCCAACAATCTCCCCCTATTTGGAGAAGTCATAACCCTTTTAGCCAATGATATACACCATTTATAAAAAGTATAAACTGATGATATATGACATAACAGGAATACTTAATATAAACAAAACATAAAAACAATCCATCACAGAATGAACATAATATGATACCAAACAACATTATGTTTATAACTTGATAATGTTTGAATACAGAGATTTATATTTAATGATTTAATCAAAACATTATAAAGTACTTTGAAAGAACTAAAAATTAAGACTGATCAGGCTCTTTAATGACAATCCCTTTGCCAGAAAGAACTTGAGCCTTCACAGGAGCTTCAGAATCTTCAGCTGGCTTCTTGCCTTTTAGATCAGCCTTTTTCTTTGCTTCTTCCTTGAGCCTTTGCCTTTCAAAATAATGAAAGGGCTTTGGGAAGTACTTGCTTGGCTCCTGAGCATCTGGAGGCAGCCTACCCATCTTTGCTTTTCTTCTAAACTGTACAATGGCCTCTTGCCTGGCTTCATACTTCTGTCATTCCATCTCATTGTACCACTTGCCTCTTTCCTACACTTGGTCTTTGACAGCCTTCCATGCAGTGAGTATTATATTTCTGGAAGTAGGACTCCACTGCTCAAAGTCTGGCTTAAGTTCAGCCTGCTCTCTAAACCTTTTCTTAGATAGAAGAGCATCTTGCTGGTCTTTCAAAGTAGCCTCAGGCTTATCAACCTTCCCAATAATAATATTAGTAACCTCCTTTGGAGGACTACACATCCCTTGAACCCGCTGATCAATCATATCATAATCTGGAGGGGGGTAAATGACTTGGGCAACCTCAGGTTGATTGCCTTCAAGTAGATTTGTTTGTATTCCTGACTCAGCCACCATAGCATCATCACACAATGGGGGATATCCCAATATGGCTCGAATACTATTAGTCACCCATTTGGTGTGCTTTGAGCCTGCATGAACTAGCATCCTCTCCCCCTTTATGGCTTCTCTAGAAACATGATCTCTGAGATCTTCCTTTTGAAATCTGATTTGGCCATCCAGATAATTCACACCCTCTTTAAAAAATGGTTTTAACTTTAGAAGCTTGTCAGATATTTCCTTTTGAGAGGTAGTGATTGCAGTCTTAACAGAAGCAATAGCAGCTTGAAAGTTTTTATCAAATTCTTCCATTTCCTTTGATCTAGTTGCAGGCAGACTTGGAACAATCTTTTGCAATTCCTCAATGATCTTATGATGAGAGTCAGTTAAATTGTCATTCATCCTTAGTTGATTTTCCAAGACATAGCTTTGCTTTAAAGCAATATCATCCACCTTAGGGATGATAGTCTGCTGTTGTTTTGCCAGATATACCATAGCATTACCTCCCTTATGGAAGCAATCTGTCATTTCCTTCTTATGCATATTGACCTCAAATCTAATTGATTTTATATCTTGAGCTAAGTCAAACTGCAGGGACTTGTTGTTCTCATCAACATATTTTTCAATGGTCATCCTGTGTTCATCCAATTTTACTTGTAAATCAACCAAAAACCTGCTATAATCAAAGTCAAAAGGTGTGTGATGTGCTGTAGACTGTAGAGCCTGCTTATAGCTCTTGCTCCTTCTCTGGAAGACCATTAGTTTTCTCCTTTTAGCCACCCTGGCTTCTTCAGTCTCTGAATTAGAAGTACTATCAATTTGAACTCTTTCTTTGGGAGGAGGAGAAACAGCTGCTTCAGTGCCATGTTGTACAGTCTCAACATGCACTGGCTCCCCCTCAATTTCTTGCTCCACATCCAGACTATCAGTAATAATTTCATCATTTGGAAATAACTCCTCCAGAGTATATTCCTTCTGGGCTTGATCATTTGCAGTATTCAAATTTGGAGATTGATGAATTGGAGCATCTTCTTGCACTTGCTCCCCCTGGACCTGTGCAGAAATAGAAATATTAGAAATCTCTTTTGTAGGAAAAGACACCAGCTCCCCCTGCACCTGTACTTGGTCATGAGTAGATACAGTGTGTGAAGGTGAATAAACTTGCTGAGCTGGTATACTTACTTCTTCTTCCTGAACTGCAGGTATTGTGGCATCCTGAACTTGTGTAGATCCAGGCTGATCTTCAACCTCTAGTCTTACTTGCTCTTCTTGTGGATGCCCAGTACTGGTAGCATGACCTGGGGATTTCTCAGGTGAATCTTGTCTTTCCACTTCAGGCATCTCTTTGGTCAGCACCCTATCCCATCTGGAGAACAATCTCATGTCCATCCTTCTCATGTAATTAATTTTAGTTCCAGGTTGTTGTTGTATAACCTCAGGAATCTCCTTACTGAGGTATATACTCATTATCCTAGCCAGATTTGGCTTCTTGATCCCTTCCTTAATCTTTTCATAGATTACAGATGACCAATCCGTTGGAATTGTAAACACAATCCTGGTCATTAGGCTGAACATGAATGCAGAAATCCTATCATGTCCACCTGACTTGCACAGAATAACTTTTCCTACCACTTCTGACAGAAACTTGCCCTGTTGATTCATTCCTTTTCGATTGAACGCAGCTCCAATTTTCATGGTGGAATCCAATCCACACCATTGAAGAGCCTCCCTAGATTTAGAAGCAGGGACATCCTCTTCATTTTCAATTGTAGGTAATTGCAGAATTGTTCTTAATTTTCTTGGTGTGATCTCCACAGGTGACCCATGAACTGTGGATTTTATCTCATGACTGTCAGAGTTTACAGATGCAGAGGTAAAGAACTCATGCACCTCCTTCTTTCATATCTTTGATGGTTCGGAGACCAGAAATTCTAAACCTGAGTCGGAGAGGAGAGAGATAACCCCAAGAACATCTAGAGGGGCAGCTGCAAAGGCCTGGCGCACCAACTCATATCCTTCATTCACATTGTCTTCAATCTTCGGCGTCATTGATCAGTCGAGAAAGCTTGAAAGATGAGATAAAGAGAGAAAGAGGGAGAATGTCGACACAGGGTTTCGAAAACCTTGTAAGCGTGTCGACAGAATGAGTTTTTGACCTATTTATACCTTCTGTTTAAAGAAGATCAAAAGTCGCCAAAAACAGACTATAAGTGTCGACACAGATGGATTGTGTCGACACAAGCTTCTATTATCTCGACTAAGTTCGTCTACTTTGTGTCGACACCAATTTACGGTTATGTCGACACCAGAGATATATAGTAGAGCATCAGAAATTCTATGTCGACTCTTAGTATAAGTATCGACACAAAATCTGTAAGTGTCGACCCACTATCCTGGTGAAGTCGACACTACGTACATTCCTGGATAAGTCGACAATAAGATTCTTAAGTGTCAACACATATTTTCAGTGTCGACACAATATCTCTGACTTGTCGACATTACTACCCTGAGTCGACACATTATTACTGAATGTGTCGACACCATCTTACTTAGCCAATTTCTGTTTGTTCATCACAACTTATAAGTACAACAAAGTACTTTATACTACTTCAATGTGTTTTAATATCATTTGAATGTCTTGTTACCACTTCAACTTAATTGTTGATGATTTTGTGATTACACTAATCAATGGTTAACATACCTAATTCAATTTTGAATTTATTGAACTTTGTCTCATCTAGGGGCTTAGTAAACACATCTGCTATTTGATAATCTGTTTTCACAAATTCCAATGAGATGTCCTCTTTTTCTACATGTTCTCTAAGAAAATGAAATTTTATTTCTATGTGCTTAGTTCTACTATGAGAAACAGGATTATTAGCAATAGAAATTGCACTCTTAGAATCACACAAAAGAGGTGTTCTACTTACTTGAATACCATAATCCTTTAGCTGATGCTGCATCCATAATAGTTGTGCACAGTAGCTTCCAGCAACAACACACTCTGACTCAGCTGTGGAAATTGCCACACTAGTCTGCTTCTTACTACTCCATGATATTAGTCTTCCTCCTAGGAATTGACAAGTACCTGTAGTACTCTTCCTATCCTCTCTACATCCTGCAAAATCTGCATCTGAATAACCTGTTAGTTGAAAATCTCTATTCCTAGGGTACCAAGGACCTAGATTAGGTGTGCCCTTAAGATATCTCAGAATCCTTTTGACTGCAGTATAATGAGATTCTTTAGGGCAGGCTTGGTACCTAGCACAGACACATGTAGCATACATAATATCTGGTCTACTAGCAGTGAGATATAGTAGTGAGCCAACTATCCCTCTATACAAAGTCTCATCAACAGGTTTACCTGCATCATCTTTGCATATAGGCATATTTGTTCCCATAGGAGTTCTCATGGTGGAGGATGACTTCATACCATATTTCTTAATCAATTCTTTGGTGAACTTAGACTGTGATATGGACAATCCATCATTAGTCTGTCTTACTTGGAGTCCCAAGAAGAATTTCAGTTCCCCCATACTGCTCATCTCAAACTTCCCTTGCATAAGTTTGGCAAACTTTTTACAAAGGTTGTTTTCAGTAGATCCAAAGATTATGTCATCAACATAGATCTGTACTAAGATGATCTTGCCTTTGGATTCCCTAAGGAATAGAGTTTTGTCAATTTTTCCTCTTGAGAATTTATTCTCAATAAGGAAAGTAGACAGAGTTTCATACCAAGCCCTTGGGGCTTGCTTTAACCCATACAGAGCTTTCCTAAGCTTATAAATAAAATCAGGTTTAAGAGGATCTACAAAACCTGATGGCTGCTCTACATATACTTCTTCTTTAAGATCACCATTCAGAAATGCTGACTTCACATTCATCTGGTATACTTTGAAGTCTTGATAGGCTGCATAGGCAAGGAATATTCTGATTGCCTCCAGCCTTGCTACTGGAGCAAAGGTTTGATCAAAGTCAATCCCTTCTTTCTGTCTGTATCCTTTTGCAACCAATCTTGCTTTATTCTTTACTATTATCCCACTTTCATCTAGCTTGTTCCTATAGATCCATTTTGTGCCAATTATGTTGTGGCCTCTTGGTTTAGGAACAAGCTCCCAGACATTGCACCTTCTGAATTGATTCAGCTCCTCTTGCATAGCATCAATCCAGTGCTGGTCTTGGATAGCTTCTTCAAACTTCTTAGGCTCCATTTGTGACAGGAAACTTGAATGTAGAACTGTGTTTTGATTTCTGCTTCTAGTTTGCACCCCTTGTCTTGGATCACCTATTATCTGATCAGCTGGATGATCTCTTAAATGTCTTGTAGCTGGAGGAAGATTTCCTTCTGGTTGAACATCTCCAGCTCCTTCATTTAACTGATTCTCTTGATTTTCATCAGCTTCTATAGTGTCTTGTTCTCCCCCTGGACTGAAGCCTTCATTTTCCAATGCCCCATCTTCCTTTGATACTTCAGTAATGGAAAGCTTGTTCATACTTTTGCTTATACCTGTTGAGTCATTTGATCTACAAGACAACTCACAGTTGATTAATCTTGTTTCATCAAACACAACATGCACAGATTCTTCAACAACTTGAGTAGTCAAGTTGAAGACTCTATAGGCCTTACTATTTGTGTTGTACCCAACAAATATCCCATCCTGGGATTTGGCAGCAAACTTAGTCAAATATGACTTGCCATTGTTAAGTATATAACACTTACAACCAAAGATCCTAAAGTAAGATAGATTTGGTTTTCTGCCTTTCACAATCTCATAGGGAGTCATTTGGTGGCTTTTGGTGATAGTAGCCCTATTGATTACATGACAAGCATTATTAACTGCCTCAGCCCAAAAATATTCTGGGAGAGAGGTGTCACTCAATAAAGTTCTACCAGCTTCAATTAATGTTCTATTCTTTCTTTCAGCAATTCCATTTTGCTGAGGTGTTCTAGGTGAGGAGAACTCTTGGAAAATCCCAAAGTCTTTACACAAGTTTGTTATGCTTTCAGATTGAAACTCAGTACCATGGTCACTTCTGACTTTGACCACTGTACTATTCAGTTCATTCTGAATTTGCTTTACAAAATTAAGTAATACACTTGGGGTTTCAGATTTTTATTTCAGAAAGAACACCCATGTAAATCTAGAATAGTCATCTACAACCACAAAAGTGTAGACCTTCCTACCTAGACTATGAACTGGCATAGGACCAAAAAGATCCATATGCAAGAGGTATAAGCACCTCACAGAATCCTTGTTTTCAAGTCTTTGAAAGGAGGATTTTGTCTGCTTGCCCTTTTGACAAGCTGAGCATATCCCTTCCTTTATACACTTAATTTGAGGTCCATTCCTCACTAACTCTTTGCTAAAGAGTTGGCCAATTATCTTGTAGTTTAGATGAGCCAATCTCTTGTGCCACTTAACACAATGAGAAGCATTGTCATCAGCTACAAGACAGATAGGAGAAGCCTTATTCTCACATTCAAAATTAAGACAATATACATTTCTCTTCCTATACCCAGTCAATATGATCTTTTGATCACTTGACCTCTTGATATGACATCCATATTTTACAAATGAAATGTCATATCCTAAATCACTTAGCTGGCTTATGCTTATTAGATTATGTTTCAAACCTTTTACATAAGCCACTTGAGTGATAGTAATTAGGTTAGAAGAAATGTTACCAAACCCTTTGATGACTCCTTTTTCAGATCCACCAAAGATCACTTTAGGTCCATCTTTGACAGATGAATACTCCTTCAGTAGCCCCTTTGTTCCAGTCATGTGCCTGGAACAACCACTATCCAAGTACCATATAGGGGCATGGTAACTTGGATTCACCTGCAACACAGAATTACTTACCCTTAGAACCCAAGTAAGTCTTGGGTCCTTGGTTCAGGTTAGCATTAATAAAGCTACCATAACCTCTTCTAACAGGTAGACTATTGTTCTTTATAGCACTTGGGTTATACCAACAGTCTAGTGCAAAATGGCCTCTCTTGCCACAGCACCAACATTCAAACTTATTGTATCTAGATCTAGATACATCCTTATCAGAAGAATTTCTATTCATTGCTGGTGCTGCAGCAACTTCTCCTACTGATTTCTTAAAACCATTGGGTTTATGGCCATAGGTAGGCCTGCTTGCATTTACACCCTTGTTCTTCAGAACATTAGTCTTAATATAACCTTGAATATCTTCATGATCATATTTGTTAGAAGGCACTTTCACCTTACTAAACTTTATGGGGACTGAAAGATTTAGTGGCTGAACAGGAGCTTTGCTTTTCCTCTTGAATCTGCCAGCCCTGGAGTTACCTTTAAATCCTAATCCAGCCTTACCCTTTTGAGTGACAAATTCATCTATCAAGGGTAAGACAGATTTTGGCTTAGAGTAACTAGCCACTAAATCCCTTTCAATTCTAAGTCTGGCCTCCAGACTCTTCACTTGATCATTAGTATAATTAATTGTGCCCATCTGAATAATAGTTATATTCTTCAGCTTGGCAATTTCATTTAATTTTTGATCAATAACTTTCTCTAATTCAGTTGTAGCAACCCTTAGTTCAGCAATTTCCTGAGCCTGAGATTTAACCAGGTTCTTGCTTTTCTTAAGGGCCTGCAACAAATCCCCATACTTGTCTATCAATTGATAGACATCTCCTTCAGATTCAGATGCATCTGCATCACTTGATGCAGATGTAGCTGATTCTTCACTTGTACAACAAACAGATGTAATAGAAGGACATTGTACCTTATTAGGACCAGACTGATTCTGGCATATGTCCTCTTCTGATCCTGCCATTAGCCCCATACACTGATGATCCTTTTGTTCATTGATGGAGTCTAGCAACTGCAGAAACTCCTCTTCTTCAGACACAGCATATAGTCCAATATATGCTTCAGCTTCAGATTCTGACTCTGAAGTTGATTGGTCTGTTAGACTCTTATCTTTCTTTGCAACAAAGGATTTCTCCTTCTTGCCTTTCTGATAAGTCTTCTTTTTGTCTGAAGATTCCTTTCTCTTATCAGGACAGTCAGCCACTACATGTCCAGGCCTATTGCAACAATAGCAAACAATCTTTGAAGTAGTGGCTTTGCTGGGCTTTGATCTGCTCTTCTCTTTCCTTGATGACCTTTTCTTCTGATAATAGTCATCAACTTGCTGTGATGTGGAAGGCATAGACTTCCATTGCTTCTTTTTCAAGAACCTCTGGAATTGCCTTGTGAATGCAGCAAAGTCTGCATCTGAATCACAGCTTTCTGAACCCTTATCTGAATTTTCAGAACTATCTTCTGCAACTTCCTTAGGAGGAGATGGGGATTTCCTCCTATTCTTTCTGGTGGCTTCTACATTGAATGCCACATTCTTTTCTCTATGCTCTCCTCTTGAATTCTTTTCCTCCTCCTTCCTCACCATAAGTTGCATTTCATAGGATAGCAACTTTCCAAACAAGGTGGGAGGAGATATCTCTGCCAATTTAGCCACTTCTCTTATGACACAGATCTTTGTGTCCCAATCCTTTGTTAATGATCTCAAGAATTTGTCATTCAGTTCATAAGTACTGAAGACTCTTCCATAGGACATAAGCTCATTCACAATTCTATAGAATTTCTTGTAGCACTCAGTTATGCTATCAGTTTTTCCTTGTCTAAAACTTTCATACTCCTGATTGAGCATAGATTTTCTGTCCTGCCTTACTTTTTCAGATCCCTCCATGTAGACAATCAATGTGTCCCACATCTCTTTGGAGGTCTTGCAGTGAATCAGATTCTGAAATGTTGAATCATCTATGGCACTAACAATAATGTTCTGAGCTCTTTTATCCATGGTTGCCAAGATGATTTCATCCTTGGTCATTTCTGAATAACTCTTTGGAGTTTGGATATTTGCATCAAGAACTGATACCTTCATTGGAATGAAGGGGCCTTCCTGTACTGTGATGTAAATCCTTGGGTCAGATGCCTCCATAAACAGTCTGACTCTTTCTTTCCAAATTCCAAAAATTTCTTTCTTGCATATGGGTAATTTCATAGACCCTAACTCCTTATGATTCTCACCAGAACCCATCTTTTTGAATCTTGATTCTGCCTATCAGATCTACCTCAGACTGTTAAGTCCTTTTTGAGGAACCTCCCTCTGATACCACTTGATAGTTTTACTTTCAAGACAACCTAAACACCTAGAGGGGGGGTGAATAGGTTCTAATTTCTTGTTTATAAACCTAGGCAGAATTCAATTGCAAAATAAATTATCTAGCACAGCATTCACAGACAACTAAGCATCACAGATTGCACAATGTTTTATAGTGGTTCCCCAAGATCTGGGTACATCCACTTTCCCCCTTCACCTATCTAGCAATATGCTAGATTCGGCCAAACTTCCACTATACTCAGATCCTCAGATCCTACAGCTCAGAACCAGGATAGGTTCCTACAACTCAGGCTCAACAGCCCTACCTCAGCCTTGCCTCAAGGCCTACCACTCAGAGAATAACCTTCTCCTACACTCAGGCAAATAGCCCTACCACTCAGAGATCACCTCTCCTACACTCAGCCTTTATAACACAGGCTTACAACTCAGATCTGTGTAAACAGATCCTACAGAAATTTAGAAAAGATATTTTGATGTCTTGCCTTTGTTGAGAGAGAAGAGGACAAGACACTTCTTGATCAGCTGATGAAATCAACTGAATCTGAGCTTTCTTCAAAGCTTCTTGAATCTGAACTTAGGGTCTGTTTGGCGCAGCTCTAGCGGTTGGAAAATCTCTATTCCAGCCGCCAGAGCTACTTTATATGTGTTTGGGACAGCTCCCTGTGAAGAGCTTTTCAATCCGCCGGAGCTGTTTTGCAGCTTTTCAGAAATCTCCTGCCCCCCAGCTTCTGCTCCCGCAAAATAGCTTTCTCTCTTACAGGTTTTGGAAATCTAATGGTTTCTTCAGTTGGAACATGCTCAGAGGCCGGACGGCCTTCCTCCGGCGATTCCGACCCCCGGACGGCATTCCTCCGGCAATTTTGAGCCCACGGTGTCCTTCCTTCTGCGATTCCGAGCGCACTTCTGCACAGAACACCCAAACACTCTGCAGCTTTTCAAAACTGCTCCCCAAAGATCTATTTTAAAACAGCTCTATCCGGACAGCAGCTTTTCAATCCGCCAGAGCTGTCCCAAACAGAGCTTTAGCTGAGTTGATTTCCAAACAGCTTCTTGAGAAACCACTGATGGCTTCCTTCTTCTTCTTCAAGATGACTGGATCTCCCTCTATCCAACACCTTTACTGATACTTCAGACTTCTTCTTCTTAGACCTTCTGATGAAGATATTCTTTTTTCACTTTCTTGAACTGAAACTTCAATAGGATTGTAATCCTTTTGTTTCTTCTTCTTAGATCTTCTTCAGTTATTTTTCTTAGCTTAGCTACTTTTTAATTCCTTCTGAATGTGTCTATTTATAGACTTTCTTCATGGTAACCGGCTGATCCAGTTTCTAACTGTTTTCTGACAGGTCTGACAGCTTCAGTTAAACGGTGGCAACCCACAGCTGTCAAGTCTTCAAACAGTTCTTGTACCTTAGCCTTGGACAGCAAAATGTCGAGACAGTCAGTTAGAAAGTGTCGAGACCAATCTGTCTATCTGTGTCGACACAAGTGACTTTGGTGTCGACACAGTCTTTGATGATGTCGACTAAGTTGCCTTTAAGTCGACACAGCTTCTTCAGAAAATAACTTGGTCTAGACTCTGCAGTGTGTCGACACAAGTCCTGTGTGTCGACACAGTTGTTGTAGATTCAGAACTTAGTATGTGTCGACTCAGCCTTCTGGTGTCGACACAGCAATCTTCAATTCTGCCAAAATGTGTCGACTCAGTCTTCTGGTGTCGACACAAGCATAGTCGACTTCTGCCAATATGTGTCGACTCAGTCTTCTGGTGTCGACACATCCACCCAGTGTCGACACAGTTGTGGTCGACTATCTTCTTCAGTGAGTCGACTATCATTCTCTGGTCGACTATCTTTCACTAGTCGACTAACTTTCTTTGGTCGACTATCTTTCACGGTGTCGACTATCTTTCTCTGGTCGACTATCTTTCACGGTGTCGACTAACTTTCTCTGGTCGACTATCTTTCACGGTGTCGACTAACTTTCTCTGGTCGACTATCTTTCACGGTGTCGACACTGCTTCCCAGTGTTGAGGTCGACGATTTTCTTTATGTGTCGACACTGCTTCCCAGTGTCGACATAAATGTGGTTGACTATCTTTCTCTGTGTCAACACTGATATTCTGAAGTGTCGACACAAATATTCTGAAGTGTCGACACAATTTCTTCATGTGTCGACATGTGGACTTAGAATATTTTTCTGCATTACTTAATACTTCTTCACCTGCACATGTCAACTCAAAACAACATCAAATACACCTTGATGTATATCATTGAGCTAAGTTGGGCTTCTTCAAATCAGGTACACATTTTCCAATGTACCCAACACAAGACTTCCCTCCACCCTTGCTTCATCTCTCACCAGCTCCTCTCCTCCGGCCACCTGCTCTCCTGTCATTGCTGGCTCCCCCGCAATGCCTCTTTCACCTCCTCCTTCACTCTCCAACTCCTCTCCTCCAGCCATCTTTTTCTACAGCTCCTCTGCATCCCCCTTCCATGAGATGGTGTTGACCGCCGCACGTAGCACTCCCGAGCCGCCTTTGGATCCCCCCTTACCCTGATCTGGGTTCCTCCCGAATTAAGCTTCAAGCACTGATGGAACGAGGATGGTACACACCTAAAGGCGCTGATCAAAGGGCACCCGAAGATCGCATTATAGCTGCTGGGGGCATCCACTATCACGAAACGACAGTTCCTGGACAGCCCCCCCAGCGTCACCTGAAGTCTTACTCCTCCCTCGACCTCCTTCCTCTCCCCCGAGAATCCAAACAATGGCCCATCCGCCGCCAACACCCTTCGGGCCTCCACCCTCATCTCATTGAATTCCTTCTTGAAGATCACATTGACGGAACTCCCATTGTCCACCAAAATTCGGGACACCGTGAAGTTCTCAATGGAGGTCCGGATTACCAGCGCGTCGCAGAAAGGATCCTCGTGATTTGGTAGGTCCCTTCTTGAAAAGGTGATTTTTTTCATCCGGGGTGGGGCTTGCGACGTCGAGGCAACGCTCCGACGATACATAGTGTGAAGACTGGCCTTACGGGTGGCCTCGATCCCCACCCCCCTATGAATCACCCCAATCCCTCCTCGATCTCCTGTGTCCGACTGATCCACACATCGATCCTCCTCCGCGGCTCCTTGCATCTCCACTATCTGCATTGGTGGTCGTTGGTCTTCTCCTCCTTTACCCCTCTTCAACTCCAAGAACTCCTGGCACGTGGCCGTCGCATGGCCCTCCTCCTCATGGAAGTCGTAATATGGCAGAACTCCTCCCCCACATCTTACTTCTTGGGGGTTCCTCCTCCTCCCCACAATCGCCCTCCCACGCTCTCTTCCTCTTCCTCTCCCTCGGCCAATGGCCATAGCTTGCTGAGGCAGAGGTGGGAGCGACCTTGGGCCATGCCCCCATCCTAGCGGATGAAATCTCCCTGGTCCCGGATAAAAGTTCCTTCCCCCCTGCGGAGGACCCCTTCCTGGTCCTTGAACTGGGCCTCCCGGTTGCCTCCAACCCAACTCTGGGTGCACGGGCCCCCTTGGCTCCTCCCTTCTCCTTCCCTCTTGCTGCCTTGTTCCTCCTGACTCTCTCTGCTCCCCCTCCGTCAACCTTGCTAACTTCCTCGCAAATACCGGGTTTGCCGCCTCCATGGCTATCTCCTTTGTTGCTTTCTCCATCAATCCCTCAAAGAACAATGGTGCCTTCCGGGTTAGGCTCATCTTGAAGAAGCTTTCCCTCAACCCCACGGTGAAGGCCATCTGGAGGGCGAAACCAGGCACCTCCTGGATGTCTAGTATCTCCTCCTGGAAACGATCCACGTACTGAGCCAAAGACTCGTCCGCCTTCTGCTTGATCAGGAAGATGGACTCCGGGTTCTTCTTCCTCTTCTTCGAGGTCGAGAAGCGCAGCTGGAAGCTCCTGCTCAGGTCTTCAAAGCAATAAATAGAACCCGCCGGGAGTTGATGGAACCAGTCCCTGGCTTTATCCTTCAAAGTGATGGCGAAGAGGTGGCACTTGAAGGCGTCTGTCATAGGTCTGATGGAGACCGCATCTTCAAACCATTGCAGGTGTTGGAGGGGATCATCCTTCCCCACGTAGTAGGTCATCTCCGCCTCGCGGAAACCTTCTGGAATGGGTGCCGAGAGGACCAACTCGCAGAAGGGAGATCCTCTCGCCGGTGGTCTCGCCAGGTCTACTCATGCGACTAGCCCCGCGGGCGCGACGACACTCGCCGGGCTGGGGAAGAGCTCCCTTCCTTCCACCTCTCGTCGGCTTCCTTCCGCCGCCACTTCCTTTCCCGGTCGCCTCCCGAGTGCGTCCTCACCTATCTGTGCCGGCTCGACCCCCTCGTAGAGCGCGTGGTCCGGCACCTGGGGCGGGGGAGGGGGGGTCTCGCACTCCCCTCTCTGTGCGAGCTACTTCAGCATGTGCATGATCCCTCTGATGGATGACATGAACTCTGCCCTCCCGACGTACCCCCTGGCTCGGGGACCCCTCGTCTTCTCCTCCCGCATCTCCCGCCATGAGGTAACCCTTCGTTCTTCCGCACAAGCTGCTGTTCCACGCTCACCGCACCAAAAATGTTGGAACCAACAAGGTCGATTCCTCCTAAAGCTTGGAACTACTGGGGCAGCTCATGCTTACTCCCTTAGGATCACACTCGAGGCGAAGAACTACACCGGAGGCTCCAGCGAGGAGATCCCACCTCGTACCCAGAAGAGACTAAAGCTCTTCCCCTCCCTAGCCATGCTGAGCTAGGTGCCTTAGAAGAAGTGGAAGGAGTTAAGAAAGCTTGCCCTTCTAAGGCACCTTACCGGTCTATTTATAGGCCTCTGAACTGGGACTACAAATAATCAATTTACACCACCCTGAAATTACCAGAACATCCCTGGCTAGGTCTGCCAACAGCCAAACTCCGTTGTCCATAAGGGCTAAATGCAGACCACCCGGGGTAAAAGGGTAAAACACCCCTGGGGCCCAAAAGGTGGGCCCGACCCTACCTGAACCAGCCTTGATCAAAAGTGACACCTGGCGAGAACTCCCCCATAGGGTCCTCTCGCATGGCGAGAGGGCTACCCCGGGCGAGAGCTCCACTCCTGGAGTCCTCTCGCGCGGTGAGCTGGCCACTCGCCGGGAAAGCTTCCCATCTCGACATTCACCTATCTGAGGCCATGCTCCACTTAGGCCATCCCTCTTAATGCAGTGAACCTCACTTCATGCCCTGTCTCCTGGCACCTCTCGCCTGGTGCCTCTCGCCTGGCGCCTCTTTCCTTGTAGCTCTCGCCTGAGCCCTCTCGCTCAGCTCTCGTTGCTTTGGCCCTCTCACTCGCCTGCGAGTCCGAGGTTGTACAATTATACTATGTTAAAGGAGTTGAATTCTATGATATATAATGAAGTCTAAGATTTAATTGAGTTGCCTAATAGGTCACTGCTTATAAATAAATGGGTGTTTAAGACTAAGAAGAATTCATTGGGTAACACTAAATGAAATAAAGTCATATTTGTTGCCAAAGAATTTACTTAGGCTCCGTTTGGGAGGACTTATTTTCACCGGTCAAGCGATTGCGACCGCATGAATCAGGTCTTAATTAAGGTCCGGTACATACGGTCACAACCGCTTGACCGGTGAAAATAAGTCCCTCCAAACGGAGCCTTAAAGGGAAGGAATTGATTACACTAAGACCGTTTCTCTTATATCTAAGATTGTCTTCATATAATTTTAACATTAGTAACATATTTTGATATGGAGTTACACCAAATGAATGTGAAAACAATATTTCTCACTAGAGATCTATATGAAGTGATTTACATGAAATTACCAGAAAGATTCATCTAACATGATGGTGAGCATTTGGTAAGCAAACTTAAGAATTTTATATATAGATTAAAATAAGTCTTTCGCTAATGGTATTAAAAATTCATTATTTCTTTCTTTGAATTTATAAAAAATGTCATGTATCAATTTACATATCAAAAGGTTAGTGGGAGTTGTTGAAGCTGGGAAAAGAATTTATTTTCTCATGCTATATATAGATATTTTACTTGTAACCAATGCTAAAGGTTGGGTAACTGCATGAGATGAAATGATTTTTCTCTAAAAGTGTTGACATGAAAGATATGTGTGAAACATCTTATGTCATTAGCATTAAGATACACAGAGATAATCCTCGTGGAATTTTAGGTCTCTATAGAGAAACTTATATTAATAATGTTAACCCCGAAATCGGCGATCCCTCCTAGGGTTGCCAGCTCGCAAGTAGCGGCCTGCTCTGGGTTCCCCATGAAGGTCGCGGCCTGTCAGCCTCTCCTTCCAAGGGTGGGCGGACTGACCTCTCAGTCCGCTCAGTCCGCTCAGCCCGCGCGGTTAGGGTGGTCTCTCTAGCCAGACCGCCCAGGTCGCGTAGCACCCGCTCGGTCTGCAGGGGTGCAGACTGCTGCCTCAGTCCGCCCGAGCAGACCGAACGGTTTGTTCGGCTAACCGCGCATCAACAGTTAACATGCGACCTTCAGATCTAGATCAGATAGTGAAAGCAGTGGTTACTCATGTCAGACCATCAACCAGCCGAGAATCTTGCTTCAAGTCCCAGTGATGGTTCTCTTTGGGAGGCCTTAGAGCAATCTCGCAAAGAAACTGCCCAACAGTTTCAAGTCATCAATCGTACTCTAGCAGCTCTCGCGCAGCAATTGACCGTTCAATCTTCAGCAGCGCCAGTTCCTCCAATCAATTCAGTACCAATATCAGAGACTCCTCAAGTCTATCCACTGGCTTGTCCGTCGATCTACCCTCCTCTTTACACTCCGACCTTTCCGCAAGGGCCTGCAGCTTCTTTGCGATCTCAGGATGATGAGTTTGCAGCTCGTCAAAACTTCTTCCGGGAAGCTGCTCGGGGAAGTCCAGCTAGATTTCTGAATTTTCAGGGAAGTCATCCCTTCTCTTCAGCTCCTGCATTTGCTCCTCCTGCAGCAACCTTTTTCTCATATCCTCCTGCTTCTTTTGCAGCTACTGCTCATGCTCCCTTTTTTCCTTATGTTGTAGGAGAACAAGAAGAACCATCGCCGTTTACAGAGAGTGTTCGGCACGAACCAACTCCAGTCAACTTCAGAGAGCCACGGTTGCCCATTTACATCGGGGAGACTGATCCAGTCAAGCATCTTCAAGCTTTTGAATCAGCTGTTGCTCTCAAGACCCTCTCCGATGCTACCAAGAGCAAACTCCTCGTGATAACCTTTGATGGTCAAGTGAGAGATTGGTTCTATGGACTTCGTGCTCAGTCCATCTCTACCTTCGCTGATTTGCGAAGGGAGTTCCTGCTCAGATTTTCCACCTCTTCAAAGAGGAAGGGCGGTCCAGAAGCCCTCTTCGAGATCAGGCAGCGAGATAATGAGACTTGGTCTCATTTTGTGGATCGCTTTCAGAGAGAAATCTTAGACATTGAGATCGTTGATCAAGAAATGTATCGAGTGGCTCTTATTCACGGCCTGCGTGAAGGACCACTCAAGTTTGAGTCTAACGTCTGAGCACCCAGGACTTATCAAGAGTTGATTGGTTTAGCCAATTCATACATCCGCGGTGAAAAGAGCAACCCCAGTTTCGTCTCCAGGCTTGTATCGGAGAAAAATTCTTCTTACAGGCAGCCTCCGAGGTCTCCTCGGAAAGATTTTTCATCCCTCTCTAGGAAAATAAAGAAGTTCCAGCATCACCATCAACACTCCTTCCCAGGTCAGGATCGTGTCCACGAGCGATTGCAACCGCTACCAGCCCCACCTCTACAAACAGCCTCTATGCATCGCTCACAAGATAATGAGGTACCGTACTCTGGACTCGAGGAGAACATGCAAGAAGTCTTCCAGATCATGAAGGATAGGGCAAATTCAAAAAGACCTTACCAGTCGGCAAATCAAAGATCGAGAGATTCAGATCCGTTCTGTGAATTCCACCGAGAGAAGGGTCATTTCACTGAAGACTGCAAGGCCCTTCGGCGACTAGTTGAAAGATTACTTATCGAGGGCAAGATCAACGACCTGATCAAGAAAGTTGATTCTTCAAAGCCTTCCACCTCCAAGGGCAAGGAGGTGGTTGAAGTTCAATTGAATTGCGTGGACGTAGAGGATGCAGGCCGTTTGGGGCCTATCAACGTTCGGCCTGAGTGCTTTGACGCCAATGACGAGGGTGACCTTGGAATGCTATTCTAAAGCAAAGAGGACGTCGCAGCTCTTCGAGGACCCTCATAATAATGACCGGTTGTTATTACTCTACTCTTCAAACACAATATCTTTCAATACTTCTAAGTGTTTCATTTTCTATCTCAATAAAGTTTACGTCAGAGATCCCATACTGACACTTTTCCCTTTGTGAAGTGCTTTCTCCTCTACTTTTTCTCTTTGCCAAAGAGATCACTGAACCACAGAGATATCGCCAAGTCTTGCTCAGGGCCCCCTCGAGATTGTCCTCTGGCGTAAGACCGCAATGACCACATATCGCGGGGAGTTTTCGCATATATGCAGTGGGGGTCGTTCAACTCTCGTGCGGAGGATGACGGGACTTTGGATCCTTGCCAGCATCTAACACAGAGCGCGTTTCCAGGGAGGACCCATGTGTTAGCTCTGTTGTGCTTCGTTAAAGGATACGTTACAGTTACGATGATCTTTGCGTGACAAGCAATGACGATCAAGTGTAGCCTTGTCTCTTCGATCATCTCACAATTGTAACGGCCGAACACTCCGTGGTACTCTCAATCCGTGCCTTCGCGGGGCCCACAACTCCGCTGATCAATTCGCAGACAAGCAATAGGCCGCTTGGCGCAACTAGTCTAATTGATCAGCGATGCTTGTAACCCGAGGCATGAGAGAAGTGCATCTGTCGATTCCTTCTCAGGAATTTCCGCGCTTATTTTTCTTTTGTGCCCTTCTAAGGGAGCGCGTCCGGCCCGCTTTAGGTAGGACTACCCTCTGTATGGTTTCTTTTAAAGGCAAGCGGTACATAACGCCCACGGGGAACACCTGTGGCCGTATCCAGTCTTTTTTGAACACTATAGAGATGTAGCCCTCCTTTGTCTTTTTGCCTTTTTACAGGTCAACAGGTTAAACTCAATCTATTCTAAGGATTAAAAATATCTTTTTGGCTTATGGTCGTCTTATATGCGCTGCCTGCATAAAGTTCTATCATATGACTATCAACAAGCTCTCTTATCAGATATTTCTGGCACAAATCGTTGATCAGAGTATCTGGTTCTTCTTGATTGACAAGTTATGTTGTTACAATTCTAAACTAAGATGGTTTCATCTTGCTGATCTGGTTTTCATATTAACGTTATATCTTGATCACGCGAGACAATCATTATCGCGGTTTGATCTTTATTCAATTGATAACAGAGTTTGCCATGTATCTCTTCTGTTATCCGATTATATCTTATCATATCAAAAGTCAACATTCGCAGGTTCCGCTCAGGTATTTGCGACTTAGTTTTATTTCCTTTATATCTACCTGCTCACTCTCCTTTTGTAGAGACTAGCAGACATTAGCAAGTTTCTCTCAGGCACTTGCAGCTTATTTTCCTTCTCTATCTGCTTGCTCACTCTTCTTTCGCAGAAACCAGCAGATATTGGCAAGTTCCCTCCAGGTACTTGCATTTTAGTTTCCTTTCATATCTGCTTCTTGCTCTTCTTTCACAGAGACCAGCAGATATTGGCAAGTTCCCTCCAGGTACTTGCATTTTAGTTTCCTTTCATATCTGTTTGCTTACTCTTCTTTCGCAGAGACTAGCAGATATTAGCAAGTCCTATTCAGGTACTAGCAATTTAACTTTATTTCATGATTGTGACTTACTTCTTTTTGCAGAAGTTAACAGGTATTTGCAAGTCTCCTTCAGGTACTTGCAAGTCATCATTCTTCTATGTTTTCCTCTCACCTTTGTCTTGCAGAGGTCATTAGAAGACATTCGCGTTTACTTCATTTGGCAAAGCAACTCAGGTACACTCCAGACGTGCCTCTTTTCGCTTGCATTAATTTTTTCCTTCGCAGGAAAAAGAAGCATTGGCAAAACCTTTTCTGAGGAGAGACATATGGTTCTATCTCCCCCTGCCTCTCATTTTTCCGAGGGATGGATCACGATTTTCGTGAGTCTCCTACTTTTTCGAAGTTCCCTTCGGGACTTAAAAAAGTGCGGGGATTATGTTAAACCCGAAATCGGCGATCCCTCCTAAGGTTGCCAGCTCGCAAGTAGCGGCCTGCTCTGGGTTCCCCCTGAAGGTCGCGGCCTGTCAGCCTCTCCTTCCAAGGGTGGCGGACTGACCTCTCAGTCCGCTCAGTCCGCTCAGCCCGCGCGGTTAGGGCGGTCTCTCTAGCCAGACCGCCCAGGTCGTGTAGCTCCCGCTCGGTCTGTAGGGGTGCGGACTGCTGCCTCAGTCCGCCCGAGCAGACTGAACGGTTTGTTCGGCTAACCGCGCATCAACAAATAAAGTCTTAGAGAGAATTCAGATCAAGGATTGTACATCGAGTGTAACACCGATTGTAAAATGTAACAAGTTTTATTTAAACCTGTTCCTTAAGAATGATTTTGAAAAGAAACAACTGAATAACATTCCTAATACATATGTTGTTAGAAGTTTGATGTATGCTCAGGTCTACACATATTGTGGGAATGTTAGAAAGATATTAAAGTATTCTAGATATTGGCCACTAGAAAGATGCAAAGAATATGATAAGGTATCTTCAAGGTACCAAAGACTATATGCTTATGTACATACAAATTGGTCAGTAGGAGAAAGTAAGGTACTCTAATTCTGACTTTGCTGATTGTGTTGATTCTCGCTAATAAACATTAGGGTATATTTTTGTGTTTGCTGGCGGAGCCATGTCTCGGAGAAGCGCAAAGCAAACCTTAATTGTTACTTCTACTATGGAGGTAGAGTTTGTTTCTTATTTTGAGGCTACTTCTCATGGTGTATGATTGATGAGTTTCATTTTAGGGCATAAAATTACTGACTTTATTTTTAGGTCATTAATAATATATTATGACAATTCAGTTGTTGTCTTTATGATTAAAAATAATAGATATAGTTGCCAAAGTAAACACATCGACATTAAATATTAAGCTATAAAGGAACGCTTTAAGGAAGAAAAAGTGGTCATATAACTCATAAACACTGAGTTGATGAAAGCTGATTCTTTAACTAAAGGCATGCAACCATTTAAATTTAAGAATCAAGTGGTTAATATGAAATTAACTCACATTATGTAATTTTTCATTGTATGAATAATATGATTTATGAAAGAAACTCTCATCTTATGATATTTTTCTCATGTGATTTGTGTACACTTAATGTTATTGACAAAAAAATATTTTTAGGACTAGAATAAATATATGTTTATTCATTAATTAATGTTACCATATTTAGATTATATCTAAGAGATATTATACATACATGTGATATATGGATGATGTTATTCAATATATCACTTAGAGGACTTATCATCATAATTCATGTATTGTATTTATTAGATGAGTATATTTTATGATTGAACTAAGTGAAAGTATTGACCAAGTTGAAGAATATTAAAATAATTTATTTGAATATTAATTAATTCTAAAATTATAATGTTAAATAAATAAATTCCAAAATTATTTAATATGATCAACAACTTCTCATGATAGGGATAACTTTCCAATATTTAAGTTATAATCAATAACTTCCCACTATATGGATAAGTTCCCATTTTAAATGAATGATCAATAATTATCTATTATTGTGATAACTACTCACTTAAGTGAAAAATACTAATTAGTGGTAATTACTAATTGAGTGGATGTGATTGATGGTAACACATCTATAAATATTTATGGAGGGGGGTACTCGGTTCCAAAGTTCAATCACTCATTCATCATACACCATCTAGAGAGAGTGATCAAGGGCTAAGTAGAAGACCATTACTCGTGTCGAAGCCCTATTCGGTGAAAGCATCAATGGTTGAAGGTTTTGTCATGGCTCCGTTTGGGGGGACTTATTTTCGTCGGTCAAGCGGTTACGACCGCATGAACCTGACCTTAATTAAGGTCCGATTCATGCAGTCGTAACCGCTTGACCGGTGAAAATAAGTTCTCCCAAACGAAGCCATAATCTTCCGCCTTAAGTTTTATTTAGCATATTACACGCTTAAGATCATCGTTCGAATAGAGTTTTGTGTAACAACCCCTTCACTCTCAAATTAATACTTGTAAGTGAAACGGTGATCTTTCACCCTCCACAAAATTCTAATAATTATAACCTCAAGTAAATTAGTGAATTTAATTGGTCGACACCAAACTGATCCCATGATTTTTTTTCTTTTTTGTGGTTTTTCGTGTAAATAGTCTTGACGTCTTTGTTGTTGGTTCTCTTTTGATAGCTTGCGTGTTTGACTCACTCTCGAGTTAAGACTGTTTGATTCTTCGAATCGAAAGAGTGTTATGCGACCCACAACAAATATATTATATGTATAAGTAATATACAAACACACAAACTTTCTCTAAGAGTGTGTATAATTACAAGTTTCACCATTGTTACTTTCGATATTACAAAAAATCTCCCTTATATTTTAAGTTCACATTTCATAACATTCTTGCATAAAAATACCAATGATGTAAATGTTCACGGGGTTCTTTTTGTGCATAAATTATGTGAAATGTAAACTTTCAAAGAAGATTTTTGAAGTTTCAAAATATTTAAGAGAGGTACGACCTATAATTTTCGAAAAAATGGATGAGAAAGGAATCAAGGATGATATGACATATAAATAAAGTAGAGTTTTATATTAGATTGAGTTAGCTTCAGAATTCATATACCAGACTACATCAACTCAACATCTTTTTCTCTAACAAAAAAAAAATAAAATAAAATAGCAAAATAAGATAAAATAAATGTATATCTAAATATTTCTGGAATTTTTATAGAAAAAAAATATTTGGAATCATATTATTTATAGTAACATATAATTACAAAGAATTAATATTATCTCAAATAAGAATAAAACAATGTTAGACAGATTAATTGATGAAAAAAATGTGGGCTCCTTAATAATCCCTCTTTCCCTAAATTCAAATATTGAATGTGTGTAAGTATGCTTAATATCAAATCAAACTCATTGTATGCTCAAGTTTACACTTGATTTGACATCATTTATTTTTGAGGAAATGTTAAGAAGATATTAGAGTAATCAAGGTATGGAATACTCGAAACTTGCAAAGATAGTGATGAGATATCTTCAAGATACAAAAGAATACATGCTCATGTACAGACAGATTGACCAATTAAAGGTAGCAGTGTACTCTGATTTCGACTTTGCTAGTTGTGTTGATTCTCGCAAATCAACATCAGAGTATATTTTTATGTTTGCTGACGGAGCCATGTCATGGAGAAGAGCAAAGCAGGCCTTCATTGCTACTTTTATTATGGAGGCATAGTTCATTTCTTGTTTTGAGGCTACTTCTCATGGTGTATGGTTGAGAAGTTTCACTTTAGGTTTAAAATTATTGATTTATTTGTAAGCCATTAATGATATATTGCGATAATTCAGTTGTTATCTTTATGACTAAAAATAACATATCAATATAGTAGTTGAAGTAAATACATTGATATTAAATATTTAGCCATAAAAGAATGTGTTAAGGAAGGAAAAATGGTCAGAGAACACGTAAGCTTTGAATTGATGATAACTGATCTTTTAACTAAAGACATGTCACCATTTAAATTTAAGAGTTATGTGGTTAATATGGGACTGAGTCATATTATGTACTTTTTCATTGCATGAATAATGTGATTTATGAAAGAAACTCTTATCTTAAAGTATTTTTCTCATATGATTTTTCTACATTTAATATTATTGAGAAAAATTATTCTGAGTAGGATCTAGAATAACTTGCGGTTTATTCATTAAGTAATGTTACTATATTTTAATTATATTTAAGAGATATATATTATACATGTGAACAAAGTACTGACCAAGTTTGAGAATGTTAAAATAATTTATTTTAATATTAATTAATTAATATTCTATTATTTTCTAATGTTTTTGAATTTCTAAAGTATTTTATTATTTACCTATTATTTTATTTTCTTAATTCTAATAAATTAAATAATTCATTTTAATTTATTATTTTATTTTTTACCTGTTTTATTATTTATTTATTTTATATGAAAAATGAAAATAAAAATGTCACCGGTCGACAGTGTGAGGCCACCACCACTGCCGGCCTTACCAGACCCCACGAACTAGTCGCTTAGGATTTAAGATTTAGGGTTAATAACTTCCCATGTTAGATTAATTAATTATAATTAATTAACTTCTCATTTAAAATGAGTGGAAGTAATTAGAACTAATTATAATGTTAAATTAATTAATTAATTTCAAAATTATTTAATATGATTAATAAAATTCCCATGATAAAGATAACTTTTCATTTAAGTTATATGGTCAATAACTTCCCACTACACTGATAACTTCTTATTTAAAATGAGTGGTCAATAATTATCTATTTTGTGGATAACTACCCACTTAAGTGAAAATTATTCATTAGTGATAATTATTTATTGAGTGGATGCAATTGATGGTAACACATCTATAAATACCTATGGAGGGAGTACTCGGTCATTAAGTTTAATCACTCACTCATCCTACACCATCTAGAGGGAGAGATTGAGGGCTTAGAAGATCGTTACTCATATAGAAGTCGTACTCGGTGAAAGCATCAATGGTCGAAGATTTTGTCATATTATTTCGCCATAAGTTTTATCTCACATATTATATGTTTAAGATCGTCATTCACATAGATTTTTGTCTATCAACTTCTTCATTCTCAAATACTTGTAAGCGGAGCGGTGACATGTCACCTTCCACATAATTCTAACACTTGTAACCTCAATCAAATTAGTGAATTTGGTAGGCACCGAGCTAACCACGTAGTTCTTTCCCCTTCTATGTTTTCTATGTAAAAAGTCTTGTCGTCTTTGTTATTAGTTCTCTTTTAACGGTTTGCATGTTTGGCTCACTCTCGAGCTGAGAAGGTTTGATTCGCCAGAACAGGAGAGGGCTAAGCGACCCACAACACATATATTACACACAGAGGAGGATCTAAGGGGGGCCGGGTCCCCCCAAGAATTTTTGTAAAATAGATGGTGAATCTGTGTTCCTATCATCGAGCCAACGAATTTTGATTACTTATACGTCAAAAACGGTGTGCGAATAAGAGAGAAAAGTGTCTGGAAAGGTGAAGAGGTTTAATTTTTTTTATTGAAATATGAGAAAATTGACATGAGAGGTAGCTGATTTAATTAATTCTTCGCATTTTGATTGGCCCCCTAGTAAAACTTCTTGTATCTGCCCCTGATTACACATAAACACATAAAAACTTTCTCTGGGAGTTAGCATAATTACAAGTTGCACCACTCTTGCTTTTGATATCACAAAAATCTACCATATAATATAAGTTTAACATTTCATAATATTCATGCATAAATAATCTCATGAAATAAATGTTGAGGGGACTCTTTTTGTCAATGAATTATATGAAATGTAAACTTACAAGGAAGATTTTTGTAATTTTAAAATTAGGAGAGAAGCAACCTATAATTTTGGAAAATTTGGATGAAAAACGATGATTTGGCGTGTAAATAAAGTAGAGTTTCAGAATTTATACACGAGAAAACATCATGTCAACATCTATTTCTCTATCAATAAAATTAGTTAAGAAAATAAAACAAAACCGTTAAATAAGATAAAATAAATATAAATCTAAACATTTTTGGAATTTTTATAGAAAAGTATATTTAGAGTTATTTTTTTAGAGTAATATATAATTAAAAGAATTAATAATGTCTCAAATAAGAATAGAACATTATTAGACATTGATTGATGAAAAAAACGTAGAGTACTTCTTAATAATCTCTCTTTCCATACATTCAAATATTCAATGCATGTAAGTATACATAATATATTCTTAATGTTTATGTATAGGCGAACTGATCAGTTGGAGGTAGTAAAGTACTCTAATTCCTACTTTGCTAGTTGTGTTGATTCTCGTAAATCAATATCTCAGTATATTTTTATGTTTGCTAGCAAAGTCGTGTCTTGGAGAAACACAAATTATATCTTGATTGCTAGTTTTACCATGGAGACAGAGTTGTTTGTTTCTTGCTTTGATGTTACTTCTTATGGTGTATAGTTGAGGAGTTTCATTCCAAGGTTTAGAGTTATTGATTCTATTTTTAGGTTATTAAGAATATATTGTGGCAATTTAAGTGCTTGTTTTATGCCTAAAAAATAGATATAGTAGTCAAAGTAAACATATCGACACAAAATATTTAGCAATAAAGGAGCATCTTAAGGAAAAGTGGTCATTAAACATGTAAGCACTGAATTGATGATAGTTGATCCATTAACTAAAAGCATGTCACCATTTAAATTTAAGTATCACGGGGAATTAATATGGGATTGAGTCATATTATTTAGTGTTTCATTATATGAATAATGTGATTTATGAAAAAAAAACATTTATCTTATGGTATTTTTCTCATTCTCATGTGATTTGTGTAAACTTAATATTATTGAGAAAAAATATTTTGTGCAGCACCTAGAATGAACATATGGTTTATTCATTAAGTAATGTTACTATATTTACATTATATTTAAGTGGTATTATTTTTATGATACATGCATGAATGATAGTACTCAATATATTAGATAATTTATCGTCATAATTCATGTATCGTATTTCTTAGATGGATATATTTTCAATTTAAATAAAGTGGAAGTATTGACGGAGTTGGAGAACTTTACACTTAGGTGAAAATTATACATCTAAGAAATACCCATTTAATTTAAAATTAAGTTTAAATTTATAGAGATGTTTTTTGTAATTTCAAAATTAAGAGAGGTGCAACATATAATATTGGAAAATTTGGATGAGAAAGGATGATTTGACGTGTTAATGAAATAGAGATTTATTATCTTAGGCCGAGTTAGTTTGGGATTTTATTAAGAGAGGTGCAACATATTCAATGCATGTAAACTAGTAAATATGCTTAAAATCAAATCAAATCAAGGGTTATTCCGGTGAGGTTTAACAAAAATGTCATTGTCACAGACTGTATATTTGGTATCACAAATGTTAAAAAAAAGAAATTATTTTGAGGCATAAGATTTTAGTATGACAATGACATTTTTGTCCAACCACACCGGAGCAAATAAGTCGCGATAAGCCGCGTCAAACGCATCCCAAATCTCATTATCTCCGAACCAAATCAATTAGCCAGATTTAATATTTTAATGTCTAATACCTTCCATATATATAGAAATTGGAGTGAGAGAAACAGAGAAAGGCCATTAAATTGACCATCAGTTTGGATGTTTTATTTGACCTGTTCAAAAAGTTGTTTTCGGCTGGCGGTCGTGAATATGTGTGTTAAACTGTCATTCGTTAACGCACACCTAAGGTACTTCGTTCACTTTTATGTTTAAACGTATGAAATTTGCTCGGTGGACGTTAACGAATGACAGTTTAACCCATGTGTTTACGACCTTCACTGCTATGCCAAAGGAACCCCAATGATTTCTCTCTGACAGGCAGTAGCACCGCCGGCACCGCACTCCCAAACAGGCAGTCAGATTGATTGAGTTGACTATGTTTTGTGCGGGCGTGTCATGTTTGGTGTTAATCTATCTTCCAAGAGCACCAACACATTAATTTAAGCATAAAAAAAACAAACACTACCAGGTGGAAATCAAACACATTATTAAGTGGAATTGGTCGATCTGTTTTCTCCAAGAAAAGACACAAATGCGCTAAAGAACACAGCTTTAGAGTAAAAAAAGATGAACATATTCCAACAATCACGCTAAGGAAAAAAAAGATTAAGAAAATTATGCAAAACTAATTGTATTATGGATCCAATTACTGCAAGGAATTCAACGTCATGAAAATACTTGTGAAATAGAGAGAAAAAAAGTGAAGAAATGTGTTTTTTTGTAGGCTCTTATGTTACTAATCGGAACAAAATCTGGAAGATAAATGTTGTTGCAGAAGCTGTACAGAACCATACGCATCTTGATAGATCAATTGGAGATGAACTGGAGAAATCTACAAGATGCTGATGCTCATGGCTGATGCTGTCGCGAGTTGTCTCCATGGCTTCACATTGCTGAATTCTTCTTCGACGGGAGCTGGAAAATTGAGATCTAGAAGCTCTGGAACAATCACCGCCGCCGCCGCTGCCGCTGCGGCCGCCGTGTTATTATCACTATGAATGCCCGCGTCGGTGTTGGGTGCTATATGAGACCGCTTGTGTCCGCCGAGCGCCTGGCCGGAGGAGAAGATCTTATCGCAGATACTGCATTTATGGATTCTGTTCTTGCTGGATTGGCAGGAATGGCCGGAGACATCCATTTCTACCGTCAGTTGATCAAAGACGTTGGATTCATGAGCTTCGTCGAAACTGGAACTGGGTTTCTGTAAGCAGCAGGTTTTGATTCTCTTGTGGCTGGCGCGGTGGCCGCCGAGAGCTTGATAGGAATGGAAGCTCCGGCTGCAGGATGTGCATTGATATGCGCTTCAAGTTTCGGCTCTGTTTTCCCCCATTTAGGAGATTCATAAGCATGGAAGAAACGCCCTTTCTCTTCAACACTTGCTGTTTTCTTCCCAATTTCGGCCAAATTGATCAGAGTCTTTTTCCTTTTCGGCTCATCGCCGGAGTTGTCCGCCTCTTCCAGGCATTCGCAGTCGAAATCTCCCTGTTCGGAGCGCGGCTCGTCTTCTTCGAATACCATGGATTGCTTATCGGATGACTCCGCCCAGCAGCCGTCTGAGTCTCGGGAAAGCATCATGAGGCTGATGGCGACTTCTTCCTGCTCCTGCTCGTACGCCGTTATCGAAGACGATGCGGCTGCGGCTGCGGCCACGACTTGAATCACAGCGGATGCCAGATTCGACCGGCGGTTCAATCCCGACTCTGCCGGCGGCGCATTGTTCTCCGATATACTCTCCTGAGAAAATTTCTGCCCGCTCCAAGAACCTTCTTCTTCTTCCTCTCCTTGACCCTGTTCTTGCTTAAGCTCTGTTCGACAGACCCGCCGGGAAACCTTGCTCGAGTGGCACCTCAAATGACCGAACAGAGCTTTCGATGAAGGAAATACCTTGCCGCATTCCCTGCACTGCTTCCACTTTAAGGAAGAAGAAGACGATGTCGGATCCTCATCGGCGAGATCCGAAACCCTCCACAACTTCTTGGGATTCTTCTCCCTTAGCACATAACCAGCAGTACTGCACCCGCCCACTTGGCCGGAAAGCTTCTTCTTCTTCCCCACTTCAGCGGCGTAAGAGCATATATGCGACCTCATGTGTCCGCCGAGAGATCTCCCCGTCGGAAAGGACTTGCTGCAAATCCTGCAAGCATGCTTCTCCATCTGAAACAGGGGAGAGCTACCTAGAAACAGAACAAGGGGGGACTCTCCGAGATTGGAAGAAACCTCTAGTTAATTAGACGCATCAAGCCTGAAATTTCCCCCCACAGATTTGAGAAGAAGTCATTCATGGCTTCTCGATTTCAAGCTCCTTCGCCCCCCTTTTCTTTGGCAAGATGCAAATTAAAACGAAATTTTCCACTGCCGTCTCTGCTCTGTTGATCTCTAGTGCTCTGCTTTCCAGCTTCAACTCTGTTCTTGAGGCAGATATAGAGGTCGATTCCTTTCCCTCTCTCTCAGCCGCTCTTGTGCTTCAAGGAGGAGAAATCCATGCATGGAAGCAAAGTAAAAAAAATGGAAAGAGGAGAGAGAGAGAGATAGAGAGAGAGAGAGAACGAAGAGAGGGAGAGGCGGCACGTGTGTAGAACCGAGAATCCTACGCGACGGATCGGACGGCTAGATCTTGCTACATGAGACTGAAACAGGGTATCTCGAGGCGGTTTAGCCCGTACTGAAAACAAACCGCTCCCAACAAACCGGCTCTCCGGGCCCCCGCGCAGCTGTGATCCCCTGCTTCTCACCATTACATCAAACGGCAGTACAGTCATCCACGTGTCCTTAATCTGCGCTTTACTAACTGTTTTGCCGAGCGTTTCGGGTAGGCCTCGGGTTTTTAAAGGGTAAATATGTAAAATCCTTCCCAAATTTAGGCATTTAACTCGGTCCGATCTTCACATCATTATTTCTTTAATTAGAATTTGAGAAAATTAAGGGCGATTAATTAATGTTCACACCAGTTATACGGCACGCACTCTCACCCATCCCTCCACTGAGTGGGTCCCGCTTTGGGTGCGCCCACACGGCCACACCTTTCTGGCACAGATTAACTCGTCCCAAAAAAAAGGATATAAATTATGCTTATTTGAGCTTTAATGCCTACTTTGTATTAATTTTGAATTTCTAGTAGTTTAAAAATGTATTAAAAACCTTATTTTCAAAATTGGGCTGAAATTCACATTTCTAGCATGCCAAATACGGGCTTACATCCATGGTCCCAATGTGCGGTCCAGCACCGCGGTCACCATTGCATAGGCGGCAGGTGCATTTCGATGGATGAATCTCCGCCGTTGATTTAGATTACAACCCCAAAGGGAATGACGGAATATATGAATTAAATATATTAATATTAGTATTTAACGGTAGGATGCGGCTTCCAAATATTTGCTTCTATAATCTATAGGATATATTTCCTTAATAAAGACTCTTTTTTTCCTTCAATAAGGAATTAATTATGAGTATATTCTTGTTAAATGCTACATTCACATGTATTCGAATTTCGAACTGTAATTTCTTCAGATGGCAAGGATTTGATTGATAATATTATTGATGCTGGAATATATAAATGACAATTATGAGTATCAATTATCAGAATATATATATATATAATGTGACATCATTGCTGTTTTATTTCCACTGTCCCAATTAATAATACTATTTTTGTAAAGTATTTTATGGACAATAAGGTGGCATGGTTTTGATACCAGCATGAGAGAAGCCCAATTATATTTTTGATTTAGAAGGAGATTGACTCTTTTGAGTTAGGCTTTTCGGGCACTCACTCGTATATATCATTTGGTATCAGAGTGATTTCGTCACCTCCAGTAGGTAGTTCCACAACAATCTTACAATTGGGGGTCGCCTCGATGTTGTACCTACTGTAGGCGGCCAAGAAATACATTGAGAGCTATTTCGATGATATTGTGAATTTTGTCCATGAGAGATATCAATAGATGATTCGATTTAGACACAAATTTGTAACGTTGAGTTGTACACTACGAATGGGAATACAGACATCCATATACGAGGATATGTCAACCGCATTATCTCTATATATTTTCTCCAACCATAATATGGAACATAATGTTGGCGGCACTTCCATTTCTATAGTCCCTTAGTTGCCGGTGGTTTCAGAAATCGTGGAGCGGCCGATTTAGATATGTTGCACATCGGGCAAATGCATTGATTAGCCGTGCTATTCGTTGGGTTCGAAGTCTTTGAAGAATTTGAGAAGACCAAGCACATAATTGAAACCAGCCTACAATATATTATCAAATGAGCAAAAAAAGACAGCAAAAAGTATATTGGGTAGCGCCTTTGAAGGTCCTTAAATGTTAGCAGTGCATAGAATGCGAACATCAAAGTCGCGCTCAAGTTGAACCTCATACAACTCCCACACATTTTCATATTCTAAGCTCCCAGAAGAAGAAAAATGAAACTCAAATGATTACTTAGAACAAGCTCATGAAGATGAAGTTGTATGAATTGAAGCATAAGTTCCCAAATATCATCCTTGAGAAGGAGGTCATTTGAAAGGGGCTGCAATTGATTTGCTCCATGAATCCATGATAGAGCTTCTATTATTTTGCTTTGATATTTTCAATTTTATATTTATTTAATTAACTCAGTGTGTATGTGAGAAATTTTGTAAACCATGAGAATGTTTGATGTTAGTGCCGGGGTATTGTTATTATATAGTTTAAAATCTGACAGGCATCGACTTCTTGAAACAATCAGACCACACTACTATTTGTTTCTACATGGAACAAGTCGATCCCGAGCACCTCCTCCTTTATTGTTCTTCCTAATCTCTATCTTCCTAAGCTTCACCGAGATTGCCGCATCTGAGCTTGAGACGTGTTTTCCTTGAGCTCGGCAGAGGCATGTGATGCTTGGTCACATTTTTCCTCCCAGTGCAAGCAAAATTCATTTTTCACATCCACCACTTCCAAGGAAAATTTGGGTGAGACTGCCCCCAACTGATTTTTTTTTCTGAGGGAGGTCGACCCGAGAACTTCTGCTTGACCCTTGATCTCGAGTAAAGCTTTTGTCTCTATAAGATTCACTAATATATGCAGGCTTTATGTTGGTGCTAATTTTATAAATCTCATCTTAGGATGAATAACCTTACACCAAATACATGAGAGCCTTAAGTACTCCATGACAAAGATGTATGATGAATGTGCACCCTTTAAATGGATGCATATTTCAATCTCATCGATGTTCATTTTGTGAGGCAAAATCTTTTAAACCTGGATAATGATGTAAGCAATGATGCAAATAATTGAATGATGTCATCGATGATGTAAATTAGAGGATAATGTCATCAATGATGTATATTGTAGGATGATGTCATCAATGATGTAAATGATATGATGATGTCGGCGATGATGTAATTAGTATGATGAGCTCGACGATGACATAAGCTTGTAAATATAATATTGGTTTTGGATAACTATAAAAGGGGATGGATTCTTCATTTGTAAGACATCTAGTTCAGAAACATTTCTTGAGTTGTTTCTCTCTTGCTCACTTGTGCTTGTGTGCTCTTCTTATTTTGTTCGATCTCCCTCGCTCTTTTATATTCTCCACTCTAAAGCTAGGTTCTGACCTTGTACGTAGATGACATCGACAAATTTCAAGGTGAAGAAATTCGACGGGAGAGATAGCTTCAGCTTGTGGAGGATCAAGATGATCGCTCTATTGAAGCAACAAGGAGCATACAAGATCGTGTTCGAGCCAGAGAAATTGTCAAAGGATATGGCAGCGGAAACAAAGAAAGAATTGAAAATGAAAGCCCATAGTACAATTCAACTTTCTCTTGCTGATGAAGTTCTTCGGGAAGTCACCGAAGAAGATATTGCGGCAAAATTATGGAAGAAGCTCGAGACACTCTATTCAAGAAAGTCTCTCACGAATCGGTTGTATTTAAAGCAACGACTCTACACTTTCAAGATGAAGGAAGGTACGTCCATTACAACCCACTTAGATTAGTTAAACCAAATAGTGATGGATTTGAAGAACATCGATGTAAAGATTGATGATGAGGATCATGTTGAAACCGAAAAATCAGTCCCTGTGGAGTTCGACCCTTGCGGAAGGGGTGATTGCACACTTACTTCTCTACTCACAAGCCCAAGTGACAAGGGAAAAGGACCGGGACCAGACCCAAGGCTTCAGCACGAAGGTCCCACCACACACCCGGAAGATCTTAGAGCGCTTCCCCTCCTTAGCCAAGTGTTGAAGCTAAGGTACCTCAGAAAGCGCTAGAAGACCGGACACAAGGATGCGTGCCTTCTGAGGTACTCCTTGGGTCCTATTTATAGAAAAAGATGGTCTGCAAATATCCACCCTTTACTGTTTTCGAGGACCATAGGCAATCCAAAGGGGGCAACATGGTAAAAACACCCCACAACTGAAGGGCGAGCCGACCCTGAGAAGAGCCCATTGGGCGGGGGCGACGAGTACAGGCGCGGGAAGGCTTCCCCCCACGCCGAGGTGAAAAGCGGCGAGTGAGCTCGCCTGTCTCAGCGCCGCGGGAGAGGGCGTTGGATGAGCTCACCTCTCTCAGCGCCGCGGGCCTGACTCGCACACTCAACACCACTGGAGAAGGCGTTGAGTGAGCTCGCCTCTCTCAATGCCACTGGAGAAGGCGTTGAGTGAGGTCGTCTCTCTCAACGCCACGGTCCGGCTCGCCTCGCCTCAGGCCTGGGAGAGTTGGGCTTGAAGCCCCTGCTCGCGGATGACGGTCGCATCGGCACTCGCCAACCCCTTGGCTCTAGACGAGCACGTACTCGGTCGGGTCTGCCTTACGATGAATGACTTCCTCTCGTCGGGCTCAGCTCCACGATCTCCGAGCTCGGCCCGACGATTGCCGAGCCCGTACTCGGTATGCTGGGCTCGACATACCCTGCTGAACTCGCCTAGGGCTCGGGGGTGGTCTGGGACGGCCGGATCGGCTCCTGTTAGCCCACTTGCTGGATACGGGGTTGTACACAATCTCCGTTCTTTGCGAGGTTGGCACAAACTCGGAAAGAAACATCCAACCCACTAGGATCCTGCGAGTGCGACAGGAGCCGAAAGGAATCTCTTGGTAGGACCCACCGATGGCTATATATACATGTCCTGCCTGCTCGTCTGACCTCCGCCCCTCTATTTACTTAAGCCCTGTCGAGATGCCACTCCCCAAAGAGGTCATGGAGCGAATCGCGAAATCTCGCAGGGAAACCGCACTTCACGCTGCGGCCCTGACGGATCTGAACGCCCCGGCTCGCCGCTTCGCTGAATTTAGCTCGGTCAAGAGGGCGAGGCCCTTTCCTCCCGAGGCCGAGCACATCTTCGCTGACCTAAAGAACACCTTGGTCAATGGCTCCGACTCCTCCAACCGTTTTGCCCTGGCCCCTCGTGATAAAGACTTTGTGCATCTTACCGCCGGACAGGACCAAGGCGGCGAGGTCTCCACACCAAGGGTCGAGAATCTACCTGCCAAGGCGCCTGATCCATCCTCTGACCTGCGCCCGCGAGACTCGCCCCTTGTCACCGAAATCATGGAGCTGGATTCACGGGGGCTGGGATCGCCAGCTCGCATTCACTCACAACAACCCTCTTCCGCTCCCGCGGCTACTGGAGTTGATGCCGAGCACACATCCGCTCCTGCTTTCCCCCGAAATTCTGAAGGTATGTCCCTGACTCCCTCATTTTGCGTCCGATTCTAACTGGCTCTCGCCCCACTCACTCGCTATCTCGACTTCCCTGTGCAGGCCCCCCTAACCCATCCGCGGCCGATAACTCAGCCGAACGGGCCGTCTACTCGCCTCTTCCATCGCTGCGCGCCTTGGACATCTTCCTGGACTCGGAGGTGGACAGCCCCGAACAGTCGAGGAGAAGCCAACTGGTCCTGAAAAAGCTAGTGCACGAGCTCCATGAGCTGAAGAAAGACAATTCCAGGCTGCAGGAGTGCGCGCAGCTTGCTGGCGAGGCGAGGATCAGCTCGGCGTATGCGGCGACATCTTCCTCCATACTCTTCGACGAGATTGATGAGAACTTGCGAGCGGCGAACAGGAACTTGGGGCAGCTTCGGCAAATTTTCGCGCAGCGGCAGGCAGCATCGGGTCGGCGAGACCGGGGTAATTAAGGACGGCTCCCTTGCGAGCCGACCGGTACTCGCCCCCACTGTCGCCTGGTCCATGCCCGAGCTTTTCTGTTTTTCCTTGTTCTGGACAATTTGATCTTTTAATGCTAATAAAGTGTATAAATTTTTATCATGCGATCGTATCTTATCTCCTTCGAGTGGTGCGTGCCTTTTCGAATTCCTCATCTAGGCTCGCCTAGGTCGGCGAGTAGCGAGCGGCGAGACGGGATACGCGAGACAGAGTATGCGAGCCGGGCTGGTCAGTCGGCTTCGCTTCTCCTCCCTTTTTCTATAAATAGGGATCCCCACCTACCCCCGGCTACTCCTTTATTGCCTTCTCATTTCTTTCTTTTCTTGCTCTCCCCACCTGCTGCTCGCGTGCTTCTGTTCCCTCAGCAAGTATGGGTAAAGGAAACCCCGACTCCGATGGCCGCACCAAGTGCGCCCAGAACTTCGCGGATCACTGTTTTTTCGAGGGGAACACCACGGCGGGCGAGCTCGTTGAGTTTGTGGCGGACTATGTCCCTGCCAGCTTTGTGGCCCGCCTCCCGGCGGAGCATGAGGCCATCAACTCCTTCTTCGAGGACGAGCTCGTCTTCCCCATCTCGCACTTTGATGTGGGGTTGTGCCTGCCGCTCTGGCCGGAGGTCCGCCAGGTACTCAAGTACTACGACGCTGTGCCCGCGCAGCTCAACCCCAACGCCATCGCTATGATAGTGGTATTTGCCTGCTACCTTCGTCAAGAGCGGATCGAGTTCAACCTCACCGTCTTCCGCAAACTCTTCTCCTACAAAGCCAACGGCGACGGGGTCGCCTTCTTCGGCGGTACATCCATAAAGATCCGCGAGGTCTCCAACAAGAATCACAATTGGATGTCGAAGATCGCCTTCATCCGGGGCGATCTCGGCAACATTCCCTATTCGCCCCTGCAGAAGAGCGAGGAGGTGTACCGGCCGCCGTCCATGTCCGGCAATGACGCCGAGCTTCACAAGTTCTTTCTTTACAAGGACTTTGAAGTCGCCTTCCTCCGCCGCGGCCTCGGATCCCTCCCGCCTGTCCTTCCTGGTAAAGGTTTGTCTCGCCCACCTTCTGCTCGCCACTTGGCCTAATCGATCAGAACCTTATTTTTCGGCTAAGTCTTTTTACAGGAGAGCGACTGATCCCGGTGAACCCTCCCTTCGCCGACCCGGGAGTGTTTTCGGACCCGCTTGAGCTAGCCCGGGCCGCGGCTGAGGCGTGCCGGGAAGAGAAGGTTAGAGGCAAGCCCTCCAGCAAGAGGCGGCTGGAGCTTGGGGGACCGAGCTCGGTTTACCTCCCCTCGGCCCCTAAAAAGGCGAGGAGCGTCTCACGAGGCCGGCCACAGCAGCCCGTATCGCCGGTCAGGTTCATGAGCTCGCCGGAGGTTTTTTCCGACGAAGCCCCGGCGAGCCCACTGAAGGAGGCGTCATCCCCTCGCGGGAAGAAGCGCGGGTCCTCCTCCCCTCCTTCCGTGGAGGAGGTTGCTCCCAGTGACTCGGGAGTCCCAAAGGACCACCCCCACTTCGGCAAGGGGGGAAGGAACAAGGATGCGGCTGGCGAGCCGATGCTGGTCTGGGATGAGGGGGCCCACCGCGTCTCCGTATCCACTCGCACCCCCTCCTGGGGAGCTTGCCGGCCTCCCACGGGCCACGCGTTTGCCCTTGGTTTCGGCCTCTACGGCCGGGAGGGCGCCGATGCCTACAAGAACTTGTCTCCTCGACAGATAGGCCACGAGGGTATGCAGGCTCATCTGAGGGCCTTCGAACTTCATCATATGATGGTTCGCCGCGGCTTCCAGCTCAACCAACTTCTGATAAAGGCCGAGCAGGAGCACGACCTGGCAGCGGAGAAAGCTGCCGACGCGGAGCGGCGTTCGGCATTGCCGAGCGCTTACTCGACGAGGCCTCGGGCGGGCTGGTAAGAACCGACCAACTCTCATTTTAACTTGGGAAAATATTTTACCGAGAATCTGACCTTTTTGCTTTTCAGGACACCGAGTCCGCCAAGGTGTTACAGGCCCGTGCTAGTGAGTTGGAGGGCGATACTGCCCAGCAGCGGGTCCGCCTCGCAGATCAGGAGGCCAGCTCGCGCGAGCAGGAGGCCCTTGCTGCTCAGTCGGCGACCGAGGTGGAGGCGCTAAAGGAGCAGAACCGCTGTCTCCAAGGCGAGGTCCGTCGGCTGACGGAAGCCCTTTTCCCCCCAGACAGTGCCGAGCCCCCTTTCCCCTACAAGCGGCCCCGGGTTTTCGGCGAGGGGGAGGTCATGGAGCGGCTGCGAGTCAACTCGATCGAGTCTGCCGAATGCCTCCTGGACGCCATGAAAGGATCGGGGATTCTGGCCGAGGGCTGGGAGGAGGTGGCGGTCCGGGATCTTCTGCCAAGCCTGTTCCCGCCGTCTCCGCCCAGCGAGAAGGAGGAAAGCTTTGGATCCCTCTTCGATGGGGCGAAGGGCAAGGAAAATTTGCTCGGGGGCGAGGAGGAGGATCGCCATTCGGGAGAGGAGGGCGAGAGCTGACCGAACTCCCCCCCCCCCCTTCTCTACTGTCTTTATTCTTGTAATCATTCCCCCCCCCCCTTTTATAATCTCGCCGGGGAGAGCTTTTCCCCTTTTTGCAAATATAATGAAAAAAATTTCTATCTTCTTTTTACCTTCAGCGCTAGAATGCACATGAGTTAGGATTCGCGCTCGCCGAGAGGCCCTGAGCATCGGCAGCGACCAGACTCGCGATCTCTCCGCTTACTCGCGAGGTGACCTTTGCGAGAGCAGTCCCCGCAGGTGCCCGCCTATCATTCCAAGAAAAGATCTTCTGCCGAGCAGACCCCTGCGAGATCGGGCTCGCGCGGGAGGTATATTTTTCCTTCAACCAGGTGGGGTTAAAAATCCTTTCTAACAGAAAACCAAGGGAGACAGGACCCCTTGGGCTCGCCCATCCGACTGGTGGGTTTGCTCGCATTTGTTTGCCATGCGTCAACTTTCAGGTCCACCCCCCCAGACCATGACAACGTCCATCGTGACCCCTGCCTTTGCCGGCTCGGAGGGAACCTGACAGCGGGAAAATCGAGACCTACCCCCGGAACGAGAATATTCAGAACATTTGCTTCTCCCAGGTGCTACCACCGGGCCAGTCAGCTAGATGGGAGCCTGAGGGCAGGTGTTAAACATCCTTCGGGCTCAGCCTCAGGTTCATAACGACGTCCATCGAGACCCCGACCCTGCCAGCTTGGAGGGGGCCTGACAACGGGAGAATCGAGACCTAACCCCAGAGCGAGAATACTTAGAGCATTTGCCTCTCCCGGGTGCTACCACCGGGCCAGTCAGCTAGATGGGAGCCTTAGGGCGGGTGTCAAACATCCTCCGGGCTCAACCCCAGGGTCATAACGACGTCCATCGAGACCCCGGCCCTGCTAGCTTGGAGGGAGCCTGACAGCAGGAGAATCGAGACCTAACCCCAGAGCGAGAATACTTAGAATATTTGCCTCTCCCGGGTGCTACCACCAGGCCAGTCAGCTAGATGGGAGCCTGAGGGCGGGTGTTGAACATCCTTCGGGCTCAGCTCTAGGGTCATAACGACGTCCATCGAGACCCCGGCCCTGCCAGCTTGGAGGGAGCCTGGTAGCAGGAGAATCGAGACCTAACCCCAGAGCGAGAATGCTTAGAATATTTGCCTCTCCCGGGTGCTACCACCAGGCCAGTCAGCTAGATGGGAGCCTGAGGGTGGGTGTTGAACATCTTCTGGGCTCAGCTCCAGGGTCATAACGATGTCCATCGAGACCCCGGCCCTGCCAGCTTGGAGGGAGCCTGGCATTGAGAGAATCGAGACCTAACCCCAGAGCGAGAATACTTAGAATATTTGCCTCTCCCGGGTGCTACCACCGGGCCAGTCAGCTAGATGGGAGCCTGAGGGCGGGTGTTGAACATCCTCCGGGATCAGCTCTAGGGTCATAACGACGTCCATCGAGACCCCGGCCCTACCAGCTTGGAGGGAGCCTGGCAGCGGGAGAATCGAGACCTAACCCCAGAGCTAGAATACTTAGAATATTTGTTGAGGGTTTTTGATGTTATTCCACGAAAGTTCCGCCACATCTCATGTCATTGTTACGATTACTATGAACAAAAAAGAGGCTCAAATGAGTGAAACACATTGTATTGAAAAAATTAAGGCACATACAAACATTCAGGGATAGAAGCGTTTCAGGTCGTCGCCGCTCCAGGTGTGGCTCAAAGTCTTGCCCTCCACATTTTGGAGGCGGTACCCTCCCGATTTTAATGCCTCCTTTACGATGTAGGGCCCCTCCCAGTTTGGATGGAGCTTGCCCACATCCGCCGATCTTCCCGCTGCATCTACCTTCTTTAGGACCAGGTTGCCTTCCATAAACTGCTTAACCCGGACATGTTTGTCAAAGTACTTAGCCATTCTCCGCTTGACTTCCTCCTGCCGAACCGCTGAGAGGTCGCGCACTTCTTCTATCAAGTCTAAGGAGAGCCGCTGTTCTCCCTCATTTTCAACGCTCCACTCCTCCCCTCCAGCTTCCGCCTCAGCGACCCTGGGAGTACGGACCTCAAGTTCAATGGGGAGCACCGCCTCGCTTCCATGAGATAGTTTAAAAGGCGTCTCCCCCGTGGCGGTGTTGGGAGTAGTCCTCAGGGCCCAGAGAACCGAGGGGAGTTGCTCCACCCAATTCCCTTTCAAATTTTCCACCTTCTTTTTCAGGAGGTTCAGGATAACCTTGTGGGCCGCCTCCACCTGCCTGTTGCTTCTTGGGTGATGGACAGAGGCGAACCTAAGGTCAATCTCGAGCTCTCCACAGAATTTGATGAACTCGTTGCTGGCGAATTGTGGTCCGTTGTCGGTGACGATGGCTTGGGGCATCCCATGCCTGCAGATGATCTTCCCCCATACGAAATTTAGAATGATCTGCGAGGTCACCTTGGCCAACGCCTTCACCTCCATCCACTTAGAGAAATAATCAATCATTACCAACAAGAATCTTCTTTGCCCGCTTGCCTGGGGGAAGGGTCCTACCAGGTCCATTCCCCAAATTACGAAAGGCCAAGGGGCCGTGATACTCCTGAGTCGCTGAGCCGGTTGTAGTTAGAGGGGGCAAACAGTTGGCACTTATGGAATTTTTTGACAAATTCTAAGGCATCGTGCCCCAGGGTAGGCCAGAAGTAGCCCTACCTGATAATCCTTCCCTCCAGGGTCCGACCTCCCGAATGACTCCCACATTCCCCAGAGTGGACCTCTTCCAAAATCCTTGACACCTCCCCCTCCGCCACACAACGAGCCAGTAATCCCGAAAGGGTCTTGCGGTAGAGTTGCCCGTCGCGCAAGAGGTAGTATGCTGACTTGTACTTGAGTTTCTTTCTATCCATCCCTTCTGGGTACTCTCCAGTGGACAAGTAAGTAGTGAATGGGTCCATCCATGTGGATCGCCGATCTATCTCCATCAACTCTCCTTCCTCCAGGGATGGGTGGAAAAGGTCCGTGATAGTGCCCCCCACCCGAGGGCCGCGCTTGGCAAGGTGGTCGACCTGTTCATTTTCCTCCCGTGGCACATGCTGAATGGAGAAGGTTTGGAACCCTCCAATAATTCCCTTGACCTTGGCCAGATATCGTTGCAGGATGGGCTCCCTCGCCTCGAACTCCCCGTTGATCTGGGAGGCTACTGTAACGCCCGTACCTTACCAAAAAAGTGCACTTTTTATTGTAACAACCCTGGCGCGTACGTAACAGCGTTACGGCTCCGCCCTCCAGGCATCGCTACCGGGCTGCAGCCCAAGCACCCCAACCCCTCTCCCTCCACAGGTGGGTTGTTGGTGGCCACAGCCTCCCTTTGATGAGCGAACTCGACAGTTAAGTTGGGCCGTACGGGGACTTCCCAGGAGGTCACCCATCCCAGTACTACTCTCGCCCAAGCACGCTTAACTATGGAGTTCTTTCAACCTTCATCACCAATTGAGCTGCAGCTCAATTGGTGATGAAGGTTGAAAGAACTCCATAGTTAAGCGTGCTTGGGCGAGAGTAGTACTGGGATGGGTGACCTCCTGGGAAGTCCCCGTAGTGCGGGCTTGACTATCGAGTTTACCTCATCAAAGGGAGGCTGTGGCCATCAACAACCCGCCAGTGGGCTGGAGAGGGGTTGGGGTGCTTGGGCTGCAGCCCGGTAGCGATGCCTAGAGGGCGGAGCCGTAACGCTGTTACGTACGCGCCAGGGTCGTTACAATAAAAAGTGCACTTTTTATTGTAACGTCCCTAGCCGATCCAATGTGACGATGTCACGGCTCCGCTCTAAGTGACGCTACCGGGCTGCAGCCCAAGCACCCCAACCCCTCTCCCTCCACAGGCGGGTTGTTGGTGGCCACAACCTCCCTTTGATGAGTCAAACTCGATAGTCAAGCCCGCACTACGGGGACTTCCCAGGAGGTCACCCATCCCAGTACTACTCCAGCTCGAGCACGCTTAACTATGGAGTTCTTTCAACTCTCATCACCAATTGAGCTGCAGCTCAATTGGTGATGAGAGTTGAAAGAACTCCATAGTTAAGCGTGCTCGGGCTGGAGTAGTACTGGGATGGGTGACCTCCTGGGAAGTCCCCGTAGTGCGGGCTTGACTATCGAGTTTGACTCATCAAAGGGAGGTTGTGGCCACCAACAACCCGCCTGTGGAGGGAGAGGGGTTGGGGTGCTTGGGCTGCAGCCCGGTAGCGTCACCTAGAGCGGAGCCGTGACATCGTCACGTTGGATCGGCTAGGGACGTTACAGCTACTACCATAGAGTCAGTGAGGACTTTCACATCATGCACTCCCAATTCCCTGGCCAGGTGCAGCCCTGCGATCACCGCCTCGTACTCGGCCTGGTTGTTGGTTATGGAAAAATGTATCACCACTGTTTGCTCAATCCGGGTCCCTTGGGGACTTTCCAAGACGACCCCAACCCCCAAGGAGTGTTTCCCTGAAGCCCCATCCACCATCACCTTCCAAGGGACGGGGTAAGTGAGTTTGTCTTCTACTACCTCGACCACATAGTCAGCCAGGAAGTCAGTCATTACTTGCGCCTTGATCGCGAGTCGAGGGACAAAGGAGATGTCAAACTCGCTCAACTCCACCGACCACTTGGCGAGTCTTCCTGAGTGCTCCACTCCCTCAAAGATGTTGCGAAGGGGGTGGTCGGTCACCACCTGGATAGAGTGTGCCTGGAAGTAGGGCCTAAGCCTCCGGGCCGAGATGATTAGAGCGAAGGCCAACTTCTCCAAGATGGGGTAGCGGAGTTCCGCCTTCCTCAGAACCCTACTCACATAATAGATAGGCAGCTATTTTCTCCCCTCTTCCTGAACTTAGACAGAACTCACGGCCTCTGCCCCGACCCCTAAATACAAAAACAAGTCCTCCCCCTCCTTCGGCTCTTGGAGCAAGGGGGCCCGAGTCAACTGCCTCTTCAAGTCCTGGAATGCCTCCTCGCACTCCGGGGTCCACTCGAACTTCCGACCTCCCCTCAAGGTTTTGAAGAAGGGAGAACACCTTTCCCCGGCCTAGGAGAGGAACCTGCTCAGTCCTTCCAGCTTCCCCGTTAGTCGCTGTACCTCCTTCGCATCCCGAGGTGACCCCAACTCCATAATCGCCCGGACCTTGTCAGGGTTGGGTTCGACTCCGGCGGGGGTGAGGAGGTGACCCAGAAATTTGTCTTTGCTCGCCCCGAAGATGCACTTCAGAGGATTCAACCTCATCTTGTATTTACGCAGGGTGCCAAAGGTCTTCTCCAGATCCCGGAGGTGAGAATCGACCTCCCGACTTTTTACCATCAAGTCATCCACGTATACTTCCAGGTTCCTCCCCTTCTGTCCCTGGAATACACGGTCCATCATCTTATGGTATGTTGCCCCTACATTCTTTAACCCAAAAGGCATCATCTTGTAGCAGTAGCATCCATCTCCTATGATGAACGAGACATTCTTTATGGCAGGAGGGTGTTGGAGCATGCGTTCCGCACTTCTTAGTTTGAGAATAACAAATCCTGGATGTATTTGATCTTGGTATGTGTTTTAAATGTGCAGGGATAACAGGTTTTTTAAGTACTAAGGAATGGCTGAGCATAGCATTGAAGAAAAGGAAAATCGAACTATCGCTGGCGATAACGCTACCACGGGCGATATCATGGACAGTTACTGCTGACGTCAGCCTTGATCCACATGATGCCGCACACGAAGTCACGGTTGAGCAATATCGCGGGGCGATACCGATGTCGCCGAGCGATATCCCACGATCGTCACGTTCTTCACTCACATCTGAAAATCCGCGCGACGTGTGCCACGTGTCAAGCAACGGAGAGTTATCACTATTGCGGGGCGTTAACTCTACCGCCGGCGATAGCATGAAGTGATATATACGGTACAGCCAAAAATTTCAGGGAATTGATTGATCATGCAGAGCTTAGTTTTTCCAGAGAATTTTCAGAGCCTTCATCTCCGATTCCAGACGAACTCCCTTGGTCCGTAGAAATCTCAAGAGCGAAGGAGATACGACCGTGCGTTCAAGATTGGAGATCTTCTCATCGGTTCATCATCCTCTTCAGAGCTCGTGATTTTGAGGGAGTTTTTAAGTTTTACTATTGTACTTTCATTTTCACTTTTTATCTCTATAATTGGGAAGGGAAAATCATCACCTTGTGTGAGGTGTCTAAGTCCTTGTGTGGCTTAGGGGCAAATCACCGCCTTGTGTGTGGTGTCTAGGTCCTTGTGAGGCTTAGGAGTAAATCGCCGCCTTATGTGCAGCGTCTAGATCATAGGTTTGATTTAGGGGGAGGCTAGAAGCCATATCTAGGGAGATATTGACTATAGCCTATCGGTCCTTGGGAGAAGGACCGTTGAAAAAGCTAAAATCTATTATCGTTGTAAGCCTTGATTTCAAGCTTTATTGAAATCATTTTACATATATATTTTGGAGAAATAAAATCTTATTTTTTATTTCATTGGTGTGTCTCAAACTTTACATCTAATTTTGTATTTTATAAATAGTTTGTTAAAATTTTAAAGAGCCCTTATTCACCCCCCCCCCCCCTCTAAGGGCGCCACAAGATCCTACAAGTGGTATCAGAGGCAGGTTATTCCTAATACGGTTTCACCACCAGGAATTATGGCGCAGCATGACCATGCTTTCTCTAAGGGGCAAGGAATTAGTAGACCTCCGTTATTCACTGGATCTGATTATAATTACTGGAAAACTAGGATGAAATGTTTTCTTATTTCTCTTGACATTGAAGTTTGGAATATGGTAGAGACTAATTATGCTCATCCCACTTATACAGTAGGAGATGTAGAAATGGAAAAACCAAAAGATAAATGGGATGATCAGGATAAGCTAAGGTGCAAAAATAATGCAAAAGCCATGAATGCATTATTTTGTGCATTGGATAGGACTGAATTTAATAGAACTTGTGCTTGCAATAATGCTTATGAAATTTGGAATTTACTTGAAGTTACTCATGAAGGTACCTCACAGGTGAAGGACTCAAAGCTGTTTCAACTGGAATCGGAATTTGAAAAGTTTAGGATGGAAGTGGATGAGGACATAGACTCAATGTACACCAGATTCACCAAGATAGTGAATGACTCAAAAGTGCTTGGTAAAAATTTCTCAAATGGTGATCTGGTGAGAAAACTTCTTAGATCTCTTCCCCCTAAATTTAATCCCAAAGTGACGACTATTTCTGAATCTCATGATCTTAAATCTCTTAATATTGAAAGCCTGATTGGGAACTTGAAAACTCATGAAGTTGAATTAAAAATTCAACAACAAGAGTATATGGAGCCAAAGAAGAAGGTCCTGAAAGCTGAAACATGGGATGATACTACTTCTGAGGATGCAAGCAGTTCAAGCTCAAGCGAGGAGGAGGAGGCCAATATGTGCCTAATGGGAAAAAGCGTCATATCTGATGACAAGTGCAGTGTCCAAAGCGACACTAAGGTAACTCCTCCAACTTATGATGAATTATTTTCTGAATTTTCAAAGACTTGCAAATGTTTTGGAAAAAGTTTAAAAGATAATGATCTTCTTAAAACTGAAAATAAAGTTTTAATTAAAGAAAATAAAAAATTGTTAAATGAAATTAAGACTATTGGAAAAGAAAAAGTCTCTTGCCAAGAGTGTGATCACTCTATGGGAAGAATAAAAGAGCTTGAAGAATCTCTTTCCAAATCTCATTCAAAAATAAAAATTCTCACAAAAAAGAATGAGATTTTAGAGAGAGATCTGAAATCTTTTATTTCCAAAGTCCATGAAGGAAAGAAAGCTTTTGAACGTAGATGTGTAAATCTAGTATCCGAGAATACTGAAATGAGGAACCAGATTCATGACTTAACACTAGCCATGAAAAAGTTTGGAATGGGCCAAAGATCACTGGATATGATCTTAGGTTACCAATGTCACGGATCTGGAAGATTTGGACTCGGATACACGACTAGAAACTATCGACCGACGATAACCCATACCGCCGGCGATAGTGAGAAATCCAGAAAAACGAATTTTAAAAATTCTGATAATAATAAATTAACTGATACTACATCTTCTTACAGTAAAAGTCCAGAGAAGTTATATTCTTCTCATTACATTACATGTGCCAAATGCAATAGATTTGGTCACACCACGGACTCGTGCTGGAAGAAAGGAAAAAGTAAAATTAAGCAAATCTGGATGCCTAAGGCTTCTACCTATACTATGGGTGGAACCACTTGGGTAGCCAGATCTTTACTCACATCCTCTTTCTAGGTGTGTTGGCAGGCGAAGGACAAAGAAGACGTGTGGTACTTGGACTCGGGTTGTTCAAAGCACATGATAGGCAATAAAGAGAAGTTCCTTAGCCTAGAGATGAAAAAAGAAGGAGTTGTAACATTTGGAGATAATGGAAAAGGAAAAATCATCGGCATCGGTGTTGTGGGTAACAAAAGTTTTTCAATTTCAAATATTTTGTTTGTAGAAGGGTTAAAACATAATTTGATTTCTATTAGCCAATTATGTGATAAGTATTTAAATATTTTGTTTGAATCTTCTACAAATTTGTGCAAAATTATTGATTCCAAAACAAATGAAATTGTTTTTACCGCACCTAGATGTCATAACGTATATATGATTAAATTTCATGATTTTTCAAATTCTACTTTAAAATGTTTTTTATCAAAAAATGATGAGTTAGAATTATGGCATAGGCGACTTGGACATACTAGTGCCAAGTTAATTAAAAAACTTTCAAAAGATAAATTAATCAAAGGTATACCATTGCTAAATGGGAATTTATCTTATTTATGTGAGCCTTGTCAAAAAGGAAAATTTTTAAAATCGTCTTTCAAAAGTAAAAATATTATTTCTACAACTAGGCCACTCCAATTAATTCATATGGATTTATTTGGGCCAATTAATATTTCTAGCTTAGGTGGTAGAAAATATACATTTATATTGGTTGATGATTATTCACGTTTTTGTTGGACTTTATTTCTAACCTCTAAATCTGATGCGTTTTCAGAATTTTCTAAATTATGTTTACGTATTCAAAATGAATTAGAGTTAAAAATTAAAAGCATACGTTCGGATCATGGAGGGAAATTTGAAAATGAAAAAGTTTATTTCTTTTTGTACGGAGTTAGGAATTAAACATGAATTTTCCGCTCCACGCACACCACAGCAAAATGGTGTAGTGGAGAGGAAAAATAGGACTTTTCAAGAGCTAACCCGTACGATGTTATCTGAATTTAATTTACCAAAATCTTTTTGGGCTGAAGCGGTGAATACTGCATGTCATGTAATTAATAGAATAATGCTTCGCCCTATTTTATACTTAACTCCTTATGAATTTATTTTTAATAAAAAACCAAATGTTTCTTATTTCAAAGTTTTTGGTTGTAAATGTTTTATTTTAAATTCTAAAGATTCTTTAGGAAAATTTGTTGAAAAATGTGATGAAGGAATTTTTATTGGGTATTCTTCAACTAGTAAAACTTATAGAATTTTTAATAAACGAACGAAAATAGTTGAAAAATCTATTCATGTGAGGTTTGATGAGTTTGTTCCATGTGTAGATAAGCAAACTACAGGAAAAGAAGATACACCCCTTCCTTTGAAGAAAAATGATGATGAAAAATATGAAAGGAATGAAGAAGGAAAAGAAGAAGAAAAAGAAGAAGAAGGATAAGAATATGTGCCTGCAAGTGAATTGATATTTTAAAAGGATCATCCGAAGGAGCTTATCATTGGAGATCCACAAAAAGGGGTCAGTACTCGTTCTTCTTTACATGTTTTATTTTCAAACCTTTGCTTTGTCTCTGAAATAGAACCAAAAGATGTTTTCATCGCTTTAAATGATGAATTTTTGTTTTTAGCTATGAATGAAGAACTTAATCAATTTGAACATAATAAGGTTTGGAATCTTGTAGAATGACCTAAAGATCATCCTGTAGTTGGAGTAAAGTGGATATTTAAAAATAAATTGGATAGTGATTCTAGAATTGTTAGAAATAAAACAAGATTAGTTGCAAAAGGTTATGCACAAATTGAAGGGGTGGACTATGATGAAACTTTTACACTCGTTGCTCGATTAGAAGCGGTTAGGATATTTCTTGCATTTGCTTGCTTTAAAAGATTTAAATTATATCAAATGGATGTCAAAACTGCATTTTTAAATGGGTATATAAAAGAAGAGGTTTATGTAGAACAACCCCCTGGCTTTATAAATGAAAAATATCCAAATTATGTTTATAAATTAGATAAAGCACTTTATGAGTTAAAACAAGCACCTCGTGCTTGGTATGATCGTTTAACTCAATACTTATTAAAGCATGATTATAAAATAGGAAGTGCCGATTCTACACTATTCATTAAGCAAATTGAACATGATTTAGTTATTTTGCAAATTTATGTTGATGATATTATTTTTGGAGCCACTAATGAAGAGTTATGTAATGAAGTAGTTCAAATTATGAAAAATGAATTTGAAATGAGCATGGTAGGAGAACTTTCTTTTTTCTTAAGATTTCAAATTACATCAAGAAATGATGGCATTTTTATTAATCAATCTAAATACATTCATGATATGTTAAGGAGATTTGGATTTGAAAACCTTAAACATGCCAATACTCCTATGAGTGCTTCATTGAAATTAGGAAAAGATGAAAGTGGTATTTCAATTGACCAAACTCTTTATAGAAATATGATTGGGTCGTTATTATATTTAACTTCTTCTAGGCCTGATATTATGTTCGCCGTTTGTCTATGTGCTTGATTTCAAGCTAATCCAAAAGTATCACATTTAAAAGCGGTGAAACGTATTTTTAGATATCTTATAGGAACATCTAAACTAGGCTTATGGTATCCTCATAATGACTCTTTTATTTTACATGGATACTCTGATTCTGATTATGCGGGGTGTTCATTAGATCGAAAGAGCACAAGTGGCACTTGTCACTTTCTCGGCCCAACACTTATTTCTTGGTCGAGTAGGAAACAGAATTCTGTTGCCCTCTCCACTACTGAGGCCGAATATATTGCACTTGGTAGTTGTTGTGCTCAAGCATTTTGGATGAGACAAACACTAGAAGATTTTGGCATACTCCAAAATAATGTTGAATTAAAATGTGATAGCAAAAGTGCTATCGATTTAACGAACAATCATGTATTACATTCTAGATCCAAACATATAGATGTTCGTCATCATTTTATTAGGGATCACCTAAAGAAAGGACATATTAAAATAAATTTTATTGGAACAGATTCTCAAATAGCAGATATTTTCACAAAACCGCTTAATGATTCACGCTTTTTAAGGTTAAAATTAGAACTTGGAATCTTAGAATTATAAATCAAAATTGTTTTAATTCTGAATTTTTTTTAAAATATGCTTAAGATTAGAAATCGTATATATTTGTCATATCGTTAATTACAATTAATCAAAAATTTTCCAAATAACCAACAAAACATAACGTAAAATTGGACAGCACATAGGATAATACTGAAAAAGTCAATACAAATATCAAACACACAAATTAATAGAGTTTTCACTATCGCCAGGCAACAGTACTAATGCCGGCGATATTACAGATTCAGTCAACATCAAAATATTACATCACTGACAATAAAAAGTCATTCATCCATGTTCTCTTCAGTAGACACATTCACATCTTCACTGGAAGTCGGAGTTGGTTCTCTAGGCCTTCGCGTCCGCCTTATCGAATGTCGTGGAGGATCATCGACTGGACTCCCCCATTCTCATTCTTCTTCCGGAGTTGGCTTTAGTTTTAGCCCCTTTACCAGAAACTTCAGGAATTTTCGAAAACCGGAATGGCTACGCTTTTGTTCCTCTTTCATCTCCTCCACCGTCTCTCTTAGGTCGTCAATAGATTCACGCAAAGACCCTCCTCTTTGGAGTGGTTGTCTTGATGACGAGGCAGCCCTTGGAGATGGACCTCTAGCTGGTTCTACGGTATGTATCACCGGGATACAATCATCAATGTAGAACTGTTGATCTATCCAATCATATTTCTGATATACGACTTTTTGAATAACACTTCCTAAAGGAAGTGTTTTCAGTTTCCTCCTAAGGGGATGCTTCATTTTATACGTATATCATATGATGGATAACACAAAATCCGTCACATCAAACTTGACTCTCTCTAATACATAGTAAGTCACTAAGCTCAATTGAGTCGTGATCTTCCTTGTGTCCTCAGCCTTCAACATAACCGTGTTTCTTAATATATCTTGAATCACAAATGCATCACGAGAGAGTGATGAGACGTCTTGAATCAAACTCCTATTTTACTTTCCGTGAAGGACTTGATTCAATATACTCCAATCACGATCCTTTCGGTAATTCTCCACTATATCCATAAAATTTTCCTCACAAGTGGCAAGATTATATTCTCGTCTTAAATCAGCATGAGTAATATCTATTTCCACTCCTTGGATTCGAGACCTTACTCCTCCATTCAACCCCCTATATTTAGGGTCTTCCAAATGGTTATAGAAATCCCTTACAAAAATGGAGCTAAAAAGGTTGGGTATAATGAGAGGCATTACACCTGACTCCACAAGTAGTTCATAGATATGCGGTGGCAATGTTTCATCCAAAAGTTTCGCAACACCAACCGACGCATTCTCAATTCCCAGGTATGTTTGATATGAAGCATGTGGGTTGCGGCTGGTGCTTTTTCTTGCACGGGATGAGGATGCCATTTCCTGAAAATATTATGTTAACATCACATTCAGTCAAGACATTGATTTCAACAAATTCCTTTACTATCGCCGGCGATAGTGATATCGCCTGACGACAGTGCAAACTACTCCTATTAGCAATTTCATGTAGATCTCCTCTTGACATTGCATTAAACTTTCTAAAAATTAGATAAATCTCACAGATCTACCTCCTATTATTCATTTTTATAAAGTTTTTGCATAAAAATCAAGTGTTTTCTTCAAAATTCTTTCAAAATAAAATGTACGACCAAAACTAAAATTTTTTTGCTAGATCTATCTTCTTTCATCATCTATAAACCAGATCTATAGTTTTTTTTTGAAAAATCACAATATTAAAGAGAGATCTAAACTTACCTTTTTGAAGTTTTGAGGGTTTCTGTTGAAGAAGACGAAGCCAAAAGGTAAGGGTCCGTGAAATAAGGATAAGTGTCAGCCCACTCAGTTTTTTTTGCCTTTTATATCAAAAACCGCTATCACCCCGCGTTATCGCTAACACTGGCGATAGTGTATTTTAGAGGCCAGAATCCCTAATATCTTGACACCTTTTCAACACCCTTCCTGTCCAATGCTGGTGCTGCTGCAGCTTCACCCACAGATTTCTTATAACCATGGGGTTTATAAACATGGGTAGACCTGTTGGCATTTACACCCTTGTTTATCAGAACATTAGCCTTAATATGACCATGAATATTCTCAAGATCATATTGGTTAGAAGGCACTTGCACCTTTCTAAACTTAATAGGGACTGAAAGGTTTAGTGGCTGGGCAGGAGCTTTGCCTTTTCTCTTGAAAAGGGCAGCCTTGGGGTTACCTTTGAACCCTAATCCTGCCTTACCCTTTTGAGCCACAAACTCATCTATCAAGATTAAGACAGATTTTGGCTTTGAGTAACTAGCCACTAAATCTTTTTCTATTCTTAGTCTGGCCTCCAGACTCTTAACTTGATCATTAGTATATCTGATTGTGCCCATCTGAATAATAGTTATATTTTTCAATTTGGCAATCTCATTCAACTTTTGATCTATTACTTTCTCCAACTCAGTTGCAGCAACCTTAAGATCAGCAATTTCCTGAGCCTGAATTTTGACTAGGTTCTTGCTTTTCTTAAAAGCATGCAACAAGTCCCCATACTTATCTATCAACTGATAGACATCACCTTCAGATTCAGATCCATCTACATCACTTGATGCAGATGTAGCTGATTCTGCACTAGTACTACAAACTGAATTTATAGAAGGACAATGTACCTTACTAGGACCAGACTGATTCTGGCACATGTCTTCTTCTAATCCAGCCATCAGTCTCATGCACTGATGATCCTCTTATTCATAGATGGAGTCTAGCAATTACATGAACTCCTCTTCTTCAGTAGCAGCATATAGTCCAATATATGCTTCAGCTTCAGATTCTGACTCTGAAGTTGATTGATCTGTTAGGCTCTTTTCCTTCTTTGCAACAAAGGATTTCTCCTTTTTGCCCTTTAGATGAGTCTTCTTATTGTCTGATGACTCCTTCCTCTTATCAGGACAATCAGCCACTACATGTCCAGGCTTATTGCAACAATAGCAGACAATCTTTGATGTAGTGGCTTTGCTGGGCTTAGTTCTGTTCCTTTCCTTCCTTGATGACTTATTCTTCTGATAATAGTCATCAACTTGCTGTGATGTGGAGGGCTTAGACTTCCACTGCTTCTTCTTCAAGAACCTCTGGAATTGCCTTGTGAATGCAGCAAAGTCTGCATCTGAATCACTCCTCTCTGAACTCTGACTGTCTGAATTTTCATAATTAACTTCTGCAACTTCCTTAGGAGGAGATGAAAATATCCTCCTATTCTTTCTATTGGCTTCAGCCTTGAAGGCCACAGATTTTTCTCTATGCTCACCTTTTGAATTCTTTTCTTCCTCCTTCCTCACCATTAGTTGCATTTCATAAGATAACAACTTTCCAAACAAGGTTGGAGGAGAAATTTCTGCCAGTTTAGCCACTTCTCTTATGGCACAGATCTTGGTGTCTCAATCTTTTATCAAGGATCTTAAGAATTTGTCATTAAGTTCATAGGTACTGAAGACTCTTCCATAAGACATTAATTCATTCACTATTCTGTAGAATTTCTTATAGCATTCAGTTATGCTATCAGATTTTCCTTGTCTGAAACTTTCATACTCTTGATTGAGCATAAACTTCTTATCCTGTCTTACTTCTTCAAAACCCTCAATGTAGACAATCAAGGTGTCCCACATTTCTTTGGAGGTTTTGCAGTGAATCAAATTTTGGAATGTAGAATCATCTATGACACTTACAATAATGTTCTGTGCTCTTTTATCCATGGTTGCCAAAATGATTTCATCCTTTGTTATTTCTGAATAACTCTTTGGAGTTTGGATATTTGCATCAAGAACTGATACCTTCATTGGAATGAAGGGGCCTTCCTGTACTGTAATGTATATCCATGGGTCAGAAGCCTCCATGAACAATCTCACCCTTTCTTTCCAAATTCCAAAGATTTCTTTTCTACAGATTGGTAATTTCAGTGACCCTGACTCCTTGTGATTCTCTCCAGAACCCATTTTCTTGAATCTTGATTCTGCCTTAGGGATCTTACTCAGACTGTTAAGTCCTTATTTGAGTAACCTCCCTCTGATACCACTTGATAGTTTTACTTTCAAGACTACCTAAACACCTAGAGGGGGGGGGGGGTGAATAGGTTCTAATGCTTGCTCTCACTTTTAGACAGAATATAATAACTGAATTAAAACACACAGCACAACAATCACAGAAATTCATATAACACAGATTGCACATAGTTTTATAGTGGTTCCCCAAGGTCTGGGTACATCCACTTTCCCCCTTCACTTATTTAGCAGTGTGCTAGATTCGGCCAAACTTCCTCTTTAACTCAGATCAGCAGATCCTACAGCTCAGAACCTGGAAAGGTTCCTACAACTCAGAACCCAGAATGGTTCCTACAACTCAGGCTCAACAGCCCTACCTCAGCCTTGACACAAGGCCTACAACTCAGAGAAAAACTTTCTCCTACACTCAGGCAACAACCCTACCACTCAGAGATCAACTCTCCTACACTCAGCCTTTATAACATAGGCTTACAACTCAGATCTATATTGATAGACCCTACAGAAATTAGAAAAGAGTTTGTATTATCTTGCCCTTGATGAGAGAGAAAAGGACAAGACAGTTCTTGATCAGCTGATGAATGAAATCAACTGAATCTGAGCTTTCTTCAAAGCTTCTTGAATCTGAACTTAGCTGAGTTGATTTCCCAAACAGCTTCTTGAGAAACCAGTGACGGCTTCCTTCTTCTTCTTCAAGTGGTTGGATCCCTCTCTATCCAACACCTTTGATGATACTTCTGAATTCTTAATAGAACTCTTCTTAGACAGATCCTGAGATCGTCTTCTTAGATCTTTTGATGAAGATCTTCTTCCGAGCCTTGCACTTTCTTGATTTGATTCTTCAATCAGTTTGTATGTTTGTTGCTCTCAAAAATCAAATCATCATTATCGCCTTCTGAATCTGTCTATTTATAGACCTTCTTTATGGTAACCGGCTGATCCGGTTTCTAACTGTCTTCTAACAAGTCTGACAGCTTCAGTTAACCTGTTGCAACCCACAGTTGTCAAATCTTCAAACAGATCCTGTGCCTTTGTCTTGGACAGCAAAGTGTCGAGACTGACTGTTAGAAAGTGTCGAGACCAACTGTCTATATGTGTCGACACAAGTAACTTAGGTGTCAACACAGCCTTTGATGATGACGACTGGTTTGCCTTTAAGTCGACTCAGCTTCTTCAGAACTTCATCTTGAGAATGAGTCGACACTGTAAAAATAGAGAAGAACGACTAGAAAAACAGACCAGAAGCTTGAATAACTGAAATTTTTATTATCCAAAAAGATATCATTTACAAAGGTATGGCCTCCCTTTTATAGAATGGAGGAGATAGAGGAGAGTACAAACTAACAATGTGGGGCTAAATAAATGTACAAAGACTGGGCGGTTTGACATGTACAGACCGCACAGTCCGCGCGGTTAGATAACAGGCTAACCGCCCGGACAGACCAGAAGAAGATGCCGTAGGAGACCGCAAGACTGCCAGAACGCCAGACCGCCAGACCGCCAGATATACAAGTCGCTGGCGACAACACGCAAGACCGCCGAACCATAGCCGCCACCAACTGGATATTCAGCCTGTCAGCCCCAGACCGTTAGACCGCGCGGTCTCCAGACCGCCATATTCAGACCGCCAGACCGCCTACTTTAACACTCCCCCTCAAGCTGGAGCATAGATATCGATCATGCCCAGCTTGTCACAAATGTGGAAGAATGAGGTAGACACAGGCTTGGTAAAGATATCTGCCAACTCTTTGTCGGAGGTGACGAACGGAGTGCAAATCTGTTTCTTCAAGATTTCTTCCCGGATGAAATGGCAGTCGACTTCAATATGTTTGGTTCTCTCATGGAAGACCGGATTTTTGGATATATATATAGCGGCCTTGTTGTCACAGAACATAGGAAGAGGATAGTCGTAGACCTCTCCTAGATCAAGCATGAGAGCCCGCAACCATTTTAGTTCGCAAGTGGTGGACGCCATGCTCCGATATTCAGCTTCAGCACTAGACCTTGAAACTACAGACTGCTTCTTGCTCTTCCAGCTCACAAGATTACCTCCAACAAATGTGCAGAAACCAGATGTAGATTTGCGGTCATCTTTATCATCAGCATAGCTAGAATCTGAGTAGGCTTCAACTCTCAAATGACCATTCTTCTGAAAGAGTAGTCCTTTGCCCGGTGCTGCTTTAACATACTCTAATATCTTCAAGGCAGACTGAAGATGACATTCCCTGGGAGCTTGCATGAACTGACTTACCTTGCCAACAGCATAGGCAATGTCAGGTCTGGTCACCGTGAGATAAATGAGTTTACCCACCAGATGTCTATACTTTGTGGCATCAAATATAAGAGGAGAGTCATCTGTCCACGTTTTGTCTTCTCCAGTAGCCATGGGATACCGTGCCGGTTTGGCACCGGTCAATCCTGCATCCCGTAGAAGATCAAGTGCATACTTCCGTTGGGAGAGAACCAGAGAGTCGGGCTTCCGACAGATCTCTATCCCCAAAAAGTATTTCGGGGAGCCCATATCCTTTGTGACAAGATGTTGACAGAGGTGCTTCTTTGTCAAGTCCACCCCAGCTTGATCATCACCGGTAAGAAGAATGTCGTCAACATAAACCGCCAAAACTACAAGGCCCGATGCGGTTTTGCGAATAAATAGGGAATGATCAGCCGTACTTCTTGTAAAGCCAACAGCAGCCACGATACTGCTGAACTTGTCGAACCATGCCCGAGGGCTCTGCTTGAGGCCATAGATAGCCTTCTTTAGCTTGCATACACGGGTCTCCCCCTGAGCAACATACCCCGGAGGTTGCTCCATGTAAACGTCCTCATGAAGATCCCCATAAAGAAAGGCATTCTTGACATCAAGCTGGGAGATAGTCCAATTGCGGTTGACAGCCACAGAGAGAATAACCCGGATGGTGCTGAGACGAGCAACCGGGGAGAAAGTATCAAAGTAGTCAACCCCATAAGTCTGAGTGAAGCCTTTGGCCACCAGTCGGGCTTTATAGCGGTCCACAGTCCCGTCTGGGCGAAACTTCACAACAAACACCCATCGACAGCCAACCACATCAGTACCCACTGGAGGAGAAATAAGGGTCCAGGTGCCCCGTTCAGTAAGAGTAGCAATTTCCTCATCCATGGCAGACTTCCAATGAGGAATCACAAGAGCCTCCTGGTAGGTACGGGGAGTAGTAGTAGCTGAAATAGCTAAAGCAAAATGCCGGCGAGAAGACGTAAGCCGATCATAGGACACAACTGCCGCAAGCGGGTGTTGAGTGCATGCCCGCACCCCTTTGCGAAGAGCAATGGGGAGATCCAGGTCGTCGGGGGCTTCAGGGACCGGAGCGTCCGTGGCGGAGAAAGCTGGCCCGGGACTAGAGAGAGACGGCTCCGGAGACGGAGGAGGGAGAGAGGGGAGAGGAATAGACGGAGGAGGGGATGAGGAGGAGGGAGGAGAAACGTGGATAGGCTAAGAGGGAACAGACAGGGAGGGTGAGGAGTCAGAAATAGGAGGAAGAAGGGGTGGAGAGGAGAAGTAGGCTGCATTTTCGAAGAAGGTGACATCTGCAGAAACAAACTGTTTTCGCAGAACGGGGTCAAAGCAACAGTAGCCTTTCTGAGTGACTGAGTAGCCCAAAAAGACACATTTGGTGGCACGGAGAGAAAGTTTGTCACGGGTAGCAGACGGGGCATGCACAAAGGCTGTACAGCCAAAGATTCGAAGAGGGAGGGGAAAAGGTTCCTTGCCGGGGTAGAGAATGGAGAAGGGAGTCTTACCCTGAAGAACAGTAGAAGGAATACGATTGATGAGAAAACAGGTGAGGAGAACAGCATAGCCCCAATAAGAGCGAGGCACATGCATCTGCGTTAGGAGAGTGCGAGCGACATCGAGGAGATGACGGTTTTTACGTTCCGCCACCCCATTCTGCTGGGAGGTGTAAACGCAGGTGGTCTGATGAATAAGACCATGTTGCATACAGAAAGATGAAAAATCACGACTAAGATATTCTTTAGCATTATCAGAGCGAAGACATTTAATAGAGACATGAAACTGAGTTTTAATCATATTATAAAAGCATTCCCAAACAGAGAAGAGTTCAGAGCGATCTCGTAACAGATACACCCAGGTACAACGAGAAAAGTCATCAATAAAAGTTACAAAATACAAACTACCCCGACCAATGGTTGGAGTAGGAGCCGGACCCCATACATCAAAATGGATGAGATCAAACGGGCTAGAGGAACTGCGAGCATGCTTGGGCGGGAAGGAGGAGCGGTGATGTTTGCCAAGTTGGCAGGCATCACAGTTGAGCGGAGGACTGGTTGGCGGTAAGTGGGGCAGAAGCTGTCGAAGAATGCGAGCAGGAGGATGTCCAAGGCGAAGATGCCATTGAAGCAGATCAGTAGAGGAGGAAGTGAAAGCGGACAGAGCGGAAACGTTGTCGAGGAAGTAGAGGCCGCCGCTCTCAGTCCCAGTAGCAATCGTCCGTTGGGTTCTCGGGTCCTGAAAGCAACAAGAAGTAGGAGTGAATACAACAGAGCACTGAAGTTGCTTGCATAAAGTAGTAACAGATAGAAGGTTGCAAGGAAACTTCGGGACATAGAGAGTGTCCACCAAGCGCAGCGATGGGGTGACTTGAACCATGCCTGTCCCACGAACCGGGGAAGGAGAACCATCCGCAACAAGGACAGGAGGCAACCGATCATGCGTTTCGAGAAGCGAAAAACATTGAGGATTGCCTGTCATATGATTTGTAGCACCAGAATCAATCAACCATTTACCTTGGATAGCGACATGAGCACTACCTGAAGTCGTTGCCACCGAAGCAGACGACCGAGAGGAGGGGTTCGGGGAGGTCGAAGTATCACCAGGCGGGCGCAGATGAGGATGTTTCTGCCAACAACGGTCAATGGTATGACCGGTACGACCACAGTGAGAACAGAGGAACCTGGACGGACCGCGCGCCCCAGAGTGGCCGCGGCCACTGTTGCTGCCGCGCTGAGTGTACTGAGCATAAGAGTCCTGCGGAGGAGGGGAGGATAACAGAGGGCGCTGGAGCAGAGAAGTAACGGCGGCTACGCGAGCGGCGGTGGCATCCAAGGTGGGAGACTCAGCTTCACCCAAGATCTGCTGGCGGATGAGATCAAAAGACTCGGGAAGTCGCAGAAGATAACAAACAACCAGGAGTTCCTGGAAGTGTTTGTGTTGCTGAGCCAAGTCCGCAGAGAAGGGGCGATTCTGGAGGATCTCAGCGCCAAGAGCCTGAACTTGCTGATAGGCTGCAGCGGGAGTCATGGACGAACGGGCGAAGAGATCCGCATAAAGAGTATAAATCCGGGAGGTCTGCGTCCCCTTGGAGTAAAGAGCAGCCAGATGAAGCCACGCGGCCTTTACCGTCTCATCATGACGGATGACGGGAAGGCACTCATCAGAGAGGCTATTAGCCAGCCATGTGCGGACAAGCGCATCACTCGCATCCCATTCGTCAAAGAGAGGAGAATTAGGAGGAGGCGGATCATCGGTCAGATGATGACGTTTGCGCTGAGAACGAAGGAGGAAAGTGAAAGAGACGCTCCAATCCGGATAGTTGGAGCCAACGAGCTTCGAAACAGTGCCCAGATTTCCGGAAGGAGTAGGGATAGAAGGCGGAGCCGGAGTGGCTGCAGGAGTGGTGGCAGTGGAATTGTCAGAGATATCCATAGAAGAAGACCGAAACCGCGCGGTTAGGAATCAAGCCGGGCGGTTAAAAACTGCAGCGGTTAAGAGAGAAAGGGAAAAAAAACTGCAGCGGTCACAATGTCAGACACCAGCGGCTAGAGAAGCCACGACCAAGCCGCAGAGCCAAAACAGAGGGTAAGAGGTCGGGCGGTTGGAAGACAGACCGCACGAACGGGAGAGAAAGAGGAATCCGGCAAACAGGCCGGGGCGATAAGAAAGAGAAGAAGGAAGGCTGCGACAAGAACAGATCGCAAGCAGACAAAGAGAAGCAGGCCGCGCAGACAGGGCGCAGGCAAACAAGACAGGCCGCGGGAAGAAGAAGCAGGTCGCACGGCTAGAAAGGAGTACAGAATCAGGAGGCAAAGATCGAGTTCCTCTGATACCATGTAAAAATAGAGAAGAACGACTAGAAAAACAGACCGGAAGCTTGAATAACTGAAATTTTTATTATCCAAAAAGATATCATTTACAAAGGTATGGCCTCCCTTTTATAGAATGGAGGAGATAGAGGAGAGTACAAACTAACAATGTGGGACTAAATAAATGTACAAAGACTGGGCGGTTTGACATGTACAGACCGCACAGTCCGCGCGGTTAGATAACAGGCTAACCGCCCGGACAGACCAGAAGAAGATGCCGTAGGAGACCGCAAGACTGCCAGACCGCCAGACCGCCAGACCGCCAGATATACAAGTCGCTGGCGACAACCCGCAAGACCGCCGAACCATAGCCGCCACCAACTGGATATTCAGCCTGTCAGCCCCAGACCGCTAGACCGCGCGGTCTCCAGACCGCCATATTCAGACCGCCAGACCGCCTACTTTAACAGACACTGAATATTTGTGTCGACTCAAGCACTTCATCATTCTTCAGAAAATGGCTTGGTCTAGACATTGCAGTGTGTCGACACAGTTGTTGTAGATTCAGAACATAATATGTGTCGACTCTGCCTTCAGGTGTCGACACAGCAATTATCGACTCTGCCTCAATGTGTCGATACAGCCTTCAAGTGTCGACCCTGCCTTTGTGTGTCGACTCTGCCTTCTGGTGTCGACTCTGCCTCAATGTGTCGACACTGTTGAGATCGACTATACTTCTGTAAGTCGACACTGCTTCCCGGTGTCGACACAAATATGGTCGACTATCTTTCTCTATATCAACACAGCCTTCTTCAAGTGTCGACACAATTATTCTGAAGTGTCGACACAGCTTCTTCAGGTGTCGACACATGGACTTAGAATAATTTCCTGTATTTTTTAGTACTTCTTCACCTGCACATGTCAACTCAAAATAACATCAAATACACCTTGATGTATATCATTAAGCTAAGTTAGGCTTCTTCAAATCAGATACACATTTTCCAATGTACCCAACATCCCTCCTCCTCCTTAGCTGTCCTCTCCTTCTCCCCCTCAGGGCGATAGCCATGGCCTCCTCCTGATCGGGAAGAGGGGGTCTCTGTACCTGCCTCCCCCTGGGGGTAAAACTAGTCGCGCCCACCTTGGCGGTTATCTCCTCCCTGATAACCCCTCCATGGCCCTTGATCCTGCCACTCCGGCCTCCAACCTAATCGGTTGTTTGGCTCCTGACGCCCCCACCTGGGCTGCTGCGGTTGCTGCTCTCTCTGCCAGGGCTCGACCCTTCTCTCCTCCTGGGCTCGGCCTCCCCTTGGCTTCTCCTCCTCTACGGCCCACCTAGCCAACCTCCGAGCGAACTCTGGGTGTGCTGCCTCCATGTCGGCCTCCCTTGCCTCCCTTTCCAGGAGCGTCTCGAAAGATACTGGAGGCGTCCTCTTCAACTCCATGGCGAAGAACCCGGGTTGGAGACCCAGGGTGAAGGCCACCATCATGGTGTGCCCTGGCATCTCTTGTACCTGGGACAGTTCCTCCTGAAACCTGTCCAGGAAACTTCCCGGGGTCTCCCCTACTTTCTGCCTGATACGGAACAAGGACTCGACCTCCCTCTTCCTTTTCTTTGAGGTGGTGAATCTCAACATGAACCCCCTGCGCAAGTCCTCGAAGCAGTAGATGGAACCGGCCGGGAGCTGATGAAACCACTCTCTCGCTTTCTCCCTGAGGGTGATGGCGAAGAGCCTACACTTGAAGCCATCCGACATCTGTCGAATTGATACCACGTCTTCAAACCACTGGACGTGCTGGACCGAATCTCCCTTCCCTGAGTAGTAGGACATCTCCGGCTCTCGGAACCCTTCTGGAACTGGGGCTGACGAAACGAACTCGCTGAAGGGGCTTCCTCCCTCGGCCGGGCGAGTTGGGAACTCCCTCCCCACCGTCTCGCCGAATAGATACTCGCCTGCCGAGCCTGGGAAGAGGACTCGCCCCCTCGGCTCGCGCTCCCCCTCGCTCGCGACTTCCTTCCCCGCGCGCCTGAGGGGCGCATCGTTACCGAGTGCTGGATCGGCGACCACGGGAACCGCCGGCGTCGTGCTCTCGGCTCGCATGCTGAGTGCGACCCTGATGAGTCCGATCACTTCCTCCCTGAGCTCTGCAGACATCCCCGTCGTCGCGGGAGGGGGAGGGGGTGGCGAGCTCGCCCTGCCTGAACCTTGCCCTTCGTCTCTTGCCATCGGTCTTGTGAAAGATTTTCTGTGCTGACCACGCTCCACGCTCACCGCACCAAAGTGTTGAAACCGAAAAATCAGTCCCTGTTGAGTTCGACCCTTGCGGAAGGGGTGATCACACACTTACTTCTCTACTCACAAGCCCAAGTGATAAGGGAAAAGGACCGGGAACAGACCCAAGGATTCAGCACGGAGGTCCCACCACACACCCGAAAGATCTTAGAGCGCTTCCCCTCCTTAGCCAAGTGCTGAAGCTAAGGTATCTCAGAAAGCGCTAGAAGACCGGGCACAAGAAAGCGTGCCTTCTGAGTTACCCCTTGGGTCCTATTTATAGGAAAAGATGGTCTGCAAATATCCACCCTTTACTATTTTCGAGGACCATAGATAATCTAAAGGGGGCAACATGGTAAAAACACCCCACAACTGAAGGGCGAGCCGACCCTGAGAAGAGCCCATTGGGCAGGGGCGGCGAGTACGGGCGCGGGAAGGCTTCCCCCCACGCCGAGGTGAAAAGCGGCGAGTGAGCTCGCCTCTCTCAGCGCCGCGAGAGAGGGCGTTGGATGAGCTCACCTCTCTCAGCGCCGCGGGCCTGACTCGCACACTCAACGCCACTAGAGAAGGCGTTGAGTGAGCTCGCCTCTCTCAACACCACTGGAGAAGGCGTTGAGTGAGATCGCCTCTCTCAACGCCACAGTCCGGCTCGCCTCGCCTCAGGCCCGGGAGAGTTGGGCCTGAAGCCCCTGCTCGCGGATGAAGGTCGCGTCGGCACTCGCCAACCCCTCGGCTCTAGACGAGCACGTACTCGGCTGGGTCTGCCTCACGATGAATGAATTCCTCTCGTCGGGCTCAGCTCCACGATCTCCGAGCTCGGCCCGACGATTGCCGAGCCCGTACTCGGTATGCTGGGCTCGGCATACCCTGCTGAACTCGCCTGGGGCTCGGGGGTGGTCTGGGCCGGCCGGATCGGCTCTTGTTAGCCCACTCGCTGGATACGGGGTTGTACAGATCAAGCAATGATCCTCTTGTGCTCGCTTACTACATCATTTGGGCAATTCATGAATAGTATGGTATATAGCCGAGACACGCTTTTTATCGAAGACATTAAAGCGGGTATGCACTTTTAGGAGTTACACAGAAAGGTGTCCATAGATAGATCAAATGGGCATGACGATGGACTATTCGTGAGAGGACGGTCGCACAAGCGAGATTGAAAGAGCGATAGAGAAAAGTCAAGATCAAAGTCGAGAAATCCCAAAAGAGATCAATGCAACGACTGCAATAAGAAAGGACATTGGAAGAAAGATTGTGTCATACTCGAAGAGAAAGAGATGAAGAAATCTCCAAACTGTGCGAGCATTGTGCAAGAAGCATCTGACAGTGATGACTCAGTTTTTTCGGTATGTGCATTAGTTGACATTCAATATTCTTGGGTATTTGATTTCAGCTGCTCTTATCATATGACTCCAAATCGGAGTTTTTTTGCAACATATCGTTTCCTTGATGGAGGCTCTGTATTCATAGGAAATGATACTGTATGCAAAATTATTGGGATTGGAATAATCCGGATTGTAATGCATGATGGGGTTAAAAGGTCTTTGACGGATGTCTAGCATATTCCAGACTTGAAGAAAAATCTTCTCTCTCTTGGAGCTTTAGACACGATCGGGTGTAAGACAGTGATCGATGTTGGTGCTATGAAGATTCTTCGTGGTTCAATGATCGTGATGAAAGGAAGAAAGGTTGACAATCTATATCTACTGCAAGAACGCACTATCACCGGTATGCCTGCGTTTACATCTTCTTATTCTAATCTAGATTCGTCACGATTATGACACTTACGTCTTGACCATATGAATGAACGAAATCTAGAAGTACTTCATAAAAGAAAATTAATTGACGGTGTAAAATTTGAGAAGTTAGACTTATGTGAAGAGTGTGTATTGGGGAAACAACATAAGGTGAAGTTTGGTATCGGGATGCATAACACAAAAGGCATCCTAGACTATATTCACATTGATGTTTGGGGGCCATCACCTATTCCTTCTCGAGGGGGAGTTAAATACTTTGTCTTGTTATTGACGACTTCTCAAGAAAATTATAGGTTTATTTTTTGAAAAATAAATCTGACGTATTTGAGAAGTTCAAAATCTGGAAAGCTATGATTGAAAAACAGACAAGACGACGTGTAAAGGTTGTCAGGTTTGATAATGGGGGTGAATACACTTCTGATGTATTCAAGGAGTTCTGCAAAATTGAAGGGATCGTACGTCACTACATAATACCTGGGAATCCACAATCGAATGGAGTTGCGGAACGAATGAATCAGACGCTTTTAGAGAAGACGTGGTGTTTGAGGATCACTGTAAGGCTTTCAAAAGAGTTTTGAGCAGATGCACTAAATACCTATGTCTATCTCATTAATAGGTCGTCATCTTCGGCGATTGGATCAAAGACTCCTGAGGAGTTATGGACATAGAAAGCTGTTGATTACTCAATGCTACGAATATTTGGGTGTACAACCTCATATCCGGCCGAGCGGGATCCTCCCCAAGTGGCGGACTCTGGACGTGCTACGAGCGACGTTTTGGTGCAGCCCCGTTCGAAGACGTGCGGATGCTATGGATATATAGTAGGAGTTAATATAATATATATTATGAGATATATAGTATATTATATATATTATGGATATATAGTAGGAGTTATGGGAGGAAGGGGGGAGCAGGCGGGACAGCAGGGGGGAAAAGAAATAAAAGAAGAAAAACAAAAAACAAAGAGGAGGATAGAAAGGGCAGGGGGGCTGGGTACAGGAGGGGCAGAACAAAAAAAAAGAAAGAGGACAAAAAATAAAGAGGGAAAAAAGGGGGGAGAGGCAGGGGTGCAGCAGCAGAAAAACAAGAAAAAGGAAGAAGAAGAAAGCCCTTAGGGCTTTTCCGGATCCACCGCCTGGATCAGCCCGACGCCGCCATCCGCTCCTCCTCCTCTCCATCGTCGACCGCCTGAAGCAGGCCGCCCGCCGCTCCTCCTCCTCTCCCGCCGCCGGAAAGCCCGAGCCAAAGCTCGGCCCCCCTCTTCCCCCTCTGCCATGGCCGCCGCCGGCAAGCCCGAGCCAAAGCTCGGCCCCCCTCTTCCCGTCCAGGCCGAGCTCCGCCATCGCCGCCCCTTCCCGTCCAGGCCGAGCTCCGCCATCGCCGCCCCCTTCGGGTTTTCCCGTTCAGGACGCCTCCATCGGGGCCGAGCTCCTCTCGGCCCCTTCTTCCCGTCGCCGGCCAAGCCTTGAGCGAGGCTCGGCTTCCTTTCCTCTTCACGTCACCGGCCGCACCAAGCCCGGGCCGAGCCCGAGCTCCTCCCTCTCTCGTCGCCGCCGCCGGTATGGAGCAGCACGCACAGCCGCCTCTCTCCCTCTCGGTTTTCCTCTCACACGCTGCCTCGAGCAAGGCTCGGCCTAGAAAGGAGGCCGGCCACCGCCATCGCCGCCTCGAGCAAGGTTCGGCCTAAAAGGGAGATCGGCCACCGGCACCGCCGCCAAGCACGCGTCAAGGGTAAAGAAGTTTCTTCTTGGGCAGGTGAAGCCCTTATTTTACATTTGCATGGAAGCCCCTCTCCACCAACGGGTGGGGGAAGGGAGCTCTCCGACGGGTTGACGTGTACGTCTCCGCTATTAATTGCATCTAGTATCCGGAAGTGTGAGTACGGATTTAGGCATGCTGTGTGAAGCCCATTCGGACGTACGAGCCGAATTGGTGATGTGCTGTGTGAAGCCCATTCGGACGTACGAGCCGAATTGGTGATGTGCTGTGTGAAGCCCATTCGGACGTACGAGCCGAATTGGTGATGTGCTGTGTGAAGCCCATTCGGACGTACGAGCCGAATTGGTGATGTTCTGTGTGAAGCCCGTCCGGACGTATGAGCCGGATCGGTGATGTTCTGGGGTTCCCGGAGAAGACTCCATGGAAGTTGGATATTGTCTATTTGCAGGGAATGCGCACCGTAGCCCCGAAAAAGGGGTGTACGAAATATGTTTGGCCCGCTTATGTTAGCCGACTGTCGTTCAGCTGGCAGTCGTTCGTCGAGACGTTGACGTACAGGTGTTGCAGTACCGAGCGGGGAATAGCGGGCTTAAGCCCAAGCTCGTGCCGGCCCTCGAAGGCCTTTCTTTTGTTTATATTGCCGGCCTGCGTGCCGAAGTATGGAATTTATATTCCTGTAATAATTTATAATCTGTGATGCTCTGTGAATGTATGATCTGCTCTTTTTGCTTTGGGCGAGCGGTGTGCTCGTGAACCGCTCGTCCCGTGGGAGCCCCGAGGTTTATGCCGGGAAGTCCCTGTTGGCCTGTTGATAGCCTTTTAAGGCAGCGGAGTCGCGCTGTTTGCGGCCCAGCTGGGCAGTGCGTCGTAGAATTGCTCGGCGATGTTGCGCCTTTAGTAGCGCGGGTGAGGAATATTTTGTATAGACCCAAGGAGATACATCTGGATAGGAGAGAGTTGGTCTTGAGACCCTCCTTAGATGTTCCGGTCGGCCAAGAGCGCCCTCCGAAGGTGTCTTAGCTCAGCTTTTGTCTTGGGAGGGGAAGAGTTGGTTAGTCTTCCGGGTATGCGGTGGGTCCTCCACGCTGAGACCTTGGGTCTGTCCCTTACGTTCCCAGTCTAGAGCCTAGATTGTTCATTTGAGTGTAGTAGGTGTGCGGTCACCCCTCTTTTGGGACCCCGAACTCCACGGAAGTCAATTTTGACTTCGGTCAATTTTGGCTTCAACAGTTATGGTGCGGTGAGCGTGGAGAGTGACCAGCACGGAAGAACTCATGCGAACGTCGTGGCTATAGAGGAGGAACCAAGTGACGACCAGGGTCATGTGATGAAAAAAGTCCCCTCCCACTCCTCTTTAGTCGATCTGAACTGTCCTAGCATTTCGTCTCCCCTCTAGTTCCCAAGAGGGTGGACGTAGCGGGTAGAGGTGCCTCGCGTCGGACTGTGACTTGGTTGACTCTGTCAACAGTTCTTTTGAGTTATTTGATTACCTTTATTTTTTGCTTATAGTTGGTTTGGAGAGGAGACCCCCGAGAAGACCCGCTGACCAGGCTCTCATCAAGCTGGCAGGGCTGCAGGCTCACTCGGGGGTTAGAGTTGGTTAAGAGAGGAGACCCACGAGAAGACCCACTGACCAGGCTCCCATCAAGCTGGCAGGGCTGCAAGCTCACTCGGGGGTTGGAGTTGTGTTTGGGAGGAGACCCCCGAGAAGACCCGCTGACCAGGCTCTCATCAAGCTGGCAGGGTTGCAGGCTCACTCGGGGGTTGGAGTTGGTTTGGAGAGGAGACCCCCGAGAAGACCCGCTGACCAGGCTCCCATCAAGCTGGCAGGGCTGCAAGCTCACTCGGGGGTTGGAGTTGTGTTGGAGAGGAGACCCTCAGGTAGACCCGCAGCGCAGGCTCCCATCTAGCTGGCAGGTCCGAAGGCTCGCCTGTGGGGGAGAGGTCTGGTTCTTGGTTCTGCACTACCCCGAGCGCGGCTCGGCCCCAGGTAGACCCGCTGCGCAGGCTCCCATCTAGCTGGCAAGTCCGAAGGCTTGCCTGTGGGGGAGAGGTCTGGTTCTTGGTTCTGCACTACCCCGAGCGCGGCTCGGCCCCAGGTAGACCCGCTGCGCAGGCTCCCATCTAGCTGGCAGGTCCGAAGGCTCGCCTGTGGGGGAGAGGTCTGGTTCTTGGTTCTGCACTACCCCGAGCGCGGCTCGGCCCCAGGTAGACCCGCTGCGCAGGCTCCCATCTAGCTGGCAGGTCCGAAGGATCGCCTGTGGGGGAGAGGTCTGGTTCTTGGTTCTGCACTACCCTGAGCGCGGCTCGGCCCCAGGTAGACCCGCTGCGCAGGCTCCCATCTAGCTGGCAGGTCCGAAGGCTCGCCTGTGGGGGAGAGGTCTGGTTCTTGGTTCTGCACTACCCCGAGCGCGGCTCGGCCCCAGGTAGACCCGCTGCGCAGGCTCCCATCTAGCTGGCAGGTCCGAAGGCTCGCCTGTGGGGGAGAGGTCTGGTTCTTGGTTCTGCACTACCCCGAGCACGGCTCGGCCCCAGGTAGACCAGCTGCGCAGGCTCCCATCTAGCTGGCAGGTCCGAAGGCTCGCCTGTGGGGGAGAGGTCTGGTTCTTGGTTCTGCACTACAACGAGCTCGGCTCGGCCCCAGGTAGACCCGCTGCACAGGCTCCCATCTAGCTGGCAGGTCCGAAGGCTCGCCTGTGGGGGAGAGGTCTGGTTCTTGGTTCTGCACTACCCCGAGCGCGGCTCGGCCCCAGGTAGACCCGCTGCGCAGGCTCCCATCTAGCTGGCAGGTCCGAAGGCTCGCCTGTGGGGGAGAGGTCTGGTTCTTGGTTCTGCACTACCCCGAGCGCGGCTCGGCCCCAGGTAGACCCGCTGCGCAGGCTCCCATCTAGCTGGCAGGTCCGAAGGCTCGCCTGTGGGGGAGAGGTCTGGTACTTGGTTCTGCACTACCCCGAGCGCGGCTCGGCCCCAGGTAAACCCGTTGCGCAGGTTCCCATCTAGCTGGCAGGTCCGAAGGCTCGCCTGTGGGGGAGAGGTCTGGTTCTTGGTTCTGCACTACCCCGAGCGCGGCTCGGCCCCAGGTAGACCCGCTGCGCAGGCTCCCATCTAGCTGGCAGGTCCGTAGGCTCGCCTGTGGGGGATAGGATTGGTTTGATCGTCATCGGCACCCCGAGCTCGGCTCGGCCCCAGGTAGACCCGCTGCGCAGGCTCTCATCTAGCTGGCAGGTCCGTAGGCTCGCCTGTGGGGGATAGGATTGGTTCGATCGTCATCGGCACCCCGAGCTCGACTCAGCCCCAGGTAGACCCGCTGCGCAGGCTCCCATCTAGCTGGCAGGTCCGTAGGCTTGCTTGTGGGGGATAGGATTGGTTTGATCGTCATCGGCACCCTGAGCTCGGCTCGGCCCCAGGTAGACCCGCTGCGCAGGCTCCCATCTAGCTGGCAGGTCCGTAGGCTCGCCTGTGGGGGTGAGGTTTGGTTTGATCGTCATCGGCACCCCGAGCTCGGCTCGGCCCCAGGTAGACCCGCTGCGCAGGCTCCCATCTAGCTGGCAGGTCCGTAGGCTCGCCTGTGGGGGATAGGATTGGTTCGATCGTCATCGGCACCCCGAGCTCGGCTCGGCCCCAGGTAGACCCGCTGCACAGGCTCCCATCTAGCTAGCAGGTCCGTAGGCTTGCCTGTGGGGGATAGGATTGGTTCGATCGTCATCGGCACCCCGAGCTCGGCTCGGCCCCAGGTAGACCCGCTGCGCAGACTCCCATCTAGCTGGCAGGTCCGTAGGCTCGCCTGTGGGGGATAGGATTGGTTTGATCGTCATCGGCACCCCGAGCTCGGCTCGGCCCCAGGTAGACCCGCTGCGCAGGCTCCCATCTAGGTGGCAGGTCCGTAGGCTCGCCTGTGGGGGATAGGATTGGTTCGATCGTCATCGGCACCCCGAGCTCGGCTCGGCCCCAGGTAGACCCGCTGCGCAGGCTCCCATCTAGCTGGCTGGTCCGTAGGCTCGCCTGTGGGGGATAGGATTGGTTTGATCGTCATCGGCACCCCGAGCCGGGCTCGGCCCCAGGTAGACCCGCTGCGCAGGCTCCCATCAAGCTGGCAGGTCCGAAGGCTCGCCTGTGGGGGAAAGGTTAGCTTTTGAGAGGTTTTGGTTTAGCCGCTTCTACGACACCCCGAGCCGGGCTCGGCCCCAGGTAGACCCGCTGCGCAGGCTCCCATCAAGCTGGCAGGTCCGAAGGCTCGCCTGTGGGGGAAAGGTTGGCTTTTGAGAGGTTTTGGTTTAGCCGCTTCTACGACACCCCGAGCCGGGCTCGGCCCCAGGTAGACCCGCTGCGCAGGCTCCCATCAAGCTGGCAGGTCCGAAGGCTCGCCTGTGGGGGAAAGGTTGGCTTTTGAGATGTTCTGGTTTAGCCACTTCTACGACACCCCGAGCCAGGCTCGGCCCCAGGTAGACCCGCTGCGCAGGCTCCCATCAAGCTGGCAGGTCCGAAGGCTCGCCTGTGGGGGAAAGGTTGGCTTTTGAGACGCTTCGGTTTAGCTACTTCATCGACGCCTCGAGCCGGGCTCGGCCCCAGGTATACTTATTGTAAGTAAGGGTATAAGGGCAGTTCGGTAGCAGGGAGCGTTACAAGTATCGAGCGGTTCAGTTATGATCCAAAAGGTGCACAGAAAGTTTAGCGTTTTGAACGCAATTTTTGGGTTTTCTCAAAAATTTTCTTTTGGGTCGGCTCCCGCTCGCCGGATATTTGGGATTGGACATTTCTTTCCGAGCTTGTACCAACCTCGAAAAGAGCGGGGATTGTGTACAACCCCATATCCGGCCGAGCGGGATCCTCCCCAAGTGGCGGACTCGGGACGTGCTACGAGCGACGTTTTGGTGCAGCCCCGTTCGAAGACGTGCGGATGCTCGTGCGTGCGCGCGAAGGTTTCATGTGCGTAGGTGTTAATATAATATATATACTATATAATATATATTTTATATTTTTTATATCATATATATTATGTATATTATATATATTATGGATATATAGTAGGAGTTATGGGAGGAAGGGGGGAGCAGGCGGGACAGCAGGGGGGAAAAGAAATAAAAGAAGAAAAACAAAAAACAAAGAGGAGGATAGAAAGGGCAGGGGGGGCTGGGTACAGGAGGGGCAGAACAAAAAAAAAGAAAGAGGACAAAAAATAAAGAGGGAAAAAAGGGGGGAGAGGCAGGCGGGTACAGGCAGCAGCAGAAAAACAAGAAAAAGGAAGAAGAAGAAAGCCCTTAGGGCTTTTCCGGATCCACCGCCTGGATCAGCCCGACGCCGCCATCCGGTCCTCCTCCTCTCCATCGTCGACCGCCTGAAGCAGGCCGCCCGCCGCTCCTCCTCCTCTCCCGCCGCCGGAAAGCCCGAGCCAAAGCTCGGCCCCCCTCTTCCCCCTCTGCCATGGCTGCCGCCGGCAAGCCCGAGCCAAAGCTCGGCCCCCCTCTTCCCGTCCAGGCCGAGCTCCGCCATCGCCGCCCCTTCCCGTCCAGGCCGAGCTCCGCCATCGCCGCCCCCTTCGGGTTTTCCCGTCCAGGATGCCTCCAGCGGGGCCGAGCTCCTCTCGGCCCCTTCTTCCCGTCGCCGACCAAGCCTTGAGCGAGGCTCGGCTTCCTTTCCTCTTCACGTCACCGGCCGCACCAAGCCCGGGCCGAGCCCGAGCTCCTCCCTCTCTCGTCGCCGCCGCCGGTATGGAGCAGCACGCACAGCCGCCTCTCTCCCTCTCGGTTTTCCTCTCACACGCCGCCTCGAGCAAGGCTCGGCCTAGAAAGGAGGCCGGCCACCGCCATCGCCGTCTCGAGCAAGGTTCGGCCTAAAAGGGAGATCGGCCACCGGCACCGCCGCCAAGCACGCGTCAAGGGTAACGAAGTTTCTTCTTGGGCAGGTGAAGCCCTTATTTTACATTTGCATGGAAACCCCTCTCCACCAACGGGTGGGGGAAGGGAGCTCTCCGACGGGTTGACGTGTACGTCTCCGCTATTAATTGCATCTAGTATCCGGAAGTGTGAGTACGGATTTAGGCATGCTGTGTGAAGCCCATTCGGACGTACGAGCCGAATTGGTGATGTGCTGTGTGAAGCCCATTCGGACGTACGAGCCGAATTGGTGATGTGCTGTGTGAAGCCCATTCGGACGTACGAGCCGAATTGGTGATGTGCTGTGTGAAGCCCATTCGAACGTACGAGCCGAATTGGTGATGTTCTGTGTGAAGCCCGTCCGGACGTATGAGCCGGATCGGTGATGTTCTGGGGTTCCCAGAGAAGACTCCATGGAAGTTGGATATTGTCTATTTGCAGGGAATGCGCACCGTAGCCCCGAAAAAGGGGTGTACGAAATATGTTTGGCCCACTTATGTTAGCCGACTGTCGTTCAGCTGGCAGTCGTTCGTCGAGACGTTGACGTACAGGTGTTGCAGTACCGAGCGGGGAATAGAGGGCTTAAGCCCAAGCTCGTGCCGACCCTCGAAGGCCTTTCTTTTGTTTATATTGCCGGCCTGCGTGCCGAAGTATGGAATTTATATTCCTGTAATAATTTATAATCTGTGATGCTCTGTGAATGTATGATCTGCTCTTTTTGCTTTGGGCGAGCGGTGTGCTCGTGAACCGCTCGTCCCGTGGGAGCCCCGAGGTTTATGCCGGGAAGTCCCTGTTGGCCTGTTGATAGCCTTTTAAGGCAGCGGAGTCGCGCTGCTTGCGACCCAGCTGGGCAGCGCGTCGTAGAATTGCTCGGCGATGTTGCGCCTTTAGTAGTGCGGGTGAGGAATATTTTGTATAGACCCAAGGAGATACATCTGGATAGGAGAGAGTTGGTCTTGAGACCCTCCTTAGATGTTCCGGTCGGCCAAGAGCGCCCTCCGAAGGTGTCTTAGCTCAGCTTTTGGCTTGGAAGGGGAAGAGTTCGTTAGTCTTCCGGGTATGCGGTGGGTCCTCCACGCTGAGACCTTGGGTCTGTCCCTTACGTTCCCAATCTAGAGCCTAGATTGTTCATTTGAGTGTAGTAGGTGTGCGGTCACCCCTCTTTTGGGACCCCGAACTCCACGGAAGTCAATTTTGACTTCGGTCAATTTTGGCTTCAACATTGGGTGTCCGACATATGCACTTGAGAAAAATAGCAAAATTGACCCCAGGGCAAGAAAATGCATATTTTTTGGGTATGCTGAAGGCGTCAAAGGCTATAAATTATGGTGTCCTGAAACAAAGAAGATTGTGATCACTCGACATTTAACATTTGATGAATCTGTCATTCTAAAGAAGCAGATTCAATTTGAAAAGACACATGCCCCACATGTTGAGGTTGAGACTGAGATTCCACTTTATGAGATTAAAAATGAGATGTCAAGGGCACAAATTGAGGAGGAGCCAGGATGACGTGAGGAACTTGTACATCATGAGGATCTAGAGCCACATTCAACTGAATATAAAGTTCATAGGTCACGATGGGATAGACGACCGCCAGTGAGGTTTGAAGATTGACTTACCAATAGTTTTGAGGATATAACTGCGTATGCTTTGAATATAGAAAATGGAGAACCTATCAGTTATGAAGATGCTAGAAATTCTAGTAACTTCCCGCAATGAAGAGTTGTTATAAAGGAAGAGATTAAGTCTCTTCATAAAAATGACACATGAGAGTTAATTCCTTTATCAAAACACAAGAAAGTTGGATGCAAATGAGTTTTCAAGGTCAAGGAAGGTTCTTCACTAGAGGATGGTGTCCGGTATAAAGCAAGACTCGTGGCAAAGGGTTATGCTCAAAAGGAAGGTGTGGACTTGAATGAAGTCTTCTCTCCAGTGGTGCGACACACATCCATTTACATACTATTAGCTATGGTGGCAGTCTACGACATGGAGTTGGAACAGCTCGATGTAAAGACAACATTCCTACATGGTGATCTTGAGGAGGAAATTTATATGCATCAACCTGAAGGATTCTTGATTAAAGGCAAAGAGGGTCATGTTTACAAGCTAAATAAATCACTTTATGGTTTGAAACAATCTCCAAGACAATGATACAAGCGATTCCATCAATTCATGACATCCATTGGATTCAAGAGGAGTTTGCGAGATCAATGCGTCTATTTTAAGGTACTTGCTAATGGTTCTTGGATTTATCTTCTTCTTTATGTTGATGACATGTTTATTGCTTCGAAAATAAAGAAGAAGTTAAGATTTCCAAACTTCAACTAAGCCGAGAATTTGAGATGAAAGATTTCGGTGATGCAAAGAAAATTCTCGATATGGAGATTATCAGGGATAGAGGATGGAGAGAAGTGTCTCTCTCACAAAAGCAATACCTCGAGAAAGTTCTTGCTCGATCTCGCATGGAGAAAGCAAAGTCTGTGTCTACTCCATTAGCAGCGCATTTCAGACTTTCAGCTTTGTTATCACCTGCATCAGACTCTGAAAAGGAGTCTGTCACATGTGTCATATGCGAGTGCAATTGGATGTCTCATGTACGCTATGGTAAGTACTCGACCAGATTTAGCTCAAGCTGTTAGAGTAGTGAGTCATTACACAGCTAACCCGGGAAAAGAACATTGGTAAGCAATGAAATGGATCCTACGATACTTGATGGGGACTGTTAGTACCAGTTTGATTTATGGTGGAGAAAATGTGAGAGATCGCATCTTAGATGGGTATATTGATGCTAACTATGCAGGTGATCTGGACAAAAGACGGTTGATAACGGGATATGTGTTTGCACTTGGCGTCGACATAATTTCATGGAGATCGACACTTCAGTCGGCCATTGCCTTGTCGACAACTGAAGTTGAGTACATGGCGTAGTGGATGCAGTCAAGGAGGCTATATGGCTCAGAGGATTACTTGCAGATTTGGGTTTGAGTCAGTAGATTTCGAAGATCAATTGTGATAGTTCGAGTGACATCTGTCTTGCAAAGAATCAGACATTCTATGGGCGAACAAGACACATCGATGTTCGTCATTCATTTTTAAATGCAATTGAAGAGGAGAAAGAAATTCAACTTTCTAAGATAGACACAAAGGTAAATCTTGCAAACTCATTTACGAAGGTCATTTCATTAAAAAAAGTTTAAACTATGTTTAACCTTAATTCGAATAGAAGATTGTGCAGATGGATATGGATAAATATCATTCTTTGATGATTTTATATCAAGGAGGAGAATGTTGATTTTGTGATACAAAATCTTTTGAACCTGAATAATGATGTAAGCAATGACACAAATAATTGAATGATGTCATCGATGATGTAAATTGGAGGATGATGTCATCGATGATGTATATTGTACGATGATGCCATCAATGATGTAAATGATATGATGATGTCAGCGATGATGTAATTAATAGAATGATGTCAGCGATAACATAAGCTTGTAAACATAATATTGATCTTGGATGACTATAAAAGGGGATGAAGTCTTCATTTGTAAGACATCCAGTTCAGAAACATTTCTTGAGTTCTGTTGCGAACTAACTCGATGCTCCGGTCGGGCAGGATAAACTTGAACCGTCTTAGCTTACGGAGAGGTCGAGCGGGCACACAGTCAATAAAATTGAATAGTAGACATAAGTCTTGATGACGTGGAAAACCCCCTTTAATGGGTAAAAAACCACGTGACCGGGTATGTGCCGGTCAAACTCCACTAGCTCTCGGTGATTACAGTACACTGGGTGAATCGGGGCGACAGGCCACTCCCGTTACAACTTGAGGGGAGAGAGAAATACTGTAGCTTCCGGCGGACAACAGGCTGCTCCGCGGAAGTGACTCAAACGATGGAATGTTCAGGATGCTTCTGGCGCGTGCGCTTGAAGCGGCGCGCGCTTGCTGGCCTCGACTGTCTTCTTTGTTCGGCTTCCTCGCGGTCTTGGGCGTCTCCTTGCTAACTGCGCGTTGGTGGGGTGCTTGTAGCCGGCGGTGGATGCTGGTGGTCGCCGGTGGCTGGCGGTGAGCGAAGGCGGACTTGGTGGAGGAGGCGGGAGAGCTCTCACCTGAGGAAGAAGAAGAAGAACCGGAGAGGGAAAAAAGGTCAGAAATGAGGAGCCCCTGGGGGTCCTTTTATAGCCTCCAGGGGAAGATCATGGCGGGCCCCACCACTAAAGTGGTGGGATAGTGGGTGGTTACCCCCTTGATCGGACGGTGATGAGGGGCTTCCCCGGATCGGACGGCGGGGAGGCCTCTCATGATGGCGAGCCGCCATAACGGCGGCGGTGGCCGGGCGGCCGGCAGCGGGAGCGGCCGGCCGGGCGGCTCATGGCGGTGGCCCGCCAGTGGTCCGGCCGCAATTAGGGCGGCCGTGGCCAGCCACGGCCTTGCCGGGCCGAGGCCGACCGCGGCTAGGGAGGCCGCGGCCGGGGCCGGCGATGGCAAGGCCGGTCACGGCCTCGCCGCCGCAAGGCCGGTCACGGCCTCTCCGCCAAAAGGCCGGTCACGGCCTCGCCGCCGCAAGGCCGGTCACGGCCTTGCCGGGCCGAGGCCGGCCGCGGCTAGGGAGGCCGCGGCCGGCCATGGCCGGGGCGGTCGTGGCTGGCCACGGCAAGGCCGGGCCGGCCGCGACTCGGCCGCCTCCGTCTAGTCCGGTCGTGGCCTTGCTGGCGGCTTGCCGCGGCCGCCCCGACGGCGGGGCCGGCTGCGGCGAAGGCCGGGGGGGCCGGCCGTCGACGGTGGCTAGGCCGTTCGTCGGCGGCGGTTCTCCCGGCGGCGGTTTCCCCCATGAGGGGAGGGAGTGGGGCCCGCTTCCCCCATAATTCTCATCATGAGAGATCATGGGGGGTTGGGCTCACCCATGATCCTCTTTGAATGGAGATCATGGGTGGGGCTTGAACTTTCTATAAATGATGGTGTAACTCATCAAGTTCTTTTCTCTCTTACTCACTCGTACTTGCGTGCTCTTTTTATTTTGTTCGATCTTTCTCGCTCTTCTCTATTCCCCACTCTAACAATCGAACATTGTTATAAAACTACAAATCATTAAATTTGTAGGCCTTGCCTTTGTGAAGCATTTAAAAAGCTCTCTTTTAATTGAAGGTGTTTTTTTAGGGTGCTGTTACTAGCAAACCTCGTTTGATTTCTAGCAAACCATTACTATTAGCTAACCCTCATTTTTCAAAATGGCTATTTGAAAATCATTTTGTTAATAACAAATCAACATAATTTTTAAAAAAAAAAATTAAATTGTATTTAAAACATTCATTCTTTCAAAATAACCCGCTGCATATAATGACATTACAAATGATTTCAAATATATTCATTCAACCACTTATGTTAGTATTATAGATGAGTCAAAATGCCGCAAATGTTTAGTATGTCTAAAACAGTTTTTTTAACAAAATATCATTATCTGCACCAAAATCTTTAAACAAAATATCGGTCGGTTTAGAAATATATTTGATTTCTAATTCCTATAAAGATGTGTTGTATATACGAGTTAAGTGTATATAAGAATATATACGTCCTTTTGAACTGCGCCTTATACGTACAATTTCATGAGAAGTGTTCATCATGAAAGTTGTAGATCTCGATGAGATCTACAATTTTCAAGTTGAACAATTTTTGATTTGAAGCACTTTAGACCCCCGATTTGACCCCTGAAAAAAGTTACGTCGTACATATGTACGGACGCCCGGGATCGGCGTGACTTTTTTCGGGGGCCAAAACCGAAGCATAAACGGCTTCAAATCAAAAATTGTTCAACATGAAAGTTGTTGATCTCGTCGAGATCTACAATTTTCATGTTGAACAATTTTTGATTTGAAGCACTTTAGACCCCCGATTTGGCCCCTAAAAAAAGTTACGTCGTACATATGTACGGACGCCCGGGATCGACGTGACTTTTTTAGGGGGCCAAATTGGGGAAATAAACGGCTTCAAATCAAAATGTGTTCAACATAAAAGTTGTAGATCTCGTCGAGATCTAGAAATTTCATGTTGAACACATTTTGATTTGAAGTAGTTTAGACCCTCGATTTGAGTCCCGAAAAAAGTCACGCCGAAAATCTGTACGTTCCGTGCATGTCTTTTTTAGGAGTCAAATTGGAGGCCTAAACGGCTTCAAATCAAAAAATGATCAACACATAAGTTGTAGATCTCATCTGAGTTCTACAACTTTCATGCTGATCACTTTTTCAAATGAGAAATATTTGGGGCTCAAAATTCAAAAATTCAAAAATTGCCAAAAAACAAGATTGGTTTGCTAGTAGTCATTTTTGGGAAGAGAAAAAAATGCAAAAAATGACAGAATCTATTTTTTTTTTCTAATTTGCTAGAAACGAAAGTGGGTTTGCTAATAACAGCACCCTTTTTTTATTGTAATGGAACGGTCCACCAGTTCGAGCCACCCTATCATCAAGGGCAACCCTAAATTATCCTAGAAACCGATGAATTGAGCGTTCACACAACTAAAACATGACCGCTCTTGTTTCACCCAGCTGCCTCGTGGTTTTAATTTTTGGTAAGATGATTTATTTTTGGAGGCAAAATGATTCACTGTTTCTTTGTAATTGTGGCCGCTCACTGCTTTTTGTAACTGCAGCCACTGCTTGCTCCGTTCTATCTGCTATTTTATTTATGTGTATTAAATTTTTATGCAAACTCATGAAAATAGAAGACAAGACAAGGGAAATATTGCTGTTAAAACAATAGAGAATGAAGGCGAAGAAATAGGAAGATCTGGAACAAACTTGAGATGAGGAGGAAGATGAAGAGTAGATGAAGAGAACTGGGCGAATGCGGGGGCGCGAGAACTCACCGCCGGCAAAATTGCTGGGAGGAAGAATGTCGCGGGTTCCGTCGGCTTCAATCTTTCGTGAAAACCTAACTGTGGGGACAAGAATTGGGCAAAGGCAGCGCCTAAAACCAGTGATTTTAAGCAAAACCATTTCCACTGTCATTTCCTGCAAAGAGAATTTCTCGGCTGAAAAAAGTTTACTTAATTCCAAAAACCAGTACCGTGGGTTCAAAACCGCTGAACCGAGCACATTGACCCTCAAGGGTTCCTCTCTGTATCTCCTCGAATCGCCGCTTATTCCATGTTTTGACGGGATCTTCGACGGGCGATTTCGACCAGATTTTCGCATTCGCAAGCATTCCCTAGGGTTTCATCGTCATCTTCCTCGTTTTGTAGGGTCCTCTCCGGGCCAAGCTAGTAGCAGATCTTGAATTCCCGTTCCAAGTTTGCATTCCATAGTGTTGTCGACGATATCTCTCCTCCAATCGGATTCAGGATAAGGTAGGGTTATATGTTGTTCAGAATAACTTTCTATTTTTACTAGCTTTTGCAATTTTGATAGCCTTTTTAAAGATTTTGTTCACATTAATGTGATCACCATTTAATTTGCAAGAGCCATAGACAACCTAGTTTGTTCTACAATGGGATTTTTGTTGATATGTTTGTGTTTAGATCATTAGTAATCTTGAATGTAATCATGAACATGTCAGGTTTTTTCAGATGAACAGAATGTTGAACTTGCCTATTTTATCTCAAGTTATTACTCATTGATGAGTAGTTTTGTGTTCCATTTATAAGCAATTTGGGATTTCATTTTTCATTTTTGTTTGTCAATAGTAGATGGGTAAATCAAATGAATGTGTGATATCTGTAAATCGAAAGGCTTACCATGGGATGTTATTTTGTGATGTGTGCATTAGAGAATTTAAAATAGCTGGGGAATAGACCAAGTCCTCACTTTAGTAAGAAAGGTTGGAATAATTTGATGAGGCATTTCAAAGAGCGAACGAGTTTGAACTATAACCGAGAACAACTAAAGAACAAATAAGATCAATTGAAGTGCAACTGGAAAATATGGTTTGAATTAACAAGAGGTGCGCTGCACTAGCTTGGGTTGGAATCCCACCAAAAGAACAATAGACATCTTTGATGAATGGTGGAAAGAAAGAATTCAGGTTATGATTGGGGCTTTCAGACAGGTATGTCGACTGGAGCAATCTGCTGTGTTGACTGGAGCAATCTGCTGTGTCGACTGGAGCAATCTGCTGTGTCGACTGGAACAACAACAATGTGTGTCAACTGGAGAAGCAAGGAATATCAACTGGAGCAGCATGGCATATCGACTGGAGCAGCAGGGCATATCAACTGGAGCAGTCTGCACCTGTCGACTAGAGCAGAAATTCATATCGATTGGAGCTGGCGCGACATTTTCTTAGGGATTCTTTGACAGGAATCAATCTCCCTGTTCAGCACAGTGCTGAATCGATTCCTGCGGCTGTTCTCATATGCATATAAAAGAGGGATGGTGGTTTGAATCTGTGAGCGATCCCATAAGGTTCTTGCGGTGGCTGTTCGAAGGAGAAGCATACGACTGTGCGGGTTTTCTCGAGCGAACAAATTAGAGGACTCTTGCGGCAATCGGCTGGAGAAAAGCAGTAGCGATTTCTCAGGCGGTGACAGAGGCTGTTCGCGAAAACTGAAGAACGGGGGTCGTCGAATACCTCGATTCTGGTTTGTTGTGATTGAACAAAGTGATATACTCTCCTTCTTGTATTGGTATTGAACTCCAATAAATATTTGCGACCCGTCCCGTGGATGTAGGCACTGTTGCCGAACCACTTAATTTCTCGTGTTCTTGTGTGGTGCTTGTACTCTTCATTTTATGTTATTACCTTGCAAAATTCAATAGTTACCTCAATTGCGGATAAATCTCTACAATTGGTATCAGAGGGAGGTTGAGATTTGAGGGTGTTTGTTGGGTGAAGGCAAGGTGTTTGACAAAATTCTGTTGTAAATTTGTTTGACGAAAATGTCAACGAAGGGAGGAAAAGCCCATGCATACAACTATGAGCTTGAGAAGTTTAATGAGAAGAATGACTTTGGGTATTGACATACTCAAATGCGGGATGTTCTGATTTCCCAAAAGTTGCACAAGGTTTTGTTAGGAAAAACAAATAAACCCTAAAATATGACCGATGAAAAATGGGATGAAATGGATCTTGAGGCGTGTGCATTGATTTTTTATGTTTGGAGAGGGATGTCGTGTTTAGTATTACCGAGGAGATAACAATGGCCGGGATTTGGCTATGGCTCGAGTCAGAGTACTTGACGAACACTCTAACCAATCCACTTTACCTGAAGAAGTCATTGTTTAGGATGATCATGGATGAAAGCGCATCAATCGGAGATCACATTGAAAAGTTCAAACGGGTGGTTTCAAATTTGCGGGATGTCGATGTGAAGATCATGGATAAAGAGCAAGCACTTACTCTGTTATTTTCTTTGCTGGATTCATATGAGAATCTTGTCTAAATCATGTTATATGGGAAGGATGGTATTACCATGGATGAAGCTACACATGCTCTCTTGTCTAATGAGCTTTAGAAGCTAGCATCAGGTAATGTGGGCAGTGAAAATCAAGCACGAGCGTTGATGGAGGGGGAGGTCACAAGAAAAGGCATCTTCAAGCAAAGGGAAGTAAAAATCAAAGTCCAGAACTCCACTTGAGCATGTTCTGTGCTTCAATTGTAAAGGCTACGAGCACTTCAGGAAGGATTATACACATCCTAAGAAGAAGGTAAAAGGAAAGGGCAAGAAAGACGTCTAGAAGACCGAAGAATATGAAGCGAGCTATTATTCAAGTTCTGAGAAAGGAGATGAGTGCTACTCAGTATAAACTCGAGAGAATCACATGGATGATCGGTAGGTTCTTGATTTTGGTTGTTCGTATCACATGCGTTTGAAGAGGGATTGTTTGCAACCTATCGGGCCATAGATGGAGGTACGGTTTTTATGGGAAATAATCATACCTGCATGGATGTTGTCATTGGGACGGTCAAGATCAAGATGTTTGACGGTGTGGTAAGGACTCTTACTGATGTGAGACACATACCTAAACTTAAGAAAAATCTTCTATCTCTTGGCATCTTAAACTCCAATGATTGCAAATTCCTTGGAGATGGAGGAGTATTAAAAGTTATTCATGGTTCCTTAGTAGTTATGAAAGGAAAACTACATGGGAACCTATATACCTTGTTAGGTGAAACAGTTACTGTAGTGCGATAATGACTGATAGCGTGGGTAAATCGTACAAGACGAGGCTTTGGCACATGCGTCTTGGTCACATGACTGAGAAAGGGCTAACTCTGTTGTGCAAGCAAGGGCTACTGAAGGACATGGAGATATTGAACATGGATCTCTGTGAGCACTGTGTGTATGGCAAATAGTGAAGAGTCAAATTCAGTACGAGCAGGGCCATGAGCAGAGGGCTGCTTGATTATATGCATTCTAATGTTTGGGGCCGTCGAAAGTAGCTTCAAATGGTGTCTCAAAGTATTATGTTTCCTTTTTAGATGATTTTTCTAGGTACACTTGGATATACTTCATGAAGACCAAGGATGAGATCTTTGAGTTATTCAAGAATTGGAAGGCAATAGTAGAAAATAGAACATGAAAGAAGGTGAAGACTTTGAGGTCTGACAATGGTACGAAGTATACATATGGTCCCTTCAAAAAGTTCTGTGACTAGGATGGCATTATGAGATATTGGACAGTGTCAGGTACACTTCAGCAGAATGTGGTTGCTGTAAGATTGAATCACACCATACTTGAAAGGGCAAGATGCATGAGCTCGAATGCGGGGTTGGGAAGAGAGTAGTGGGTTGAAGCATGTAATACGTCTACTTACTTGATAAATCGATCCCCGCATCCATCACTTGGTGATGAGCCTCCTTACAAGGTTTGATCAGGTAAATCAGGTAAATCTGCTGATTACAATAACCTAAAAGTTTTTGGATGCACAACCTACTATCATGTCAAGGAGTGCAAGCTCAATGCTAGAGTGAAAAAGGCAAGCTTCTTGGGGTATGCAAGGGGTGTGAATGGATATCGGCTTTGGTGTCTAGTGAAGAACAAGTTCGTGGTTAGCAAAGATGTTACCTTCGATGAAGAGTCAGTATTGGCCTCCAGTAAGCAAAAGGGCAAAGAGGGTGAAGCTCAAATCAAGTCTTAAGTGATCGAGGTAGAGAAATCAGTTGATCCTAGTCCTATAGAGGTTCATGCGGTAGATCAGGGGAATGTTCATGGTGATGTTTTAAATGTATAGGAGTCTATTCATGTTGAAGAAGGGAGGTTGGAAACCTGGGCTACCACTAGGCCAAAGAGGATTGCAAAGCCAGTGCACAAGTTTTGGCATGAAGAACCGTTGAAAAACTACGAGCAATTGAACGTGGTTGCATATTCTCTCTCAGTTGAAGATGACGAACCTGTCGCCTTCAAGCAAGCCGTCAGGAACCCAGACAGGGAGAGATGGTTAGCTGTTATGCAAGGGGAGATGGAGTCTCTCCATAAGAACCGCACATGGGAGTTAGTCTCGTTGCCTAAGGGTAAACAAGCTATTTGGCATAAGTGGATCTATAAGAAAAAGGAGGATACTTCAAAGTCTTGTGGAGTGCGATATAAGGCACGGTTGGTGGCAAAGGGCTTTGCATAGAGGGAAGGCGTGGACTACAATGAGATTTTCTCGCCCATAGTCAAGCATACTACTATTCGAGTGTTGCTAAGCATTGTGACCCATTTTGATCTCGAATTGGAGTAACTCGATGTGAAAAGTGCATTCTTGAACGGGGATCTGGAGGAAATCTATATTCAACAACCAGATGGATACAAGGTCCTTGGAAAGAAAGATCATGCGTGTCGATTGAAGAAGTCTTTACGAGCTAAATCAAATGCAAAGGCAGTGGTACAGAAGGTTCGACACATTCATGATGGAACAACGATACACACGAAATAAGTATGACTACTGTGTGTATTTTCAAAAACTTTGCAGTGGTTCGTTTAACTATTTTCTGGTCTATGTGGACGATATTCTTATTGCTTGCAAAAACATAGTGAAGATAGATATGTTAAAGTCTCAACTCAGCTCAGAGTTTGAGATGAAAGATATGGAAGCTGCACAAAAAATATTGGGGATGGAGATTAGAAGGGAACAACCCGTGCGAAAGTTATATCTGCTTCAAAAGGGTTACCTTTAGAAGATCTCCCCTTTTGGCATGGATTAGGCCAAGCCCGTCTCCACTCTGTTAGTTGGTCACTTAGGCTTTTAGCTCTATTATCCCCAAATACTATAAAAGATAAGGTCGACATGGCGGCGACTACTTATGCTAGTGCAGTTGGCAGCTTGATGTATGTCATGGTTTGTACACGTCCAAACATTGCGCATGCAGTCAGTGTGGTGAGCATATTTATGTCTAATCCTGGCAAGTAGCACTGGGAGGCCGTGAAGTAGATCTTGAAGTATCTGAAGGGAACTTTAGATCTAGGTCTGGTCTATGATGGAGATGCATGCGAAGTCAGTGGTTATGTGGACTCAAATTATGTTGGTGATCTTGACAAACGGAGGTTCACCATCGGTTATGTATTTGTGCTACATGACGCACTTGTTAGTTGGAGGTCGATGCTACATAGTACAGTTTCGCTTTCGACGACGGAGGTAGAAGACATGGTAGTGGCAGAGGCAGTGAAAGAAGCCTTATGTATTTCTGGTATGGTCGTTGATTTGGGTGCTGATCAAGATGAGGTTGATATGCATTATGACAGTCAAAGCGTCATTCACTTGGCAAAGAATTAGGTTCACCACGCCACGACCAAACATATTGATATTTAATTCCATTTCTTGCGGGTTGTGATCGACAGTGATGGCGTTGCTCTTTGGAATGTCGCTACCAAGAACAACCCTGTTGACGTGCTGACAAAGGTAGTTCCGGGGAGTAAGTTCCAACACTGTTTGAACTTGCTCCACATCTCTCAATGCTAAGGACAAGATGAGTTGGATGGGGTATTTTGGATATTTTTGATGGAGGAGTTGGTCAAACTTTGTTGGCTTCATCCCTTTGGAGGAGGGTACGTAGGTAGCCGTCTGGACGTGGTGGTGTAGCCAATTTTTTTTTTTTTTTTTTTTTTTGGCGGGAGGGGGGGATTCTTATATTAATCTCAGCTTGACATAGTCAAGTTAAGATGAGGTGGAGATTCATGATTATTCGTCAGCCATGGAGGAGCTGGAGTTTTTGGATCAGCAGTATCCGCCAGTGCTTGCGTCGACAATTGAGTAGGGTTTATGGATATGTATGTCGGCTGGAGCAATCTGCATTGTCGGTTGGAGCAATCTGCATTGTCGGCTGGAGCAATCTGCATTGTCGGCTGGAGCAATCTGCATTGTCGGCTGGAGCAATCTGCATTGTCGGCTGGAGCAATCTGCATTGTCGGCTGGAGCAATCTGCATTGTCGGCCGGAGCAATCTGCATTGTCGGCCGGGGCAATCTGCATTGTCGGCCGGGGCAATCTGCATTGTCGGCCGGGGCAATCTGCATTGTCGGCCGGGGCAATCTGCATTGTCGGCCGGGGCAATCTGCATTGTCGGCCGGGGCAATCTGCATTGTCGGCCGGGGCAATCTGCATTGTCGGCCGGGGCAATCTGCATTGTCGGCCGGGGCAATCTGCATTGTCGGCCGGGGCAATCTGCATTGTCGGCCGGGGCAATCTGCATTGTCGGCCGGGGCAATCTTCATTGTCGGCCGGGGCAATCTGCATTGTCGGCCGGGGCAATCTGCATTGTCGGCCGGGGCAATCTGCATTGTCGGCCGGGGCAATCTGCATTGTCGGCCGGGGCAATCTGCATTGTCGGCCGGGGCAATCTGCATTGTCGGCCGGGGCAATCTGCATTGTCGGCCGGGGCAATCTGCATTGTCGGCCGGGGCAATCTGCATTGTCGGCCGGGGCAATCTGCATTGTCGGCCGGGGCAATCTGCATTGTCGGCCGGGGCAATCTGCACTGTCGGCCGGGGCAATCTGCACTGTCGGCCGGGGCAATCTGCACTGTCGGCCGGGGCAATCTGCACTGTCGACCGGGGCAATCTCCACTGTCGACCGGGGCAATCTCCACTGTCGACCGGGGCAATCTCCACTGTCGACCGGGGCAATCTCCACTGTCGACTGGGGCAGCAACAATGTGTGTCAATTGGAGCACCATGGCATATCGATTGGAGTAGCAGGGCATATCGACCGGAGCAACATGGCATATTGACTGGAGCAGTCTGCTAGAGCAAAAATTCATATCGACTGGACCTTGCGCGACATTTTCTTAGGGCTTCTTTGATTCGAATCAATCTCCCAGTTCAGCACAATGTTGAACTGGTTCCTACGGCTGTTCTCCTGTGTGTATAAAAAATGGCTGCAATGATTTGAATCTGTGAGCGATCACAAAAGGTTCTTGTGGCGCTGTACGAAGGTGAAGTGTGCGGCTGTGCGGGTTTTCTCAAGCGAACAAATCAGAGGGCTCTTACGACGACCGGCTGGAGAAGAGCAGTTGCGATTTCTCAGGCGGCGGCAGAGGCTGCTTGTGGAAACTGAAGAACGGGGGTCTCCGAATACCTGACTTCTGGTTTGTTGTGATTGAACAAAGTGATATACTTTCCTTCTTGTATTGGTATTGAACTCCATCAATAAATACCTTTGACCCGTCCCATGGATGTAGACATTGTTGCCGAATCACGTAATTTCTCGTGTTCTTGTGTCTGCTTGTGCCGTTCGTTTTGTGCTATTACCTTGTAGGATTCACTAGTTTCCTCGGCTGCGGATAAATCTCTACGGGCACAATGGCGACAAAGGATCCTATAGCCAACCCCACTATAGTGGGATAAAGACTCCAGTGTTGTTAATGTTCATAGAAACATGAGCAGACCCCACTATGGTGGGATAAAGATTTGAGTGTTGTCGTATTTGCTATTTTCAATTTTGTCAGGTACATCCATATTGTGAAGAAATATGTACGAAAGTCATCAACATGCTTAGAGTTTCTTTACTTGCTGTTCTCTTTAATCTATTATTATGCCATATATATTTTATGGCAAAAATATGTTTGTTTTCAGTTATTTCTCAGTTTTAGGTAAATTTGAAAATTGTATAGAAAAAGGGAATAAGTAGAAAATATTAATCAATTTTATTGTTCCAAAAACCACTGTATTTTTTAATCAAAAAACCCCAAAACAACACTGCATTTGATAGATAAAATTGTTGTTCGTATAAACACACATGCCCTAGTTATTATTTTATGTTTTGCAATATATCTCCTTTGAGGTTGTCTTAGGTCTTTTGATTGTGTACTTGTTGATACGGTGATTGTGTTGTTTTGATGGTTTGTTTATAGCTCGCTGTCTTTATTATAGTTCTATTGTTCTTGATATGGTGATTGTGTTGTTTTGATGGTTTGTTTATAGCTCACTGTCTTTATTATAGTTCTATTGTTCTTAATGTGCACATGGGAACATAAGTACATAAATTACACTAAGTTCCATAGATAATAATCCAGTAGGAGAAAGTATTCTAGATAATTGAAAATCTGTTCTAAAATACAAAATAAATATAGGGAATGTTTCTAAAACTTGTATTTGTGGATGAGACTTGGGAGCTCTCTTGCTTCCAGACTCTGCTCTTCCAGTTATTATTGAGCTTCAATTTCTCGCCGCTCTGAGCCTAATCTCGTCTTCCTTTTCCCGTCCAATAACAGAAATAGCGCCGGCTTCGTCTATCGACGCTTTGAAAATTCAACAGCAGCTGTGAGTGCCCAACACGTGCTTCACGGAAGGTGGTTTGCAGGGAAGATGATTACAGGAACCTGCATGGTATGCTCTCTCTCCTGCAAACTTGCCGTCTATTATTTCTGATTGTATTTTCGGTATTCTCATGCTCCGGCGCAAAATTTCTGAACAATTGATTATTGTTGTGTCTTTTTGACTCTGGATCTCATCTTCTGCTACATTTTCGTAAACAGCGCGAGGTTAAGGTTGTGGTGATCATCCAAGGCATTTTTGAGCTGGCTGGTGCTTCCACCCATTCGAGGGAGATCACCAATGCCTCCTCTGTTGTATTTGTTATTTTAAGGCTATTGAGATTATTTATAAGGTCAGTTTAGGGGTATATATAGGCTATACTTTTGTTTATAGATTCGGTTAGAACATATTCACCCTGTTAGCGAGCTGTCATACAAATTTGTTTTAGTTTTTTTAATAATTAGGTGTATGAAATGTTTTTCTTAAGTTTGTCTCATCTTAAAATATGGTGATATTTGGATTGGCTCTGGTGCTAGTTATTTTCTCTATTTTTTTCTAAATGTATTAAAAAAATGGAATTTTGTTTAAAAGGTGTGTTATATGCGCTGTTCAAGCGGTTGCCTGAAACATAAAATTTATTTTGAACTGCGAGGGCTTTTTTGCAGACCTGAATGTATACATTGAATTGAAGCTTGCTGTTTGATTTAAACTGCAGTTTCGTTCAGTTGGTTAGTAGTACTGATTTGGTCATTTATTTTTCTTTACCTAGGATTATTAATTTATTATTGGAAATTATTTTTTTTAAAAATACATAATTTATTATTTTGCCATGATTTGAAATCGTGGCTAATAAATTTTTTAAGAATATCGAATCCACTATTAGCCAGAGTTTCAAACGGTGACTAATAGTCAGTTATTTGCCACGGACTAACGACGTGGTAAAAACTCTATTTTAACGTTATTGATAACTTTTTGCTAGGATATTGTGCTTCGATGATGTTCGCAGTTGCTGATCTTGAATTTGGTTATTTGTTTCATCCCAAATTTTGATGTTAATAACTTCACTTGGATTCTTCTTCTTACCTTCAAAGAAACTGTTATTCCAAATTTGATAACACAATTTAACTTGATTTGATTCTTCTTTTGTTAAATAATATCATTCCAAATTTTGATGATATATGTTTTAATTTTAGGAGAACGGTGACCATTACATTCCAGATTGGAACATAAAAATAACTGCATTGTCTAGAAGTCCTAATATTATTTTTTTGAAATTGATAATGAATTCTGAAATGAAACATAAAATACTTCTTAGAGATGGCGAAGATGGAGGAGTACTTGTTGAATAAGATCCGTCTGAGGATGAAGTAGTACATTTGAGGACAATGACAGTTTTTAGTGTTATTTCTTTTTTTTGTTCTTTTTTTTGTACCTCTTTTTGGAGTTGCTTTTGTTTCCTCCTTACATGTTTTGTTTGGACTGTTGTACTTTGGTTGACTATTAGACAGTAGGTATGCTGGAACTCTATGATATAGTTGTTCCCTTAGACTCTGCGTGATAATGCTTTGGATCACATTTTATTTGTATGCTTACATACATTTTATCTAGTATATCCTTGTTTAAACATGTTGAAGCACTGTTGTGAATGATTCATATTTGATTAAACATTGCACAAATCACTTATATCGAAATCTGGTCTGTGGCCGACATATGAGGAGATTCTTGAAAATTTCATAGTATGTCCGCTCGTGTCGAGACCGACTCGATAATGACTTGTGAGGTTTGTGTCCACCTAGGGCAAGACTCTACGCTGAAGGTACTATAAATACTAATTCCAAACTATGATGATGTATTTGTAGAATACTTTGAACGGCCTAACCCAACATTTTTTTGAGTTTTTATCTTCATATATCTAATGGTATTAATGAGTCTTAGGCAGTGGCATACATGAGGGGTACTGTAAAGGATTATATTCTCTATACAAATTTACTTCCTCTTGATGTTTACAGCTATGATTCGAAGGTTTAGGCAACTTGTTATGTTTATTATGTCGGCTTAGGACTTAGGTCATCAAATGACACCCGACACAGGAGACATTAGACACAAAAACATCAGATGCAAGCCATGCCAGACAGTTCTAGGCTACGTTTGGCGCGGTGGTGGCGGTCGTGAACACAGTGATCATGAACCATCATTCGTGAACGCCAGATCTCATTTTAAAATTCATGCATTTTATGCTCCATGATAGTTTATTTTCTTGATAGCGGTGATAACCTTTGTCATGCCAACATGCGTACTATGATAATAGCATTTTTGTCCAAACTCACCCAAGCAAATAAGCCAAGCCAAATGAAACCCGAGTCTGTTGCCGCAAACTAGATTGCTGTTGTAACGTTTTGGCAAGCGCTGCACAAGCAAATGTTGCAGTTGGTAAAAGCAACTGTTTGAAAAATATTTACAACAATTTATCAAAATGTTGTAATCGCAATAGTTTATTCTGCAACGTATGGTTTGTCGTTGATAATTTGGGGGGGAAATGCCACCACTCTCTTTCTGTTCTACACCTTAGGTTTCCGTTTGACATGGTGGTGGCGGTCATATATATGAGGGTTAAATTGTCACGAGTTAACACCCATCTAAGGAACTTCATTCACTTTTATGTTCAAACTGATGATGTTTGTTAGATGATTCTTAACGAATGATGGTTTAACCCATATGTTTACGACCGTCACCACCGTGCCAAACGGAGCCTTACTCTTCATATATATGGTGTTTTTTTCTTCCTAAATTCCTGTTTTTTTTGGGTGGCAAGAATCAGTCTACTGTAAAGTAAATTCCCATGAAATTCATTTGAAAACGATGCAATTCTATTATTCAATTTGTGTCCCTCAGTTCTAATTCTCTATGTATTATAAGACATGGGCATTCTAAAAAGTAGCAGGAAAAGGATTATACATGAAATCAGATTGATACTTGTATTGCAGCTTTGCTCTTTCCCAGGTCGGGGGAACTCAGAGTCACAATATTTTGGAACCACGGTTTAGGGTTCAACAAACGGGTTCTAACTTCTCTACAATCTATTGAAATGGAGAAGAACGTACAAGAAGCTGTTTTTTTATGCAGGTGAAGTTTTCTTGACTATGATTATGTTACAGAAACAAAGGAAAAATAACAATTATGATCCCTCATACTTAGAAATCATATAAAGGAAAGTTAAAATTATGTAGCAGGTGCAGCCAATTCCGGCTTCATTTCCGCGGCATTTTGCGCCTGCTGGTTCTCTGAGCCCACACCATCACTATTATAGTAGTTACAGTTTGAAACAATCACGAACAACAGAAAATTAAGAACGCAGAGGACGGTTAAAAATGCATAGTAATAATCCAGATGGGACTCATTCAAATCGTCACGAATCCATCCTTCCCCACCCCTCTTCCTCGTGATCTTCGCAATGCTCCAAAGAAGTAAACTGCTGACGAAGCTTCCAATCCCCAAGCTTGAAGAAAAGAACGAAGTTCCCAAGCTCTTCATGCCTTCCGGCGCTTGATCGTAAAAAAATTCCAACTTTCCCACGGCAACAAAAACCTCTGCAACCCCCATCAATGCGAATTGCGGGAGCAGGACGAAGACGGTCACGCGCCTCTCGCCCACCGTGCTCAACCTCCATCTCTCGACCATGGCTGCCAAGAACATGATGATGATATGCATGACCAAGCCAATCCCAACCCTCTGCAGCAACCCGAGACCGCGCGGATTACTGGTGTGTTTTCTGGCGAACGGAACGAACCAGCGGTCGTAGATGACAACGGTTATCAAGGTGCCGAGGATGAAGAAAGCCGAGAGACTTGCCGGCGGCATATTGAAGCGAGGGCCAATGCTGCAGTCTAGGGCCATGCCTTGCTTGATGAAGAGGGTTAGCACCTGAGCCACCATCACACTAGGCATGATTGTGAAGATGAAGACCGGCAGCATTTTTATCAATTTCTTAGTTTGTTCCACCTCTGTTATTGGGCATAACATCCATGGACTAGTTGGCCCGCTCTTCACTGCCGACTTATCAAGAAATCTGAAATGGTATGAAGCACAATGTATTACTCACCAAGCCATTTAATTAAGAATTGATTCTTTTTTCTTTATCATGCATGCAAGTTATAACAAAACCTCAGTGAAGTGGTGTGATTGATTCTGGGCTTTCCTTCCTTTGAGTAATTCTCTGCATCCAGCTCATGTAACTCTCCGGGGTCTGCGGGGACAGCTACGTTCCATTTCTTGGCTGAAGCCACCAAGACCCTAGCTATCTTTGTGAAGGGGCTACCCGAAGGTAACTTATGCCTATAAAGCGGTGTTCCGAGCCTAAATATGAACATGGAAATGGCTATTGCAAGTGTGAGGATGGTGTACCCAATCGCCCAACTCACATTGGCTTGGACATACACAATGACTATGGTTGAGAACAGGTTCCCGGCGGACATTGCAAATGTCCACCAATTGAAGAAGGATGTCCTCTCTGCTCGCTCCCTGGGCACAGAGTTGTCGAACTGGTTCGCTCCCAACGTTCCAATGTTAACCTTCGTTCCACCGATCCCTATGGCTATTATGTAAATTGAGCAATAGAATGAGCCGATTTGAAACCACTTGGTGGTGGTTTGTGGCCTCAACGATGGAATTGAGACTGTCATGGTGAGGAGCACCATGCCCTGGAGAATGAATTGATTTGCAGGGTGTGAATAACAATTAGTTTATGCATGAAGAAAAGTAAATGTAAGGAATTTATATACCAAGAGATAGATTGCGTAGTTATAGATTGTCATCCAATATTGGCCGATGTAAGCGTCGGCAAAGTACGCGCTGATGATGGGGGTGATCATCATGGTGCCCATCCAATTGCTGACATTGGTTGCAGAACTTGTAGTTCCTTGATGAAGCTCTTGTGTCATGTAAACTACCAAATTTGCCGCAACCCCGTAATAAGTAACTCTCTCAAACATTTCGGCCCCTGCGTGTAGGTATCACTATTTTCTTACTTCAGAGAAGAAAAAGAAGAGGAAGACAGCTAATTCAGGAAGGGAATTATTACCAATAATGAAGGAGAAGGAAGACCATCTCCCTCCCCTGGATCTTAAGAAAGGCCTCCCCTGGATATCCACAGTCCCATCCTTTGTGTACAACTCCTCCTCAGAGCGCAAGCCCTCACTCTCCACGTCGTCGCCGTCGCCGGCCATTAGTTCCGGCTTTGCAGCAAACCTGGACTTTCAAAGATAATGAAAGGCCATCACACACATACATACAGAAACAGAGCTCTAGCTAGCTTTTCCTGGATCTCTTCTTTTAAGTAATAATTAATCCCTTTTGATGTAGGTTGAATATTAATCATTAATGGCATCCACCATGGCTGGCTCCACTATATATCCTCTCCCTGTCGGAATACCAGGGAGTGAAAAAGGTTGAAAAGGTTGAGAAGGTTTAAGAGATACGTTTCCTGCAACCACAAGCCGACACTTTTATTCATTTTGTCTGAGAAATCGCAGATGACAGCCTTGCAGATTAGCATTTTTGACTTGGCATGCCGCATGTGTAAATAAACTGCGGCCGCCGGGCCTTTGGGGGCCCGGGCCTTTTCCGGGCCCGGGCCTTTTGTCCCGTTACTAGCCTTCTATTGCACTAGTAGCAGACAACACTGCAGCAACGACTGATGTCCAACAGGCAGTAGGTCTTCTGCTGGCCAAACAACGGGCCCAGACATATATGGTCTCGGGGTCTAGTCCGTGTTGAGTTGGTTTTGAATTTTCAAATCCGCATATTTTACCGTCCTCATCTACCGATGGCCAATGCAGATTTTTCTTCAAGCCGTCCATGTGCTTTGGATGGGCACATGCAACGACGATTCTTGGAAAGAGACTGAGGCATGCGAAATGACTCTATAAAAGAACGGGAAGGTAAGCTATCAAGAACACACCGAAAGTCAAACTGAAGAAAGGTAAAGTATTGAAGAAAAGAGCGGTTAGTGTACGGCCGAAGGCAACGGTGGACGTCAACATCCGATTGCGGCCTACATCAGCAACGAAGAGCGAATAATGCGGATAGAGGCAATGCGCCAGATTCACAGGTTGCAGTAAGGTGTGCGGTGCTCGATGGTTGCATGCTCATAAGTGGTTGTGGTTGTGCAGAAGTGGTGACGTAGGCGGACTGCGCGTTCGCGGCAAGGTCAAGTCCTGACTTGGATCTCTTCTCAGTGGCGATGGTTGGTCATCTGTCGACGATGAATGTTCGTTCTTGTGCGTCTGTTTTACGGATTACAGTCAAGTTCATATTACTCCTGTGAATTTTCGTATTCTGAGTTTTTTTTTACAATATATTTTCATATTTGTCTCTCTTAAGCTCTGTTTGGCACGTTAAATTATCATTTGTTAACGCTTTCCTAAGGAACTGCATCCATTTTTATGTTCAAACGGATGATGTTTAATAAGTGATTGTAATGAATGACATTTTAACCATGCGTTTACGACCGCCACCACCGTGCCAAATGGAGCCTTAATTTGATTGTTTATTAACTTTATTGTGCTAACAAAGTTGTTTGAAGTACTTTTTTTGTGACTCTATTTATTTAAGGGTGCTGTTATAGGCACATCAAATATGGTTATAGGCACACCAATAAAACCGGTGTGAACCACTTAAACCCTAATCTTATTTACGAATACCCGTACACCGGTTGGCTTCCTCCTTTTCGCGATCTGCAGCCGCCCGCAATCCCTCCGCTTCCCTCTCTCGCCACTTCCCTAATACCCACCGCCGGCCGCCTATTTTGCCGGAAAATCGCAGGAGACTGGTTGTCTTCTCTCCTAGCAGCACCTGCACACCGGCGGCCTCCTCCTTTTTGCGAACTGCAGCCCGCCGAAGCCGCTTCCTCCCTTTCTCGCCGAAGCACCGCTCCCCACCGGTGGCCGCCTATTTCGCCGGAGAAATCAGGGAGATTACTGGTAAGAGTTCAAAATCTTCTTTCCCTTGTACTTTTTAAAAAATTTAAGGCTCTCCATGGGGTTAGGGTTTCTAACTTTGTGCGGATTTTTCCTCCAGATTTCCGTTTCTTCTCCAATCTGAAGGTGTTTCTCATCCATTCTACTTAGCCGGTCTTCATCAAGGTATAATGTTTATGTTAACTTTTGTACCTCCATTTTTTGGATTGGAGAGCAATGTTTTTGGTTTAAGGTTGTATGTTTGTGATGAGTTTAGTTAGATTATGTTGTTTATCAATTTTTTTTTGTTTTTTTAGCTTAAAATGAATGTGGAGAAGGCATTGTCGGTAGTTGAGCACAAATGTAGAACGGTTTCAGTAGATGTCAGGTTTCATTTTGTGACAGATACAATTTTTCCTAGCAAAGATGAGCTAGTTAAGTGGGCTCGTAATGTTGCTAAACAAGTTGGATTTGTTGTTGTTATACATAGAGCAGATAAGCTTGATGGAAGGCCTAAACCAAGAGTTTTTCTAGGTTGTGATAGGGGTGGTTCTCAACGTGATAATCAGCATTCAAAGGGTTGTGAGAAGAAAAATATAAGAAAAACAAGCTCCAAAAGGTGTCAATGCCCATTTTCCTTACTTGGCCAAAAAATTTCTTGTGCGGATGAATGGAAAGTTGAGGTCAAATGTGGTGTGCATAATCATGAATTTGTACATCTTGAGGCTCACAGTTATGTTGCAAGGCTAAATGAAAATGAGCAAAAGATTGTTGAGGAAATGTATGCTTCCGGCGTAAAGCCTAGAAAAATTTTGTCAACCTTAAAAAAGAGAAATCCAACAAATACTTCTGTGATGAGAACTATTTACAATGAGAAGAATAAGTTGTACAAGAAAGAGTTGCAAGGTGGAACCCCTATTCAGTTTTTATATAAGTGCATTAGGGATGCAAAATACATTAGCTATAATCATGTCAACCATGCTACTAATAATTTGGATAGCTTATTTTTTGCACATCCCACTTCTATTCAGCTCAGCAATATGTTTCCGGATGTGTTTGTCATGGATTGCACTTATAAGACGAATCGTTATAGATTACCTCTACTATCCATTGTTGGTTTGACATCTACCAATATGACATTCTTTTCATCATTTGCTTTTCTATCAAATGAAACTGAAAGTAGCTATAAATGGGCTTTGGATTGTTTTAAAAGTACACTGGACGCAACTTCTTTGCCAAATGTAATTGTAGTTGACAGAGAAGTCGGCTTAATGAATGCCATAAAAGTAACTTTTCCTCAAACAAGAATTTTACTATGTCAGGTGCACATTAGCCGCAATATTTTAGCACATTGCAAGAAGTTTTTCAAGCATGGTAAGGAATGTGAAGAGTTTTTACAAGAATGGCAAACGTTGGTGAACTCACCAACTATTAGTGCTTACAACATACATTTAAATATTATGTTAGCCAAATACTCTGAAAAATATCCTAACGTGGTAAATTATGTGATGATAACTTGGATAGAACCATACAGAGAGTACTTTGTCTCAGCTTGGATTGACAACTTATTGCATTTTGGAAACTCAACCACCAACCGTGTGGAAAGCGGACATAGTCACCTTAAGAGGTTTTTAGAAGTATCTGTTTGTAATTTAACCTCTATTTGGAAAACATTTGATCAAATGCTTAATCTACAACACACCGAGATTAAGCATTCATTTGGACAAAGTTCGATACAAGTAAACACCGGTTTTAGAGGACCACTATATACAGATTTGATCGGTTTTGTTTCGATTGCGGCATTGGACATAATAAAGAAAGAAGAAGAAATGGTAAAGAGTGGTCATCCGACATCCACAGAATGTTTACACAAAGTAAGGTATACAATGGGCTTGCCTTGTTCTCATGAATTAGTGCTTTATATGAATCAATCTGCTGCGTTTCCATTATGGATGGTGCATAAACATTGGAGACAACTAATCTTGAAAGCTACAACATTTTGTGCAACTCAAGTAAAAGAGGAGAATGACTCGTTGAATGTAATAGAAGTTGTGTTGGACGGTTTATTAAAGCAATACAATAGTATACCTGATGCTCAACGAAATGAGATGAAAAGAAAATTGCAAGAGATAATGGAACCTACCATAACTCAAACAAAAGAACCGTTGGTACCCTTTAGATTGAAAGGAAGGCCACGTGGAAGTTATAAAAAAAATATGGCGGACTACAAATCTACAAAAAGAGAGCTTTCTTTGTTTGAACATGTCTTAAAAAAGGAACAGAACATCCCCTCAAAAGCAAAGAAGTTGATTCCAAGAAGATGTGTGAATACAAATAGGTTTCTTGAATGCATTCGTAAGGAAATGCCTTCATACATATCTACTCATATAACAGATGCAGTAAATGTAGTTGGCGATGGGCATTGTGGCTATCGAGTGGTTAGCAATGCTCTAGATATGGGTGATAATTGGTTTCAAGTGCGAAAGGACTTAGCAGAAGAGATGAAAAGTCATGAAATTCAATACAACAATCTGTTTGGAAATGTGAGACGTGCAGAACTATTGTTATCTTTGGATTGTACTTCGGTGCCAGCTCCATTGGACAAGTGGATGACGATGCCAGACATGGGATTGGTGATCGCATCATGTTACAATGTGGCTGTAGTTCATTACTCAAAATTTCAGTCTTTCACATTTCTACCTTTACACACCGCCCCTCCAACAAGCCGGAAGACTATCTTTATTGGATTTGTCAATAATAACCACTACATTCACTTGTTGATGCGCGATGGTTGCCCGCTACCGCCAGTGATCTCTATGTGGACGAGATATCATGATCCAGTAGCAGATGAGTGGGACTTTAATTACATCTCAAGTGATAGAGTTCTCCACGACAAGAAACAAGATGAAGAAGTAATTAATTTGGCGGATCCCTGATATGAGGTGAACTTTTTATTAACAAATATTCTTACTAACAACTAAGTTTTATAATAATACTAATATAAAAGTTTTTGTGCAGACATTTGGAGTATCACATTTACATTTGGATGTTCATCGCAAAGAAGTAAAACAATAGGTAGAGATATAACATTGTATCTTTTATTTTTGTTGTCACGTGTTTCATACTAAAATTGTTATGTAAATTTAATTATATGCAGGTCGAGACGATTGGAAAGAAATTGAGCTCAAGTTTTTGAAAAATTGATGTGATATGCTAACATAGTGGATGTTAAAGAGTTGTCTAACTCATTTTGTCTAATGGACTGTTATGAATCTTATGTTTGTTAACTTAATTTTTGTCCGAACTACTGCTACAAATTTTTGCTAACTCATTTTCTCTAATGCCCACCAAGTGGTTTTGTAATTTAAATTGATCATTTTGAAAATCTGTTTTGGTGTACAATTATATGTTTGGTGTACAAATATCTAAATTGGGCTGCATTTATATTTTGGTTGCATATAACCAAAATAGGTGTGCCTATAACAGCACTCTTATTTAATTGTTCCTGCGAATTACACTTTCACGTCTGGAAATCCCAATAGTCGGGCTTTACCCAAGTTGCTTAGTGCTTGGTTTTGTGCCCTAGCCTGGTCCGGGTCAAGCTGCTGGCCAGACCTGCTGCTAAAAAGAGGTTCTTATAAGGTGTGGCCAGGGCCAGGGCCCAAACCCAACCGGGCAAAAACTGGGCAGACTTGGTCCGAGCTATATATTTCTAGAAACCAGTTAAAGCCTCCATATATTAAAATAAAATTGTTTTTTATTATATTCCAAGGATGTTTAATTTCTTTTAATAAAGCACCTTCTCACTTGGCATTGATATAAAACCGGCCATCCTTTGATTAAGCGATTAGCTCAAACACCCACAAGATAGCATTTTTAATGGGGTAGATATATCATCCACAAAATAATATTTTATTGTGGTATTCCAAATGATTAAAAAAAATGAAAGCTTCAAGTATATGCAAATACGAGCAATTATATTTCTAATGAAATATGTGACTGTCATCTGCTAAACCCTAACTTAAAGACTAGGTGTATGTAAATCACATATTGAAATCACACGCAATCATTATATTTTTAGACGTAACGTGATGATCAATACATGTCACTTGATTTTCTATAGAAATGAACTGCGTCCACATATGTTCCATTAATTAGTCCAATATATAAAGTCCTTGAAACATGATATGTATCTTTCATCATTTAGTATAAATGAATGAATGGTTTGAGAATGTCTATTAGTTGGAGCTATGTTCTCCATAAAAATAGGTGGTAGGGTGTTGCGTATTTGTCTCATCCTCCCATAATTTTTCGTCAGATTCTCCTCCTGCCCGACCTCATTTTCTTTTGGAATCCACTTCCATTATGTAATCTCGATTATTCCGATATTAATGGAGGATTTCTTTGAAGGGATCTTTGATCACCTTTCACTGTTGCCGCCAGCCCGTTTTGGAGACCGCTCCACATTTGGCATCTTCATTATTCTGGTAATGATAGAGGATTTTTTTTTTGAAATGGATTGATCTCCTTCCATGGTGGCCGTCATACCTATTTTGGATTGTCTTCCATCACCTATATATAGTGGTGTGGTCGGTCATCCAAAGAGTGCAATGCAACAGTTTCTTCTCGGCTGAGTTCTTTTCGGCACAGCCTGGTGCTTGGCCGCCGGTCTTCCTCTTCAGAGTTCTTCTTCTCGTCGGCAGTTGAATCAGAGCTCTTCTCCCAGTCGCCGTCTTGATTTCTCGTCGCAACGTCTACGGCGGCCAGATCTTGGAGGGTTCGAGATTTTTCATCTTTTTTTCGGTTCATTTTTATTCCTCCATTTTGGTCGTATTGTATGTTTGAGAAATCATTAGTATTATTGATCTCTGTCTGCACAGTGGTCATACCCATATTTATTTTTTGGGGAATCACTTTAAAATCTGATGTGCCTTTTATTTGTGATACTTGTTTATTTTCTTTATTTTATTTTATTTTATTTGTGTACTAATTATTCTTCATAATCGCAATTGACCGTTAGAAAATTTATTTGGAACAAGATTATTCATCTGCACTCAGACCGATCGATTTTCATAATAAGTGGTATCAGAGCTAGGTTCGATCGCCGACTATTTGGACGTTCCGTTTCGAGTTGGGTTAACGGTAGGTGACGACATCGGTCCACTCCTCTTTCCAATCTTGATCCGCGAATTTTTTCGGTCGCCTCGATCTCACTGCAGATTTCTCTAGTTCGATTTTTTATGACATCTTCTACACCCAGTGCGAGGTTTGAAGTTGCAATGTTCGATGGGAAGCACAATTTGGGTCTATGGCAGGTGAAGGTCAAAGAACTACTCATCAAGGAAGGTTACACTGTGTCATATTGGGAAAGGCTCATAAGGATGCTGAGGTTATCGATCGAATGTGGGAGGATTTGGATCTCAAAACTATGTCCATCATACAGCTTTTCCTATACGAGGATGTGTTGTATGTAGTTCTTTCAGAGATGACTTCCTCTGGTCTTTGGGCAAAGCTGGAGAGTACATATATGACAAAGTCTCTCCCCAACCACATCTACCTCAAGCAACAGTTGTACACGTTCAGCATGAAGGAGGGTTCCTCTCTACATGACCACCTGAACAGTTTCAATAGACTGTTATATGAGTGTCTCAACATTGATATTCAGGTGGAGGAAGAAGACAAGGCAGTTATTCTTCTAAACTCTCTTCCAAAGTCCTATGAGGGCATGGTCACTACCCTCACCTACAACAAAGATATTTTGGATATGAAGGAGCTCACTACAGCCTTACTCTCAGATGACATCCGAAAGAAGTCGTCTAGCTCAGGTGTTGCCAAAAGTTCAGCTTTATTCTCTCGAGGTTAGTCTGGTTTAGTCAGAGGAGGCAAGTCTAAGAAAAGTTCAAATAGTCACTACAACTACTGTAAAAAGAAGGGTCACGGAATCAAGGATTGTTGGAAGCTTCAGAACAAGGAGAAAGAAAAATCCTCTGGCGACGATAAGGAAAAGTCTGTCGCATCCATATGTCTTGAGGATGTCGATGAGGACGTTCTATAGTACTGTACAACCCCATATTCACTGGGTGGGACCCGGAGACACCACTGAGGGATTGGGCTAGGCTCAGGTTAGCCCTGGGTTAGCCCTAAGACATACTTATAGAGTTCTCGCCCTGAAGGGGCTCTCGCCCAAGGCAGATGTTCAAGCTCTCGGCAGGAGAGATCGTCGACCTGTTCAAGCTCTCGGCAGGAGAGATCGTCGACCGACCAGGGTAGATGGTCGACCTCTCGGCAGGAGAGATCGTCGAACGACCAAAGCAGAGGGCCCGACCGCGGAAGCTCCCGCCCAGGGGAGGCGAGAAGGCCCCAAGAAGGCCCTCAGTCGCGAGCTCTTCGAAACCGTGGAGGGCGCGAACCTCCCTGGCAAGGGGGTCTCGCCAAGGTTGGCCCGGGTGAGGGTCCAGCGAGAGCCTTCTCGGCCAGGGTTCTCGCCAAGTGGGCCCACGTGGTGGGGCCCGGCGCTCATAAAGAGGATTATTTTATAATATATTATCCCGAGGTAAAATTACCCAAATGCCCTTTGAATGACAGCGGGATTTGGCTATTGGCAGACCCCTCAGGGGTATTTCAGTATTTTTAGGTCAAAGGAAGACTATAAAAAGACCCATAAGGGCTCTTTGGAAGGCAAGTTGATCATTCTCCTCTAACCCTAGTGCCTTCTGAAGAGCTCCCAGCCCAGCATTTGGTTTTGGAGGGGAAGCTCTCAGAGATCTTCCGGGTGTGTGGTGGGACCTCCCAGCTGAGGCTTTGGGTCTGCGTTAGGGCCTTAGCAGCCTGTCAGGGGTCGAGGTTTGAGAGAAGTAGGCATTGACTGCACTTTGGTTCGTGAACATTTGTTGAGGTTATTTTTGGCTTCAACAGTTCTGGTGCGGTGAGCGTGGAAGCAGTTGGTGCAAGAAAATCTTGAGTTAAGTCCCATGGCAGGAGGCGAGGGTGAAGGATCAGGCGCGGGAGGATCCCCCACCCGGGTGGACGAGGCGACGAGGAAAATGTTTGAGGACTTCAGGCGAGAAGTCATGCAGACGATCAACTTGGCCTTCTCGGCAAGGAACGAGTGGGAGACGCCGCAGGTTCCGGTGGAGGTGGTTCCGCTGCTAGGCGAGAACGCTCCAGGGCAGCGCCCCGGGAAGGAGGTCCCGGTGGAGGCAGGCGAGAGGGACGTGGCCGCGCGGGAGCTTTTCCCAGGCCAGCGTCTCGAGAAGGAGCTTCCGGCGGATCTGGGCGAGAAGGAGGCGACGGTGCGGGAACTCTTCCCTGGGCAGGGTCTCGCGGATCGGTCCAGCCAACCGAGGTCGCGAGACGTGCCTTCTCGCCAGGCAGGGGGCGAGACCCCCTTTAGTGAGCTCATTGTCTCGGCTCCAGTGCCGGAGGGGTTCCGGGAGCCGGACATGACCTACTACACCGGGAAGGATGACCCGGTCCAGCATGTGCAATGGTTCGAGGACGTGGTGTCCATCAGGCAAATGTCGGATGCCTTCAAGTGTAGGCTTTTCGCCATCACTCTGAAAGAAAAGGCCAGGGACTGGTTCCACCAGTTGCCGGCGAGTTCCATCTACAGCTTTGAGGATCTGCGGAGGGGTTTTCTGTTGAGATTCTCAACTTCGAAGAAAAGGAAGAAGGAGGCTGAGTGCCTGTTTGCAGTGAGGCAAGGGCCGGAGGAGACATTGGGTCGCTATGTCGACCGGTTCCAAGAGGAGGTTCTCCTGGTCCAGGAGGTCCCGGGGTATGCGCTGATGCTAGCCTTCACCCTGGGGCTGAGGCCAGGGTTTTTCAGCATGGAGTTGAAGAGAGTGCCCCCTCTCTCTTTTGAGGAGCTCATGGAGAGGGCGGCGAAGGAGATAGACTTCGAGAGGGCAAACCCGGCGTTTGCGAGGAAGCTGGCCAGGCTGGCCGAGGACGACGTGAAGGAGCCGGTGGCGGGAAGGCAGAGAGAGCAGAGGGAGCAGAGGGAGCCGAGGGAAGATAGGAGAAGAGAAGAGCCCCGAGGGCAGGGGCAACAGCATGGGGGGGCCAGGGAGCCAAACAACCGACTGGGTTGGAGGCCTCAGGAGGGTCGCCCCCAGGGCCAGGGAGGACTTCAGATAAGAGATAACTTTCGGGAGCCCAGAAGGCTGGAGCAGGGAGGATGGCGACAGGGACCAAGGGGTCATTTCCCACCGCCGCAGGAGGCTATGGAGGTGGGAAGGGGAAGAGGTAGAAGATTTCGGGGAGCCGGAAGGAGGGGAGGAGGAGAAGGAAGAGGGGGCAGGGTGGCGTTGCCCTATTGCGACTTCCATCAGGAGGAAGGTCACGCAACGGCCACCTGCCCAGAGTTTCTGGAGATCAGAGGGGCCAGAGGGGCCGGAAGGCAGGATCCGCCCGTAAGGATCGTGGAAGTACAGCGGGAAGAGGTGGAGGATAGATGTGAAGACAGGATTGACGTGGGGACCCGAGGAGGGATCGGAGTGATCCACGGGGGGGTGGGGATCGAGGCCACCCGCAAGGGGAGCCTTCAAACCATGTTCCGCCGAGGGGTCGCCTCGACCTCCCAGGCTCCCCCCCCCAGAGGAGAAGATCACTTTCTCATCCGCGGATATGCCAGACTACGAGGATCCGTTCTGCGACGCGCTTGTGATCCAGACAGCGGTGGAGAACTACACCGTCTCCCGGATACTGGTGGATAATGGGAGCTCGGTGAATGTGATCTTCAAGAAGGCTTTCGATGAGATGAGGGTGGAAGGAAAAAGGGTCCTGGCTTCTGATGGACCGCTTTTTGGCTTCTCCGGCGAAAGGAAAGAGGTGGAAGGAGGAGTAGGCTTGCATGTGAGGCTTGGGGGCGTCTCACGGAACTGTCGGTTCGTAATCGTGGACGCCCCGAGTAGTTACAATGCCATCTTTGGGCGCCCCCTCATCAGCGCCTTTCGCTGTGTACCCTCCTCGTACCACCAATGCCTCAAGTTCAACAATGGAGGGGTGCAGGTTAGGATCAGGGGGGATCCGAAGATGGCAAGGCAGTGCTATGTGACGGCGGTTAACACTGTGTCGTGGATGGAGGAGGCAGAGGAGTTGGAGAGGGAGATGGCTGAGCAGGAAGGAGTTGAGGAAGGGGGGATGAGCCTGGGAGAGGCGATGGAGGTTGCTGAGGAGATGGCGGAGGCAGAGGAGTTGGGGGAGATCAGCCCAGAAGAGGCGAGAGGAGTGGTGGATGAAGAAGAGCAGAGGCAGGAGGAGAACCTGGAGGAGGCGATGGAAGTTGATGAGGTTGGGGGAGAAGAGCTCGAGTTTGAGCGGGAAGAGGCAAGGGTAAGTTGGGAGCGGTCGGGGCTGGAGCCGGCCGAAGAGGTAGTGGAGATGGAGGTGCTTACAAGAGCGGGGGAGGCGCAAAGGATTCGGATCAGCGGAGGCTTGAGCCTTGAGGATCAGGAGCGGATGCGAGCCTGCATCCAGGGCAACGTCGACATCTTCGCTTGGAGCGCGGCAGACATGCCGGGCATCGACGCGGACGTGGCCTGTCATCGCTTGAACCTGGATTCCAGAGCCCGCCCCATACGCCAAAAGATGAGGGCCATCGCCACCAAGCTAGAAGCCCCCATCCGAGAGGAGGTCAAAAAGCTCCTGGACGCAGGCTTCATCTCAGAGATCCAGTATCCAGGCTGGATCTCCAACGTGGTAATGGTAAAGAAGGGAGGAGGAAAATGGCGCATGTGTATTGATTTTTCCTTATTAAATAAATCATGCCCCAAAGATTGTTACCCTTTGCCTCGAATCGACGCGCTGGTTGACTCAGCCGTCGGTTTTTCTCTTATGAGTTTTTTAGATGCATTTTCAGGTTACCACCAGATCCGGATGCACCCTCCTGATGTCAAGGATGTTTCCTTCATCACGAGAGAGGGATGCTTCAGCTATAAGATGATGACCTTCGGATTGAAGAATGCAGGGGCAACATACCAACGCATGATGGATCGAATCTTTCGAGATCAAAGGGGAAGGAACCTGGAGGTCTACGTGGACGACCTCATGGTCAAGAGCAAATGTGTTGTTTCCCACTTGCGGGACTTGGAGGAAACGTTTGCCACCCTGCGGAAGTTCAAGATGAGGTTGAACCCCTTGAAGTGCGTCTTCGGGGCTAGTCGCGGCAAATTCCTCGGGCACCTCTTGACTCCCGCGGGGGTAGAACCCAACCCCGATAAGGTTAAGGCTATTCTAGACCTAGAATCGCCTCGCGACGCCAAGGAGGTCCAGCGCTTGACCGGGAAGTTGGCCGGGTTAAGCAGGTTCCTCTCTCGGTCAGGGGATAGATGTTCCTCCTTCTTCAAAGTACTTCGTGGCAACCAAGCATTCGAATGGACGGCCGAGTGTGAAGAGGCTTTTCAGGGGCTGAAGAGGCAACTCTCCCAAGCTCCGTTACTTCAAAGCCCGAAGGAGGGGGAAGACCTAGCCTTGTATTTAGGAGTGGGAGGAGAGGCGGTGAGCTCCGTCTTGGTTAGGGAAGAGGGGAAGAAGCAGTTACCTGTCTATTATGTCAGCCGAATCTTAAAAAAGCCGGAGCTCCGATACCCCATCCTGGAGAAGCTAGCATATGCTTTGGTCATCTCAGCTAGGAAGCTTCGCCCTTACTTTCAAGCACACTCGATTAGGGTGATAACCGACCATCCCCTTCGCAAGGTCTTGGAGGGGGTGGAACACTCAGGAAGGTTGGCAAAGTGGTCCATCGAGCTAAGCGAGTTTGACATCTCTTTCGTCCTGAGGCTCTCTATCAAAGCCCAGGCCGTAGCGGATTTCCTGGCGGACTATGTTACCGAGGCGGAGGCTGAAGAACCAAAGCCGCAAGAAGCGTGGAAGATGGTGGTCGACGGGGCCTCAGGAAGGCACTCCCTGGGAGGAGGTGTGGTGTTGGTAAGTCCTCAGGGAGTTACCATAGAGCAAGCAGTGACCTTCCACTTCCCTGTAACCAATAACCAAGCGGAGTATGAGGCTGTGATAGCTGGCCTTCGCTTGGCAAAGGAGCTGGAAATCCAGGATGTGGAGGCCTTCACCGACTCAATGGTGGTAGCATCGCAGATCCGAGGCGAGTTCGAGGCCCGGGAGCCTACCCTCGCAAGATATCTATCAAAGGTAAGAACTATTATTGGAGGTTTCCGTTCTTTTTCTATTCAACATGTTCCCAGGGAGGAAAGCATGGCAGCTGATCGACTGGCGAAGTTCGGGCCTCGGGGAGGAGGTACCCTAACCGAACTATTCCGACCAGCCATTGAAGAGGGGGAGTTGATGGAGGTGAATCGGCGGTCCTCATGGATGGATCCATTGGTGACTTTCTTAACCACAGGAGAACTGTCGGAAGAAGTCAAGGATGCAAAGAGCTTCCGGCACAAGGCGGCTCATTACCTGATGCTGGACGGGAGCTTGCATCGGAAGATGTTGTCAGGGCTCCTCGCGAGATGCGTAACCGAAGAGGAAGTCCCGAGGATCCTGGAAGAGGTGCATTCTGGAGAGTGCGGCAGCCATTCAGGGGGAAGGACATTGGAAGCAAGGGTGATAAGGCAGGGATATTTCTGGCGGACCATAAGGAAGGATACGGCTGAATTCGCAAGGAGGTGTCGGAAGTGCCAAGTACATGCTCCTCTCCAGCTCTTGCCCGCCCAAAGACTTCGAAGCATCACGGCGCCATGGCCCTTCGCCATTTGGGGGATGGACCTGGTTGGACCCTTCCCTCCAGCTAGCGGGCAAAGGAGGTTCCTCCTAGTGATGATTGACTACTTCTCCAAATGGCTGGAGATCAAGCCGTTGGCCAAGGTAACCTCCCAGGTCATCAGAAACTTCGTTTGGGGGGAAATCATTTGCAGGCACGGATTGCCCCAAGCGATAGTGACGGACAACGGTCCTCAGTTTGCCAGTGAAGAATTCATCAATTTCTGCACCCAATTGGGGATTGACCTCAGGTTCGCCTCTGTCCATCATCCTCGGAGCAATGGCCAGGTGGAGGCGGCGAACAAAGTCATCGTCAACTTGCTCAAAAAGAAGGTGGAGAACCTGAAGGGTAGCTGGGTGGAACAGCTCCCTTCCGTCCTGTGGGCCTTGTGAACAACTCCGAACACGGCCACAGGAGAGACCCCCTTCAAGCTCTCTCATGGGTGTGAGGCTGTCCTCCCTGTGGAGTTCGAGGTTAGGTCTCCAAGGGTCGCGGCCGCGGCTGAGGGAAACGAAGCTTGGAGGTTGGAGAACGAGGAAGGGTTGCGCCTCTCATTAGATATGGTGGAAGAGCTGCGGGATGTTGCCGCCATCAGGCAGGAGGAAATAAAACGGCGAATGGCTCGGTACTTCGATAAGCATATCCGAGTCAAGCAATTCGCCGAGGGGGATCTAGTACTGAAAAAGGTCGACGCAGCGGGAAGGTCGGCCACGGTTGGTAAGCTCAACCCTAGCTGGGAAGGGCCTTATATAGTAGAGAAGGCTCTGGTTAACGGAGGCTACTATCTCCAGGACGCGGAGGGAAGGACCTTGAGTCACACCTGGAATGGTGATGACCTGAAGCGCTTCTACCCGTAGGAGGGAAAGAAGGATTGTAATGTTGTAAACAACTGTTGCATTTTCAATGAGTTTATTTCAAAATGTTGACTGTCGCTGAATATGCAATCTTTATGTTTTTTGTTTTAACTGGCTATGATCCCTCATCTCAGTGATAGAATAGGCCGGGTTGAAAGAATCTTCAACGACACCCCGAGCTCGGCTCGGCCCCAGGTAGACCCGCTGCGCAGGCTCTCATCTAGCTGGCAGGTCCGAAGGCTTGCCTGTGGGGGATAGGTTGGCTCTTGTGACACTCTGTTCTTAGCCACTTCTACGACACCCCGAGCTCGGCTCGGCCCCAGGTAGACCCGCTGCGCAGGCTCTCATCTAGCTGGCAGGTCCGAAGGCTCGCCTGTGGGGGATAGGTTGGCTCTTGTGACACTCTGTTCTTAGCCACTTTTACGACACCCCGAGCTCGGCTCGGCCCCAGGTAGACCCGCTGCGCAGGCTCTCATCTAGCTGGCAGGTCCGAAGGCTCGCCTGTGGGGGATAGGTTGGCTCTTGTGACACTCTGTTCTTAGCCACTTCTACGACACCCCGAGCTCGGCTCGGCCCCAGGTAGACCCGCTGCGCAGGATCTCATCTAGCTGGCAGGTCCGAAGGCTCGCCTGTGGGGGATAGGTTGGCTCCTGAGATACTTTGTTCTTAGCCACTTCTACGACACCCCGAGCTCGGCTCGGCCCCAGGTAGACCCGCTGCGCAGGCTCTCATCTAGCTGGCAGGTCCGAAGGCTCGCCTGTGGGGGATAGGTTGGCTCTTGTGACACTCTGTTCTTAGCCACTTCTACGACACCCCGAGCTCGGCTCGGCCCCAGGTAGACCCGCTGCGTAGGCTCTCATCTAGCTGGCAGGTCCGAAGGCTCGCCTGTGGGGGATAGGTTGGCTCTTGTGATACTTTGTTCTTAGCCACTTCAACGACACCCCGAGCTCGGCTCGGCCCCAGGTAGACCCGCTGCGCAGGCTCTCATCTAGCTGGCAGGTCCAAAGGCTCGCCTGTGGGGGATAGGTTGGCTCTTGTGATACTTTGTTCTTAGCCACTCCAACGACACCCCGAGCTCGGCTCGGCCCCAGGTAGACCCGCTGCGCAGGCTCTCATCTAGCTGGCAGGTCCGAAGGCTCGCCTGTGGGGGATAGGTTGGCTCTTGTGATACTTTGTTCTCAGCCACTTCAACGACACCCCGAGCTCGGCTCGGCCCCAGGCAGACCCGCTGCGCAGGCTCCCACCAAGCTGGCAGGTCCGAAGGCTCGCCTGCGGGGGATAGGTGGAGTCCTTGACCTTTTGATCCTTGGTTCTTGATTGGTAGTTACTACGTTACAACGAGCTCGGCTCAAACCCCGGTAGACCCGCTGCGCAGGCGCTCATATAAGCTAGCAGGTCCAACGGCTCGCCGGCGGGGTAGGGGTTTGATTGGTTGGAAAAATATGTGGGCAGGACCCTGACCTAGACCGGGGGCAAATCCCTAAAGGGTCTCGGCTCAGGGGTCTCGGCCAGTAAAGGCCTCGGCTCAGAGGTCTCGGCCAGTAAAAGTCTTGGCTTGGAGGTCTCGACAGATCGCGGCCCGGAGGTTTCGGCCAGTAAGGATCCCGGCCCAGGGTTCTCGGCCAGCAAAGGTCTCGGCAAAAGGAGGTTCTCGCAAAAGAAAGCCCCCTGCGGACCTAGGCAGGAGGATTCAATCGACGACGCGAGGTTCCCGCCTAGCTGATCTCTAAGGAAGGTCACCCTAAAGAGACTAAGGGTCTCGGCGGAAGCTCGCGCGGAGGTCATTCGGCAGAATAATATACTTTCAAAGCACGCAGGGATAATAATAAAAAAAAAGGGGGGAAATGAAAAATGAAAATGAGACATTACTTTATAAAAAAGTTAATTACAGAAGGAGGTTCTCGCTCATTACAAAAAGATATTCGAAATAAAAGACACCTCAGGGGGACGCGCTGTAGTCCCCACTGGTGCTCTCGCCTGAATCATCGCCAGAGCCTTCCCCGGACGTCTCGTCAACAGCGGTAGAGGACCTCGGGACGTCTGAGAGCGGCGAGTCCGGCGCGCCCGGGGGTTTGGGAACTGGGTCGTAAAGCCAAGGGAGAAGTTGGCGAGCGTCGATGGTCGCGCCGTCCTCCCGGAGCAGCTCGACGTCTCGCAGCGTCTCGAGCGTCAGCCTGACGGTCGCTTGAGCGTTGGCTTGAAGCAGCTTATCGACGTCATACTCCGAGAGGTAGCGACTCCGCAACCTCGCATCTAGCTCCGGGGGCGGGACCTTTGCCAGCTCTGCGCGGAGCTGTTCCCTCAGGAGGACGCTCTCGCAGCGCGCGTTGGCCAGCTCTGCGCGAAGCTCCCTGACTTGGGCGGAATCCTGCAAAAGGAATAAAAGATTTTAGTCTAGACGCGTTACACAGTAGAAACTTCGAGGAAACGGGGACAAGGGTTCAGGAGGATCTCGCCTACCTCGGTCGCGGGGCGCAGAGACAGCGCCAATCTAGCATCCGCGAGCTCCTGTTGAGCTCTCGTAAGTTCTTCTTCCGCGGCATGCGCGCGAGCTATCGCGTCCTCCCTCGCCTTGCGCATATCAGTGAAGTTCTTGTCGATGGTGATGCTTCGACGCGCACACATATGTGTAAGCTCGAACCCGCGCATTACGGCCCGGGTGGCGTCGAAGGCTAGAAGGCGGGTAGGCGTCTGGTCGAACACGCTGGCATCTTCCCGGCTGTAGAGACCATATCCAAGCGAGAAGGCCTCGCCGGTCACATTTTCCCCCTCCGCCCATCGGGGAAGGAGGGTCGAAACCCTGATTGAGTTTGTCTTGGGGTCCCATTCCATCTGAGGCTTCCCCTCCAAATCGGCGTACCTGACGCCTAAGCCAAAGTTTCGGTGCCCTCTCGGCACCTCCTGGGGCGGGATGTTGGCGGAGGTCTCGGCGGCGACCACTTCTCCCCCAGCCTCGCCTACGGCCGGTGTGTTCCTGGCGGAAGCCTCGGCGCGGCTCTTGGCGGCGGCATCCATCTCACTGGCCCTCTGAAGGATCGCTTCAAAGGACCTGCCCTCAGGAGGAGTTGGGGCGGCCGAGACCGCCAACGATTTCCCCTTGTCGGCGGCAGAAGGCTTGGGCCTCTTCAGCGCGCGGAGAGGAGGAAGGGTGGCCTTCCGCTTCTTGGCCGGTGGCGGCATGGAAGGGGTTGGATCTTCTCGGCAGACGCTGGCGCTGGCTTCCGCGAGCGCAAGGGGGCCTCTCGCCGCCAGACCCTCGACACCCCGTCCTGCGGCGAAGGGTTGGCACAGAGGGACCTCCCGCTCTCCTGCAAAGTAAAAACGCTTTAGCACTTCAGCGCAAGAAAATCTTTGATAGAAAAAGGGAATCTGAGGCGAGACCGTACCTTCGCCCGATTGAACAAGTGGGAGGGAGTCGACGTCCCGCAGAAGATAGGGGACGTCGAACTCCTTGGTCCCGAAGAATTCCAGGATTGCGCTCTCGCGCGATCCCAGAGCGGGCGGCTTGTAGGCAGCGTCTTCATACTGGACGGGCTGAAGCGGGACGTTGCCGAAGTCCCCGCTGACGTAAACGAACTTCTCGCCCCAATGGTGGTGCTTATTGGCGAGACCGGTAACCTCGAGCTGTTGCCCGGAGAAGAAAACTACCCCCCCTTGGCACGGAAGTTGAATAGCTTCCGGAAGGTGGGCAGACTAAACTCGATCCTCTCGGATCGCATATAGCATATGAATGCTATAAGGATCGCGACAGAGTTCGGGTTTAGCTGGGCGGGCACCACCCCATAATAGCGGAGAGCTAACCGAACCTCCGGCCACAGGGGGAGGCGGAAGCCCACCTCGAAATGCTCGAGGGGGATGGCGAGCTCTCCCGCCCCGGGAGTATTCACCCTATCATGATTCCCCGGGTTCCGCGCCGAGAAGCCGGCGGGAACGTAGCGGTCGACGATCACGTTGTATTCGTCGAGGGTGAGCTTGCAGGAAGGGAAGAGGTGTTTCTGGAAGGCTTCCGCACAATGGGCGCGACCCTTGCTCTCGCCAGGCATGGCTAGTTCGTGAGTAAGAGCGAGAGCTGTAGGGGGGTCGAAGCGGAAGCAGGAACGCGAGAGCACGGAGGGGAGGCTAAGGTTCCGGATCGGAGAAGTAAATGCGGTTGGTAGACTTCTCTATTTATAGGGAATCGTAGTCATCATGAGTTCATCCGGCAGAGAGAGAAAGTGACAGCGGAGTACAGCTGTCAGAGTCCGGGCTAACGGCGCCTCGGTTCTCCCCCTCAGGATGACGGCGGTCAACGGTCGCTTCGGGTTTCGACGCGACTGCCTGGATCGGCGCAAGCCTCCTAGACTGGCGCAAGCCTCCTGGGTTAACGCAAACCTCCTAGACTGGCGCAAGCCTCCTGGGTTAACGCAAACCTCCTAGATCAGCGCAAGCATCCTAGATCGGGGTAAGCGCCTTGATTAAAAAGCCCCGCAGAACGATAAAAAGGAAAGGGAAAAGAGAGACATGGGTAGAAGCGAGACTCTCGCTAGCGCAAGCTGGATAAAACTTAATCAATAATAATGTTTATTACAGACATTGAAAAAGAGAAACAAGGGGAGAAGAAAAAAGAGATACATTAAGTTTCAGAGCGTGAAGGCTAGTAGGGTTTCCAGCTCCATCGTCCCCGTTCTCGCCGCCTGGTCCTTGGGGGCGCCAACGGGTTGAAGTAGGACGATAGCGTGGTACACCCAAGGTTGATCCGCCTGGCGTAGTCCCGGATCTGCGAGATGCACCTCCCTGGCGAAGACTCGGCGGAAGGCCCGCGCGGGCAATCAGTCTCGCCCAAGAAGAAGTCCCGCTCCAGAGCCTCCAGTCTTTGCTCCACGGATTCGCGGAACGCTTTCGCCGCGGCAGCATGGGCACGGTCTCGCCGGACAAGCTTGGCCAGGATGGCCGAGATCTTCCTCCGTCTCCCCTTCGCGCTCCCTGCACTGTTCAGGGTCTCCTCTATCTCGCCAGACGAAGGGAGGGGGGACTCTTCATCCTCTTCTTCCTCGTCTTCTTCTTCCTCTTCCTCTCCTTCCTCGTTGACTTCCAAGCCAGGATCACCTGCGGAAGAAACACGCGAGAATTTTGGTCAAGACATGACGATCAACAGTCCGACAAAGTTTTCGCATACCTGCGGCTGGGCGAGAACCGTCAGCCAAAGTTGGACGAGAAGGCCCGGCCCCTCCGTTGGTTCCGTAAAGGAGGTGAAGAGGCTTGCCCAGCCCCGGGCGGAAGGGCTCGCGCACGATGATCCCGGCCTGGCCGGAAGCATGAGGGGAGTTGTCTTCTCTCAAGGGGCGATCAGCATCCTTGAGAGTAGCGGAAGGTTTAGAAGCCGCCCCCCCCCCCGCCTGCAGGAGAGGATCGGCCACCGCGGGAGGCACTTCGGCGGTTCTCGCTTCATCTTCCCGGGTGGATAGACCCGGGTCGGCGGGAACTGGCACTGCGAGAAGACGGTTCAGAAAAGAAAGGGTCTGGTTGAAATATTGACAGGGGAGAATGTACCTATCGTTCCGGTCTCGGCGGGAGGAATCCTTTCCGAGACCCGTGTTTGGCCCTCGGGGGGATGAGCGGGTAGGTTCGAAGAGCTGGGCGGAATTTCGGCGTCATTATCGGGAGCGGACTCCTGCGAAAGCATACTCTAATCATCGAATCTAATGTACAGTTAGCTCGGTAGGCACGGGCGAAAAGCTCACCTTCTGTAGGGAAGAATCTCCGGCAGGATTGGGAGTGGGAGAAGGAGGATCCCTGTTCTCGCGAGAGAGGTCCCGCCGGACCGCCTTCGCCCTTTTCTTTTCCTTCTTCTTCGGCTCCGAAGGCCCGGCGGTTGAAGTCTTTCTCGCTAACCATGGAGCCACCGCCGCACAGTTAGCCAAGGCCCGCGCTTGGGCAGCGGCTAACCGGTCTTGGAGGCCTTGCGGAAGCGGTTTGGCAGCACGCTTGGAATGCATGGTGTGCTCGCGCGAAAATCCCGAAGGCGAGAGCTCAGTCGGAAAGCCGTATTCTAAGGGCAGGGCGTAGGGACGTCTATCAGTGCATATTTATAGCCGCAGTGGGACCCACCAAAAGATTCCCTCGATAGGCGGGCACGTGTCCAGCGAATATTTTGGGGGTTGGACTTGTCTTGTCGAGCGCAGGGCTAGCTCGAAAAGAGCGGGGATTGTGTACAACCCCATATTCGCTGGGTGGGACCCGGAGACACCACTGAGGGATTGGGCTAGGCTCAGGTTAGCCCTGGGTTAGCCCTAAGACATACTTATAGAGTTCTCGCCCTGAAGGGGCTCTCGCCCAAGGCAGATGTTCAAGCTCTCGGCAGGAGAGATCGTCGACCTGTTCAAGCTCTCGGCAGGAGAGATCGTCGACCGACCAGGGCAGATGGTCGACCTCTCGGCAGGAGAGATCGTCGAACGACCAAAGCAGAGGGCCCGACCGCGGAAGCTCCCGCCCAGGGGAGGCGAGAAGGCCCCAAGAAGGCCCTCAGTCGCGAGCTCTTCGAAACCGTGGAGGGCGCGAACCTCCCTGGCAAGGGGGTCTCGCCAAGGTTGGCCCGGGTGAGGGTCCAGCGAGAGCCTTCTCGGCCAGGGTTCTCGCCAAGTGGGCCCACGTGGTGGGGCCCGGCGCTCATAAAGAGGATTATTTTATAATATATTATCCCGAGGTAAAATTACCCAAATGCCCTTTGAATGACAGCGGGATTTGGCTATTGGCAGACCCCTCAGGGGTATTTCAGTATTTTTAGGTCAAAGGAAGACTATAAAAAGACCCATAAGGGCTCTTTGGAAGGCAAGTTGATCATTCTCCTCTAACCCTAGTGCCTTCTGAAGAGCTCCCAGCCCAGCATTTGGTTTTGGAGGGGAAGCTCTCAGAGATCTTCCGGGTGTGTGGTGGGACCTCCCAGCTGAGGCTTTGGGTCTGCGTTAGGGCCTTAGCAGCCTGTCAGGGGTCGAGGTTTGAGAGAAGTAGGCATTGACTGCACTTTGGTTCGTGAACATTTGTTGAGGTTATTTTTGGCTTCAACAAGTACTTTTTTACCTATCGTTTTTTCTTGTTTTTTTGTGTTTTTTTTCCCTGCAATGTTTTCCTTTTATTCTGTTTTTATCACTTCATTTGTTCACCACCTTTTCCCCTCTATTTTTTCTAGTCATGATACCTTTATGCTTGTGTTTTTTTTCCAACTCTTATTTTTTGGAGTTATTTTCTTGATAAAAAACTTCATTGTTGAATGTATTTTTTTGCCCATATTACCTAAGCTCTTTCCTTATTATTCCTCATTGATGAGTTTAGAGTGTGTCTAGTCAAATCGTCTTGATCAGTTCTCATAGGAGTTCATCTTTCCATGCTGAGGTCAGTTTGTTTGCATTCTTTCTTGGTGTGTCTGTATTTATCAATTTCTCTCCCGCGCGCACATCAATGGCCAGAAGTCTTAACAAGTTCAGTTTTGCTATGAGAGACCACCTTGGGGGTAGAGCAGTTGGTATTTTAGCTCCATGTAGAGCATTTTTCGAGTCAGTCACGTTAGTTTAGTTAGTGTGATACTTACAATTAGAGGAGTTTCTTATAATCTGTTCTCGGCCGACGTTCATTCAATCAGTTTCTTTGGCCTTTTGAATCTTGGTGACCGTTGTGCCATCTTGGAGTTATCTCAGCTAGGTGAAGTTTGTCATGAAAGAGGCATCAAGGTGGAGATTGTTGCGTATTTGCCGCCCTCCCATAATTTTTCGCCGGATTCTCCTCCTGGTCAGCCCCTCTTCTTGTGAAATTCACTCCAATTATGTAATCTACATTATTCTGATATTAATGGAGGATTTCTTTGAAGGGATCTTTGATCACATACAATTGTTGATGCTAGCTCGTTTTGGAGACCACTCCAAATTTGGCATCCACATTATTTTCGGTGATGATGAAAGATTTTTTTTGAAGGGATTGATCTCCTTTCATGGTGGCTGTCATACCTATTTTGGGTTTTCTTCCACCACCTATATATATAGTGGTGTGGCCGGCCATCCAAGGAGTGCAGTGCAACAACTTCTCGACAGAGTTCTTTCGGCACAGCCTGGTACTTGGTCGCCGGTCTTTCTCTTCGGAGTTCTTCCCGCCGGCCGTTGAATCGGAGCTCTTCTTCCAATCACCGTCTTGATTTCTCGTCGCAACGTCTACGGCCGGATCTTGGAGGGTTCGAGATTTTTCATCTTTTTCTCGGTTCAATTTTGTTCCTTCATTTTAGCCATATTGTATATTTGAGAAATCATTAGTATTATTGATCTCTGCATGCACAGTAAACATACCCATATTTATTTTTCGGAGAATCACTATAAAATTTGATGTGCCTTTTGTTTGTGGTGCTTGTTCATTTTCTTTATTTTATTTGTGCGCTAATTATTTTCCATAACTACAATTAACCGTTAGAAAATTTATTTAGAATAGGATTCTTCATCCGCACTCGGACTGATCGATTTTCATAACAGTAGTGCATCAAACCTTGTCATGAAGTTTCAACTTATATTTTTAGTAGAATGTGGAAAACATACAATCGCAGCTTTCACGAATTCATCATCATGCATAAGTAAATAGAGAGTGATTTCTAATAACTCATGTGCAAACGTCCATTGTAATCATTTTAAACTCTGATATGGTTGAAGTAATGCTAGCATGCAAGTCCAACTTGATGGGGTTCCCTTGAGCGGGTTTGGTTGGACCGTGGATCCATTCAGCATTGTCGCACGACCACAAGGCCGCACACGCATTCACCACCCGCAAGCACCGCCATGCGTGCCCCCGTCACGTTCAAGACCCCGCTTAGCCGCTCAGCTTAACCTTGCGCGCCCGTGTGCGGTCCACCTTGGCCGCGTGTAGGCCAGCTCGTGGCTTTGGATACGTTCAATTGCACGCTGCCCCGTTGCCTCGATCGGGCGGTCACCTCGGTGACCCGACCTTCCAGCTACCCAGATCGGGGGCCTCTTTGCCACCTGATCGGACAACCTCTTTGCCGCTCGAGGCCGCCCGATCGGGCGGCCCCCTTTTTCGCCCTAACCGGGAGGCCTCTTGGCGGCCCGGTCTTCCGGCCGCCCAGGTAGGGCGACGCCTTGGCTTCCCAATCGGGCGGCACCCTCTTCCGCCTTAACCGGGCGATTGTGCGGCCCCTTTGCCCCCCGATCGGGTGACCTCCCTTTTCCGCCCTAATCGGGAGGCCTCTTGCCCGCCCGGTCTTCCGGCCGCCGAAGTAGGGCGGCCCCTTGGCCGCCCGATCGGGCAGCCCCCAGTGGCAGACATATGAAATTTTTCCAATGTTGCCGGACATAAATGATGGATGGTATTGGTCGGCTCAGTTTCAAAGCCAAACCATCATGAAAGTTTTGTGATTTTTTGATAACTTATTTTAGGAAGAATTAAATTATAGATATTTCGTTGGCTAGATCAATTTATTAATTTAAAATATTCAAGTAGAACCAAAGAATCTTATGATGAATCTAAATTCGCCTATTTTTGATGCAAAGTGCCAATGAGTTGTCCCAATGAGTAGTACCTTGTTTGGACGATTGGACTGCTCTGCTCCGATGGCCTAGATGATGACGAGCTTGGCGAACAAGGTTCAGAAGGGAGCACGTTGTATTTGATGGAGAAAGCAAGACTCAAACAAGATTCAGAAGGAAACCTAGTTCTGGACGAAATCGAAGAAGGAAACAATACCATGCATGAAAAAATCGCAGAAAACCCAAACAAGGGGAGAACGATAGGCGACAGACCATGATCTTTACCTCAGCTCTGGTTGGATGGGGGAAGAAAAAGAAGCCGGGATCGCAATCGCAAACCGCAAAAAATTTGTCGTCGTTAAGGAGGAAGACCTAATCACAACTCGCATGTCCCGCTGTCTGTATCGCCTGGTGGACTTTGAGAATGATAAGAACAAGACTTCCACAGTTTAAATCGTGACCTTATACTTTTAAATTTTAAAAAGAATAATGTATTAGTCATGGTTTAAACCGCGAATAATACTATTATTTTTTAAGAAATAAGGCATTAGTCACAATTTAAACCGTAACTAATACTATTATTTTCTTAAGAAATCAAGTATTAACCATGGTTCAGCCCGTGAGTAATACTATTGTTTTTAAGGAATAGAATATTAGCCACGGTTTAAACCGTGACTAATACTATTAATTTTTTAAAAATACTGCGTGTGGGAGGCCACCCACACTTGCCCCAAGGTGGGTCCTCCTCTGGCGGCCCCCTCTTTCGCCCTAACTAGGGCGGCCTCTTGGCCGCCCCATCGGGCGGCCCCCTCTTGGCCGTTCAGTCGGTGACTGGTCACGACCTCCCTCCTTGCCGACCGGCCTTCGTTGGCTGCCTCCTTTGGCCGCCGCCAATCCTTCTCCATCCGATCGCATTACCGCAATTGCCACAGTCCGTTACGTGGGTAATCACTCACGTAATCACCCGCATAATCACTCGTAATGGGGGATGCACGTGGCTAAAAATATGACCGGTATGCATTGAATAAAATTATAAAAAGAATGTGCACATAAAATTTTATAAAATTGTACCGCGATTAGTAATTACGATGGCTACTGTCTGCGAATAACCGGATAATCACTGTAACTACCTCTGAGGCATATAAATAACTCCTTCATTTCCAATCACCCGCAAGGAGGGTTGGTTGCATGCTTGCTTGGTGGGCTGCTCCATATGGGCTCGGGTGTGGAGGAAAAGCCATGCAAAGGTGGCGGGTTGCATGGGCTTTGTGTTGAACTTCATGTAGGCTGCACCTAAAATAAAACAAAACAACATTAGTCAATATAACATAACATGGATAAACATAAAACATAGAACATAAAATAATAAAAGTGAGAAAACATGAAGGCTGCACGAGCCCCTCCTTGCGTGCACGCTCCTCTGTGCGTGTGTCCTTCCTTGCGCGTGATCCTTCATGCAAGAGTCCCACCATGTGTGTGCGTTCCTCCGTTTGCACGTCCTTCCTTGTGTGCATTCCTCCATGTGCGTGTCCTTCCGTGTACGCGTCCCTCCTTGCGCGCATTTCTCCATGCGTTGCGCTCTTAAGACCGTTCTAAGTGTGTCGTCGTGCGCTCCACGATCAAGACCGCTCCAAGCATGTTGTCGCGCTCTTCACTCTCAAGACCACTCCAAGCGCGTTGTCTTGCGCTCAACTCTCAAGACCGCTCTAAGCGCGCCGCTGCGCTCTCCGCTCTCAAGACTGCTACAAGAGCTCAGCGCCCTCAATTCAAGAACAAGTAAACCGACCACCGACACGGCCAGCGCCCCTGTCTCCTCCCAATACAACAGGAGACAAGCCGTAGAGGATAAGACGTGCAGACCGCTCCGCTCAAGCTTCCAAGCCCCAGACACTAAAACGATGATAGCAGCCTGCTCTCGCTTCCTAGCGCCAACAGAGAACTTCAAAGCACGGTTAGTGCTTCGCTTCCCACAACTCACAAAAAAATACTTAGATTTGTGAGTGGTGGCATGTACAATAAGATCACTTATAAACAAAGAATTAAGTTAGAGCCGTTAGTAAGAATGGTTGGTTGTTTGGAGTAGGTTGTGTGTTCAAAATTTAGCATATACAATTAAACAAATATATTTTTTAGCAACAAAAATAGAATTCCTTCATAATTTAGAATGGATAAAATACCTTGCTAAAAAATCTTTGCTATATAGAAAGAAAAAAATTTCATTGCTAAAATTAACTAGGAGCATATTAGTTACGAAAATTTTTTATTTCTAAATTCGTTGCTAATTAAAATTAGCAACGAATTTAAAGGATTAACAAGGTATTCTGCTTCTTGCTAATTATGATTTTTCTTGTAGTGTGTCACCCTCTGAGTCATGTTGTTTCTCTCTCATAATGACAACTGTAATGAGCGGCAGTCTGTTGCGCTCGAGTTCATTAAAAAAGCTCTGTAACAACACCCAAGACTAGTGGAAGTTGTTAATGTATATTTGGACAATTAACGGGTTCGGAAGCTTAACGGGTCAGCTCGGATACACGAATATCCAATACCCGTAGAAACTCTTGGGGTTTGCCTATTTATACCCACCTAGGGGCAACAAATAGGTAATTCCACTTTGATCACCATTCGGATGTTTCGAGCAAAACTAACAGAAGTTTGGTCTGCACAAATTCGATCACGTGGTTTTTCACCTATTTATCGGATTTTTCACGTTAAAAAATTGTCTTGTCAATTTTCTACTTTTTGTGACAGTTTGCACGCCCGACTACTCTCTGGGTAAGACAGTAGAAATTAAACTGACCTACAGAAGACTTGAGTAATCCGCAACACAACTAGTAGGAGGATTGATTTACAATAGAAAATGCAACACAACTAGTAGGAGGATTGATTTACAATAGAAAATGCACGATGACAAAATCATATGATTGCATGTCTTCAAAAATCTTGGATTTTTTCGAAGTTCTTTGAGGGGTTCACTCAACATGTGTATATTGGAGGGCATGGAGCTGAAAAGCTCTGACCAAGGGTTCGTGATGATTCGACTTTTAAAATTAATTAATTAATAGTGTGTTTATTTAAGTTAGATTAATTAATTGATAGGAGCTGAGCCTCATATATGTCGGAATTGAGGTACTATCGCAATTGACCGTAGGGACGGAGCCCGTGTCAGTTATTCGTAAGTGTGTATATGTATATAGACCCACGACCGTGTCCCCCCGCGATAGCACCTGACCCACAACGGCGGGCTTCGTCCGCACCCAATGGGCGGGCTTATTAAAAATTATTTAGTTTAATTTAATTTTTAATTATTTTAAACTTTTTGTTAAATTATTTTTGTTTCGTTTTTTTTAACCTTTTCTACCAGATTTTACTAGTATTTTAATGCTTTTTCTCCTATATTTCAATGACTCTCTTCATTATTTTGCTAGTGGAAGTTTGGGCTTATCAAAGGAAGACTCCTTTTTTAACTTGCATTACCATCAATTATTAGTAAAATAAAGAAGAGAGTCAGTAAAATACTAGTAAAATATAGGAGAAACAAAGCATTAAATAAGCATTAAAACTAAAATATTTTTTAGGTCTACGTCAAAAGCCGTCGGTTTCGGCTTCAAAGCCTATACGGCCCAATTCCTCCGCAGCGTCTGCGCCGAACACCATATACGAATTATTAAGGCACCGTTTGGGGGGACTTATTTTCACTGGTCAAGCGATTGAGACCGCGTGAACTGGACCTTAATTCAGTCCCGATTCATGTGGTCGCAATCGCTTGACCGGTGAAAATAAGTCCCCCCAAACAGAGCCTAATTCTTAATGTCAATTTCGACGCAGGCACTTTCCTTTTCTCTCCTGTCGCTCCTGATCGATCAAACAATATCCACAAACCTTCTTCTTCGCTATCTTATGAGGTGTCTGCAGCCCCACCGCCCCCGTGAGGAGCGGCAATGGAGCAGCTATCGGCTGAAGCTTGGCCCGTCGGGCCTATCTGCTGGCGAATTTTTTTGGTCCGGGCCCCGGACGAACATCATCGTCCGGGACCCGGGTGATTTAGACGCGTGTCTTTTTTTCACTTACGTTATTCTTTTTTGCTTGAAAAATCCATATGTCAGCTATTAAAATATACATGCTCATTTATTACACATATAAGTAGTTGAGGGAATATATATTTATCTTAAATATTAAAAAAAATACATGAGAGATTACATTTTTATCTCGAATATTATAGAAAACAATTGAGAGATTCAATTGTTATCTCAGATAGTTGAGATAATATATTTTTTATTTAGATAATATGATAAATAAATAAATCCATGTTACGAAATAAATAAATCGTGAATATTATATTACAAAAGATGTGATGTCATCTTCTTGTTGAAGAAGGAAGAGTTCTCCGTCTTCCTGAAAAGTTTCGCCATCGTCTTTCGAGCATTGGGAAGAAGTCATCCCGAAAGGGGTTATAAGGAGAAGTTGAAAGTGAGAACAAAGATGTGATGCAATTTAAGAAATTTGACAGAGAAGACAAATGGACATGAATGAAGAATCTGATAGGGAAGACAAATCTAACAGAGAAGACAGAAGCAAAGTAGTGATGTGGAAGTGAGGAATGGACGGAGGTGGCGGGAAAGATTTAAACTTGATTCGAGGGGTTGAGAGAGAGAGAGAAAATAGACATAGAATTGGGGCTCGCGCTCTGTAAAAATAACATGGATTTGTGGTGTCATGACTTGAATTTGAGGGTGTTGGGATGAATTTATTCCGAAACTTCTAAAAAAATGGTGGAGATTTTGTTGATTTTTGTCTTGTTTTGTCAACCTAGAGGAGGAGAGGGGCAAATGTCGTCGGAATAATGCAGGGTCTGAAAGGGGGCCGGAACCGAGGAAAATTATCAAAACAGTAGGAGTTTGAGACCGACTCCAGCACAGGAAGAAACAAGGTGGTCCGCATGCTTCATTTTTTTATTTTTGGTTTGCACATAAAATGTTGGTTTGCTCCTAAATTTTTTTGGTTGCACGCAGTCAAAAATGAGTTTGCACATAAAATTACTCTAATAAAATTATTAATTATCAATTGTTCTTTACTCGCAAACCACACAAAAAAGCTTCAATGCTCGGCTTGCCAAGTTGCTTTTGTCGGCGACGAAGCAAGGATGCCAACAAGTAGACCGTTAGATCAAACTCTAATCCTTACCCTAAACTCAAAAAGGGATCCCGGCCATGCGTCATGGAATTTCGAACCTGTTATGAAAAATTCCAACGATTGCTCGGCACCATGTGATGCACAACGGAATAACAGTAGCCACAAAGTAAAAACGATGCAAGAAAAATAAGCAATTGCAGACGACACGAGATATACATGGTTTGAAAAGAAGCTTCTACATCCATGGGAAAAGCACCAGAGAAGATCCACTAAAAAAACATGAGGGAGTACGTAGAATAAATCCAAAGATAAAACCTGGAGCGTCAAAGGTTTGCACCACCGAATCCTTGACTCAATGACAATCAAAAACAAACCCACAAATACCGCACTCCAACAACAGCAATCCCGAACTGGATCAATGGAGGCCTTCGCTTACTGAGGAAGAAGAAGCGGGAAACCTGGCTCCCACACAGATGATGTGCGACGAAGCCCCCCAGACTTGATCGATGGAATCACTCAAGCCCTAACTCTCGCTATCAGAAGACAGCCGCACCCCCTCTCTCTGAATCTGAAAAATAAATAAATCATACATCTCATTTAGTTATCCCTTTCTCTCACTCTCATTTTAACATAAACTTATGGAGGGGGGTTGAACTGTTGGTTCAGGTTGTAACACCTATACCCGTCACGTGGGATATAATAGAGGGTTCGGCCGGGGCCCCACACCATATTCCACAAACAGGCGGAGACGTCACTAAATAATACCAAGAATCATCGCACTCTAACACAGAGCATTCTAGCGGAAGCTTCAGAGTTGAAAACTTGAACTCAACAACAACAAAAATGTCCACTTCTACTAAAATAGGAATGTATACAACCAAATACACAAGGTACACAATGTCACAACCCGCATTTTCTCCGAATTAAGAATTATCAGAGTAAGAGAAAACACGCGTCATGATGGCACGTCAAGCAGGGGATAACTGCTGACGCTCAGGCAAATCCAACTACAATCTTTATGCAAGAAAAATCATGTGCTTAATGAAATAGAAAATTAGTTATGTTTAGAGTCCGTATCCCTCGGCTCAGTGGATCATCTAGTCCACAAAAGAAAACTATATTTAAACGCTGCGGAAAAATACTTTGATTAGGTTTTACACCCTAAAGAGCACATAAGGGTCCCAAGAGAACCACTCATACTATGCAAGACACTACACTCAGTTTATATAATATATATAAGAAAACGGTTTTCGTACGTGATTTGGAAAGTAGTGATTAAGTTTATAAAAACATGCTGATCATGAGCTTCATTTATAATAGTATTTATAGTTTAAAAATAACTAGCAACCTAGCATAAAACCTTCTCAAAGCAAGTAGACTATCTCCAGAAAAATAAATGGTAGCAGCAATAGTGTATATCTAGTACAAGGTAAAAACTACTAGTGGGCGCCAACAACCTGACACGAACCCACCAGCACACATATATGTCTGTAAGAAAGTACTGAAAACAACCTCACAAACAAGGTAAACAAAACTCTACAGTCCGGAAGTCCACCAACAACACCACCTCCAACTAGCCACCAGACTGGCTACAGCTCAGAACCTGGGGTATTCCAAAAGAAAACAGAATACCTCAGCAAGCTAAAATCAAGGTAAAACTGCATGAAAGAGTCAACCAAAAGGACGAAAATAACAGGAAACATGCAGTAGAAAGAGTCACAAATGTCCAAAACAGGACCACAAGAAATGCACAACGTGCAAAGAAACAGCAACGACCCAGCCCAGGAACCACATCCTGCAGGGCCTACTAGGCTGCCAAGAGCCAAAATGCTGCAAAACTACCACGGAAGAAACTTCTAACACCCTAAACTGTGGGAAGTGATAGTAGCAAAAACAACAACGAGGAACCGGATCGAAGGCAAACGCAGTCCCCCAATCCACCATGTCCAAGTCAAAAGCTCGAGGGTCAATACGTGAACACACAAGGGACCTTCCACCCGACATGCCCAGCCCGTACCTGGAGCAAGAAATCCATGGGTGGCCTTGGCTATATCACAAAACTCCACCCCCATAAAGAGCTACAACCCCCACTACTATCCACGACCCACGATTCGGCCTTTAGGAAAATAAAGAAAACGGCCGACAAGGAAAACCCAGAAATACAACTGGAAAATCCACTCGGAAACGAAATACAAGGTAAAGGAAGAGTGTTGAAATAAACCAACACGACTAGGCGTTGAGTGAAACCCACTCAGTGCCTACCTAAACCTTGGCGTTGAGTGAGCTAGTCTCACTCGCCGCCAAAATAAAGTTACTACCCACAAACCCACTAAAGAAAACGGAGCTCGACGGTAGTCGAACGACCAAGGCAGAAGATCCAGAACTCGAGTAATTTCCTGTTACTTGAGTATCTAAACTCCCGCACTCGAAATCAGCTAAATACGCCTAGCAAAAGGAAATATACAAAACGCACGGTCAGTGGCGCACGGTCAGTGGTCGTGCGCACTCATTGGCTGATGATCGTGCGAAACGAACCTGGAAACCTGACAGAAAACCTAGCAACTGCGCACGATCACTGTCGCACGATCACTGGTCGTGCGCACTGTTGCCAGCGCTCGTGCGATTGCCCGAGACAGAACTTTGGAAAAAGAAATTTATACGCGCACGAACAGATGCACACGACCAGTGGTCGTGCGCCCTAAAGGCTGATGACCGTGCGCGGCAAACCTGTACCGTTTGGAATTTTCCGAACGACACCGGAACGCGCACACGACTCACGCCACTGCAGTAGCAGTAGACAACTATCAACGTCTCACGCTACTACCATTCAAACTATGCCTAACCACTCGAATAATATCTTAACGAGGGAAATTGGCAACCACACCCCCCTCCTCACTCTCCCCCTCGGCTACGCCCGAACCGGAGCAACAATCAAAAAATGAAGGAAAACAACGGCTTCACGCCGACAATTTGGATTCCAAACATCCCCACATAGGGGGGGGGTTTCAGTAGGAAGAACTAAGCCCTATAGTTAGCAAGAAAAAATGAGAATAACAAGGCCTCTAACCTAGGCTAACCGGGAGTTCAATTTCAGCAAATAAAATCAAAGGAAACACTTGGCAAGGGCAAGAATACCACTTGCCTCAAATCTCAGCGAAGCTTTGGACTGCTTTCCTCCTCTTCGCACGGATCAAGACGGCCGCAACACCTAGAACAAAGACTCGGCCATTAATGGCGGAAAACTTCCAAAACTGAAAATTCCAATCCTTCCAAAACTCCACGAAAATCGAATTTCTTACCGCAGGAATGAAGGTCTCGGCGAGAGCAATCCGTATCCACTCTCGGAATCGAATTCCGTCCACAAACGCTCCGGGAATCGGCGTCCGAAGGCAAGGCTCGGCGGTTACGTTTCTCTCGTACAAGGGGCCGGCGGTTTCTTACGTGAAGAAGATGAAGATCGGCCCTATTCATTCTATATATATATATATATATATATATATATATATATATATATATATATATATATAATTATATAATTATATAATTAATTACAAAATTACCTAAAGCACTAAATCGACGCGAAAACCGAACTACCTCGGAATTCGACGAAATTCGCACCGTAGCTAAATGCCCACGCTACGAACACAACGGCGAAGTCGAAATTAACTTTCGACGAACAGAACTCGAGTTATACCCAAACAAAGCCAAACACAAACATCCCCCCGAGAGGCCACACCGGGTCACCAAAACGACTCGGTTTGCTAGGGAGATCTTGCCAACAGGCTACCAAACAGGGCACTCAGTTCTAAGGAGCTAAACCACACTCCACACATGGCACAAGCCACGAAAACGCGTCATCGTAACGCCAAACGAGAATAAAAATAATCGCTGAAAAGACGGGGCGTTACAGTCACTCCCCCTAAAAGAAAGTTTCGTCCCGAAACTTTACGCACAGCCCTCCTACTAAAGAAGGAAAAGTAACAAACAGAAGTTACAAAGGGAAACATACCGATCAAATCAGAGAAACAGGCGAGGGTACGCCCTCCTCATGGCCGACTCTAGCTCCCAAGTCGCGCTCTCCAAATCCTGATTTTTCCATAGAACTTTCACCATCGGTATGGACTTCTTTCGCAGCACACGCTCCTGAGTATCCAAAATACGAACTGGCACCTCAACAAAGGAGAGGTTGGGCTCTAACTGGGGCACAACATCCAAAAGTTGCCCACTGCTGCGCAAACATTTCCGCAATTGGCTAACATGAAAGACATTATGAACACCAGGGAAGTTCGCTGGCAGATCCAATCTATATGCAGACACACCAATCCGCTCCAAGACCTCGAACGGGCCCACATATCTTGGGTCCAATTTCCGATTTTTACCAAATCTCTTTACACCAACCATTGGAGAAACCTTGAGGTATACATGATCCCCTACTAAAAACTCCAAAGCAGACCTACGCCGATTGGCGTTCTTTTCATACCTCTCCTGGGCTAAGCGAATCTTCTCCCGAATAAGCTTCACGGCAACTTCCATCTCTTCCAGAGCATCAGGACCCAACAAAGGCTTCTCACCAGCCTCAGCCCAAAACAACGGAGTCCTACAGCGCCTCCCATACAACGCTTCGAACGGAGCCATCTGCAAGCTTTCCTGATAACTGTTATTGTAAGCAAATTCCATGAGTCGCAGACGCTCATCCCACGCTCCACCGTGGTCTAAAATATAGCACCGGATCATATCCTCAACAATCTGATTGACCCGCTCCGTCTGCCCATTGGTCTGAGGGTGGTACGCAGTAGAATACCTCAGATCCGTACCCAAACCCTCCTGCAGACTCTGCCAAAAACGAGAAGTAAACTGGGAGTCTCGATCTGAAATGATGCTAACCGGCACACCGTGGAGTCGGATGACTTCGTTCAAGTACAACTCCGCTATCTTCTTCATCGGGTAATCAATCTTATATGGCACAAAGTGAGCACACTTTGTCAATCTATCCACTATAACCCAAACAGAATCAAATCCTCTCGGGGATTTTGGCAAACCCGTAATGAAGTCCATAGATATACTCTCCCACTTCCAAGTCGGGATATCTAGCGGAGTCAACTTACCACCAGGCCTTCCATGATCGGCCTTCACACGCTTGCAAGTGTGACACTCAGCAACATATCGGGCTATATCTCCTTTCATACCATACCACCAAGCAATTTGCCTTAAGTCACGGTACATCTTCGTAGATCCTGGATGGTAGGCAACGCTGGAACCATGAGCCTCACTGCAAATCCTACTCCTAATGTCCCCAACAGCGGGAACGCAAAACCTGCCGCGGTACTTCAAGGTACCCGCATCATCAATAGAAAAATCTAGCAACTCTCCCTTCTCTGTCCTGGTAAAAAGGTGCAACAGATCCGGATCGTCCTTCTGATGCAGTCTAGTCAAAGAAATCCAGGACGGCTCTTCCACTGATAAGCTATTCTGCAAACTACAGCATCCCACTGAAATATCCATAAGGAGGAACTCCTCAACTAAACGATCGGCGGAGAGGTTAAAGATCTTTCCCGTCTTTCGGCTCAGGGCGTCGGCCACCACATTGGCCTTGCCCGGATGATACTGGATTTCCACATCATAATCCGCCACATACTCGAGCCACCGCCGCTGACGCAGATTCAACTCCTTCTGCGTGAACACGTACTTCAGGCTCTTATGGTCCGTAAAAATCTTGCACTGAGCCCCATAAAGTAAGTGCCTCCACAACTTCAACGCATAGATAACCGCTGCAAACTCAAGGTCATGCGTAGGATAATTCCGCTCATGAGTTTTCAACTGCCTTGACCCATAAGCAATTACTTTTCCATCCTGCATTAATACGCATCCCAGACCTATATGCGAAGCATCTACATACACATCATAATCCATGCCCTCAGTAGGAAGGGTCAGAACGGGAGCAGTACACAATCTCCTCTTTAACTCCTGAAAAGCTTCTTCGCACTTCTCACTCCAAACAAAAGCCACATTCTTCTGAGTTAGCTTGGTCAAAGGTGCGGCTAGAGAAGAGAAACCCTCCACGAATCTCCTGTAATAGCCAGCCAACCCTAAGAAACTTCTGATCTCCTTAGAAGTATTCGGCCTACTCCAATCCGTCACTGCTGCAATCTTTTCTGGGTCAACCGAAATCCCATCCTTGTTCACCACGTGGCCTAGAAAAGAAACCTGAGGCAACCAAAATTCGCACTTGCTCAACTTGGCGAATAACTTGTGGTTCCTCAACTCTGATAGGACCAAACGCAAATGCTGCTCATGCTCCTCAGCACTGCGAGAATAAACCAACACGTCATCAATGAAGACCACAACGAACTTGTCTAGGAAATCCTTGAACACCCTGTTCATCATATCCATGAAGGCTGATGGTGCGTTGGTCAGACCAAACGACATCACCAAAAACTCGAAGTGTCCATGCCTCGACCTAAACGCAGTCCGTGGAATATCTGCCTCACGGATCCTGAGCTAATGATAGCCCGAACGAAGATCGATCTTGGAGAACACCGTGCTACCACGCAACTGGTCAAATAAATCATCGATCCTCGGCAGAGGGTACCTATTCTTGATAGTGACCTTGTTCAACTCTCTATAGTCAATGCAAAGCCGCATCGACCCATCTTTCTTCTTTACGAACAAAACAGGAGCACCCCAAGGCGACGAACTCTGCCTGATAAAACCTTTAGCCAACAACTCATCTAACTGAATTCGCAACTCCTCTAACTCGCGAGGGGCCATCCGGTACGGCGCCTTAGCAATAGGACGCGTACCCGGCTCCAAATCAATAACAAACTCCACATCCCGCTCAGGAGGGATACCAGGAAGATCATCAGGAAAAACATCGGCGAAACCACGAACAATAGGAATCTCCTCCAAGCGTGGCCCGCTAACAACGGTTCCAACCGCCGATACTAAACAAACACAACTATCAGAAAGAAACAATCTCTGAACACATACCGCAGAGAGAACAGGAGAATCCTGACACGGATCAGCATACACGCTGCCGGGCTGACCGTCGTCCCTGATGAAGTCCAAGCGCTTTCCTTTGCACTGAATGACCGCATCATACCGAGAGAGCCAGTCCATGCCCAAAATGACATCGAAGTCCTCTAGATCAATCATCTTCAGGTCCGCCTTCGCAAGAAAATCCCCCAACAAAACCGGGCAATCCAAAATACCCAAATCTGACAACACAGATTCACCAGAGGGAAACTTGACATGGAAGGAATCCCGAACACGATCTAGAGACAACCGATGACGCCCCACAAAGGCTCTAGCCACGAACGAGTGGGTAGCGCCGGAGTCAAACAGAACACGCGCCCAACGGTTCTTCACCTTAAATTTCCCTATAGGAACGCACAAAAACTAAGGAACTAGCACAACAGTACCGCAAACAATCTAGCAACTAAACTACCAGGCTAGAAAGAAAAACGACAAACTACTAACCTGAGATCACCTGGGTCGAACTCTGAGCCTCCTCGGAAGAAATCACGTTCAGCTTCCCTTTTCCCTTGTCCACACGCTGAGGTGGAGGTAAAGCCTGTAACGGAACTGCAGGAAGAGCTGACTGGACCTGAGGACATCTCGACTTAATGTGTCCCTTCTGCCCACACTGAAAGCAGACTCTATCTCTGGACCAACACTGGGCTGCATCATGCCCGGATCGCTTGCAAACTGAACAGGAGACATCTCTCCTAGGAGCACCCTGAATCGCATGAACCTGCTCCTTCTTCTGAGCTGCCGCCTTCTTGAAACACCTCTCAACAGGATGGCCTGACCGGCCACAGAAACTGCACACCACCCTGCTCCTCTTTCCCGGAACAGCATCGGGTACCAGGGGTTTCTTCTCCTCTACCAACTTCCTCTTATCCTTCTTCAACTGCTGGCCTCTGCTCTTCGCCGCCTCAATGGCCTCAACCTTAAGAGCAGCCTCTACAACTCCAGCATAAGTCACTGACCCATAAGCACTGGCCAACTGCTGCACCTCACTCCTCAAACCGCCGAGGAATCGCTTAACTCGATCAGCCTCAACGCTGACCAATCCAGGGGCAAAATGGCTCAACTTACTAAACTCTATCTCATACTCACCCACCGTGAGCTGCCTTTGCTTCAGATAGAGGAAATCATTCATGAGGCGGTCACGCTCGACCGAGGGTAAGAACTTCCTCAACAGCATCTCCTTGAACACTTCCCAAGAGCATCCGGCTACCAGGCTCTCCTTCTCTCTCAGCCACCAACTCTTAGCCAAACCTTTAAGCTGATAGGCGGCTATCATCACCCTCTGATCATCTGAAATCCCAGAGAACGAGAACATCTCCTCCATGGAGATCAGCCAGTCGTCTATCACCATGAAATCTGCCTTCCCATCATAAGTGGGAGGGCTCAGCCTCTGAAACTGCGAGATGAAGGCCATCTCTGCTGGCACCACCACTGGAGGTCTCAAGGGTGCAGGAGGAGGAGGAACAGCTAACCCCCCAGCAGGAACTTGCGCACCCTGAGCCTGGCCTGCCACAACTGCCACCAAAGACTGAATCTGGGCTTGCACCTCCTCCAACTGCCTGCCCATAGCTTCGCTACTCTGACGCAGACCCTCGATCACCGCATCGTTCTGAGCTCCAGAAGATTCACCCTCAGACAGGGGAGTCGATCGAGTCGCAGGACGCCTAGCCATCCTAAAAAAAAAATCAATACAACGCAAATCAGATCCAAATCCCACGACTAGAACCGACTACCAGTACAGACAATACATATGTAGATATAGACTTAAAGCTGCTAAACTTGCTCTGAGAGTTTATCTTCTTCACAAAAATTAGATGATATGCCCTATCCTAGGATGGTTAACCACCACCTCACTAACTCTTGTGCCTAGATCGGATGCATGAACTTATGTTAGTTTGAAAACTTATGTGTGTACATATGTCATCCTGCAAATCTTTAGCTTGGCGCGTTGTGCTTATGCAATGTTATGATATGCATGATTGTGCTATGCATTCTAAAAACAAAGGCCCTAATGCATGATATGAGCGGCGTACACATGAAAATGTTATGCATCCTATACTACATAACATTTCCATGCAACGAAAAAAGAAACGTGCTAGTCGCAGTCATGTGGTGAGGTTATGCATCCCATACTACATAACCCTCACATGTAGCCCCTATGGTGAATCCATATACGAACACATATTATGCATCCCATACTACATAATATGCCCCGTATACTTCCTGTTATGCTATGAGTGTAGTGTTCGTGCTTTTGCCAAGACGTGCTGATGACACATCGGTGTGTGAATGACATGATGCTGAACTACTAAAAGCATCCAAGGAAGGTTGCCCAACTAACTTGTCAAGCAACCTCCCTCTGATACCAACTGTCACAACCCGCAATTTCTCCGAATTAAGAATTATCAGAGTAAGAGAAAACACGCGTCATGATGCCACGTCAAGCAGGGGATAACTGCTGACGCTCAGGCAAATCCAACTACAATCTTTATGCAAGAAAAATCATGTGCTTAATGAAATAGAAAATTAGTTATGTTTAGAGTCCGTATCCCTCGGCTCAGTGGATCATCTAGTCCACAAAAGAAAACTATATTTAAACGCTGCGGAAAAATACTTTGATTAGGTTTTACACCCTAAAGAGCGCATAAGGGTCCCAAGAGAACCACTCATACTATGCAAGACACTACACTCAGTTTATATAATATATATAAGAAAACGGTTTTCGTACGTGATTTGGAAAGTAGTGATTAAGTTTATAAAAACATGCTGATCATGAGCTTCATTTATAATAGTATTTATAGTTTAAAAATAACTAGCAACCTAGCATAAAACCTTCTCAAAGCAAGTAGACTATCTCCAGAAAAATAAATGGTAGCAGCAATAGTGTATATCTAGTACAAGGTAAAAACTACTAGTGGGCGCCAACAACCTGTTGGGTACATTGGAAAATGTGTACCTGATTTGAAAAAGCCCAACTTAGCTCAATGATATACATCAAGGTGTATTTGATGTTATTTTAAGTTGACATGTGCAGGTGGAGAATTGATAAAGTATGCAAAAAAAATTCTAAGTCCAAGTATCGACACAAAGGAAGCAGTGTCGACACACAGAAGAAAATAGTCGACACAACACTAGGAAGCAGTGTCGACACATAGCAGTTAGTCTACAACTACACTGGGAAAAAGTGTCGACACAGAAGAAGTAAGTCGACACAACACTGGGAATTTGTGTCGACACAGAAAAAGAGTCGACACAACACTGGGAAATTGTGTCGACACAGAAGAAAAGAGTCGACACAATACTGGGAAATTGTGTCGACACAGAAGAAAAGCGTCGACCTCAAACATTGGGAGAATGTGTCGACACAGAAGAATATAGTCGATCTCAAGATTGTCGACATCATCTGAATGTGTCGACACAGAAGAAAATAGTCGACCTCAAGTTAGTCGACACCAGCAGAATGTGTCGACACATTGTGATTAAGTCGACACATAATAGCAGAGTTAAAAAATGAATGTGTCGACACCTGAAGGCTAAGTCGACACTTACTAAAGTTATGATTCTACAACAATTGTGTCGACACACAGGACTTGTGTCGACACACTGAAGAGTCAAGATCAAGTTATTTGCAGAAGAAGCTGTGTCGACTCAAAGGCAACTTAGTCGACATCACTGAAGATTGTGTCGACACCAAAGTCAATTATGTCGACACAAATAGACAGATTGTCTCGACACTTTCTGACAGACTGTTTCAACAACTTGTGATTCAAGACTAAGGCACAGGACTTGTTTGAAGACTTGACAGCTGTGGGTTATCACCGGTTAACTGAAGTTGTCAGACTTGTCAGAAAACGGTTAGAAACCGGATCAGCCGGTTACCATGAAGAATGTCTATAAATAGACAGATTCAGAAGATGAAGAAAAAAAAACAAGATATAGAACTGACCTTTTGAAATACATTGGATCAGAAAGTGGAGAAGGATTACAATTCTACTCATTTCAAGAAAGTGCTAGGCAGTTAAGAAGATCTTCTCCGGGAGATCTAAGAAGACTGTCTAAGGATAGATCTAAGAAGAGTTCTAATCAGAATTCAGAAGAATCATTCAAAGTTCTGGATAGAGAGAGATCGAGTCAGAATTTGAAGAAGAAGAAAGAATCCACCAGTGGATTCTCAAGAAGCTGTTTGGAATCAACTCAGCTAAGTACATTTTCAAGAAGCTTTGAAGAAGGCTAAGAAACAGTTGATTGCATCAGCTGATTAAGAATTGTCATTGCCTTTTCTCTCTCAACTTTGGCAAGACAATTAAAACAATCTTTTCTATATTTCTGTAGGATTTGTTTATACAGATCTGAGTTGTAAGCCTATGTTATAAAGGCTGAGTGTAAGAGTGTTGAACTCTGAGTGGTAGGGCTGTTTGCCTGAGTGTAGGAGAAGGATATTCTCTGAGTTGTAGGCCTTGGGGCAAGGCTGAGGTATGGCAGTTGTGCCTGAGTTGTAGGAACCAGTTGGGTTCTGAGTTGTAAGATCTATTGATCTGAGATAAGTGGAAGTTTGGCCGAATCTAGCATACTGCTAGATAGGTGAAGGGGGAAAGTGGATGTACCCAGACCTTGGGGAACCACTATAAAACATAGTGCAATCTGTGATGTTTTGTTTTCTGTGATTGCTGTGTTTATTATATTAGTTATTAAATTGAATTCTGCCTAGAAGTTTTGGAAAGAGAAGTAGGACCTATTCACCCCCCCCCTCTAGGTGTTTAGGCTGCCTTGAAAGTTAAACTATCAAGTGGTATCAGAGGGAGGTTCCTCAAAAAGGACTTAACAGTCTGAGGTAGATCTGATAGGCAGATTCAAGAATCAAGAAGATGGGTCCTGGAGAGAATCATAAGGAGCTAGGGTCAATGAAATTACCAATATGCAAGAAGGAAATCTTTGGGATCTGGAAAGAAAGAGTCAGATTGTTTATGGAAGCATCTGACCCAAGGATTTACATCACAGTACAGGAAGGCCCCTTCATACCAATGAAGATATCTGTTCTTGATGCAAATATCCAAACACCAAAGACTTATTCTGAAATGACCAAGGATGAAATCATCTTGGCAACCATGGACAAAAGGGCACAGAACATCATTGTCAGTGCCATAGATGATTCAACATTTCAAAATCTGATTCACTGCAAGACCTCCAAGGAGATGTGGGACACATTGATTGTCTACATGGAGGGATCAGAAGAAGTAAGGCTGGACAGAGAATCTATGCTAAATCAGGAGTATGAAAGTTTTAGACAAGGAAAATCTGATAGCATAACTGAGTGCTATAAGAAATTCTATAGAATTGTGAATGAGCTAATTTCCTATGGAAGAGTCTTCAGTACCTATGAACTGAATGACAAATTCTTAAGATCCTTATCAAAGGATTGGGATACAAAGATCTGTGCCATAAGAGAAGTGGCAAAATTGGCAGAGATATCTCCTCCAACTCTGTTTGGAAAGTTGCTATCCTATGAAATGCAACTTATGGTAAGGAAGGAGGAGGAAAGAAACTCAAGAGGAGAGCATAGAGAAAAGACTGTGGCATTTAATGCTGAAGCCACCAGAAAGAATAGGAGGAAATCACCATCTCCTCCTAAGGAAGTTGAAGAAGGTAGTTCTGAAAATTCAGATAAGAGTTCAGTCAGCTGTGATTCAGATGCAGACTTTGCTGCATTCACTAGGCAATTTCAAAGGTTCTTGAAAAAGAAGCAATGGAAGTCTAGGCCTTCCTCATCACAGCAAGTAGATGACTATTATCAGAAGAGAAGGTCATCAAGGAAAGAGAAAAGCAGGTCAAAGCCCAGCAAAGCCACTACTTCAAAGATTGTCTGCTATTGTTGCAATAGGCCTGGACATGTAGTGGCTGATTGTCCTGACAAAAGGAAGGAATCTTCAGAAAAGAAGAAAACTTATCAGAAAGGCAAGAAGGAGAAATCCTTTGTAGCAAAGAAAGATAAAAGTCTGTTAGACCAGTCAACTTCAGAATCAGGATCTGAAGCTGAAGCATATATTGGATTATATGCTGCATCTGAGGAAGAGGAGTTTATGCAGTTGCTAGACTCCATCAATGAACATCAATGCATGGGTTTGATGACTAGATCAGAAGAGGACCTATGCCAGAATCAGTCTGGTTCTAATGAGGTAAACTGTCCTTCTTGTACATCTGTTTGTAATACAAGTGAAGAATCAGCTACATCTGCATCAAGTGATGAAGATGTATCTGGATCTGAAGGAGATGTCTATCAATTGATAGACAAGTATGGGGACCTGTTGCAGGCCCTTAAGAAAAGCAAGAACCTGGTTAAATCACAGGCTCAGGAAATTGCTGATCTAAGGGTTGCAACAACTGAGTTAGAAAAAGTCCTTGATCAAAAGTTAGCTGAAATTGCCAAGCTGAAGAATATAACTATTATTCAGATGGGCACAATTAATTATACTAATGATCAAGTAAAGAGTCTGGAGGACAGACTTAGAATTGAAAGGGATTTAGTGGCTAGTTACTCTAAGCCAAAATCTGTCTTACCCTTGATAGATGAATTTGTCACTCAGAAGGGTAAGGCTGGATTAGGATTTAAGGGTAACTCCAGGGCTGGCAGATTCAAGAGGAAAGGCAAAGCCCCTATTCAGCCACTAAACCTTTCAGTCCCCATAAGGTTTGGTAAGGAGAAAGTGCCTTCTAACATATATGATCATGAAGACATTCAGGATCATATTAAGACAAATGTTCTGAAGAACAAGGGTGTTAAGGCAAGCAGGCCTACCTATGGTCATAAACCCTATGGTTTTAAGAAATCAGTAGGTGAAGTTGCAACAGCACCAGCAATGAACAGAAATGCTTCTGACAAGGATGTATCTAGATCTAGATACAATAAGTTTGAATGTTGGTGCTGTGGCAAGAGGGGTCATTTTGCATTGGACTGCTGGTATAACACAAGTGTTATAAAGAATAAGAGTCTACCTGTTAGAAGAGGTTATGATAACTTTATTAAGGCTAACCTGAACCAAGGACCCAAGACTTACTTGGGTTCTAAGGGTAAGTAATTCTGTATTGCAGGTGAATCCAAGTTACCATGCCCCTATATGGTACTTGGATAGTGGTTGTTCCAGGCACATGACTGGAACAAAGGGGCTGCTGAAGGAGTATTCATCTGTCAAAGATGGACTTAAAGTGATCTTTGGTGGATCTGAAAAAGGAGTCATCAAAGGATTTGGTAACATCTCTTCAAACCTAATTACTATCACCCAAGTGGCCTATGTAAAAGGTTTGAAACATAATCTAATAAGCATAAGCCAGCTGAGTGATCTAGGATATGACATTTCATTTGGTAAGGATGGATGTCATATCAAAAGGTCAAGTGATCAAGAGATCATATTGACTGGGTATAGGAAGAGAAATGTGTATTGCCTTAATTTTGAATGTGAGAATAAGGCATCCCCCATTTGTCTTGTAGCTGATGACAATGCTTCTCATTGTGTTAAGTGGCACAAGAGATTGGCTCATCTAAACTACAAGACAATTGGCCAACTCTTTAGTAAAGAACTAGTGAGGAATGGGCCTCAAGTTAAGTGTATAAAGGAAGGGGTATGCTCAGCTTGTCAAAAGGGCAAGCAGACAAAAACCTCATTTCAAACCCTTGAAAACAAGGATTCTGTGAGGTGCTTATACCTCTTGCATATGGATCTTTTTGGTCCTATGCCAGTTCACAGTCTAGGTAGGAAGGTCTACACTCTGGTGGTTGTAGATGACTATTCTAGATTTACATGGGTGTTCTTTATGAGACAAAAATCTGAAACCCCAAGTGTATTATTTAATTTTGTAAAGCAAATTCAGAATGAACTGAATAGTACAGTGGTCAAAATTAGAAGTGACCATGGTACTGAGTTTCAATCTGAAAGCATAACAAACTTGTGTATAGACTTTGGGATTTTCCAAGAATTCTCCTCACCTAGAACACCTCAGCAAAATGGTATTGCTGAAAGAAAGAATAGAACATTAATTGAAGCTGGTAGAACTCTATTGAGTGACACCTCTCTCCCAGAATATTTTTGGGCTGAGGCAGTTAACACTGCTTGTCATGTCATCAATAGGGCTTCTATCACCAAAGGCCACAGAAAGACTCCCTATGAGATTGTGAAAGGCAGAAAACCAAACCTATCCTATTTTAGGATCTTTGGTTGCAAATGCTATATACTTAACAATGGCAAGTCATATTTGACTAAGTTTGCTGCCAAATCCCAGGATGAGATATTTGTTGGGTACAGCACAAATAGTAAGGCCTATAGAGTCTTCAACTTAACTACTCAAGTTGTTGAAGAATCTGTGCATATTATATTTGATGAAACAAGATTAATCAATTGTGAGTTATCTTGTAGATCAAATGACTCAACAGGTATAAGCAAGAAGATGGACAAGCTCTCCATTGCTGAAGCTTCAAAGGAAGAGGGAGCATTGGAAAATGAAGGCTGCTGTCCAAGGGGAGTACAAGAGATAATGGAAGCTGATGAAAACCAAGAGGAACAGCAGAATGAAGAAGCTGGAGATGCACAACCTGAAGGGAATCTACCTCCAGCTATAAGATATCTAAGAGATCATCCTACTGATCAGATAATTGGTGATCCAAGACAAGGAGTGCAAACTAGAAGCAGAAATCAAAGCACAGTTTTGCATTCTAGTTTCTTGTCCCAAATGGAACCTAAGAAGTTTGAAGAAGCTATCCAAGACCAGCACTGGATTGATGCTATGCAAGAGGAGCTGAATCAATTTAGAAGGTGCAAAGTCTGGGAGCTTGTTCCTAAACCAAGAGGCCACAACATAATTGGAACTAAGTGGATCTATAGGAACAAGCTAGATGAAAATGGAATAATAGTAAAGAATAAAGCAAGATTGGTTGCAAAAGGATACAGGCAGGAAGAAGGGATTGACTTTGATCAAACCTTTGCTCCAGTAGCAAGGCTGGAGGCAATCAGAATGTTCCTTGCCTATGCAGCCTACCAAGACTTCAAAGTATACCAGATGGATGTGAAGTCAGCATTTCTGAATGGTGATCTTAAAGAAGAAGTACATGTAGAGCAGCCATCAGGTTTTGTAGATCCTCTTAAACCTGATTCTGTGTATAAGCTTAGGAAAGCTTTGTATGGGTTAAAACAAGCTCCAAGGGCTTGGTATGAAACCCTGTCTACCTTCCTCATTGAGAATAAATTCTCAAGAGGAAAGATAGACAAAACTCTATTCCTTAGGGAATCCAAAGGAAAGATCATCTTAGTCCAGATCTATGTTGATGACATAATCTTTGGATCTACTGAAAACAACCTTTGTAAAAAGTTTGCCAAACTTATGCAAGGGAAGTTTGAGATGAGCAGTATGGGAGAACTTAAGTTCTTCTTGGGACTCCAAGTAAGACAGACTGATGATGGATTGTCCATATCCCAGTCTAAGTTCACCAAGGAATTAATTAAGAAATATGGTATGGAGTCATCCTCCTCCATGAGAACTCCTATGGGGACAAGTATGCCAATATGTAAAGATGAGGCAGGTAAACCTGTTGATGAATCATTGTATAGAGGAATAGTTGGGTCTCTACTATATCTCACTGCTAGTAGACCTAACATTATGTATGCAACATGTGTCTGTGCTAGGTACCAAGCCTGCCCTAAAGAATCTCATTATACTGCAGTCAAAAGGATTCTGAGATATCTAAAGGGCACTCCTACTCTAGGTCTTTGGTACCCTAGGAATAGAGATTTTCAACTAACAGGCTATTCAGATGCAGATTTTGCAGGATGTAGAGAGGATAGAAAGAGTACTACAGGTACTTGTCAATTCCTGGGAGGAAGACTAATATCTTGGAGTAGTAAAAAACAGACTAGTGTGGCAATTTCCACAGCTGAGTCAGAGTATATTGCTGCTGGAAGCTGCTGTGCACAGCTATTATGGATGCAGCATCAGCTTAAAGATTATGGTATTCAGGTAAGTAGAACACCCCTTTTATGTGATTCTAAGAGTGCTATTTCTATTGCTAATAATCCAGTTTCTCATAGTAGAACTAAGCATATAGAAATCAAATATCATTTTCTTAGAGAACATGTAGAAAAAGGTGACATCTCATTGGAATTTGTAAAAACAGATTATCAAATAGCAGATGTATTTACTAAGCCTTTAGATGAAACCAAATTCAATAAATTCAAAATTGAATTAGGTATGTTAACCATTGATTAATGTATTAAACAAAATCATTAACAATGCTATTGAAATGGTTTATAAGTAAGTAAAAGTAGTAACAACATAATCAAGTGTTAAAAAGGACACATTGAAGTTACAGAAATTGGCTAAGTAAGAATGTGTCGACACATTCAGTAATAATGTGTCGACTCAGAGAAATTATGTCGACAAGTCAGAAATATTGTGTCGACACAGAGAATATGTGTCGACACTTAAGAGTTTTATTGTCGACTTAACCAGAAATGTAATGTCGACTCAACCAGAATTATGGTGTCGACACTTACAGAATATGTGTCGACACTTGTCCTTAGTGTCGACACAGAATTTCTGTCTTTCTACTATGTATCCAAGGTGTCGACATAACCACAAATTGGTGTCGACACATAGTAGGCTGAAGAAATGTCGAGTTAATAGAAGCCGGTGTCGACACATTCCGTCTGTGTCGACACATTTAGACTGTTTTTGGCGCCTTTTGAACTTCTTTCAACAGAAGCTATAAATAGGTCAAAAGCTCTTTGTGTCGACACGCTTTCAAGGTTTTCGAGACTCAAACCCTGTGTCGACAGTCTTTCTTTCTCTCTTCTCTCAAGCTTTCTCGACACAACGATGGCGCCAAGGATTGAAGATAACATCAATGAAGGATATGAGTTAGTGCGCCAGGCCTTTGCAGAGGCGCCGCCTGATGTTCAAGGAGTTATCACCCTTCTCTCTCCATCAGGGTTAGAATTTCTCATTTCAGAACCAACTAAGATCTGGAAGAAGGAGGTGCACGAGTTCTTTATCTCTGCATCAGTCCATTCTACTGGCCTCAAGATTAAGTCCACTGTTCAAGGGACGAAGGTAAAGATTAATCAAAGAAGTTTAAGAAAGATCTTCCAACTGCAAGTGGTTGAGAATGAAGAGGAAGTTTCTATATCTAAGACAAGGGAAGCCCTTCAATGGTGTGGCCTGGATTCAGGATTGAAGATTGGAGCTGCATTCAATAGAAAGGGAATGAATCAGCAAGGGAAGTTCTTGTCTGAAGTAGTTGGAAAGGTAATCCTCTGCAAGACAGGTGGACATGATAGGATTTCTGCCTATATGTTCAGCCTGATGACCAGGATAGTTTTTACTATTCCTACTGATTGGTCAGGAGTGCTCTTTGACAAGATCAAAGAGGGAATCAAGAAGCCTAACATGGCTAGGATCATGAGCCTGTACTTCACTGGAGTGATTCCTGATGTGATGCAGCAGCTGCAAGGGAGTAAGATTAATCATATGAGAAGAATGGATATGAGACTATTCTCCAGGTGGGATAGGGTGCTGTCCAAGGATGTGCCTGAAGAGAGCAGGCCAGACACCCCTGTGCAATCCCCTACACCAAATCAAGAATCTGAACAAGTACAAGAAGGGACACAGCTTGACTCAACTGTGGTCCAGGAAGTATCAACACCTGCACAGATGCAGGGGGAGCCAGTTTCCACTTCTGCTCCAAAGGTATCTACTTCCGCTTAGGTATAGGGGGAGCTAATGTATTTTACTATAAAAGACATTGCTCATATTCTAATTACTGCACAGGTTCAGGGGGAGCTAGTGTCCACACCTACTCCTGCCACTACAAATATTGAGGTGCAAGTCCAAGAGGAAGCACAGTTAAACATATCTCAAGATTTAACTGCTGCAGAAGTGACCACTCAACTGGAATTTACTATGGAGGAATTATTCCCAGAAATTGATACTGCTGCTGATAAAGAAGGAGGTGGACCAGATATTGAGAAGTCCATAGGAATGGACATTGATCAGGAAGCTGCTGTGGAAACACAGGTTGAGGATGAGCCTGTGGATGTTGAAGCTGAGCAACAACTCCCTGGAACAGATACAATTCATCATCCACAAGAAAGAATTCATGTAGATACTTCCTCTGACACAGAAACTGAAGAAGCCAGGGTGGCTAAGAAAAGAAAACTTGTTGTCTTTAAGAGAAGAAGCAAGAACTATAAGCAGGCATTACAGACCACAACTCCACAAGTTTCTCCAGCCTTTGATTACAATAAATTTATGGTAGATCTTCAAGTAAAATTGGATGACCAAAGGATGGCTCTGGAGAAGTATGTTGATGAAAATAGCAAGTCAGTTCAGTTTGACTTAGCTCAGGATATCAAGTCCATCCAATTTCAAGTAAACTTGCATAAAACTGAAATGACAGATTGCTTCCACAAGGGTGGCAATGCTGTAGTTTATCTAGCTAAACAACAGGAGGCTATCTCTACAAAGGTAGATGATATTGCTTTGAAGCAAAGTTATGTTCTGGAAAATCAAATAAGAATGAATGACAATTTAACTGAATCTCATAATGAGATCATTAAAGAGGTGAAGAAGATTGTTCCAGGGATGCCTGCAGATAGAGCCAAAGAAATGGAAGAATTTGATAAGAATTTTCAGGCTGCTATTGCATCTGTTAAGACTGCCATCACAACCTCTCAAAAGGAAATATCTGAAAAGCTTCAAAAGTTAAGACCATTTTTCAAGGAGGGAGTGAATTATTTGGATGGCCAAATTCGATTTCAAAAAGAAGATCTTAGAGATCATGTCTCAAGAGAAGCCATAAAGGGGGAGAGGATGCTAATTCATGCAGGCTCTGAGCACACCAAGTGGGTGACCAATAGCATACGAGCCACTTTGGGATATCCCCCATTGTGTGATGATGCTATGGTAGCTGAGTCAGGAATACAATCTAATCTACTTGAAGGCAATCAACCTGAGGTTGCCCAAGTCATATACCCCCCTCCAGATTTTGACTTGATTGATCAGAAAGTTCAAGGAATGTATAGTCCTCCAAAGGAGGTTACTAATATTGTCTTTGGAAAAGTTGATAAGCCTGAGGCTACTCTGAAAGAACAGCAGGATGCTCTATTGGCAAAGAAGAAATTCAGAGAGCAGGCTGTACTGAAGCCAGATTATGAGCAGTGGAGTCCTACTTCAAGGAACATCATACTCACTGCATGGAAAGCTGTACAGGATAAAGTTCATGAGAGAGGGAAGTGGTACAATGAAATTGAATGGCAGAAGTATGAGGCAAGGCAATAGGCAATTGTACAATTCAGAAGGAAAGCCAAGCTGGGAAGACTGCCATCAGATGCTAAGGAGCCAAGCAAATACTTCCCAAAGCCTTTCCATTATTTTGAAAGGCAAAGGATCAAGGAAGAAGCTCAGAAGAAGGCTGATCTTAAAGGAAAGAAGTTAGCTGAAGAATCAGAAGCTCCTGTGACAGCTACAATTCAGTCTGGCAAAGGGATTATGATTAGAGAGCCTGATCAATCCTAATTTTGTTTTAAATATTTTGTAATGTTGTGATGTACTCATCAAATGTAAAACTTTGTAATCAATCATTACCCTGTTATAAACAAAATGTTGTTTGGCATATTATAATGTGCATTCTGTGATGAATTATTCTATGTTATGTTTTGTTTATATTTAAAGTATTCCTGCTATGTCATTAATCATCATTTAGTACTGTTTATAAATGGTGTATATCATTGGCTATAGGGGTTATGACTTCTCCAAATAGGGGGAGATTGTTGGGTACATTGGAAAATGTGTACCTGATTTGAAGAAGCCCAACTTAGCTCAATGATATACATCAAGGTGTATTTGATGTTATTTTAAGTTGACATGTGCAGGTGGAGAATTGATAAAGTATGCAAAAAAAATTCTAAGTCCAAGTGTCGACACAAAGGAAGCAGTGTCGACACACAGAAGAAAATAGTCGACACAACACTAGGAAGCAGTGTCGACACATAGCAGTTAGTCTACAACTACACTGGGAAAAAGTGTCGACACAGAAGAAGTAAGTCGACACAACACTGGGAATTTGTGTCGACACAGAAAAAGAGTCGACACAACACTGAGAAATTGTGTCGACACAGAAGAAAAGAGTCGACACAATACTGGGAAATTGTGTCGACACAGAAGAAAAGCGTCGACCTCAAACATTGGGAGAATGTGTCGACACAGAAGAATATAGTCGATCTCAAGATTGTCGACATCATCTGAATGTGTCGACACAGAAGAAAATAGTCGACCTCAAGTTAGTCGACACCAGCAGAATGTGTCGACACATTGTGATTAAGTCGACACATAATAGCAGAGTTAAAAAATGAATGTGTTGACACCTGAAGGCTAAGTCGACACTTACTAAAGTTATGATTCTACAACAATTGTGTCGACACACAGGACTTGTGTCGACACACTGAAGAGTCAAGATCAAGTTATTTGCAGAAGAAGCTGTGTCGACTCAAAGGCAACTTAGTCGACATCACTGAAGATTGTGTCGACACCAAAGTCAATTATGTCGACACAAATAGACAGATTGTCTCGACACTTTCTGACAGACTGTTTCAACAACTTGTGATTCAAGACTAAGGCACAGGACTTGTTTGAAGACTTGACAGCTGTGGGTTATCACCGGTTAACTGAAGTTGTCAGACTTGTCAGAAAACGGTTAGAAACCGGATCAGCCGGTTACCATGAAGAATGTCTATAAATAGACAGATTCAGAAGATGAAGAAAAAAAAACAAGATATAGAACTGACCTTTTGAAATACATTGGATCAGAAAGTGGAGAAGGATTACAATTCTACTCATTTCAAGAAAGTGCTAGGCACTTAAGAAGATCTTCTCCGGGAGATCTAAGAAGACTGTCTAAGGATAGATCTAAGAAGAGTTCTAATCAGAATTCAGAAGAATCATTCAAAGTTCTGGATAGAGAGAGATCAAGTCAGAATTTGAAGAAGAAGAAAGAATCCACCAGTGGATTCTCAAGAAGCTGTTTGGAATCAACTCAGCTAAGTACATTTTCAAGAAGCTTTGAAGAAGGCTAAGAAACAGTTGATTGCATCAGCTGATTAAGAATTGTCATTGCCTTTTCTCTCTCAACTTTGGCAAGACAATTAAAACAATCTTTTCTATATTTCTGTAGGATTTGTTTATACAGATCTGAGTTGTAAGCCTATGTTATAAAGGCTGAGTGTAAGAGTGTTGAACTCTGAGTGGTAGGGCTGTTTGCCTGAGTGTAGGAGAAGGATATTCTCTGAGTTGTAGGCCTTGGGGCAAGGCTGAGGTAGGGCAGTTGTGCCTGAGTTGTAGGAACCAGTTGGGTTCTGAGTTGTAAGATCTATTGATCTGAGATAAGTGGAAGTTTGGCCGAATCTAGCATACTGCTAGATAGGTGAAGGGGGAAAGTGGATGTACCCAGACCTTGGGGAACCACTATAAAACATAGTGCAATCTGTGATGTTTTGTTTTCTGTGATTGCTGTGTTTATTATATTAGTTATTAAATTGAATTCTGCCTAGAAGTTTTGGAAAGAGAAGCAGGACCTATTCACCCCCCCTCTAGGTGTTTAGGCTGCCTTGAAAGTTAAACTATCACAACCTGACACGAACCCACCAGCACACATATATGTCTGTAAGAAAGTACTGAAAACAACCTCACAAACAAGGTAAACAAAACTCTACAGTCCGGAAGTCCACCAACAACACCACCTCCAACTAGCCACCAGACTGGCTACAGCTCAGAACCTGGGGTATTCCAAAAGAAAACAGAATACCTCAGCAAGCTAAAATCAAGGTAAAACTGCATGAAAGAGTCAACCAAAAGGACGAAAATAACAGGAAACATGCAGTAGAAAGAGTCACAAATGTCCAAAACAGGACCACAAGAAATGCACAACGTGCAAAGAAACAGCAACGACCCAGCCCAGGAACCACATCCTGCAGGGCCTACTAGGCTGCCAAGAGCCAAAATGCTGCAAAACTACCACGGAAGAAACTTCTAACACCCTAAACTGTGGGAAGTGATAGTAGCAAAAACAACAACGAGGAACCGGATCGAAGGCAAACGCAGTCCCCCAATCCACCATGTCCAAGTCAAAAGCTCGAGGGTCAATACGTGAACACACAAGGGACCTTCCACCCGACATGCCCAGCCCGTACCTGGAGCAAGAAATCCATGGGTGGCCTTGGCTATATCACAAAACTCCACCCCCATAAAGAGCTACAACCCCCACTACTATCCACGACCCACGATTCGGCCTTTAGGAAAATAAAGAAAACGACCGACAAGGAAAACCCAGAAATACAACTGGAAAATCCACTCGGAAACGAAATACAAGGTAAAGGAAGAGTGTTGAAATAAACCAACACGACTAGGCGTTGAGTGAAACCCACTCAGTGCCTACCTAAACCTTGGCGTTGAGTGAGCTAGTCTCACTCGCCGCCAAAATAAAGTTACTACCCACAAACCCACTAAAGAAAACGGAGCTCGACGGTAGTCGAACGACCAAGGCAGAAGATCCAGAACTCGAGTAATTTCCTGTTACTTGAGTATCTAAACTCCCGCACTCGAAATCAGCTAAATACGCCTAGCAAAAGGAAATATACAAAACGCACGGTCAGTGGCGCACGGTCAGTGGTCGTGCGCACTCATTGGCTGATGATCGTGCGAAACGAACCTGGAAACCTGACAGAAAACCTAGCAACTGCGCACGATCACTGTCGCACGATCACTGGTCGTGCGCACTGTTGCCAGCGCTCGTGCGATTGCCCGAGACAGAACTTTGGAAAAAGAAATTTATACGCGCACGAACAGATGCACACGACCAGTGGTCGTGCGCCCTAAAGGCTGATGACCGTGCGCGGCAAACCTGTACCGTTTGGAATTTTCCGAACGACACCGGAACGCGCACACGACTCACGCCACTGCAGTAGCAGTAGACAACTATCAACGTCTCACGCTACTACCATTCAAACTATGCCTAACCACTCGAATAATATCTTAACGAGGGAAATTGGCAACCACACCCCCCTCCTCACTCTCCCCCTCGGCTACGCCCGAACCGGAGCAACAATCAAAAAATGAAGGAAAACAATGGCTTCACGCCGACAATTTGGATTCCAAACATCCCCACATAGGGGGGGGTTTCAGTAGGAAGAACTAAGCCCTATAGTTAGCAAGAAAAAATGAGAATAACAAGGCCTCTAACCTAGGCTAACCGGGAGTTCAATTTCAGCAAATAAAATCAAAGGAAACACTTGGCAAGGGCAAGAATACCACTTGCCTCAAATCTCAGCGAAGCTTTGGACTGCTTTCCTCCTCTTCGCACGGATCAAGACGGCCGCAACACCTAGAACAAAGACTCGGCCATTAATGGCGGAAAACTTCCAAAACTGAAAATTCCAATCCTTCCAAAACTCCACGAAAATCGAATTTCTTACCGCAGGAATGAAGGTCTCGGCGAGAGCAATCCGTATCCACTCTCGGAATCGAATTCCGTCCACAAACGCTCCGGGAATCGGCGTCCGAAGGCAAGGCTCGGCGGTTACGTTTCTCTCGTACAAGGGGCCGGCGGTTTCTTACGTGAAGAAGATGAAGATCGGCCCTATTCATTCTATATATATATATATATAATTATATAATTATATAATTAATTACAAAATTACCTAAAGCACTAAATCGACGCGAAAACCGAACTACCTCGGAATTCGACGAAATTCGCACCGTAGCTAAATGCCCACGCTACGAACACAACGGCGAAGTCGAAATTAACTTTCGACGAACAGAACTCGAGTTATACCCAAACAAAGCCAAACACAAACATCCCCCCGAGAGGCCACACCGGGTCACCAAAACGACTCGGTTTGCTAGGGAGATCTTGCCAACAGGCTACCAAACAGGGCACTCAGTTCTAAGGAGCTAAACCACACTCCACACATGGCACAAGCCACGAAAACGCGTCATCGTAACGCCAAACGAGAATAAAAATAATCGCTGAAAAGACGGGGCGTTACACACAACCTTATGACTTTTAAAGGTTTCTCTTAATATAAGGTGTGGTTTACAAACATCGGCACGCAGGCCGGTCACACATGAACAAGAGTAAACAAAACAAGGCCTTCGAGGGCAGCAGCGCAACTTGGGCTTCAGCCCGCTAAGTCCCGCTTGGACCAGCACCACCTGCACCTGCAAGAACCAATCCACCAACCGGTGGCAAACAGGGCAACGGTCAGCATTCAGCTGACCAATTATAACGACTCCGCCCCTGGCATGGGACAGCGGAATACCTTCACTGCATAGCATTTTACATCACATACATATATATTCAGCCACCAAGACAATACATATCACAAATGTCGGCACGACAGCCCGACATTCCGTGCACTCAGGGCACATTCTGGAGTACCGGAAACACCGGATCCCACCACCGTTCAGAGGTCTCAGACATGACGGTCTATTATGAGCATTCCTAGTCTGATCGGCACGCAAGCCATCGACTCTCGCTATGTGATCCTAACAGGGCCTTAAGCACCCAAGGTTAGACAACCATAACGCGGGTACGGATCCACCTTTCCCCTTGCTCAAAATCGTCAGACTCAAGACTAGACTGACGCGGGTACATCTTCACCTTGCCCGTTCGCCCCCAAGGCATTTCATCTAGTTGCAGCCCAACGGCTCAACTTCATACAACATGACACTCACGACCACAAGAGTTGAACCCAACTCTCACAATTTTCTGGACTTCCTCCAGTACTTCCTACGACACCAAGCCACAGGCATCCACCACGAGTAATAAACACGGAGTCTTCTCCGATGTGCAAACAAGCATCACCAATCCAGACCAATATGTCTAGATGGGCTTCACACAGCATGCCTAACCGTACGCACACTTCCGGTTCTAATGCAATACAACAAGGTATGAACCACCGATCCCAAGGGAATCACTTCGCCATCCACCTTTTGGTGGAGGATTCCTATGCAAATGCAGAAAAGAAGGACTTCACTTGTCCAAGAAGGAAATCGTTACCCTTGGAAGACACTTCCGAGCCATGGGGAGAAAAGTAAACGGATGAAAGTTCTCGCAGCAGCCTTGGCTTCGCAAATCCGAACTCGGCTCGCGATTTGAACAACCGCAGCACCACCGGCGGCCAGAATCCTCTTCTTCCTCTTGCTCTCCTCTCTCTCTTAACTTAAGAAAGAGAATGACATAACTCAAATGAGTTTTCTCCTCCTCAAGGCCGGCCATATCACCCTGGGTAAGAGCCTAGACCATTGGATCTTGGTCAAAGAAAATGAACGGCTCAGATCAGCCCTTAAATTGATTTTCCTGGGCCGAACACGGGTTGTGACATGACCGTGTCAGAGGCCGTGTTCCTTAAGAGGCTACAGAACCGACTCACCCAGTACAGAGCACGGGCTTAGACACGCCCGTGTCAAACACCTGACACGCCCGTGTCAGAAAGCACGCAGCCGTGTGACTGGTCATGTCACTCCTTCAACACAGGACCAGATCAACCGAGAAGAATACGGCTAAGGCACACGCCCGTGTCCTTAGCCGTGGCCAAACACGCCCCTGTGATACGCCTGTGTCACAGGTCGTGCTCGCCACTCAACACTACCCGGCTATACACCCGAGCAGGACACGCCCGTGTCACAGGCCGTGTCGCCTCTTGACGATCATCGACCGTGCTATTTCGAGACTTTGACTCGACACCCACCGTAAAGGACACGCCCGTGTCCCAGGCCGTGTGCACTGAACACGCCCTGGGACACGCCCGTGTCCCAGGCCGTGTCACTCAGCCTGACCCCATTTTAGGACTTCTGATTTTTGGGGTGTTACATAAGTAAGCGCGACAATAACGCAGCAATCTTTACATTGACGCCATTCACGATATGAACTTCACCTTCAGCTTTAATCTTCTCTAAGAACGCACCCTCTCCTTGGGATCACCACGATCAGTGGGTAAAAATGTGAGACAAGTCAAGATAGTTCTTGAACTTGACTCATGTCATGAGCTTTATCAACAAATCTGCAATATTATCCTCCGTAGGCACCTTCAACAACTGGATATCACCTCTTACATTGAACTCTCTCAGCTTGTGGTAGCGCACGTATATGTGATTTGTCCTTGCATAATAGACCGGGTCCTTTGTAAGATAAATTGCACTCTAACTATCACAATGCAACTTCAACACTTCTTAGAAATACTGATTTCCTTGATGAGACCTCTGAGCCAAATTGCTTCTTTTGCGGCCTCCACTGCATCACTATACTCTGCCCCAGTCGTGAATAGAGCTATTATGTTCTAAGAAGTGACTTTCCAACTGATAAGACCTTCGCCAAGATGGAATATGTACCCTGAAATATATTTCCTTCTATTGAGCTCTCCTGCAAAGTTAGAATCAACAAGACCACTAGAGCTCCATCAACATCGCTCCTCTTGAAAAGTAAGTCAACGTCTGACGTTCCTTTCAAATACCACAGAATTCACTTAACTGCTTCCTAGTATTGTCATCATGGATTTGTCATGTATCTGCTAAAAATGCTCACTGCCTGAGCGATATCTGGTCTTGTACAAATCATTGCGTACATCAAACATCGTATTGCACTAGCGTACGATGCTCTAAGTATCATCATGCGTTCCTCCTCTATGGATGGACATTATTGTTGTCCTAAAGGAGTCGTAACAGCTTTAGATTTCATCATGTTGAACTTTTCTAGTACCTTTTTTATGTATCTAATCTGATAAAGTCATAACATTCCTCAAATTTTTGTCCCCCTTGATCTCTATCTCAAGGATCTTCAAAGCATGACCGAGATCTTTCATCTCAAATTCAACATGTAATTATTGTTTTAGTACCTAAATTTTTAGGCTAGCCTGCAAACAATCAACATGTCATCGACATAGAGCATCGAAATCTGAATATTTCTATCTACAAGGAATTTATAGTATACACAATTGTCGCACTGGCTCCTGCTATAACCATGTGATGTCATGAAAGTGTCGACCTCTTATACCACATCCTTGGAGTTTACTTCAGATCATAGAGAAACCTCTTCAGCTTGCACATCTTTTTCACATCGCTGGGTCGAATGAACCCCTCAAGCTGCAGTATGTAAATCTCCTCCTCTAGGCTGGCATGAATAAAGGCAGTCTTCATGACCATCTGCTCTAGCTTCATGTCCCACGTAGCTACCATGATGAGTATCACCCGAATGAAACAGTATTTCACCACAGGCGAGAAGATTTCATCGAAGTCAATTCTCTTCTTCTGCGTGAACCTCTTGGCTACGAAATTGGCTTTCTATCTCCACTGAACTTTCCCCGATGTGGACTCCTTTTTTTCTGAACACCCATTTAGAATTGATTGTCTATACATCTTTTGGCAGACTAACCAAGTCCTAAGTCTTATTCTTCTGAAGGGATTTCATCTCTTTCATCATAGCCACTTTCTATAGAGATCTGTCTCTGCTCTGTATAACTTATTGATTGGAATCAAGGTCTGAGGAGATCACTTGAAAGACATATGATACGATGTATTATAACCTGAGAGGCAGTTTGACCACTCTCCTAACCTTTTCTCTGGAAATCGAGTATGGCTTCGCTTCAACAGGTTGCATAATGTTCATCTCTTCAGAGACAGATGACTCATCATAATCATCTGCTTTGTTACTTCTATCCAGATCCACCTCTACTAGAGAGTTTGGAGTCTTTTCCACCTCTTTGGCCCGAGACTGAGACTTCTTCAACATAAAAGCCTCGTCAAAGAGGATGTCACACTTTAGCTTGGCCTTCTTAGTTTCAGGGTTCCACAACTTAAACTCTTTGGTATCGACATTCTAGCCCAGACAGATGCATTTCTTAGATTTAACATCCAGCTTTGTCCTTTCTGAATCCTGTAACAATGTGTGGACATGGCATTCATAAATAGGTATATTAGAATAATCAACTAGTTTACTTGACCATACTTCTCGCAGAGACTTCAGATCTAGTGAAATTGATATAGACAGATTCGCTGGATAACTGGCTGTATTGAAGGCTTCGGCCCAGAAAGACTTAGGTATATCAACAAAAAGTCGCATACATGACCGAGCTCTTCCAGAAATGTTATGTTCATCCTTTCTGCAACAACATTCTACTGCAGTATACCAGGAATAGTGAGATGCCAAGTGAAACCTTCCTGATTGAAGTATGTATGCCTGAAACTCCGCTAAGGTGTATTCTCCGTCATGGTCAAATCTAAGGTATTTCATATTCTGCCCAGTTTATTTTTCTATTGTGATCTTACAGATCTTAAAGTTCTCGAATACTTTAAATTTGTACTTTAGGAAGTACATCCAGACCTTTCTTGAAAAATCGTTATTGAATGTTACGAAATACCTCTCCAAGTGATGGCATTGGGGCTGGTCCCCAAACATCTGAGTGTATGTAATCCAGAATCTATCTGCTGCGTTTGCTTGGTGTCACAAACTTTACTTTTCTTTTATTTTCCGAGAATGCATGTCTCGCAGAATTCAAGCTTTCACATTTTGACTCCTTTTAGAAGACCCTTCTTATGCAGCTCCATCAGTCCTCTCTCGCTCAAGTGGCTAAGCTTAGCATACTATAATAAGAAGGAATTCTCATCTGTCGACGTACAAACTACAACATCTCCAGCTATAGTAGTGTCAATCATTCTTTAGAGAGTGCTTGGATACTCTTCTTTTATTACCACTAGAGCGTTTTCTTGACTTTCAAGTAACCCCCATCACCAGTGTAGGATTATTTGGCCGCCTCCAGAGTCCTTAAAAAATAATAATTTTCTTAGATCAGGCACGTATCTGACGTCCGTAAGTATTCTGATCATTCTGTCAAACATCTTAATTTTGATATTTCCAATCCCCAGCATTTTGCACTCTGAATTATTTCTCATCAGAACACGATTACATTCGCATTGCCTGAAGTAGCAGAACCATTCTTTATTTGGGTACATGTGATAGGAGCATACAATATCTATGATTCATGCATCTATAGTGTTGAGTCTGGATGTGACATGAAGTACATCAGCATCGCTCTCATTATCAAATGTGGCTTGTGTGTCTTTTCCTCGAGCTTTGAGCAATTATTTTTTTAGTGCCCCTCTTCCTCGCAGTAATGACACATGTTGTTTCGGCCTTTAGACTTAGACCTGGGCATGTTTCTCTTCTCCCCTCTTTATATTGATCTGCCTTTTATCAGGTCGTTGCTCTTCACTAGTAGATCCTAACCGGTGTTAAAACTTGACTTGCTTCTCATTTCATTTCATAGAAGCGTGATCATCACCTCTTCCATCTTCAGGGTGTCATTTTCATAAATAATCATGGTGATTAGGTGATCAAAGGATTTCAACAGCGAAGACAGCAAAAGAAGAACATGATCTTCTTTTTCAACATTGGTATCCATACTGCGCAATTGAAAGATGAGCTTGCTAAATATATTCATATGCTCCAACAACTGAGTACCCTCAGACATCCTCAAGCTGTATAACTGCTTCTTGACAGAGAGTTTGTTCGTTGGTGACTTTGATATGTAGAGCTCCTCCAATTTCTTCAACAAATCTATTGTAGTCTCAACGCCGACTATATTGTACATTACTTTGTCTTCTAAGTACAACTGAATTGTACTAATGGCTTTTAGATCTAACTCCACTCATTTTTCTTTATCTTTCTCAGATTTTTTCTTACCAAGAAGTGTCTTATGAAGATTTTACTGAACGAGGTCCGCCTTGATTCATTTTTCCATAAACTGAAGTCGATCTTGCCATCATACTTAGGAATCTCAAACTTTGTCGTCATCGCTTTACTTAGAAATTTTCGAGGACCAAAACCTGGCTCTAATACCAATTATTATGAAAAAATTTCGCGATCGCTCAATGCCACGGGATACGCAACGGAATAATAATATCCTTAAAGTAAGTAAAAACAATGCAAGAAAATAAACAATCGCAGACGACATGAGATATATGTGATTCGAAGAGAAGCTCCTACATCCACGGGAAGAGCACTAGAGAAGACCCACTAAAAAATATGAGAGTACAGAGAATAGATCCTGGAGAGTCAAAGGTTTGCAGTACTGAATTATCCTTGACTCTGATGATCAAAAACAAACCCACCAACTACGCACTCCAACAGGATCGATGAAGGCCTTTGCTCACTGAAGAATCGGCGGGAAACCTGGCTCGTGCATAGTTGATGTGCGGTGAAGCCTCCCCCCGAACTAGATTGATGGAATCGCTCAAGCCCTAACTTCCGCTCTCAGAAGACAGCCACACCCCCTCTCTCTCTGAATCTGGAAAAAAAATCATACATCTCATTTATTTATCTTTCTCAGTGTAAATGTTAAATTGATTTCAGTTTGAGCTTGCTGTCCGTGTTCTTTGATTTACTACATGAGAGTGGATGAAGAAAACATTGCTATTTGAGTTCTTAGTTTTCGTGAATAGTAAATAGGAAGTTTGTTGGTGCCCTATTGTTTCTGATTAGAGAGTTAGTGAATGGTGTGACTTAGGATTGGTAGCTTTGTTACTTTGTGAGGAATTACTTTCTCGTGTTTTTCTTTGAGATTTTGTGGATCCACCTTGAGTGAGAGAGCGAAATTTTTGTGTGACGTCAAAGTGCGATAGCGGCTGGACTCAGAGCAGAGATCGAAGGTGACGAGAAGTTCCTCGCAGGATCGCCATCGACTTTGAACACGGAAAGACTCAACTTTCTGTGGGTAACTTGATTCTTTCCCCTCCTTTGTGCGTGTCTACATTTTCACTTAGATTTTTAGATTCATTATTGGGTTTTCACCCGAATTCCATCAGCGAACGTTACGTCAAAACTTTAAACGGAAACGTATTTGGAGTTCATAATTTCTATTTTGCTACGATAAATGGAACAAAACGAAAATTGTGAACTTCCTTCCCCAAATTTAGAATTGAATTATTTTTCAAGAAAATTCATTTCAAACAAATAGTAAATTTGTGTTATACAAAAATTTTGTTCCTAATTTCTCAAAATTCGTGCAACGCCCGCTCAAATTTACAATTCTTCATTGCATACAATTTAGGTTTCTTAGAAATAGCCAACATGGGTGCAAACCCTACGCACTGTCTTGCATCAGGTGAGACTGTGGTGAGTTGAGCATCTGCAAGAAGGTCGAGTCTTAGTTTTCCCTAGTGGTGGTGGTGGTGAATTGTTTGACGATGACGAAGGTTAGTTCATGTACAGATCAAGTGCATATGTACATGTGTACATTTTTCGCAAGATTATATTTCTCTTGCGGACTGTATTGTTGTCTGACTTTATATATATAGGCTACATGCGTACGTGTGTTCTCGTGTTTATTTAGTAATTTTGTTGGGCAAATAAAATATCGCAAAGTTTATATGCTTTAGGAGTTTCTGCATTTAGTTGTGTTTGGGGAATCAATTTTGTTGCGGCTCACTCGAGGCTCCTGTAGACCGGTATAAATTGCACCGTCTTAGCTCGAGAGTGGTCGAGCGTGCAAACAGTCACAGAGAAAAAAGATGGCTGCCAAGATAACTTTTTAACTTGGAAAACCCCTAAAAGAGATGAAAATCCACGTGGTCGGATCGGTGCCGATCAAACCTCCACTATCTTTTTTGGTTGTGCAATGCTTTGAAGAGAAAGCAAGGGTGACATGTCGCTCCTCGTTACAATTGTTGGGAGAGAGAGAGTGAGGTACTCAGAGGGTGGCATGCTACCTCGCACAGAGCTAATTCTTTTGTCTGTTATAGTGGGGAGAATTGTGCTTTGAGCACTCTGGAGTTTTCGACTGCTGTCCGAAGGCTAGAGCGGTGTGCTCTACATGCCTTGGTCATTGCGGCTCATCTACTACTGTGTGTAGAGGAGTCTGGAGTGTTGGTTTGGTTTGTGGTTGCAACGCTTGTTCTTAAGTGCGCGTAGTTCTTGTTACTGAGTGTGCGGGGGCGCACTTGGAGAAGTCTTTAGAGTGGAGAGCATAGAGGCATGCTTGGAGCATAGCGGAGCGCATGGAGATGCGCTTGGAGCGGTCTTAAGAGCGGAGCACTCAGTGGCGCACTTGATCGGTCTTGAGAGCGGAGCGCACAGAGGTGCGCTTAGAGCGGAGCATGCAGGGGAGCACTTGGAGTTGAGCGCGGGTAATGTGCTTGAAGCGGAGTGCGCTTGGAACGGAGCGCGGGGGGCTGCGCTTGGAACAGAGTGTGCGGGAGTGCACTTTTTACTATAACGCTCGATCCTCCTCCTTGGGGGGCACGTAGGCACATTACCAGGCTGCAGCTCAAGCACCCAAACCCCTCTCTAGCCAAATGGTGAGTTATAGCGCAATTGGTGATGAGAAGTGGAGAAACTTTATAGTTAAGTGTGTTGGGCAGGAGTAGTTTTGGGATGGGTGACCTCCTGGGAAGTCCCCATGTTGCTTGCTTAACTCGAGAGTTTCCCTCATCGAAGGGAGGTTGTTGTTGAAGCCAAAAATAACCGAAGCCAAAATTGACTTCCGTGGAGTTCAACCCTTGGGGAAAGGGGTGACCTCACACCTACTACACTCGGAAGAATGTCACGGACTTAAGACCTAGGAAGCTATGAACCGACCCTTAGCTCTAGCGCGGAGGTCCCACCTCACACCCAGAAGACCTTTGAGGTCTCCCCCTCCCTAGCCAATGCTTGAGCTAGGCGCCTTGGAGGAAAGCCAAAGAGAAAATAGTGGCTAAGGAAAGAATGACAAGATCCTCTCCAAGGCACCCCTAAGGGTCTATTTATAGTTTTTCCAAGTCTTGGGGGTAAAATGACCAAAACGCCCCTGGGGCCAAAATGCCTCCAGCCAATAGAAAACCTCCACACCGGGGGGCAAAAAGGGAAAATCCACCTCGGGGGTAAAACGGTAAAAGCATGAGAGGTCACGCCCTCAGGCCCCCCCCCCCTGGTCGGTCTCGCCCGGCCTGACCGCGAGGCCGCGAGGCAGGGGCGAGAACCCGGCCCCGGGCCGGTCTCGCCCCGCCTGCTCTCGCCTGGCCGCGAGGCAGGGGCGAGAACCCGGCCCCGGGCCGGTCTCGCCCCGCCTGCTCTCGCCTGGCCGCGAGGCAGGGGCGAGAACCCGGCCCCGGGCAGGTCTCGCCCCGCCTGCTCTCGCCTGGCCGCGAGGCAGGGGCGAGAACCCGGCCCCGGGCCGGTCTCGCCCTGCCTGCCCTCGCCTGGCCGCGAGGCAGGGGCGAGAACCCAGCCCCGGGCCGGTCTCGCCCCGCCTGCCCTTGCCTAGCCGCGAGGCAGGGGCGAGAACCCGGCCCCGGGCCGGTCTCGCCCCGCCTGCCCTCGCCTGGCCGCGAGGCAGGGGCGAGAACCCGGCCCCGGGCCGATCTCGCCCCGCCTGCCCTCGCCTAGCCGCGAGGCAGGGGCGAGAACCCGGCCTTGGGCCGGTCTCGCCCCGCCTGCCCTCGCCTAGCCGCGAGGCGGGGGCGAGAACCCGGCCCCGGGCCGGTCTCGCCCCGCCTGCCCTCGCCTAGCCGCGAGGCAGGGGCGAGAACCCGGCCTTGGGCCGGTCTCGCCCCGCCTGCCCTCGCCTAGCCGCGATGCGGGGGCGAGAACCCGGCCCCGGGCCGGTCTCGCCCCGCCTGCCCTCGCCTAGCCGCGAGGCAGGGGCGAGAACCCGGCCTTGGGCCGATCTCGCCCCGCCTGCCCTCGCCTAGCCGCGAGGCGGGGGCGAGAACCCGGCCTCGGGCCGGTCTCGCCCCGCCTGCCCTCGCCTAGCCGCGAGGCAGGGGTGCGCCTATGGACTCCGGCCGGTCCCGCAGCTTCCCCTCACGCCTATCATGCAGGGACGGGTGTCTGCCTACTCGCCGCCCCCGCCCCTCAAAGGGGCTCAAAAGCTTAAAACTTACTAGCATGCCTTATGCCTTGCTTGGGTCCTCCCTTCGCGAATACGGGGTTGTACACGATCCCCGCTCTTTTCGGGATTGGTACAAGCTCGGAAAGAAACGTCCAACCCAACGTATTCGCTGAGCGAAGCTTGCTCTCGCGGTATCGAAAGACTGAGGCCTCTTCCGAGGGGTCAACTTGCCATGCCAGCTGATGAGAGCCTGGGTGGTGAGACCCCCTCAGGGTAAAAGGATCTAACCTCCTGGGGGGGTTGCCATGCCAGCCTGGGTGACCCCCTCAGGGTAAAAGGATCTAACCTCCTGGGGGGGTCAACCTGCAGCTGATGAGAGCCTGGGTGGCGAGACCCCCTCAGGGTAAAAGGATCTAACCTCCTGGGGGGGTCAACCTGCCATGCCAGCTGATGAGAGCCTGGGTGGCGAGACCCCCTCAGGGTAAAAGGATCTAACCTCCTGGGGGGGTCAACCTGCCATGCCAGCTGATGAGAGCCTGGGTGGCGAGACCCCCTCAGGGTAAAAGGATCTAACCTTCTGGGGGGTCAACCTGCCATGCCAGCTGATGAGAGCCTGGGTGGCGAGACCCCCTCTGGGTAAAAGGAGGATCTGATGAGAGCCTGGGTCTCAGGGTAAAAGGGGGGGGTCAACCTGCCATGCCAGCTGATGAGAGCCTGGGTGGCGAGACCCCCTCAGGGTAAAAGGATCTAACCTCCTGGGGGGGTCAACCTGCCATGCCAGCTGATGAGAGCCTGGGTGGCGAGACCCCCTCAGGGTAAAAGGATCTAACCTTCTGGGGGGTCAACCTGCCATGCCAGCTGATGAGAGCCTGGGTGGCGAGACCCCCTCAGGGTAAAAGGATCTAACCTCCTGGGGGGGTCAACCTGCCATGCCAGCTGATGAGAGCCTGGGTGGCGAGACCCCCTCAGGGTAAAAGGATCTAACCTTCTGGGGGGTCAACCTGCCATGCCAGCTGATGAGAGCCTGGGTGGCGAGACCCCCTCAGGGTAAAAGGATCTAACCTCCTGGGGGGGTCAACCTGCCATGCCAGCTGATGAGAGCCTGGGTGGCGAGACCCCCTCAGGGTAAAAGGATCTAACCTCCTGGGGGGGTCAACCTGCCATGCCAGCTGATGAGAGCCTGGGTGGCGAGACCCCCTCAGGGTAAAAGGATCTAACCTCCTGGGGGGGTCAACCTGCCATGCCAGCTGATGAGAGCCTGGGTGGCGAGACCCCCTCAGGGTAAAAGGATCTAACCTCCTGGGGGGGTCAACCTGCCATGCCAGCTGATGAGAGCCTGGGTGGCGAGACCCCCTCAGGGTAAAAGGATCTAACCTCCTGGGGGGGTCAACCTGCCATGCCAGCTGATGAGAGCCTGGGTGGCGAGACCCCCTCAGGGTAAAAGGATCTAACCTCCTGGGGGGGTCAACCTGCCATGCCAGCTGATGAGAGCCTGGGTGGCGAGACCCCCTCAGGGTAAAAGGATCTAACCTCCTGGGGGGGTCAACCTGCCATGCCAGCTGATGAGAGCCTGGGTGGCGAGACCCCCTCAGGGTAAAAGGATCTAACCTCCTGGGGGGGTCAACCTGCCATGCCAGCTGATGAGAGCCTGGGTGGCGAGACCCCCTCAGGGTAAAAGGATCTAACCTTGAGAGCCTGGGGGGGTCAACCTGCCATGCCAGCTGATGAGAGCCTGGGTGGCGAGACCCCCTCAGGGTAAAAGGATCTAACCTCCTGGGGGGGTCAACCTGCCATGCCAGCTGATGAGAGCCTGGGTGGCGAGACCCCCTCAGGGTAAAAGGATCTAACCTTCTGGGGGGGTCAACCTGCCATGCCAGCTGATGAGAGCCTGGGTGGCGAGACCCCCAGGGTAAAAGGATCTAACCTCCTGGGGGGGTAACCTGCCATGCCAGCTGATGAGAGCCTGGGTGGCGAACCCCCTCAGGGTAAAAGGATCTAACCTTCTGGGGGGGTCAACCTGCCATGCCAGCTGATGAGAGCCTGGGTGGCGAGACCCCCTCAGGGTAAAAGGATCTAACCTCCTGGGGGGGTCAACCTGCCATGCCAGCTGATGAGAGCCTGGGTGGCGAGACCCCCTCAGGGTAAAAGGATCTAACCTTCTGGGGGGGTCAACCTGCCATGCCAGCTGATGAGAGCCTGGGTGGCGAGACCCCCTCAGGGTAAAAGGATCTAACCTCCTGGGGGGGTCAACCTGCCATGCCAGCTGATGAGAGCCTGGGTGGCGAGACCCCCTCAGGGTAAAAGGATCTAACCTCCTGGGGGGGTCAACCTGCCATGCCAGCTGATGAGAGCCTGGGTGGCGAGACCCCCTCAGGGTAAAAGGATCTAACCTTCTGGGGGGGTCAACCTGCCATGCCAGCTGATGAGAGCCTGTGTGGCGAGACCCCCTCAGGGTAAAAGGATCTAACCTCCTGGGGGGGTCAACCTGCCATGCCAGCTGATGAGAGCCTGGGTGGCGAGACCCCCTCAGGGTAAAAGGATCTAACCTTCTGGGGGGGTCAACCTGCCATGCCAGCTGATGAGAGCCTGGGTGGCGAGACCCCCTCAGGGTAAAAGGATCTAACCTCCTGGGGGGGTCAACCTGCCATGCCAGCTGATGAGAGCCTGGGTGGCGAGACCCCCTCAGGGTAAAAGGATCACCTCAACGAGAGATCAACCTGAACCCGCCAGCTAGTGAGAGCCTGGCAGCGGAATCATCTCGGAGCTAAGGGGCTTGGCTCCCACGAGAGATCAACCTGAACCCACCAGCTAGTGAGAGCCTGGCAGCGGAATCATCTCGGAGCTAAGGGGCTTGGCTCCCACGAGAGATCAACCTGAACCCACCAGCTAGTGAGAGCCTGGCAGCGGAATTATCTCGGAGCTAAGGGGCTTGGCTCCCACGAGAGATCAACCTGAACCCACCAGCTAGTGAGAGCCTGGCAGCGGAATCATCTCGGAGCTAAGGGGCTTGGCTCCCACGAGAGATCAACCTGAACCCACCAGCTAGTGAGAGCCTGGCAGCGGAATCATCTCGGAGCTAAGGGGCTTGGCTCCCACGAGAGATCAACCTGAACCCACCAGCTAGTGAGAGCCTGGCAGCGGAATCATCTCAGAGCTAAGGGGCTTGGCTCCCATGAGAGATCAACCTGAACCCACCAGCTAGTGAGAGCCTGGCAGCGGAATCATCTCGGAGCTAAGGGGCTTGGCTCCCACGAGAGATCAACCTGAACCCACCAGCTAGTGAGAGCCTGGCAGCGGAATCATCTCGGAGCTAAGGGGCTTGGCTCCCACGAGAGATCAACCTGAACCCACCAGCTAGTGAGAGCCTGGCAGCGGAATCATCTCGGAGCTAAGGGGCTTGGCTCCCACGAGAGATCAACCTGAACCCACCAGCTAGTGAGAGCCTGGCAGCGGAATCATCTCGGAGCTAAGGGGCTTGGCTCCCACGAGAGATCAACCTGAACCCACCAGCTAGTGAGAGCCTGGCAGCGGAATCATCTCGGAGCTAAGGGGCTTGGCTCCCACGAGAGATCAACCTGAACCCACCAGCTAGTGAGAGCCTGGCAGCGGAATCATCTCGGAGCTAAGGGGCTTGGCTCCCACGAGAGATCAACCTGAACCCACCAGCTAGTGAGAGCCTGGCAGCGGAATCATCTCGGAGCTAAGGGGCTTGGCTCCCACGAGAGATCAACCTGAACCCACCAGCTAGTGAGAGCCTGGCAGCGGAATCATCTCGGAGCAAAAGGCTTGGGGCATGTTACCTGAACTCCTGCCAAAATTCAACATCCTCAAAAGGGGAAAAAGGTTGGGTTACATGACCCTCTTGACCCTATCGGCCGGGGGTTGGACTCATTACAACAACATAAAAGAAAGATACATTACTCCGCCGAGGCGAGGCTTCTTCAGGGGGTCCGGGCATGGTGGTCGCCCTCCGATTACTTCCCACTAGATACCTCCATCCTGCTCAGGCTCTCCATGATCTTCTCCATCTCTTCTGCCTTAGCCAACCAAGAGATGGTGTTGACTGCCGTGACGTAGCACTGCCTCGCCATCCTGGAGTCTCCCTTGATCCTGACCTGGATCCCATCTGAGTTGAACTTGAGACATTGGTGGAAAGATGAGGGCACGCACCGGAAGGCGCTGATGAGGGGCCTTCCGAAGATGGCGTTGTAGCTGCTTGGAGCGTCAACAATGACGAACCTGCAGTTCCTTGAGGTCCCCCCCAACTTCACCTGGAGTCCGACTCCACCTTCCACCTCCTTCCTCTCCCCTGAGAATCCAAACAGAGGTCCATCCGACGCCACTATCCTCCTTGGCTCCACCTTCATCCCCTCGAACGCCTTCTTGAAAATGACGTTGACCGAGCTTCCGTTATCAATCAAAATCCGGGAGACGATGAAGCCTTCGACGGCTGCTTGGATGACCAGGGCGTCGCAGAAGGGATCCTCATGCTCTGGCATATCCTTTGATGAGAAGGTGACCCTTTCCTCCGGGGGAGGGGTCTGGGATGTCGAGGCAACGCTCCGCCGATACATCACATGGAGACTTGCCTTCCGAGCGGCTTCGATCCCCACCCCCCCGTAGATCACGGCTATACCACCTCGGGGTCCTACATCGACCCGGTCCTCGCACACATCTTCACCCCCTCCTTGGGGTAGAACTTCAATCCGCTCCGGCGGCGGCTGGGCTGGAGCTCTCGCCCCTCTCACCTCCAGGAACTCGGGGCAGGTAGCCGTGGCGTGACCTTCCAACTGGTGGAAGTCACAGTACGGCAACTCTACCCTGCCTCCCCCTCTTCCCTTGCGGTTCCTCCTATCTCTTCGGCCAATCACCATCGCTTGCTGGGGTGGGGGCAGGAGATGTCTTGGGGCCTGCCTTTGGAAGTTGAACCTCCCTTGGCCCCCATGATGGTTCCCTCCATCCTGGATGAGAGCCCTTCCTGGACCATGGGCAGGTCCTCCCTGCTGCCTCCAACCTGGCTCCGGACCCTCCTGTCTCTGGAACCCTTGAGCTCTATGCTCCTCTCTCCTTCTCCCTTCATGATGCCTCGAGCCGCCTTGCTCCTTTGACTCCACCTCTGTCAACCTCGCCAACTTCTTCACAAAGGCCGGGTTGGCTGCCTCCATGGCTATCTCCTCTGCCGCCCTTTCCATCAGCTCCTCGAAGGAAAGGGGGGCCTTCCGAGTCAAGCTCATCTTGAAGAACCCTTCGCGCAACCCCACCGTGAACGCCATCTGGAGGGCATACCCTGGCACCTCCTGGATGTCAAGGACCTCCTCCTGGAACCTGTCAACGTAGTGGGCCAGCGACTCCTCAGCCCTTTGCTTTAACAGGAAGAGGGACTCAGGACCCTTCTTCCTCTTCTTGGAGGTGGAGAAGCGAAGCTGAAAGCTCCGGCTCAAGTCTTTGAACCCGAAGATGGACCTCGGAGGGAGTTGATGAAACCAGTCCCTTGCCTTCTCCTTCAACGTGATCGCAAAGAGGCGACACTTGAAGGCATCCGTCATCGGCCTGATGGAGACGGCATCCTCGAACCATTGCAGATGCTGGACGGGGTCATCCTTCCCGGTATAGTAAACCATGTCTGGCTCTCTGAACCCCTCGGGAACGGGAGCTGAGGTGATCAACTCACTGAAGGGTGACCCCCTAAGGGGAGCTCTCGCCACCTCCACTCGCGCGACCTGCTCGCCTGGGGGGTTAGCTCTCGCCGGGCTTGGGAACAGCTCCCGGCCTGAGAGGTCTCGCTCAACCCCTTCTACCATCCTCTCCTTCCCAGGCCTCCTATCCAGCAAACTCACTTCTCCCCCTGCTGGGGTGATCTCGCCTTGCCCCCTAGGAGCCAGCTCGCCGAGACCACTCTGGGTTAGCTCACCGAGACCCCTGGGAGCTAGTCCCTGGGAGGTGGGGGTTGAGCTGTCAGCCCGAGGGGCAATGCTTCTAAGCATCCCCATGATGCCTTCGATGGAAGCCATAAACTCCTCCCTTCCTACGAAGGGTCCTGGGTTGGGGGAACCACCGAGGTCATCACTACCTCCCTGATCTCCAGCCATGACACTCTCCTGAGATCTTCTGTGCTGGTCACTCTCCACGCTCACCGCACCAAAACTGTTGAAGCCAAAAATAACCGAAGCCAAAATTGACTTCCGTGGAGTTCGACCCTTGGGGAAAGGGGTGACCTCACACCTACTACACTCGGAAGAATGTCACGGACTTAAGACCTAGGAAGCTATGAACCGACCCTTAGCTCTAGCGCGGAGGTCCCACCTCACACCCAGAAGACCTTTGAGGTCTCCCCCTCCCTAGCCAATGCTTGAGCTAGGCGCCTTGGAGGAAAGCCAAAGAGAAAATAGTGGCTAAGGAAAGAATGACAAGATCCTCTCCAAGGCACCCCTAAGGGTCTATTTATAGTTTTTCCAAGTCTTGGGGGTAAAATGACCAAAACGCCCCTGGGGCCAAAATGCCTCCAGCCAATAGAAAACCTCCACACCGGGGGGCAAAAAGGGAAAATCCACCTCGGGGGTAAAACGGTAAAAGCATGAGAGGTCACGCCCTCAGGCCCCCCCCTGGTCGGTCTCGCCCGGCCTGACCGCGAGGCCGCGAGGCAGGGGCGAGAACCCGGCCCCGGGCCGGTCTCGCCCCGCCTGCTCTCGCCTGGCCGCGAGGCAGGGGCGAGAACCCGGCCCCGGGCCGGTCTCGCCCCGCCTGCCCTCGCCTGGCCGCGAGGCAGGGGCGAGAACCCGGCCCCGGGCCGGTCTCGCCCCGCCTGCCCTCGCCTGGCCGCGAGGCAGGGGCGAGAACCCGGCCCCGGGCCGGTCTCGCCCCGCCTGCCCTCGCCTAGCCGCGAGGCAGGGGCGAGAACCCGGCCCCGGGCCGGTCTCGCCCCGCCTGCCCTCGCCTGACCGCGAGGCAGGGGCGAGAACCCGGCCCCGGGCCGGTCTCGCCCCGCCTGCCCTCGCCTAGCCGCGAGGCAGGGGCGAGAACCCGGCCTTGGGCCGGTCTCGCCCCGCCTGCCCTCGCCTAGCCGCGAGGCGGGGGCGAGAACCCGGCCCCGGGCCGATCTCGCCCCGCCTGCCCTCGCCTAGCCGCGAGGCAGGGGCGAGAACCCGGCCTTGGGCCGGTCTCGCCCCGCCTGCCCTCGCCTAGCCGCGAGGCGGGGGCGAGAACCCGGCCCCGGGCCGGTCTCGCCCCGCCTGCCCTCGCCTAGCCGCGAGGCGGGGGCGAGAACCCGGCCTTGGGCCGGTCTCGCCCCGCCTGCCCTCGCCTAGCCGCGAGGCGGGGGCGAGAACCCGGCCTCGGGCCGGTCTCGCCCCGCCTGCCCTCGCCTAGCCGCGAGGCAGGGGTGCGCCTCTGGACTCCGGCCGGTCCCGCAGCTTCCCCTCACGCCTATCATGCAGGGACGGGTGTCTGCCTACTCGCCGCCCCCGCCCCTCAAAGGGGCTCAAAAGCTTAAAACTTACTAGCATGCCTTATGCCTTGCTTGGGTCCTCCCGTCGCGAATACGGGGTTGTACAGTTGTGACCACCAACAACCCATCAGTTGACAGAAGAGAGGTTGTGGTACTTGGGTTGCGGCCCAGTAACGTGCTTACATGGCCCAGTGATTTTGATTTTTTTCTTATAATTACGGATAGTGGCCAAAGTAGGTTTTTACTCAGCCCGGTGATTTTGAACAGGATTCACACCTGCCTGTCACCCTGGATTCGCACCAGGGGTCCACCATGGCATCCACCATGAGAATTTCAACAAGGAGGGCGGAACCGTTTAAGACGTTTGGGAAACTCATAGTCAAAATTCATTGAATCTGATTTTTGTTCTCTTATAGTGTAATAAACGAGACATTATTAAAATAAGTAAAATTACATGAGTCGAGTAAAGAAGATGTCGCGCAATATCGTGCTGAAGATTGCGATAGTATTTCATTCAAAGATTCCGAAGAAACTGCGAGTAAAAAAGAAGGCGGACTTGCCGAGATAAAAAATGGTCGTAGAATCTCAACTAGATTTACCTATGTCATCTTCAAAAAAATTAATTAAATGAGTTAGCTCTCATATCATCTTTCATCTCTTTCAATAAAAATATTTAAACGTCTCCACCTTTTCAGGCTCTTTTCTCTTTTATTCAGACCCTGTTTTTGACGTATAAGTAGTCAAAATTCATTGTCTCGATGAGAGAAATCCAAATTCATCATCTATTTTACCAAAACTCTTGGGAGAGGAGAGCTCGCCGTCTCCCTCTCCCCCAATAGATTTGCCCCTGGTTGGAGTGTACGGGCTGCAGTCCCTTATAAAGCCGCTAGTATTGTGACATAAGGGTGGCAGGCATTTGTGATGTCCATTCTACATCACCCAGACACCAAGTAAAAAAAAGGAAACGACAATAATACTTTCAAAGTGAAAATTTTGTCTTTTGTCCTAGAGTTCTCAAAGTGAATGAATGTATGCACTTACTAATAGGATTAAGAAAATCAAATACTATTTTGTGATAATAGAGTGTGTGCAATTGCAGCAATAAATGTCTTTTTTTTTTGCATTGATTCGCGGATAACAAAAATGACTGCATAACAAGATCACATTTTGAGTTGTGAATAATAAAAATCTAGGAATAGACGATTTTGCTTTGCATACAATAATACACAGTCATACACAATTTTAAGGTCAATAATTCAAATAAAAATAACAAACTAATAACACAAATCTTCCAAATATTATTCATAGTATCCTCTCATTTAATGAAGCATGTATGGCTCCAACTTAACACTTATGGAGTACTCCCAAGTACATTCAAAACCATGTTAAAATTCTCATGGCAAGTCCCACTTGGATTCACATTTTGAGTAGCCCTCTCCTTCCACACATGCGCTCTTTTCCCGATCTCTTCATCCCTCATCACCTCCTCCACCCTCTTCCTAATCTGCTCCCCCTTCACAAGCATCATCTCGCCGCCGCCCGCTCCCGCTCCCGTCCCATCCTCGCGATGCCCCACGCTGAGCCCAACCTTCCACGTGTCGCATATATAAGTCTCGTTCAAAAATTGATCGGCAAAATAGGGCCAGCAGAGAAACCGCACCCCCGCGGTCAACCCCTCCAGTATCGAGTTCCACCCGCAGTGCGACATAAAGCACCCGATCGAAGGGTGCGCCAGCACACGCCGTTGTGGGGCCCAGCCCACCAGAAGCCCCCGGCCTTCGATCCGTTTCAAGTACTCGGGCGAGAAAGCCGCATCCCGGCGCTCGGCGGTAAGGTCGGGCCGTACGGCCCATAGAAAGGGTCGGCCCGTGAGCTCAAGCCCGCGGGCCAGCTCCTCGATCTGGGCTTCCGAGAAGATTGTGTGGCTGCCGAAGGCGATGTAGAGGACGGATCCCACCGGGTGGGAGTCGAGCCAGCGGAGAATGGTTGAAGGGTTTTCGAGCGGCCAGAGGCTGCCGGTGGGGTGGTGGTCGGCGGAGAAGAGGGGGCCGACGGGGACAGGGGAGGGGAGGAGGGAGAGGGCTTGGGGCTCCAGGTCCTCAAAACTGTTGAAGATGAGCAGCTCGGCGTGGTCGGCGGTGGCTCGGTTGTTCGTCAAAACAAAGGAGAAGACACAAGATTTATCGGCGAGGTTGCTGCCGGCGTTGTTCCAGGCCAACTGTGCCGTGTGCAGCCCCGGCACGCCCGGAGCAAGCTGAAATACGGCGTGCTTCTTCGGCAATCCTTCACAATACACAATAAATCGTCAGTTTATCAGAAAAAGGAGAATATATATTGCAAGTGCAGTTCATCTCAATTAAGGCAGATTTTTTTTTTAAAAAAAAGGAGACGTTAATGAAGGATATTCAGAAGAAAAAAGTGGAATCAGTGGTGGGCACACAAGGTGTTCGACATATTGTCCGTGTTCTTTGGCCAAGGTGGGAAAATATGCAAATGTGGTTTCTTCTTGCTCAGCTCGGCTCCGTTTGGCACGGTGACGACGGTCATGAACATGAGGGTTAAATTGTCATTTGATAACGCCCACCTAAGGAACTTCATCCACTTTTATGTTCAGACGGATGATGTTTGTTAGATGATCCTTAATGATTTACATTTACGACCGCCACCACCGTGTCAAACGGAGCCCTCGTGATCATGTGATATTATTGTGCTCTTCACAGAAGAGGAATTGCTCTCTACTGCTTAGTCTCCAAAGTTTTGTTTGATGGTCAAATGTGCACATGGCCGACCATCTATTTTTGTTTTCAAGTCGTTTTTGACGCATTAATTGGAGCTTTCTCATGACTATAATAAGGTTGCCTCCATCAACCATAGACACTTAATACCTACATTAGAAGCAGAGGAGGTTTGTCTCAACTCTCAAGGAGGTTTTGACATTCAATAATTTATATTTCTAAGGTGGTATTCAGATTGCTCTCCTTTTCAGGAATCTAATGTCGTTTCGGGTCGGACTAGCATATGGGGGGTCTTTCGTTCTATTGTTTTGATGTGAATATTCTTCCCATCATTGTCAAACCTTTCGGCACGCTCATTTCCATGAATGCTCGTATGTTACGTCGCACTAAGGCTCATGGGTGTGCGTATGGCCGTAAAACTACCCATAATATGTGTGTGCATAACAAATTATATGGTTACGGTGTGTGGATAGCGGATCTCCCTAACTACTTAATTAAGAAAATGTCGTCTTCAAAATCTATAAAGGAGCACACAGGCCCTCATTTGATCTCACTTGTCTCTTACGACCAAAAGAGCTCCAGAGGATTTCCTCGAAGATATCCATGTGCGCTCGAACATTTCCTTGAAAATCTTCATAGCCTTCGAGGATTGCTTGAAGATTTCCCGCGAGCACTTGAAGATCTCCTTCAACTCCCGACGCCACCATATGAGAACCGGAGGTCTGCTTCGGCTCCCGACGCCACCTTCCGAGAAACCAGAGGTCTGCTTTGGTTCCCAACACCACCTTCCGAGAACCAGTGGTCCGCTTCGGCTCCCGACCTGCTTCCGAGAACAAGATGTGATGATCTTGTGGGGAGCGATAGGACTAGTCATTTGGGTGTCCAGGCATATCTTAGTATATCAATAAGGATAACATGTGTCCAAGGGTTTCCTCAATGTTCTTCTTCACACCAACAAACCCTCGGTAAATTGCATCTTCCTCAAATTTGGCAATCCAACAATTGCATCTACCTGGTAACATGGCTTCATGAACTTGAAAAAACCTCATTAATTTAGCAAATCAAAGAGTAGATAAGTTTTTCTAGCCTCCAATTTTATCTTTTTAGTGTTTATCAAGAGTTCCAGTGCATTAGATAAATCATTGACTATGGTGACCACATCAGGCAGAACCTTTTCAGCACAAATAATTTCAAAAAGATCCAAAGCGTTTGTATATCTCTGCTCCTTAACACACGCAGAAATCAAAGAGTTCCAAGACTCCAAATCTCTCGTGCTCAACTCATCGAACACCTGACATTCATGATCAAAGAGAAAGTCCTTGCAGGTGGAATAGAGATGAATCAGTGAGTTGGATAAGAAGGGATTGGAGATGAACCCTAGTTTCAGAGCATGAGCATGAACCCACTGACCTTCAGTGATGAAAGAAATTCTTGCGCAGGCCTTGAGCAGAAGGTGAAGCGGTCTTGTTTGAGTCCTAGGAATTTGGAACGGCCGTAGAGGAGAAGGGCTCCTTCGAATCCGTGGAGAGAAGAAGACATCAGAGGAAAGGGGGTTGTACTTGGTCTTCTAATCGGGAAATGGACTGTACTGGCGGCGCTTATGGTTGTTAGGCAGAGCTCCGACGGTGCTTACAGTTATTCTATGTGGCGGCGGCGGCGACGATTTTGGAGAGGACATCGTGAAGTCGGGGCTTAGGGCAAGAGTGAAGGGGCGGGTGAGTATCCAGGCTTCAAATTAGGGGGTTTACAAACTTACAATTAGAAGTTTATTTTAAGTTAAAATCTCCTTACATTTTAAAATTTTATGCCTGCAAATATCCATTATGGACAAATACCAGCGCCCTTTAAATAACTAGTCCTAGACAGCAATGCTCTGATTGCTGCTGTCCCATGAGTCAATGACTATACTTTTCTGCATCTATTCATTGCTTTTATTTTAATTACTTTAATTTTTTATTTGTTTTTATTTGTTTTTATTTGTTTTTATTTGTTTTATTTGTTTTATTTGTTTTATTTGTTTTATTTGTTTTTATATTGTATGTTTTTATATTTTATATTTTTATGTTCTATTCTTGATAATACGACCAAAACAAACTAATATTTTACGGTTTTACCTAATAGGCTAATATAATAAATAAATAAACTATTATATTTTTACAAAAAATCTTTGAATAATTTTTGTGAAATTTTGATTTGCATTTTAGGCCCCCTTTTGGGAGAAGTTTTTGGGTCCCGAGTCTTCGACCCAAATTTTTCTGGATCCGAGAATGCTCGAGGATATCTGGCATGCACTTTTGCGAAAATTTTCGGTCCGAAAATTGGTGCGCCATTAAATACCGTGGGGCCACATTAATTTTCGTCAATTGCGTTGATCCCACCACTTTCCGCCAAACAGCCGCTCGTCCTCTCCAGCGCGAAAGGTCGTCGCCTCTCCAGCACTCCATCCCGCAAGTCGTGGCCGCCCTTCATCTCCCGCAGCCCGTCGAGATCCAGGATTATTCTTCCCGCAGCTCCCCGAACAGCAGCTCGTCGTCTCCCTCATCCATCCAGCAGGCCCCGGTTTCGCCTCCTCCCGATAACCTGCACGTGGTCTTCCCTAAACCCGCAGTTATCCTACTCCCTCAGCGCTCAACAGCAGCTCAGCTCAGCAGTCCGTCGTCTTCCTCATTCTCCCGCAGTTGTTCTAACTGGAAAACATATACATTATAAGACTGGATAAAAGCTGAGAATAAATTGGACTGAAAATCAGCTGAAATATACGACTGGATAAAAACTGCGAAAAAAACCGACTGGAAATGATGGAAAAAATAGGACTGGAAACCCTAAATCCTAAAAAAATGGGGAAAGGAACCTTACTAACGACCAGAAAACATCAACAATAAATATTCTCCAGCAGTAATAATATACGGCAGTAATCTTCATAACATGAATTGCGCATGGTGAAAAAAACCGATTGTAAATGATGGAAAAAATAGGACTGGAAACCCTAAACCCTAAAAAAACGGGGAAATGAACCTTGCTAACGACCAGAAAACATAAACAATAAATATTCTCCAGCAGTAATAATCTACGACAGTAATCTTCATAACATGAACTGCGTCTCGTTCGATTTCGCCGATCACCGATGGAGGGAGTCGGGGTAGGAGCAAGAGACGAGTGAGGCGTTTCAAAAAATTTCGAAATGAGGGGGATAAATTTAGTGGGGGCCACGGTATTTAAAGACGCACCAATTTTTGGTGCGTTAGACGCACCAAAATTTTTTGCTTTGCTTGAGGGGCTGGGCTGGCTTTTTAGGCGTGACGCTGGGCTTGATCCTCGGGCACCAGTACAAACGGACCGCTTCGGTGCGGTGGTAGACTGGGCCATATGCCGGCGTGCCCCTACGCCCTTTTGGGTCACCTCTCCCAAACAGACCCTTAAGAGATTCCTTTACTACTAACAGACAGACATATTCCAATATTTTATAATACTTTAATATCAATGTCGTTGAAACGAACGGATCCTTAGAGAGATGCGAGAGCTTACCATCTTCAGCAATGAGTCCAATCTGGATCATCTTGGGAATACTGAGACTAATAGCTAACATAGCCGCTGAAGAAGTCCAGAATACGGCAGCCCGTAGGCCTTCTCGTAGGCCCAACGGCACGGCCCATGACATTAGCTGGTCCGATAAGATCCATCTAAAGGGCCGCCCTTCGTCGGCGGCACTCCTGATTACCCCTTCGACGCCGGCTGCCATCGCCCCAGGAATGACCTGGCAAATTCGGGCCACATTCTTCCGCTCTTCGTCTGACTCCAGCCCGTCCGGGATGCCGAGCAGGCGGAGCCGCCTGCCGGAGGAGGACAATTCGTTGTCGGCGTAGCCGTTGCCGGCGGCGAGGAGGCGGCGGTGGTTGAAGTCGGTGTTGGCGAAGGTGACGGTGAAGCCGGCGTCCACAAGGCGGTTGGCCATCTCCATGAAAGGCATAATATGACCCTGGAAGGGAAATGGAAGGAGGAGGATATGGCCGAAAGAAGCTTCCATCATAGCCAGTTGTTCTTTGAGCCTGTGCTTACAATGCCCCCAAATCGACTCTTCTTATAATCCATTTTGGTTCTAACTTTTTGTATTGGTTTTTTGTTTTTTAAAGGAAACGTCACCTTCGTTGGGCCGGTTTTGCTGGGCCTACACACAAAACGCTGACCTAACGCACGCCACTTTGTTTGGGAAGGCTGTGGCTACTTCAAAAATTGCGGTGAAAAATTAATGTGATTAGGGCTTTGTTTGGCACCGTGGTGGAGATTGTGAACGCGGTGATCATAAACTGTCGTTGTGAACATCCGACCTCATCTAAAAAATCTCATGTATTTTAGGCTCAATGCTAGCTTATTTTCTTGGTAGCAGTCATTACTGTCTTGCAAAATATACATTCTATGATAATGTCGTTTTTGACCAAACTCACCGGAGTAAATAAGCCGCGCTAAACGAAGCCTCGAGCTTTTATAAAAGTTGGCAGGGTCTCCCACAATTTATGGGAATTTCAGGCTGCGATTAGGCGGAATTTCAAAATCACCACTAACTTAGTGGGGGTTATGGGAGAAACCATCTCGCGCCCAATTCGCGTGCCCGATCCAGGCGTGATCTGATCACTGTCTCAACCGCCTGTGACCGATCGTCCGAGCGCTGCCTCTTCCGTGAGCACTACCCGCAGCCGCGCACCCCATGCGCGGACACGACCTCTGCCCCGACGACCTCCGCGAGATCGGCGCCCGGGCGGCCCCCGCCGGTCCAACCTCACTGCGGCCAGCGGCCGACCAGCCTCCGCAAGGCCAGTGCCAGGGCGGTCGTCGCTCGGCCGGTGCCCGGGCGGCCTCCGCTAGACTAGCCTCCGCGAGGTCAGCGCCCATGCAACCTCCGTCCGGCTATCCTCTGCGTGGCTGGTGGCCGACCGGTCCAACCTCTCGACCGACCACCCGGGAGGCCCTCCCCGTACGGGCTTCCCTTCGACCAGCCCCTCTTTGACCGTCGTCGTCTGATCGCCTCCCCGCGATGTCTGTTGTTCGTTGTGTACGTATTCACCTGAATAACCACCTATGATGAGTGGGTGCAAATATCCAAAATAATGGCAGGTTGCGCAAAATAAAATCATAAATATAATGCATGCGTCGAACTATATTAAGTTGGGTTGTAATTAGTAAAAATAGTGGTTATGATTTGCGGATAACCGCATAACTACTGTAACAACTCATGAGTCCTATAAATAGGGCTGCATGCCTCCCTTCATTCTAATTTTTTACTTCTTAATCTTCTCCCACTACAGACCAGAGCTCTGCCGAAATCCTTGTCTCCTCCTTCAAAGACCTTCGAGTACCCTAAAGATTCTCCGAAGTCCACCGTGCTTCAAAGTACAAGGCATTCCTTCGGCCCTACGCGACAATCCTCATGCATGCACCCTCCAATACTCAGTGTCCGGACATCGACTGTGAGCATTCTCTATCGACAGGAAGATACAATCATTGAAATTCGCGACCAGTGATTTGTCCCTCCGAACACGTCTCTTTCTCTCTCACTCTTAAGTTGTAACGAGCAGCGGCATGTTGCCCACGACTCCAAAATCTTGGAAACAACAACAAATAATAACATTTGGCCACCACCGAACCTGTAACACCCCAAATTTCTTGAGATGTGAGATGCTTCTCTGGGGGTTACCGCTCGACGGTAGCTAGTTACTGCGCGGCGGTAGCTCCAGGATTTGTATCGAGCTCTCGAGAAAGCGTCGAGCTCTCGAGAAAAACGTTACCGCGCGACGGAAAGTTGTTACCGCGTGGCGGTAGCAGGGGAATTAATCTATCAGACCTCTCGGGAAGCTATCGCCCGGCGATAGTTGGGTCAATTTAATTGGCATAGTTCTCGGGATCATACCGCGCGGCGGTAGAAGTTAGCGCGCGGCGGTAACGGCTGGTGTCGTGCCATAACCGACGTACTTTACCGCGCGGCGTTAGCATCCTATCGCGCGGCGGTAGTGAAATCGAAACGGTGTTGGCCACATGTTGGCCTGTGATTGGAGAGTTTGGGCGGTTGCGCTTGAATCGAGGCGTTGATTTAAGGTACCGCGCGGCGGTAGTTAGTTACCGCGCGGCGGTAGCTTTATTTATATACCTGAATTTTGGCCGTTTTCATTTCATTTCTTTTGGAGTGAGGAGTTGACCTGGTTTTCCTGGAGGAGGAGCAGCGGCGCCGGAGGGTAAATCTCGACGTCGTTGAAGTTCCGGAGTTCCGATTTGCAAGCCGAGTCCGGATCTGTGGAGGCTAGATCGTAGCGGTCGCGTTCATCCGTCTAGATCTTTGGCTTGACACCGAAGAGAGCGCAAAGGGTAACGATTCTCAACTTGGACATGTGAAGTCCTCTTCCTTTTGCATAAGAAACCCTCTCCCGCGAGTGTGCGGTAAGCGTGAGGTTTTTCTTCGGGTAAATATGGTATATCCCCGTAGTTTTACATATAGAGTTCGGAATCGAAGTACAAACGTAGGCATGGTGTGTGAAACCCATCTAGATAGGTTGATTTAGATTGATGATGTTTTCATTGTGCTTGTACTGGCTGGAGAAAACTCCGTGATGTTTGTTTTACGGGTTTCTACACGGTATATTGCAGCAGAGAATTTTGGGGACTAACTCCCAGAAGCACCCGGAAAACTGGGCAGAATTACATTTCTACCAGATACCGCGCGGCGGTAGTGCTAACGCAGGCGGTAGCTCCTTGAGAGCTTTGTTTGTGGCCCGTGTCGTGGAGACTTGGGGCTTGAGATGTGGGGCTGAGAGCTCTGGGAGCCCAGCTAGGTGGCCTGCAAGCCACCCATGTAGCATAACGAGGTTATGTATTGATTGGAGAGATGGGAATGGGGAGGCTAACCCGCGTCGTGGTAGTTTTTGCCCGATGGTGTGAGCAACGGGAAAGGGTTGAACCTACCCAGTAGCTATGTGGTGCGTCCATGGGTAGTGATACCTATCGCAAACATTGTTATGAGTCTTAGGCCTTGCGCAGGCCGTAAAGACTACTTAATGCTCATATTTGTTGCCGTCTTGTGAACGATGGTGGGCCCTGGCTTTTATCCGGACACCGAAAATGTGCCTTGAGTGCACAGGGTGTGTGGCCATTCGTGCCTACGCCTGTGGTGAAGTGTGCTTAAATTGTACTTTCATTACTATGTTTGGTTTTGCTAATACTTTGCAAGGAAGGAGTTCCGCCGCCCCGAGTAAGGTGTGAGGTCGTTATAATTTGGTCAACTTTAGCTGACTGTTGCCTTGTTTTGCCACAGTTCGGTGGATTGTTCTTATGTAGGAACAACTTAGTCAAGTGACAAGTAGCGGGCTAAAGCCCTTGATGCTGTGCTGGCCCTTGAAGGCCAAAACGAAGTGTTTACTTTTACTGTTTTCATGTATGACCGGTCTGCGCGCCGAAGTATGTAAAACACTTTAATTCAAGTTGAATGTTGTAAGGTCATAAGGCCAAAACTTTACGTGTATTTGTTCTTTTATCCTGGTTTGGGTTTTAGTGGACATTCATGTTCTGTGATTGGTTCTTCTAACTTACTTAAAATCTTCCGATAGAATGTTCTGTGTTAGGTTTCAATATGATATCTTAATATGTTTTGGTATTAATATGTAACTCCGCTGACTGTTCGTGTAATATGTCGTGGGACCTCCGCCAGACTTTCTGTTATATCTCATGTGATCAGGGGCGGACCCACCTTGGGACGAGCATGGGCGGCCGCCCACACTCATTGTTTTTTTTTTAAAAAATAATAGTATTTGCCACGGTTCAAAAACCGTGGCAAATACAGTTCAAATCGTGCTAAATACTCTATTTTTTAAAAAATTAACAATATTAATTACGGTTTAAACTGTGGTTAATACCCTAATTTTTTAAAATTTATCTATATTAGCCACGGATTAAACTATAAATCGTGGTTAATACCCTATTTTTTAAAAAAATATTTGTATTAGTCATGGTCTAAACCGTGGCTAATACCATATTCTTACAAAAATTATAACATTAAACTGTGGCTAATACCTTATTGTTAAAAAATATATATTATTAAACATAGTTTAATAGTATCAATCAAACAACTTGTAAGTTCTACTACACTGAAAAAAGTTTCTACGTCCGTCACTGCATGTGACGGATGGGGGTGTTACAGAACCGACCACATGATTTTTTTTACCCTGTTTGCTGGTTTTCCACCTTAAAAGCCAGCCTTATTGTCCACACTTTACTTTTTATGTGACTGTTTTCGCGTTCGACTGCTTCACAGGCTAAGACGGTCCAATTTAATCCACTCAATCAAGAGCCTGGAGTCACCCACAATAAAAATAGTGATATGAAAAGCAATAAAACAGAGAAGAAATATGTTCACCTAAGCGTGAAAATGAGGAAAATCTCATTTTAGCTTTTCGGGTTTTAGCTTTTCGGGAAGCTGAAGAGTTCAACGCACAATTTATTGCCGTTGGCTCACATATGGCCACACAGTGGCTTCCATTTATAATTTATCTTTGTTATTTATTTTAGTGGACGCCGTCAGTTTTTTTAAAAAAAATCTTCTTGAGAGAGTAAGCGGTTGGTTATGCGGCGTTTAAAAAAAAGAATTATCTTATCAACAAGACGTGTTCATGCATGGCTTGCGAAATGGACAGGGAACTACTTTTATTTTTATTTTTAAGGGGATGTTATTAGCATTTTTGTTTTGGCTATAAATACTCAAAAGTTACATTTTTCTGATTTTTTTTTAATTTTCTATTAGCAAGCAACGTCCTATTCACACTTTTCATTTGGAGTTTTCTCCTCCCCTGCTTCGTGTTTCCATCCGTTGTATACTGCTACTGGAGTTGTGAGAGTTTCTATTTTCTTTTAATCCACATTTTACTGTAATTTAATGTTCTTTGGCAGCTGACATTTTTACAGTTTTCACTAGGTGTTGGTGTTTGCTTGAGTTTTATGGGTATTTTCACTGGGTGTTGGTGTTTGCTTAAATTAATTATTTTCGGACAGAATTTTTTCACTAGGTGTTGGTGTTTGTTACTGGTGTTGGTGTTTGCTTGAGTTTTATGGGTATTTTCACTAGGTGTTGGTGTTTGCTTAAATTAATTATTTTCGGACAGAATTTTTTCGGGGTCCAAATCGATGGTCTAATCGACTTCAAATCAAAAAGTATTCAACATGAAAGTTATTCGTCTCGGGGATATCTACACTTTCATGTAAACCAATTTTTCTGATTCCGTCCCATTTATTCGCAAAATCGGAACTCCACCCCCTGGAATTCAAATAGGAACTCCAAGGGATCCGGATCCGATCATTGGCCGGTGCTGCACTGCTGCTAGATTTTAGTTGCGTTTTGGTTCACCTGATTCTGTATGCAGCTGATTAATTGTGTTTTTGTTGTTGTTGTTGGCCGTTGTAGATTGATTCTTTTGGGTGGTTTAGGGATTGAAATCTGTGATCTTGGAGATGATGGATGGAGCTTATCAATGATGATTTTGTGAAACATGAATTCTTTAATGACATTACCATTAAGACGATAGTGTTGGCAATAATTAAGATGGTAGGTGTTACGATTACAAGACCTTCATAATGGAGAGTCCAACAATATTAGACATCTATAATATTTTAGTTATGTTTTGACCTAACAAAATGTTACAAATATTGCTTGCGGATTGTGAAAAGTGCAGTGCAAATAGAGAATTGTTTGCAGTACTTAAAATAGTTCTTGTCAGGGGCGGATCCAAGAATTGTAATAAGAGGGGGCGAGATATAAGACCAGATGAAAAAAAATACAGTAAAAAGCAAATGTAATAAAATTTTAAATGCAAATGATAAATTCTTTTTTAGTTCTTAATCAAATATTTCAGAAGTAAAACAACAATATTAATAAACAAAATGATACATAAAGAGCTATAATATTAAGTTATTTCAATTATCCACGTCGATTTTTCATTTCATAAGGCGAGAGCGGAGGGGATAAGGAGAGAGAAACTTGGCCTTCTATGCGGTGAGTAGGAGGGAGGGGAGAGGCGGAGATGATCTTTGATCGTGAGTAGGAGAGAGGGGAAAGAGAGAAGAAAGATGGGAGAGAAGCGGGAATGGGAAGAGAGCTGAGAGAGGGATACAGAGTGGGGGGGTGACAGTACCCAGACTGCGGCGGCGAGCATCCCCTGACAGGCTTCGCCTGCCCCCGACGGTTCTTAATACTTTTTTTATCATCTAATTTTTTCTAATATATTTTTTATCATATACTAATTAATTAATTTTTTATATTAAAAAGTTAAAAGTAAAAGTCAAAAATAAAAAATACATATCTGTGTACGTCATAAATAAAATAATTTTTTTAATATAAATGCCAGAGCGCTCTTGGCCAATTGGATAAGGCATTTGACTTCTAATTAGGCGTTTTCAGTTTTCAGTCTAAACCATTTTTAGTTTGTTTTTTTTTTATTCATTTTTTTAATTTTTAGTCTCACATCTTCAATTTAGCATGTCTCTTATGGTTTAAATAATAAGAGAGGAATGAAATGTTTGAAAATTAACTTAGAGCGAGTGGACTATTCAGAACGTGCATGGCTAGATCATACCGACTATGCCGGTACACCGGGCGAGCCATCTATAATAAGGCAGAGCTCGATCTTTTTTTTTTCAGTCCGACCAGATATAATTTTTTTCCGAATCTGAAGAGTAAAATAATAATTTCTCATTGTATGGTAATAGCCCCGGTAAAATTATAGGTTTATGAGACTATGCTATTCTAGGTTACGGAGACCTAAACCAAAATATAGACGGACGGTCCTGATTCATTTGTTTGATCGAACGGCTGAGATGTCATGATGTAACCAGATCGGTCGGTCCAAATTTGTTTGGCGGGCGCCGGTGTTACACCGCGAATTCTGATTAGCTGTTGATATAACTTTGTATATATAGTATATATAAATATATATATAATTTTTTTTAAAAAAATTCCCACAGGCACAACCTGATGATTGGTATAATGGTATTTTATTACTTGTGGCTTGTCCTGTGATGATACACGGTCACAAGGGTTTTGCTTTGTGCAGGAGAGTGGTGCCAGTTGTGATCATATCTACGAATAACACAATTAAGTAGAGCATATATATAAGCCCGTGCATTTGTGAATGCTATATTTATACAACAATATTTGGGCTAGAACAGCAGCACAATCACACACAGGCGCATCACACATCAGCAGTAGTAAGCATAGTTGTCAGGATCGCGATCCAGATCATCGGATCTTACGATCCTACGATCCAGATTTTGTAAATCGATGCTGATTTTGTAAAACGATCATCGATCCGACCATACTATCAGATCCGATCCTACCTCGAAACGATCTTATCTAGGACCTCGATCCTGACAACCTTGAACTTGTAAGAGCCCGCCCAGATCCCTGAAAGTGAAATTTTAGCTCCCCCCAAAAAGCCATCGTTAAAATTTCAAAGCACAAGCAACTCACCACCTCTACATCACAACCACATGCAATTTCACACAGCCACCACCGCTCAAACTCCACAACTATCCAAAGCCTTTGACTTTTATAGAAAACAAGCAACAATTAAAAAACGTGTTCATTAATGACTTCAAAACATAATAATAATAATAATAATAATAATAATAATAATAATAACCGGTAGATGTTTAACAGCTGCAAAATTGATACAGGATTTGGATTGTATAAGCAGATGAACCAAAAGAGAAAAGTGGGAGAGCCAACTGTTTGTTATGAGTCAGTATTCGCAGATTCAAAGCCATGGAAACTGAAAAGTGTGCCCCAGATAATAAGTAACGACGGCCACAAGAACATACCAACCCGCATCATCATTTCTGTGCCTTGGGCGAAAGTTTTGGGCCAAAATAGTTTGAAGCCAATCCCATAATGGCAAACCTACCATACATAAATTATCAGACTGCAAACAATAAACTTTAATGCACACTAAATTACATCATGCTCCCATCTATCCTTTGAAATTTACAAAAACCCCGCTAAGTTTACATTTCAATGATTGTAATTTTACCGAAAATAGACCCGGAGTTTCTGTTGTTGTGGGTCCTTTGTTATTCCCAACAACAAGGCTATAGCCCGCACACCCCAACGGCCCAACCCATCACCACGCCCAATATAATCGCGGCAGGTTCTTGAGACCGAGTCTTGAACCTTTTACCTCCTCGATGAGAAATCTTAAACACCAAGCTTATAAAAGCATGTTGCCTCAAAATGACCAACACAACCACAGTGAGGATTAGGATTTCCGGTGCGACCTCGTCCGCAAGATCGGGTGCGAGCCCCACGAGCTATTGAAGGAGCGGGGTGAGAAGGAGAAGCATGTTGGAGGAGAGCCGGAGACAGAGTGTCAGGAGGATCGGCGAATGCGGTTACTTTTAAGAGCATCGAGTACACATCTGATAAAGAAGGAATCATGGGAGATGAAAGGATATGAGCTTGAATGTTGTGGAGATGAGGTGGAACACGGGTCATCATCATGGAGATGCCAACAGCTTCTTTTTGGGCACGTTGGACATCAAGATTCACTGTTGGAGGCTGACGTTGAGCTCAGGCCTAGACCAGAGTTTTGAAATGCGCAACAAAATAGGTGAGTTCTCCAGTCGCACCTGAGTTGAGAAATTGAAGATCTGTAATGATATCAAACAGGGGTTGTAAGTTGTCCTTGCAAGAACAGAGAGAGTGAAGTTCCTCAAACATGGTCTTGGCACTCTCATGATACATGGTCATTTGATATGGTTCACTGTCCATATAGTTGAGGATTCAAGATTGGATACAACCATCATCACGGAGCCACTACTCAGCGGGCGCAGTAGGTGCAACCTTAGTCAAATGGTGGAGCGGGTCTTTGATCCGAAGAACACGACGAATAGAATGAACTCACTCAACAAAGTTCATCTTCCCATGAAGAGAAATGGTGGTGGCCAGGAGTTCATCACGAACCTCAGGAAGGGAAGCCGCAACACGGACAGGAAAAGATAGGGCATCGTTCAAGGCCATTGAGACTGGACACTTTCGTGGTCAGGAACGGTGATGAGTACGACAAGAACTGGCAGCAAACACGGCTAGCAAAGGATCACGCGGCAAGCACTGGAGGGCAGAGGATCACACAAGGGGTTGGGCGATCTCGCAAAAGATCTTGCGGTCACGCGAGAAGAGGAGCTCGAGTAGCAAGTAAACTTCGTCGGCAGACAGGCAAATGCGGAGACCAGACGAGCAGTCGCTACGTGAAAAAGAGCTTGCACGAGTTCAGAGAGCAGCCGCAGCGAGAAAGAGCTCGCAGCAATTCGATGAGCAGTCGCAAGGAGAAGCCTCGGCGACCAGGAGCTGTGAGAAGGAGGCCTGACAGGAAGGAGATCTTATGGGCAGACGCTCTGAGCGATCAAGGCGATCAGATAATACTCGGTAAGCAGGAGCAGGGGACGCGTCAAGGAGAGAAAGGATCAAAGAAAAGAATCTACGACCAGGAGGAGCTGGGCAAGCTGCAAATCAAGGTCTGCGACCAGGAGGAGCTCGACAAGACCAGGGGGACACTATGGATAATTGCTTTAGAGACTGTGGAAGCGTCAGACAAGTGGATCCTAGAGTGGCAGTGAGGAAATGTTATAAAAGCATCTGGATGGGGGGAACGAAAGGAGGGGCAGGGCAGGAGGCGTAGAACTGCGGTCAAAAAAGAGCAGACCGCCCAAACAGACTAGAGGCGCGGGCATGAGCAAGACCCAATTTTTTTTAAAAAAAAATTGGATCAACCTCCCTCTGATACCATGTAGAAAAGTACGAAAAAGGATAAATAAAAAGGAATTGTTTTATTTATTTCTCTCATAATCATCTATATACAAGTATTTGTACATTTATATAGAAAGAGAAAAGGGAGAAGAAATCTCATTTCAAGATGTGAGACTAAAGACCTAAAGAAAGAGAGCTCTAGTTGGGCACTGTTATTGAGCCTTTTTAAATTGTTTATTCAACAAAAACAAAGTTAAATTTACTTTCTAGTCCAAACACAAGAATGAAGATACAAGAACACACACACAAATCTCACTTAAATATAAATGTGAGCAGTAATTATTTTGGAAAGCATGGGAATCTTATTTGATTATAGAGACACCTTCGCATGCTTGTTTAGATTCTCCGAATTCTACATAGGTACCAAAAGATCTAGTTTTGAACATAAAAGTGGATAAATTTCCTTTAGGTGAGGCCAGGCGTTCATGAATGACGGTTGATAACCACCGCATTCACGACCACCACAGCCGCGCCAAATGGAGCCTTAATACATTGTACAACATGCTAGATCTTTATTTTCCAACTCATGAACAGACTTCAAGATCATTTCAAGCATCACAGAGTACATTACATTTTGAATTCAACACTAATGAACCCAAATTTGTTTGGCACAATAAATTAGTAGTTAATTTTTTTTTGTAGGTATGAGTTCGTAGTAGGATAAATGGAGGCATGCGCTATTTGGTTAGAGGATGATTAGGATATATGATGAGAGGTTTTTAAAGATTTGCATCCCTAGTTAGAGATAAACGATGGCCGGCTGGTCATTTTTGGTGGCAATTCTAAGAAGAAGATAATTGACATTTGACAATATTGGTAATCAACTTCAACCATCAAAAAAATCGTATTTAGTTTATGGTCTTAAACATATTTTAGTTAGCGTCAACAACTTAGATGATTGTTTGTGATGCATGCCAATATTATGATAAACAGGAGAATTTAAAAAACAAAAACGTAGTTTCAGCATCTAGACCCCTTGAGTTGTCAAGGATGAATTTATTGGAACCTATTAGCACAAAAAGCTTAAATGGCAATTCATATGCTTTTATTACTGTTCAATATTATTGACGTAATAACGGGTCATAATTTTTTTCTATTAAGAAATAAGTTTTCATGATTTTTCGAGATCTGTGAAGTCTATTCAAAGAGAAAAAAAGGGATATTTAATTGTTACAACCAGATCAAGGAAAAGAAACGGAGAATGCCTTGTTTGGGATTTCCTGTGAAAACATGATATTTGACTTTATTTCACCACTTATAAGACCTTCATAGAACTAAGGTTGTTGAAACATAAAAACTGTTAGATGACATAGAAAAGATAAATGTAAAGGCCTAATTATAGACTCATTTCCTTCTCCTTTAGTCTCACATCTCTTGTATAAGATTGTTCTTCTTCTCTTCTCCTATATATTTGTATTGTCTCTTCTATTTTACACATGAAATAATATAAGCAAGATTTGCCCTTTGTTTTCTACATGGTATCAGAGCCAGGTTTGCCCTTTGTTTTCTACATGGTATCAGAGCGATCGGTCTCTCCTTGCGGCTAGAATTCTGCTAACCGTCCGGTCTTCCTCTCTTGCACTAGGCGCGGTCTGTGTTTTCTAACCGGTCGACCTTCTCTTCTCGCACAAGGCACGGCCTTGGCGGCTAGGACTTCCCTACCTGCCTCTCTTCCCCTTCTCATTCTCTGGCCTCCACCTCTACCTCTCTCTCCTCTTTATAGAATTCTCTCTGGGCAGTGGGGACCCCCCTTCTTCCTCCCTATCCGCGCGGTCTCTTCTATTCCCGCGCGGTTAGTCTCTTCTCGCTGTGAGCTCCCATCTTTTAGCTCGCGGTCTTCTCCCTTTTCTTCTCCAGTGCGGTTTCTTCCCAAACCGCACTGTTTTCTCTCAACCCGCTCCTTCTCTTTCCGCTCCGAACTCCGTATTTTGGTCGCGGCTTCTTGCTGCTGGTGTCTTATCGCCGAGACCGTGCGGTCTCCCTAGTTCGCGTGCCCATTCATCTTCTCCATACATCCCGCTCGGCCTCTCTGGTCGCAGCCTCTTCTGCGCTAACCGCTGCTCTGGTATTGTGCGCCTTCTCGCACGGCTTGCCTTGCTGCTCTCTGCGGCCTTCTTCTCTGCTCGGTTCTCGCTATCTTACACCCTGCTCGCCGCGATTTCACCTTGTCGTCGCGCCTTCTCTTCGTCGTCGCGGCTTCTCTTCTCGCCGCGAATTGTTCTTTAACCGATGCGATCTCCGCATCTGGATCGTGACATCTTCCCTTGCCGCTGGTGTGATCACCATGACCGTGCGGACTTCTTGCGCGGCTTCTTCTCTGGCTAGTCGTTGCGGCTAGTCTCATCGCGTGTGGCTTCTCCTCTTCTCTGCTCTGCCTTCTTCAGGTTGCGGTTTGTTCTCTTCCCAAGCGGCTTGTTCTGGCCGCTGCGGCCTGTTCTGGCCGCTGCGGCCTGTTCTCGCCGCTGCGGCCTGTTCTCGCCGCTGCGGCCTGTTCTCGCCGCTGCGGCCTGTTCTCGCCGTTGCGGCCTGTTCTCGCCGCTGTCTCTTTTCTCGCCGCTTCAGGTTGCGGTTTGTTCTCGTCCCAAGCGGCTTGTTCTCACCGCTGCGGCCTGTTCTCGCTGCTGTCTCTTTTTTCACGCAGCTGCCTCTTCTCGCACGGCTTGTCCTCGCCGTTGCGGCCTGTTCTCGATGTTCTCAGTGCTTCCTCCGTTCTAGTTGTTGGATCTGTCCGGCTTGCCGCGTGCCTTCTTGCCGCCCGATTGTCGTGCCTCGCCGCAGATCAGGATTATGGCCTCCGCATCGATCACTGCTGATGGGGTTGTTGTGTTGCGTACTCAACTACATCAACTTCAAGGGGTGGTTAGTCGCTCTTCTGGCTCGGTAGTCTCGATCTTCAAGGAAGGTATATCATGCCTCTCACACAGCTCTCACTGGATTGTGGACTCGGGTGTTACACATCATATCTCTCCGCAGCAGCCGCCCAAATACTTAGATACTACTTACCCCAAGCACATCATTGTGGCCAATGGTGACACGCTCCCAGTTTCAAGAACTGCTAATCTGTCTCTTACTCCTTCACTTTCCTTATCCTCGGTTCTTCATGTTCTGGACTCTCCTTTTAACCTTCTTTTTGTTAACCGTCTTACGCAAAACCTTGATTGTTGTATTACTTTCTCACGCTCTTCCTTTGTGGTGCAGGATCGACTGACGCAGACTATACTTGGTAGAGGGCAACTGTCTAATGGGCTATATCTCCTCGACGTTCCTCCCACTGCTCTCACCTCTGCTTTCACCTCTGTCTCCACCACTGATTGGCATCGTCGTCTTGGGCATGCCCCTCTCCCAATTCTCAAGAAAGTTCTTCCTACTGTCTCTCTCCAAGATTTCTTTCGTGAATCATGTATCTTCGGTAAACAACACCGTGTCTCCTTTTCTCCTTCATGTACTCGGAGTGACTCTCCTTTATCCCTAATACATTCTAATATCTGGAGACCCTATAAGGTCCCTAGTGTCTTCGGGTATCGATACTTTGTTACCTTTATCGATGATTACTCGCGAGTTACCTGGTAGTATTTACTTCGTGATCGTACCGAACTCACGACTACGTTTCGTGCGTTTCTTACGGAAACGCGCACTAAGTTTTCTACCTGTGTCAAAACTCTTCGTACGGACAATGCTCGAGAATATATTAATCGCCCCTTCTCCAATCTGTGTGCTGAGTTCGGTATTATACATCAGACTTCTTGTGCTTATACGCCTCAACAGAATGGCATAGCGGAACGCAAAAATTGCCACCTCCTTGATGTGGCTCGATCTCTCATGATCCAAATGCAGGTTCTTCCTCTCTACTGGAACTTTGTCGTCTCTACTGCTTGTCACCTAATCAATCGCATGCCTTCCTCAACTTTGTGGCACCCATTACTCTCCTTTACCCATCCATAACTCTCTTCTCTCTCACACCTCGTGTGTTTGGGTGTACCTGTTATGTCCACCACCTTGGTCCTTTCAATGACAAGCTCTCCCCTCGTGCTACCAAAGCTATGTTTATTGGGTACTTCGCACACAGAAGGGGTATGTCTGTTTTTCTCCTACCACTGGTAAGGTGGTTGTGTCTGCTGATGTCTCCTTTCATGAATACCAACCATATCACATCAGTCCTTCTAATCCCCTTCTTCCTCCTCCGCTACCTCGACCCATCATACCCGTGACATCTCACCTTCCACCACTTTTCCCTACTCCTCTGCTTCGAATTCCCCCACCACCACCAGTTCCTTCCAAACCACCAGTTCCTTCCAAACATCCTACCATACAGGTATACACTCGTCCTCCACGTCCAGATGCCCTATAACAGCTTCCCCCACCGGTGTGCTCTCGCAGCCTTTTGATCTGGCAACCTCCTCAACAGCACATCCAATGACCAATTATGTCTCTCTACATCGGCTCTCTCCGCCCCTTCTTCACTTTGCTCTCTCTCTCCTCTATCTCTATACCTAACTCTGTGCAGGAAGCCCTCCAGCATCCACGGTGGCGTGCCGCCATGGACGAAGAAATGACTGCTTTATGGGGTAATCACACCTGGGATCTTGTATCTCTTCCTTCTGGTCACAGCTGTGTTAGCTGCAAGTGGATCTTTACCATCAAACATGATGCGGATAGGTCGGTTGATCGCTTAAAGGCTCGGTTGGTGGCTCGGGGTCTTACCCAACAATATGACCTTGATTATGAGGAAACATTTTCTCCAGTTGCAAAATTGAATTCCGTTCGAGTTCTGCTCTCTTTATCTGTTCACCGCCGATGGACTCTTCATCAGCTTGATGTCAAGAATGCTATCTTGAATGACGATCTTCTCGAAACCGTATACATGCATCAACCGCCCTTGTTTGAGACCACGGGGGAGTCTCGTGTATGCTTACTTCGCAAATCTATCTATGGTCTCAAACAGTCTCCCCGGGCATGGTTTGGGAAATTCAGCAAGGCCGTTCGTGAGGTGGGCTTCAAACAGAGCTCTGCAGATTCCTCTCTCTTCACTCGTCACCAGTCAACTGGGACCATAATACTTCTGCTTTATGTAGACGATATTCTGATCATTGGTGATGACTCAACCGGGATACAACATGTTAAGCAACATCTAAACTCTATCTTCCAAATCAAAGACCTGGGAAATCTTCGATACTTTCTTGGACTGGAGGTAGCTCGACGACCTGATGGTCTAGTCTTATCTCAGTGTAAGTATTGCATTGACCTTCTGCAGGATGCCGACCTCTTGGGGTGTAAACCTGCGGATACCCCGATGGAAGTCAACCACATGTTGTGTGCTCAGAGATCTGAGGAGGACTCTCTACTTCCAAACCCAGAATATTATCGTCGTCTTGTGGGAAAATTGATCTACCTAACCGTCACAAGACCAAATATATCATTTGCGGTTGGTGTGGTAAGTCGGTTTATGCATACCCCACGGGTCTCTTACCTTCAGGGTGGGGAGCACATTCTCAGGTATCTGAAGACCTCTCCTGGGTAATGACTTGTGTACAAGCCATCCTCTTCTCTTTCTCTTATTGCATACTCAGATGCGGAATACGCGGGCTCGTTGGATGATCGACGGTCTATAACTGGGTTCTGTACTTACTTTGGAGGAAATCTTATCATATGGCGGAGTAAGAAACAGACAGTTGTTGCTCGCTCGTCTGCTGAGGCTGAGTACCGTGCAATGACGGTTGTTACTTTTGAACTAACCTGGCTGGGAAGTCTTCTAGGAGATTTGAGAGTTAAATTTTCCTCACCTCCAACTCTGTTTTGTGACAGTCAAGCTGCAATACACATTGCAAAGAATCCGATGTTCCATGAGCGGACTAAACATATTGAGGTTGATTGTCACTTTGTTCGAGAGAAGGTCCAATCAAAGGAGCTGAAGCTTGAACATGTTCCTGCATCTGGGCAAGTTGCTGACGTCCTCACTAAGGCTTTACCTCGCAAGTTGTATTACCAGTTCTTGTCCAAGCTTGGTGCCTACGATTTGTACGCTCCAGCTTGCGGGGGAGTGTTAGATGACATAGGAAAGGTAAATGTAAAGGCTCAATTATAGGCTCATTTCCTTCTTCTCCTCTAGTCTCACATCTCTTGTATAGGATTGTTCTCCTTCTCTTCTCCTATATATTTGTATTCTCTCTTGTATTTTACACATGAAATAGTATATGCAAGGTTTGCCCTTTGTTTTCTACAAAAACAAACACTAGTTAGTAGAGATGGGTAGTTTTAATTATGGAATTCATGACCCGTACATGGAGTTGGAGCCTAAGGGGCTATCCTCTAGTGTGGAGAAAATAGAACACTCCTTGGTTTGCGCCATGGACACCAACCAGCGCGGATATCACTTCCTTTTGACTTGATCACCATCGAACCCATCAGTATGGCAAGCTCACCTCACCCCATACCGGCATCACCTTCTCTGCTTGTCACCCTTTGCAAATCATTCCTGTTGCTTGGATATTCCAATTCTTTAGGACACAGATCCTCTCGGCAAGATTGCACCCGCACAACAATTTTTCATATTGCAGTTCACACAACAAGCCCACAAAGTGCCGTTCTTCATGATCTCTATGGAGGGCTCAATTTTCCAATGGTTGTCTTGGCTCGTCAAACAAACCAAATCATGGCTTGGCCAATGCTGAATGAAGAATTTGTTCACTGTTACTGTGCCTGATAGTCCAATAAAGCCTTCAAAGCTTGTGTTGTCCAACAAGGGAACACGGTCAACACATACATTGATGAATTTGTGCAGTTGACCGACAATGCCCTAACCTTACAATGACGCATTACTTGGGCTACTTTATGTGTGGCCTCTAACCCCATGTTCGGGCACACCTTTGCATTCATAACCCCGTCATCCTATCCCCCCGAAGTTTCAATGCAACAAAGCTTGTTTTGTAGAAGTTGAATTTCCACGATAACTTTCAATCATTCCATTTCTATATCTTCCCAACACAGTCCCATGCACACCACACTTAAAAATCCGTTGTCGGACACCAGCCACACTCAATTTAAACCCCAACAACTCCCCAGTGATCAGTCACTCCTCCATCCCTTCCAAACATGCTTGCCATAAAACTGAGCCACCAACCACAATGCATATCCCATCTGGAGAACATCAAGCCCCACAAGTAGGGGCTCTATTCCGATGCAAACAACCATACTCTCCAATATTTGTAACATCCAAAGTTTTGACGCAAAAATTTATTTAAATTGTAGGGTCGAGTCGCGACGAATTTTGATCGAGGCAGCGCGTCGTCGAGGTACGATATCAGTACAGTCAAAAGATCGCATTCTTTTATTTGTGATTTATGTTAGTCATAATGATAGTGTAAAACATTTCATATTAGTAGCGATGCGCGGCAAGAATGGTTTATGTTCATAGGAGTTAATGTGAAATAAATAATTTTGGGGGTGCCAATAGCAGTTTTCCCCCTCTCCTTACGGTTAATAAGTAAACCGCATACCCGATAGTTCTTTAGCCCGCAACTTCATTTCGGGAGAAAACCCGCACGTCTCTGCTCACGGGAGAAAAGGAAAAACCGCACCCGACGTCTCCCGTTCCGCAAGGCCGACGACTCCGACTCCCGCTAGCGTCGTGCCCATTGCTCACCCGCTGCCCTTGCCGGCGGCCGATCCTCCTCCAGAGCGCATCTCCGACTTCTCCTCCTTCCTCTACGAGCGTCGGTGAGTATTCATTTTCCTTCCTTGGTCGTGGAAGAGCCGGATTCAACCCTAACCGGTGGAAGTTGAAATCGTTCGTTTCTGGTGAGTTTATTTCTCATTTGTCTCTATTCCTTCATGAAAATCCTTCGATTTGGAAGTTAATCTAACCCAGGTTTTCGTTCGATTGCCCTAAATTAGGTTTTGGAGTACGGAGTCCACCGCAAAATTGGAGTTGGGCGCATTGAGAGTCTCAATCACTCCCTCGTGAAGGTAATACACTAAGTTAGTCTCTTGATTTTTGGTTACCCTACTTATTAGAATTTTTCCAACGAAAACCCTAAGAGGAAGATGTGTAAATTAGGGTTGTCTTGTATTGCAGGATTTTGGTGGCCTCGGGGCAAGATTCTGAAGGTCCCCAGCAGTCGGATTTCCTTCGGAAAATCAAATGTCGGCGCGCCGAGTGTACGAGCGTCGCACCACTACTGTAATAAAACCTAATTCCTGTTAGTTAGACATAGCAAGAAATATATTTTGTATATGCATGTGTAGGTTTTGTACAAATATCATGACCATGCATAGAAAGGTGTGGTGATAGGAAAACGGTCGCGGAAAATGTGTAGAATGACACTCTTCTCCAAGACCAAAGTAGTCAGATCATGAACAGTAACGTTAAGTTCGAAACCTTTACCCGTGTACGTAAGCTCGGAATTCGTCCAACCAAGGGCGTGAATGTCCCTTCTAGTCGAAGACGAGAAAGTCAGGGGTCGCTCAGTAGTCCACCAAAAGAGATATCCCAAGCAGAGTAGCATCAGACAAAAAAGGTCAGTAAGCACACATAAGTCTTTTCGTGTTCGGTAGAGGCGCACTACCTTTCTCATAAGGTATATGGTACCTTGTGAGCAGTACAGTCTTGGGAGTTGACTTCCCTTTGAGATAGTTAGTAGATTCGAGACTGTATCCGCGTGACACTAGAACAATTGAGTTCGTAAGATGGTCTCGGGTCGTCAGTTTCAGTTGCGCGTTAAGAACTACTCTGCCTAGAGCCTTCCCAGTAGATGTGTAGGCTAGAAGCCACCTAGAACTCAAGTGTAGACCTGACATGAGACAGTACACTAGTTAGTGAACGTCGAGACTTGGGTTAGTGAACTGAAAGTCGCGAACATAGAACAAGCAGATATATTAACCAGGAAGTATTGTGAAGGCATGCATAACACATAGCATAAAAGTTTTAATGCACAAAACTATTTTTTTTAAAGACATACATTCATCATATGAGAAAATGATTTTAGTGTCACTAGGAGGAGTTATTTTTCTTTACTCTGACCCCTCGTGGGCAATGTTTTACAGGTGACCCAGGTGGGAAACTACGCCTAGGATGAGCGTTATGGTGGCGTCGGTTAGTAGTGATTTACCATTCAGTTTTCTTTACCTTCAGCATATACTTGTAGTTGTGGACAATGTACCTCGTTAATGTTTTATATGCCTTGTATCAGACTTATTAATGTTATTACAGATTTTCAGTCATTTAAATTTTATTCATGTTTAGTGGCTTTGTGAATCCAGATATGAGGTATGTGGTTACCCTTAGTTTACTTTCTTAGATTCCGTTATAAGTTTTAAATCTTTAGTAATTGCTTATTGTTACCTGCTGAATACTAGTTTAATACTATTTCATAGTTTTTTTTTATATCGCTGATCCGGCCGGATGGCTGATTTCTGAAATACTGGGAAGGGGTATTACAATATTAATGTCAATAAAGAATTGTGCATGCTCCTCAATACTGAATGTTGATGCGCGAAATGCGACACCGACCAGTTAACGGATTGTTCGATCTCACAAGCTAAGGGTGAAGGAAGAAGGGTTGCGGGGATAGAGGAGAAGCTTGCTCGAGCAGAGAGGAAGCTTGCTCAAGCAGAGAGGAAGCTTGCTCAAGCAGAGAGGAAGCTTGCTTGAGCAAAGGAGAAGCTTGATTGATCAACGGAGAAGCTTGATTGATCAACGGAGAAGCTTGATCAGGTACTGTCGAGCAGACGGCTACTTTGATGGTTAGCTTCGCAGGTTGATGCCGAGAGAGGAGAGAAGAAGAGAGGAGGCCGCTAGCAGCGGCAACAGCAGACTTCGCCCGCCGCGGCTTGAATGCCACTCTTGCAACGGGCTTTTCCTTTAATCAAGTAGGGTTACAACTTGCCATTGCACCATTACATGAAAAAACAGCAAAGGATACAATGGGGAAGCTGACGGCTAAGGAAGAAGGTGCCAGAAACTAAGTAAAAAAGGCTGCAGAGGACTGGAGAACTGAGGCTGCAGGTATTGCTCAAGCTGCCTGCTGAGGGCAGAAAAAACTAAGTCCACAGCCCTTGACGACCTGGGCAGACTGGAGATTGGAGGCTGCGGAGGCTGCTCAAGCTGCCTGCTGCTGACAGAAAAAACTAAGTCCACAGCTCTTGACGACCTGGGCGGACTGGAGATTTGAGGCCGCAGATCTTGCTTGATCAACTTTGACGGACTGGAAAACTGAGTCCGCAGACTTTGATCAAGGTGACAGTTCTCCTCTCGCCTCCTCTGAATGAGAGGCCTTGGGGGCTATTTATAGGCCCGGGGAGAATCTTATAGAAGCGGGCCCAGTGACTTCATCATCGACGACCTCGGCGGACTCCGCGGACTGGCTTTTTCTCTGCTGGGGCAGACTTCCGGTTGGCAGCTAGAAGAGGGCAGGCAGGCTGAGCGACCTGAGGAGCAAGTAGACGGATCCTGAGCGAACTGGGCGGACTCCAGGGAGAGTCCGCCCCTGACGGAGCGGAGGCCGCCCCCTAGCGGGCGTCCTGGGCGGACTCCAGGTGGAGTCCGCCCGGCTGGCGGAGGCCGCCCCCTAGCGGGCGGCCTGGGTGGACTCCAGGTGGAGTCCGCCCGGCTGGCGGAGGCCGCCCCCTTGCGGGCGGCCTGGGCGGACTCCAGGGGGAGTCCGCCCGGCTGGCGGAGGCCGCCCTCTAGCGGGCGGCCTGGCGGACTCCAGGGGGAGTCCGCCCGGCTGGCGGAGGCCGCCCCCTAGCGGGCGGCCTGGGCGGACTCCAGGGGGAGTCCGCCCGGCTGGCGGAGGCCGCCCCCTAGCGGGCGGCCTGGGCGGACTCCAGGTGGAGTCCGCCCGGCTGGCGGAGGCCGCCCCCTAGCGGGCGGCATGGGCGGACTCCAGGGGGAGTCCGCCCGGCTGACGGAGGCCGCCCCTGGCGGGCGGCTCGCGGAGCATCCGTCCTTGAGCGACTTTAGACCCGGCAGTCCGCCTTGCGCGGACAAAGTGGACATCAGGGGTAGCCTGCTCCTTGCGGATGGGAACCTGTAGGAGAAAAACAGAAAAAATGGGCACCTTGGAGAGGATTGCCGATTTTGGGGTTAACACTGAAGACAATATATTATTATGGTTGACTTTGAGGTACAGAAGCAAGATGATGATCACAAGCAGTTTAAGTTTGTTTTCTCACCCACGACCTTAGGAGCAAAGTCACAAGAAGTCTTAGTTCCTTCTCTCCCACAACCTTAGGGGCAAAGTTTTTTACAACTGCAGGATCCATTATGACCAAAGAAGCATTAGTAAGCATTAGTATAGTTGGGGCTTAGGAAGCACGGACATGGCATTTGGAGCCTCGTATCTGTACAGTGTGCGTTTCCAGTACGGGTACGCATACCGGGCCGCTAAATACGAGGCTATTAGGTTTAGTGAGGTATCCTCCGTCGCATCCAAAATGACATGGCGTCGCTATGCGACGTGGATCTTTATTTTTATGCAGTTATTTTCATGTAGTTCTTTCATCGTACTCTTGTTTGTTTGAAATTGTTCGGCTAGTCGGGTTGACCGTCCGATAAGATCCTCAATAAAAAGGTCCGGTAATTTTGGTAGTTAGAACGTAACGAGCAAGCTTAAATTATTTAAAACGCATAAATTTAAATTTAAATTTCAAAAGAATAATCAATGGGAATGGGTTTTATGGGAAATTGTTTTTTGGAAACTTAAAACTATTGGAAAATATTTGTGGTCGGATCCTTCTTTGGAAAATTAATTAAAGGGGAATGAAATTCAGTCATTATTAAAGAAGAGCCGCTCCTTTGGACAGAGGAGGCCGGACAGTAAGGATTAATCTTTTGATTAAACCTTGCCTTGCGGGTACCGTCCCTATTCTTCCCACATACGAGCCTCCACCAAGTCAATGTTTTAGCCTTCGGCGGCGGCGTCAAAGCCCTGCTCTGTTATCAACGCCGACGTGGTGCTCATCCCCTCTGCCCGACGGAGATTCAGCGCGTTGTCACCGCCCCTAAGCCCCGCAGCTATCAGTCTCCCTCCAGAGTACGCTCCTCGCCTGCCCCTGTAACCACTTCAGGAGGCCCGTTCTCTGGCACTCAGCGCCGACGACAACCCCATCCCCTCCTGGCGGTGATCTTCCAGTTCCTGCACCTAACCGGTTGTTGTTGACTCCAACTTGCAATTCCAGCAACCACCCGGCAGGCACTTTTTCACGCCTCTGCAGACGATTTTGCGACGGACAGTCCTCGTGTGGTATCATTCTCCCATGCTTGCTCGCGTTACTTAGTTTTAAATTTATGCATCATTTAAATAATTAAAGAGCTTGCCCCGAACGTTCTGACCACTGAAATCCCCGTTTATTTCATAAATTGTTGTTTGTGGGCTGCGCTTGTGAACGTACAAATCCTGCTTCGATTCAATCCGTTAGGCGCCAATGAAATTTTCTGAATAACGAGTAACGACTTGCTTAAGTTTATCGTTAAGAATAGTTTTACGCGTGAACGTCTCGATTCGGCGCCCCCCCCCCCCCTCCTAAAAAGTAAACAAATCAAGTTATCATTTCAAAGTTCTAATTTTATTTTCAAAAAAACAAATATTTTGATTAAAATCTTTAATTTTGAATACTCTAACCCTAGTTTACATCATTTAGTTTCCACGCACATCTCATTTTCCTGTTGCATTCGGGGCTCGATCCTTTTTCCTTTATGTGTGGCATCTTAACCCCATGTTCGGGCACACCTTCACATTCATAACCCCATCATCCTCTCCCTCCAAAGTTTCAAAGTGATGTAGGGGTAGGCTACGAGTGCACAAAATCTATGACTCTAGGTGATAGTTCAAGGGTGACACGCTAATCCAAACCTACATGCAATGTAATGATGAATATGTTGACGAATAAATTTAAGCAATGCACATTTCCAGCACCACGCAGATATTTAAATAGAAAACAAATATTTAATTTTAGCAATTTATAATGGCTTGCTCCGCTCGGAGGGCCAAAGCGAAGCGTGCGGCGAATAGCTCCACCTGCAAATTATTAGCGTAACGAAACAATTTCTACAAGCAAGAATCACAACACATAAACTTATTCACCAGTGAAAATATCAAATCAAATAATCCAAAACCACAAAACAAACTCACAAAGTAGCGGGTTGAACCAAGGCACTGAAGAATTAGAGTCTGGATGTGTATATCGGCGATCGTAGGTGGGACCGGCGGCTTGAAAACGAAGGCGGTGGCTGTCCTCGGCGGTAAAGGATGAGATCAGGTGAGAAATGGGTAGATTCGGTCACGTACAAGTAGATCTGGGTCGGGGAGGGGTAGATATGATATTTAGGGTCGGATCTGGGTGGAGGGGTGATGAACAAAAGGTGGAAATAACGGATCGGGGCTGAAATTCCTAGATCTGAATTGATCCAAGAAATTAGGGCTAAAAAGGAGTGGATCCACGGGAGGGAAGAAGTGTCGGTGAACAGTAATACGTGAACAAGGATCGGTGAATAGTGTCGATGAACAGTGTCGGCGAGCAGTGTTCGGGATTCCTTTACAGCAGTAGGGGGTTGGGATTTGGGGCTATAGGGACTGCGGATGAGGGTTTCAGAGGGGGAAGAAGAAGGCTATGGATGGGTAGTACCTTGGGGGGAGTTTGAGCGCCTAGGAGTTGTCACCTAGGGTTCCACGGCGTCGGCACCGGGGAATGATCGCTGGAATCCAGGAGTAAAAGTCTCCAAATTCTGCAATGATCTGAATTCAACCCACAAGACTCTTATTTATAATAAAATGAAACATTAGGGCATCCCAATCAACGACTATGATTGGTCGGTGGGAAAGGTCGCTAAAATACATGAATAATGCACCAAAAATAATAAACTATTATATGAATTTGACTCGCGGCGACATTTCGGACGCAACCACGGAGTCTGGTCGTCAATCCGAGCACGCCATATATGGTAAGTCGACAAATCAGTCCCAAGTGGGCCCAAAGCTCGTGCTCGTCTCTGCTCCGCGTCACAAAGGCTCAAGCTTGTTTGTAGAAATCGACTTTTCCATGATAACTGACTTTCGATCATTCCATTTTTATATATTCCCAACACAGTCCCTTGCACACCACACTTAAAGATCCACTGTCGAACACCCGCCACACTCCACTTAAACCCCCAACAACAACTCCCCATGATTAGCCACTCCTCCATCCATTCCTAACATGCTTGCCATAAAACTGAGCCACCAACCCAATGCATATCCCATCTAGAGTACATCAAGCTCCACAACTAGGGACTCTCTTCCGATGCAAACAATCATACTTTCCAATATTAATGTCAATAACGAATTGTGCATGATCCTTGTAGAGAAAATTCCAAACTTTGTTTATACTTCTTGAATACCGAAAAACAAGTATGAGTACAAATATATAGGAGAGAAGAGAGTAAGATCTAGCTATACAAACAATGTGGGACTAAACACTAACTCCTACATGAGTTAATACATCATTTTTCCTAGTATTTTCTAACACTCCCCCGCAAGCTGGAGCGTACAAATCGTAAGCACCAAGCTTGGACGAGAACTGATAGTAGAGACGCCGAGGTAAGGCCTTGGTGAGGATATCCGCAACTTGCTGAGCAGCAGGAACATGTGTTGACTCTATCTTCTTCAACTGAACCTTCTCCCGAATGAAGTGACAGTCAACTTCAATATGTTTTGTCCGTTCATGGAAGACCGAATTCTTGGCAATGTGTATAGCAGCTTGACTGTCGCACAATAAAGTTGCAGGTGAGGAGAGCTTGACTCCTAGATCATCAAGGAGACCCTCAAGCCACGTGAGCTCAGACACAACAGCTGTCATAGATCGATACTCAACCTCAGCAAATGAGCGAGCAACCACGGACTGTTTCTTGTTGTGCCATGTAATAAGATGTCCTCCAAAGTAAGTGCAGTATTCACTTGTGGAACGACGGTCATCCAAAAAGATAACATAATCAGCATCAGAATAAGCAATCAGAGATAAAGGAGACGAAGAGGGCTTGTATACAAGCCCTTGTCCAGGAGCAGTCTTCAAGTAACGAAGAATACGTTCGACAGCCTGAAGATGAGAGATACGTGGCTCATGCATGAATCGACTAACAATTCCAACAGCAAATGATATATCGGGTCTATTAACAGTGAGGTATATCAGCTTTCTCACAAGGCGACGATAATACTCTGGATTCGGAAGGAGCAAATCGGAGTCTGAGGTATGAGCACAAAGTTTGTGATTGATATCCATGGGAGTGTCAGCACCTGATATAGAGACCATTCTACAGATGTCCTTTTTCAATGATAGTTTACGTCTTGCGATCCTGCACAGCACACAAGTTAGAAGAAAAATTAACATCACAATCGAGGTCAGTAGTGAGTCGACCAACAACGAGAAGGTTGAAAGGAGAGTCCGGAACATGAAGGGCAGAGCGAAGAATAATAGATGGAGTGAGGTGAATATCTGTCGCGCCAGAAACGGGAATTGTGTCCCCACTAACAACAGTAATGAACTTGGGATGCACGGAGTTCAAATATTGTGGTGGTTTTCGTGAGGTAATGTGGTGAGAGAACCCGGAGTCCAAAATTCAGGATGAGCTATGAGCAAGGCAGGAGGTACCACCATCGAAAATAGACACCACAAAGCCCGGAGGACAGCTGATCATCTTGCAAGGAATAGTCCGCAGCGGTCACGGTGACAACGCACCAGCGACAAGAGACAGTCACGACCAGCGCGGTAAGTAAAGAACCCGCAGCGGATAGAAACACACCGCGACGGTTAAAAAAACGAGCAGGTAGCGCGGTTAGAAAAAGACCGCAACACGAAGAGCGGCGTGAAGGAGAAGCACTGAGCGGTTAGAGGCAGACCGCAATAGGAGCACAAGCCGACGAACAAGTACTAGACCGGGCAGATATAGGCAGACCGCAGCCAACAGCGGCAACCAAGCCGCTCGAACAACCCAAAGCAGGTAGAGAAGAGAGGCCACCTGGAGAGAAAAAGGAGAAGCCGCACGGTCTCGGTGTCAGCACACCAGCGGCAAGAGGCCACGACCAAAATGCGGAGCCTGCAGCGGGCAGAGAAGCCGCAATGACGAAGGAGGCCGCAGCGGTTAAGCGAAGCCCGCGCGAGAAGCACGCAACAACAGGGGAACTGCAGTGGGAAGAGAAGCCGCGGCGGTAAGGAAACCGCAGCGAAAAAACAGCGAAGGCCGCACGGTCTCGGTGTCAGCACACCAGTGGCAAGGAGGATGCCGCGACCAAAAAACGGTGCCTGCAACAGAAAGGAGAAGCCGCCTTCGAGGAGATAAGTTGCAGCAACTAAGAAGAGAACAAGCCGGTCGATAAGGTCGCACGGTCACGGTGAGCACACCAGCGGCAAGAGAAGATGTCGCGACCTAGATGCGGAGCTTGTCGGGATGAGGGAAGCCGCAACGACTAAGAGAACAAATCGCGGCGAGAAGAGAAGATGCGGCGACTAAAGACAAGTCGCGGCGAGCAGGGAGCAGAGCAGCGAGAAGGCCAGAACTCGGCGGGTAGACAAGGAGACCGCAACGAGTAGCGACTAAAAGAAGTCGCGGCGAGAAGGGTGGAGAACAGCGAGAAGGGAAGATCTCGGCGGGTAGACAGGGATACTGCACCGAGTAGAGGGAGGCGGTTAGCCGGGATGAAACCGCGCGGGCATAGGAAACAAGGGAGGGAAGGCCCCACCTGTTAGAAAGGTTATAAAAGGGAGGAGAAGGAGAAGAAGGGGTGGAAGCCACGAGAGAGAGAGAGAGAGCAAAGGAAGCGGTAAGAACTACCGTAACCGCGCGGGAAGCCGCGGTTAACCGAAAAACTAACCACCCGGAAGCGGTTAGAAAGGGAGTAGGCCGCAAAACACTGCGGCTAGACCGGAGAACAAGCCGCCCGGTAAGCAGACGGAGCAGGCGGTTAGAAAAAAACAGGTCAGACCGTATCCCTCTGATACCATGTAGAGAAAGTTCCAAACCTTGTATATACTTCTTGAAAACCGAAAAACAAGTATAAGTACAAATATATAGGAGAGAAGAGAGTAAGATCTAGCTATACAAACAATGTGGGACTAAACACTAACTCCTACATGAGTTAATACATCATTTTTCCCAGTATTTTCTAACAATCTTCAATGCTGAATGTACAACTCAGTGTTCACCGAGTGAGTCCAACAAGGCAGAAGAGGGGCCCTCAATATAGCCCGACTTGCACCCGCCGGACAGGCGAGCGAGCCGGGGGAGCCGGCCCGCGTCAATTCGGTAGGCGGGAGAGCCCAGGGGGCACCCATCCCGCATCCTCCAGGCAGGCGAGCGAGCCGGGGCAGCCGGCCCGCCTCGGCTCGGTAGGCAGGCGATCCGCGGGAAGCCAGCCCGCACTCGCCTAAGAAGCAGGCAAACTGCGGGAGCCGGGCCTCACACCGTCCCAAAGACTAGCGAGCTGGCTTGCTTTCTCCCAAGAGGTCAGGTGCAGATATTCTATGTTTAATATAATTTGGTCTGCTAATAGCCATACCAAACAACGGAGTTTCGCTGTTGGCAGACCCACTTTGGGTTGCATATACCCGCTTAGAACAGCGAAGTTGCGCTATTTGCAGGTCAGGCTTAAAAATCTATAAATAGATCCAAAGGGGTACCTCTGAAGGCAAGTTTTCAAGTTTTCTCATTCTCTAGTCTTATAGCGCTTTCTGAGGTACCCTTAGCTCAGCACTAGCTAAGGAGGGAAGCGCTCTAAGATCTTTCGAGTGTGTGGTGGGACCTCCGTGCTGGAGCTTTGGGTCAGTCTCGAGTCCTAAGTTTTCGATCAGGCGAGCTTACCAGGAGAAGTAAGTGTGCGGTCATCCCTTTTTAGGGTCCGAACTCCACAGAAACCGAGTCTCGATTTCAACACTGAAGACAATATATTATTATGGCTGACTTTGAGGAACTGAGGCAGAATGATGACCGCAAGCAGTCTTGGTTCGTTTTCTCTCCCACAAACTTAGGGGCAAAGTCACAAGCAGTCTTAGTTCGTTCTCTCTCATGACCCTAGGGGCAAAGTTTTTTTACATATGCAGGATCCATGACTCGACCAAAGAAGCATAGTTGGAGCCTACGAAGCACAGACACGGTATTTTGAGGCTCGTGACCGTACCAGATGTGTTTTCGGTGCGGGTACGTGTACCGGACGGCAGAATACGGGATAATTAGGTTTAGTTTCCTCACGCGTCTCATTTGCTTGTTGCGTTCAGCGCTCGACCCTTTTCCTCTGTCGCCTACTGCGCGTTCGTCGTGGATCCTTTTCCTCTTCCGCATGTTGCGTGTTTGTCGTGGATCCTTCGTGTTTGTCCTTGATCGTTCCGGCCTAGTAAGTTTTCGTCGTCGAGAAATCGAGATCTTATCGGCTGCCGCCTGTTGTTCTTTTCGTCTCCTGATCGTAAGATTCTTCTTCCTCTTCTTTTTCATCTTCTTTTTCCTCTTCTTCGTCCTCTTCTTCTTCCTCTTCTCCTTCCTCTTCTCCTTCCTCTTCTTCCCCTTCTCAGAAATGTTTTTTCCTGTTTTTGTTTTCTTTTTTCTAATTTTATAGGCAATTTTGCTGATTTCAGAGGTAGATTTCTGAATTATTGTCAATTGCTAATTTCATAGAGATTTTTGTACACAGAAATCTTACAAGTAGATTTAATTAGATTTCTTTAATGTCTTATTTAAATGTAATTTATTTTGATGATTTATAATTGCATTTGTGATATATACATATATATTTATTATATTTAATACAACGTATCCAACCGTATCTGTATTCTTATTTTTAAAATTTTGTCATGCCACCATACCAGATACGTATCGTACCCGGTACCCGTACTAGTGCTTCTTAGGTTGGAGCATAAAGCGCTAGTCCGGGCATTATGACAATATAAGTTTGTGTGAGTTGTATCCCGGATATAAGGGTTATATGAGTGCTTCTTTTAAGTTGGCCTCTAGAGGTTAAGATAGAGCTCTCTGTTTGGACAAGGGAAACAGCTCTTTATCTTAAGTTTGTATCGTGTTTCTATTAATGCAAAATTGGTTACGTGCCTGGACCTTTTTCAGTAGATCGCAACATGGTTAGCTGAATGTATAGTTTACCTTTGAAATGAAGTGAATAATGACTTCTTGTACACACCTCGGACCAAGTCATACATATATATGTATATAAGAGGTAAACATAAACACAACATCTAACACTCTCCCTCAAGTTGGGTCGTGAGAACTTTCCAGACCTAACTTGTTACATATGAAATTCATTCTGACCCCAGTAACTCCTTTCGTGAGAATATCAACAACTTGGTCTCCATTCTTCACATGGCTCAAGGAAATAAGACCTTCTTCATACTTCTCTCGTACGAAGTGACAGTCAACCTCGATGTGCTTTGTGCGTTCATGAAACACGGGATTGGTTGCTATCTGTATTGCAGCTTGATTATCACACCATAACAGAGTTGGGTCATGGACAGGATATCCGATTTCACAAAGGGTCTGTCTGATCCACATGATCTCAGCAACGGTGTGCGACATAGCCCGATACTCTGCCTCGGCACTAGATCTGGCGACAGTGGTCTGTTTCTTGCTCTTCCAGGAGACAAGGTTTCCTCCCATAAATATAGTAAATCCTGTGGTAGACTTCCGAGTGGCCAAACAACCTGCCCAGTCGGAGTCACAGTAAGCCTTTATATTGGAATGACCGTGATTCTTGTATGATATTCCTACACCAGGATCCTTCTTTATGTACCTAACAATGCGGAGAACAGAGTCTCATTGAGAGATAGTTGGGGTGGCCATGAACTGACTGACCTTACTCACAGCACAGACAATATCTGGGTGAGTCATAGTAAGGTAGTTAAGTTTTCCAACTACTCTTCGATACTTCTCTGACGATTCAAAAGATTTGCTCTCGGCATGAAGACTCTTTTCTCCTGGTTCAAGAGGAGAATCCATAGGGCGGAAGACAGACATTCCAAGGTCAGATAACAGATCGAGGGCATATTTACGTTGAGAAACAAAGATAGAGTCGCCATGATCAGTAACTTCAACCCCAAGAAAGTATAGCAACGGCCCCAGATCTTTGGTTTGGAAGTTTGAGTGTAAGAACGCTTTGAGATCAGTTATCCCTTTAGGATCACTACCCGTGATGACAATATCATCAACGTACACAATTAGGAGCACAGTACCAGCTGAGGAGTTCCGATAAAAGAGAGATGAGTCTTTGATACTCTTGGTAAGCCCGAATTTGGTGACAACAGACCGAAAGCGAGCAAACCACTGGCGCGGGGATTGTTTCAACCCATATAAAGAGGCAAGGAGATGACACACCTTGTTACGCTCTCCCTTAGCAACGAACCCAGGTGGTTGTTCCATATACACCTCTTCTTCCAATGACTCATGAAGGAACGCATTCTTGATATTCAACTGATGAAGAGGCCACCGGTGAGTGGCTGCAAGAGAGATCACGATCCGAATAGAGGACATCTTGGCAACAGGAGTAAACGTTTCCTCATAATCCACGCCATAAGTTTGGGCATAACATTTGGCAACTAGGCGGGCTTTCAAGCGAGCAAGAGAGTCATCAGCATTGGCTTTAACAAAATAGATCCATTTGCAACCAATAGCACGCTTGCCAGGAGGCAAAGACACAAGTTCTCAAGTATTATTCAGTTGAAGTGCCGTCAATTCCTCGTGCATAGCAGTCATCCAGCCAGGATGAGTTTTGGCCTCCCCAACCGTTGAGGGAATGGTGTACTGATCCAACATCAAGTGAAGTGCGGTATGAGAAGCAGACAACCCCTGATAAGAGCTCACATAGAGAGGTTTATTCTGGCAAGTCCGACTTCCTTTTCGGAGAGCAATAGGAAGCTCGGTACTATCCAGAGGTGGAGCAGCAGGCACTTTAGTTTGGTTCAGGTCCTCACTCGCAGGTGCAATCTGAGGAACAGTAGTTGTGCCATCAATGGTTGAGGTAGGCTGAGATGGTGATATTTAAGTTCTATCAGAAGTGCGACGAGAGTAGACTTGTCCCCAAAGGGGGCACAATATGTCGGTCGGAGAGACGAGAGCAGAATCATGACGAGGAACTAGCAGATCATCGAGAGAGAGATCAGAAGATGAAGTGGGAAGGGGAGAGCCAGTGGTACGATAAGAGTCAGATTCGAGGAAGACAACATCTGAAGAAATGATATATTTGTGAAGTTCCGGAGAATAACAGCGATATCCATTGGTAGTCCGAGAGTATCCAAGGAAGATACACTTCAAAGAACGAGGATCAAGTTTAGAAACGGAGAGACGAGCATCCCGAACATAGCAAACACACCCAAAGACCTTGAAGGGTAGAGGAGGCCCCGAGTGGTCGGGATAAAGGATGTGATAAGGTGTCTCCACCTGAAGGATATGAGTAGGAAGATGATTAATGAGATAGGCAGCGGTAAGAACAGCATCTCCCCAAAAGTGTTTGGGTACATGCTTATGATGGAGAATAGCCCGGGTAACCTCAAGAAGGTGGCGATTTTTTCGTTCGGCAACCCCATTTTGTTGGGGGGTATCAGGGCAACTGGTTTGGTGTTTGATACCCTTGTCGGAAAGAAAGCTAGACATGGACTGGGACATGTATTCCCTCCCATTATCGATATGTAAACATTTCAGACGAACAGAAAATTGAGTTAAAATTTCATTCCACAAATGTTGAAAAATAGATAGTAATTCAGAGCGATTTTTCATTAAGTAAACCCAAGTCATGCGTGAAAAATCATCAATAAAGGTAACATAATATCTGTGTCCTAACAACGTAGGGACAGGACACGGTCCCCAGACATCAGAATGAAGTAAATCAAAAGGTGCAGAAGCACGAACATCAACACGAGGTACATAGCTAACTCTATGGAGTTTAGCAAACACACACGACTCATAGCTAAGATGGGAAACGTTCCCAAACTCAGGATACAAACGACGCATGACCTGCATAGAAGGATGACCATGACGGTAGTGGAGGTCCAAGAGTTTGGCCGAAGCAGCAGAACAGGCAATATGGGAAACTTCGTCCAGAACATAAACACCACCACGCAGCTTTCCTCTACCAATAATACGGCTCATCGACTGTTCCTGAAAAATGCAACCAGAAGAAGTGAAGATAGCAGTGCAGTTTAAATCACGAGTAAGCTTACTAATAGACACTAGGCTGTAAGCAGATTGAGGAACATGAGCAACCGAGGATAGAGGCATATTCGGTGTCACATTGCAGCTTCCAAAGCCAACAATGGGAACAGTGGATCCATCTGCAACTGTAATGGAGGACCCACAATGGGGATGATATGAATGCAAGATACCTGAAGAACTAGTCAGGTGGTCAGAAGCTCCAGAATCTGCCAGCCACTGAACGGGACATTGGGAGGTCTGGGAAGTGTAGGCAGACTGAATAGTCTGGGCCACAACAGCACTATGAGGTGGAGAAGAAATCGGAAGTGACTGCAGGCGACGATACTCCTCCTCAGAGATCTGGATAGTGTGGGGACCCGGAGGTATCGGTGTCGAGTCGGCAACGTGAGCAGATCGAGGTGAAGCTGACGAGGTTTTGGCCGCCCAGTCTGGCTTCCCATGCACAAGCCAACACGTATCCCTTGTGTGACCACGACGTCCGCAATGAGTACAATGTCGCGTATCAGTCTCCCGACCACGTCAAGAACCAGACCGACCGCCTCGGCTAGTCCCCCTTCCCCCTCGAGAGGCCAGCGCAATTGACTCGCTGGAGGAAACATGTAGAGCAGCTGGAGAAGAGGCAGAACCCGCTTTAGTCAAACGATGGTACACACTAGCAGTCTGCAATGTAGAAGGACTCACAAACATTTCTGTTCTTGTTGTTGAGAAGTTCGGATCAAGTCCGTTAAGAAGCCAGATAAGAACCAGATGCTCACGTTGAGCCTGATGTCCTTCACGGGTAGAGGGGATCTCCCAAAGATCCAGGATTTCATCGACAAGAACCTTCCATTCGGCGAAGTACTCAGTGACCGAACGAGCTCCTTGTCGTAGCTCAGCCATCTTGGGAAAGAGTTCACCAAGGCGAGAGAGGTTGTTAGCTTGAGAAAACATCATATGCAAGGTGTCCCACAGCTCCTTAGTGATATCACAATTCTTGCACATCTGCTGAACTGATGGGTCCATGGAACTCAGAAGGAGAGCAAAGATACGACAATCATCACTGTACCAATCATCGTATTCAGCACTTCCCACGGTATGAGTAGGTAGACTAGTAAGGTGGTGAGTACGTCGGATGTCTGCCAAAGACATAGTAACCCCCTTTTTCCACAACTGAAAGTTGGAGGAGGTAAGGATAGTGGTAGCCAACCTTGCATTGGAAGGAAAAGTATTGGTAGAATTCCCTGAGGGAACAGGTGTCTGAGTGGTGCTTGTAGCCGAGTCCCCCATGGCAAGGGCAGGAACCTTCAATAGTCTGCAGGAGGCATCAACAAATAGTACCCAAAGACGGCATCACAGCAGCGATCGACCTCAGTGCAGCGGAGCAAAGGAGAGGAGATCGGCATCAGCAGAGCAGCGCTCGATGCTCGACATCAGTGCAGCAGAGCAGAGATCGGCACGGCTTCAAGCAGCAGGTATCGGCGGTCAGCAGGTGGCGTCGGCTTCAGACAGCAGCAGATCGGCATCGGCTTCAAGTAGTAGCGACGGCAGGCGGTATCTTCAGCGGCGCGCCTCCGTCTAGGGCACGGGAGGAACCAGACGAGGAAGAAGAGTTCGAACGAGCGAACGAGTGGAGAGCGACGGCGAGACGGGTGAGCGGAAAAGAGTTCGAACGCGGCGGCGGCTGCGGGAGAACCCTAGCGGAGCGCCTCTAATACCATGAAATGAAGTGAATAATGACTTCTTGTACACACCTCGGACCAAGTCATACATATATATATATATATATATATATATATATATATATATATATATATATATATATATATATATATATATGTATATATAAGAGGTAAACATAAACACAGCATCTAACAACCTTAATGCTTTTTTTGGCAGAAATGATTACTGTTGTATGTCACATTATACAAAAACGTAATATAAGGCATATTTTAAAGAAGCTTATGAGCAGTTTTGAGGCAAGAAATTTCTTATTTCGGGTTCACGTGTTTTCGGCAATAAATTTTCACGACAAATAATGGTAAAGATAATTGATAAATTTGATGAGAAATTATATGAAGCCATTTGTATTCAATTTTTGGATATAAAGTTTGTTGATCAACATTATGTCTTATTTTAATGAAGGTGATTTCATATCTATAACACTAATTTCAAACTGAAGGTTTCAATTTTGAGTTTCAACTGAAGCGATGAGATTTGTGAAGCAGTGGCGTCTGATCCCATGAAAATAGCTGAACCACCAAGGCAATCATGTGCCGATGTAGTAGAAAAAGTTCAGGAGTGCAGCCAGTTATATGCACGTGGAGCATAAGTATTCCAACTCATTGTCGAGTAATAATACATGAGTGTGCGTTATGGGCTTCAAGCAAAGTTATTGTTATTATGGGCCAAATTATTGTTATGGGCTTCAATTTAAGTCAAGTTGACTTTTATTAATTGTCTAGTCATTATTAGAACTTGCCGGTAGTTAGGAGTTATCGGTTGTCATTAAGAGGCATGTGAATCTATTTAAAGGTTTATGGTGTTGGAATGAATGTGTCCATGAATTAAAATCTCTCTTCTTATCCTTGTTTAAAGATTGTGGTAGTTCTCTCTCCGAGCACACCTCATTTAGGCCCGTAACAACTTGGTATCAAAGCTAGTTTCTCATTCTCCACCCACTTGCACTGACATTAAGATGTTCTCCACCGACTGTTGTCCACACTACTCCACCGACTGTTGTCCACACTGCTCCACCGCAAACCATACAATGCAAAATCTATTTAAAGGTAGGTGATGTTGGAATGAATGTATCCATGAATTAAAATCTCTCTTCTTATCCTTGTTTAAAGATTGTGGTAGTTCTCTCACTCCGAGCATACCCCATTTAGGGCCGTAACAACTTGGTATCAAAGCTAGGTTCTCATTTTCCACACACTTGCTCTGACATTAAGACGTTTTCCACTGACTGTTGTCCACACTGCTCCATCGCAAACCATACAACACAAAATTGATTCTTATATATCGTCTTCCCCACCAATTGATATTTTCACAATTTTCAACCAGCGCCTCTTCCGTCTTCATTGACCAGCACTGCATGGAACTATAAGTCTACCTTATGTGCCCCCTACATGATCCGCTTCATTTGATCGAACATTTTTTGTAGTAAAGTCGGTAGCGGCGAAGGAGAAAAATCTCCATGATTCCTGATTGAGGTTTTTTTTGAAGTAGGTGGTCTGCCGGGAGGGAGGAAAATCGCTCTGCACCTATCACCAACGAGGTGGACAGAGGCGGTGATGATGGTGGGTGAAGAAACTATGAAGCCGGAACCGCAACTACCAAAGTGGGGTGTGCTCGTGAGAGAGAAAGCCACTAAAATCTCATGCAAGGGACGAGGAATAGACTCAATTCATGCTTATTTCATTCATCCTCTAAGGGGTACTTAAATAGGACTATAAGACTCAACCATCAACTAACTAATTGATGGCATACATTGAATGACCCAACAAACAACTAACATATTAATGGAACATTAATTGACTCGACTACCAACAATACATTAAGCAACTCAAATAGCAAATAATATATCAATAATAAACATTAATTTACTAAGCAACCAAAAACAAATTAATGACTGGCATTAATTAAACTAGGAACGAAAACTTGTAACATGATAACTAGGCACTAAGGTGTTGGTGCAAGACCAGTAATGCATGAGCATTGCGTGTTGGCGCAATATTGAAGCAGCAAGGCAACGTGTCAAAGTGCATACAACACAGCGACAAACAACACATACACTAGAGCGCAGAGTTGTGTCAGTGTGTGAGCGTGTGCATACCAAGTTTACTGTGGAGCATTTGATAGTATGTGAAAAATTGTGCACTACAACATTTGCACATGTCTCAGGGCAACATAGATGTACAAAAAATGAGATACAACCATAATTTTACTTTTATGAAAACTAACATTATGGTCGTAACTCCCAGAACCGAGCTGGGCCCAAGACAGGTTGGTTCCTCCTGGGCAATTCCCACAATTCCTAGCTTGGGTGTCGTAATAGGGCCGCGGCCCATACACCCCAACAAGCTCTCCCCTTTAATCATGAGGTAGGTTGTTGAAGTCGGGCTTCGAACCCCTTACATCATTGATAGGAGTCATGTTAAGGATTCTTATCAAGGAGGTCCCAGGATCGTCTGGTCTCAGCAACCCGCCGCACTGAAAACCGGGGCGGAGAAGGATTGGGGTGTCAGGCCTGCAGGACCTACTGCCTGGGATTGGGAGGGCAAGGAATTGGGTCAGCAGAACCAACCGTGGGCCCGCCTGGGTTTGCTCCACCAGGAGAGGGTTGTATCAACTAATGCATCATGGAGCACTAGTGATGTTTAAGTTAACAAGAGCAGGTCGAGGTTGTGTGAAATTGATTAGGCATGGGGAATGAAGGTGAGTTGAAAGGATTTGGTATGATGGTACTGAATTAGTTAAGACCTCATAAGAACTCAAAAAGGTGATGGACACGAGGCTAACTCATCAATTTTAACGCATACTCCACCTCATTAAAAGATGAAAGTTGGAGGTAAGAAATGATAAAGTTCCATAATAAAATTAATTGCATTTTAGTGAATGATATAACTGAAATGACGTGAGGGAGATTTTACTTACATCATGGCCATGGATATCTGTTTAAGGTCACTTTCAAAGCTCCTCATGTTTACCAGAGATTGAGCACAGAAAATAATAGCCAGCCAAGAGCACAGCTTATACTGTAGAGCAATAATGAAATACGTAAATAACTCATGTTCTTCATACTTAGTTTCAGAAAAAACATCAGCTGTTGTACGTGTGGAAATAAAACAACAAATAAATTTATCACAAACAAACCAAAAGAACCAAAGTATTCAGGGAAAATATATTTACAAGATGTTCTATATTCAAATATTTCAATATTCTTACAAAGTCTGAAACAGGACGGGAGAAAATTTGTCCATTAATTCCCAACTATTCAATATGAATTATTAAATGTGCAACAAATAGAAGAAACCACACATTGAGCCCCATGTTGCAATGTATGCTTTGTCTACAAACTGAAAATAAAAAACAGATTTAACAGATCAACAGAAAAATAGCGACAAAGAAACTATTAAAGATCAATAAATTGTATTCCTGGACCTCAGCTGCTTAAATCATTCATTGATGGATTTCCATTTGGATGATAAATGGAGAGGTAATTCTAATAGCTCTAGAAAAAAAGTGCATAAATTATACATCCTTACACAACATCATATAATACACAGTAAAAATTGGGTTTCCTCCTCTCCTAGTTGAAGAGTTAGATTGTCTTTCTCTAAATTGATAACAACTCGTGAAGTAGCTAAAATTGGCCGCCCTAAAATCAAAGGTACTTGAGGATCCTCATCCATATCTAAAGCAATGCTATGGGTAGATAAATTTGCCTTTTTTAAAATAATTTTTTTTTAATAAATTTGCAAACTTGGAGCGAAATGTCTTCTAAAATCCCGCCTGGATATTTTTTGGATTGGTCGGCTGGTTGGTGAGTAACAGTTGTAGGTGTAATTCATGGAGGCCTAGCATTCAATAAAAGGTAAAAAGAATCAAATTTATAGAAGCTTCAAGATGACATAGTGCATTCACCTTAGGAAGGAAACCCATAGTGCAGGGAATTAGAAAAATCCTTGGATTTTGTAATTTTTCAGGAAGGGCGTTAGATAACAATGCATAGCATTGCTCATTTAAGCTAACACTCTCAAATTCTACTAGCTTCCTTTTCTTTGTTATGATTTCCTTCGTGTACTGCGCATAACTAGGAATCTCTGTCAATGTTTCCACTAATGGGATATTGATTCTCAAATTTTTAATGACTTCCAAGAAATTACGAAAGCTTCTATCCATCGTATTCTCCTTTAATCTTTGGTGGAATGGTACCTTAGGAATAAACATTTTAATAGGAGGCTCCTCAACTTTTTCCTCTTACTTTCCTACTATGCAATTCATTTCTTATAAGCAGGTGAGGGGGAAAATTCTTCTTAAGGTGAGATAAGAGGAGAGAGTTCTTAGCAACATGTACACTACCTAAAGAAGTGACAATGGAGGAAAATTGCTTAGAGGAATTAATGAGGGCCTCAATCTCCACGGAAGAGAACCAGCGGTCAGACTTTGGTCGCTGGGTGGACGGCGAGGCAAAAGGCTCAGGTGCAGTGACACTGACATGGGCATGAGGACAAAGATGAGGATGCTTCAGAAAGCATTTCTCGACAAGATGACCAAGCCAACCACAATGAGAGCAAAGAGGGTGGGGTCCCCCACGACCCCCGATGCGCCCGCCATGACCATGTTAGGGTCCACGACAAGCCGCATGAGCAAAACTGTCGGAGTGCGGAGGGGACATGATTAGAGGCCGCTGGAGAAGGTGGGTAACAACATAGATGCTAGTTGTAGTGACATCCAACGTGAGAGTGCCAAGTTCTCCCAAGAACTATTCTTGTATCATTTCATAGAAATCGGGAAGACGGTGAAGATAACAAACCACTCGTAGTTCTTGAAATGTTTTTGTTGAGTGGCACGTCGGCAGAGAAGGACTGATGCTGGAGAAGTTTTGGACCAAGAGATTGAACTTCCTTATATGCAGCATCGGAAGAGAGTGATGGTCGGGCGAAGAGATCATAATACAAAATGTAGATGCGACAGGTTCTAGCACACCCTTAAGGTAAAAAAGTGACAAGATGATCTCATGCAACCTTCACAGTGTCATCATGACGAATGATGGAAAAAATGCATTAGACATATTTTTGTAAGCCAAGTGTGAACAGAGCATCACTGACATCCAATCAGTATATACGGGAGATGTAGGGTAACGAGGAGCGTCGGTGAGATATGTCATTTGCGTTGAGAGCACAAAAAGAAGGTGAAAGAGACACTTCAATCTGGATAATTGGGTACAGTTAATTTTGGCATCATGAAAAAATTTCCAAAGGTATTGGAAATGATTGTGGGAGGAGCAATGTGGGTTGGAGTAGAAGCAAGTGGTGGATTGACCAGACTTGAAAATAAGTAAGTTTGGTGAGCAAGGCAGAAGAGTCGGCAACTTAACGGAGAAAGCTCACAAGAGCACGCAGAAAAATTCAGAGTTGCCAAAGAACTCGTAGAGGAGTTGGTGAGGTCGTAGAAGCTAGTAAGAATGGTTCGGATGTAGCATAGGAGCTGACGAGTAAAACAGAGAAGCTGGAGAGCTCGCGGGAGAGTGACAACGAACACAGTACTCGCAGGAAGTGTCGTAGTTGTGTAGCGCGGTGGGAGATCCCCCAGGAAGATGTGTCGGGAGTTTTTGTGATGTGGACAATGAGCTTTGCATCAATAGAGATCGTGGCGAGGAGTACTCGTTGGAAAAGGAACTCGCATGCAGAATATTCGTTGAGGGATGTTCGTCGGAGTTCGCTGGAGGTCGCAGATTGTGTAGGAGACAAGAAAAGATTGTTGGAGCATGCTGGAAGAGGAACTCACAGGCGCTGGCAGGAATCACCCGAGATCTAGAAAACGTGAATGCCTTCGGCGTACAGAAAGTGTGACTGCTTTCTCCACCCATGAAAAAGGTAGTGAAGACGTTAGTTTTTTGTGTAAACCTAGAAAGCGTGAATGATTTCTCCTTGCCGAGAAACTCAAAGTCATTCTTGTCATGCAGTTGGGTCGCAGCGCTGATCTTCTTTTGTCGTTGGGTTCCGATCACAACAATCTCGACGGGGATGTAGTACTCTTCCACAAAGACAACGCACCCCTCATGCACGCTAACAACGTTGAAGAGGACGTAAGCGGCCTTATCGACCATTCCTGATTCTAGTTCTGACATTAGATCGAGCAGCGGGCAAACTATTCCAGCCTGAAAGGCTTGGATCTTGTTCTCCTTAGTGGTACAAAGGGAGTAAAGAGTGGTGGAGGCGTCATTCTTAGCCTGAGGTCCGCCGGTTTGGAGAAGATTGACGAGATGAGGGAAGGCACCAATGAGGAAGGAGGCGGGCAAGCCAAAAATCGGGTTGCGGCAAGCCAAAAATCGGGTTGCAGATAACATTTTGGGTTGCAGCTAACATTGGGGTGCGGCAAGACAAATACAGGTTACGATTAACAATCGCCTATAAATATCCGTTGAGAGCTATGTTGTTAAAGGCGCACCTAAGGCTCATGGCTCGTCAGGCTCAGAGATTTGTGCCTCTGTGCTCCTTAGTTGTTCCTTTGGAACATAAAAAACTTGTATGAGTGAAATTTTTGTAGTATTTTTTTTTCAAAAATAAAGAAAAAACAATGTAAGAACACAATAATTTTTTATTGATTTGATGTTTGCGAAAGATAATTGTGTGTTGTGACTTAGATATGATGCAAGTGACCACATTGATTCTATTTTTAAGAGATATAAAAGATAGTAATGAATGTTTAATTAGTAGGTTAAATGAAGAATTTGATCGAGAAGCTGAAATGATGTTTGATGTTGATAATTTAAAAATGTTGTGATTGCATCTTGCCTTTGTCATGCGCGCGCCTGCACCTTAAGCCTTGCGCCTAGACTCCAAGAACCCTTCGCGCCTTGGTGCGCCTTGCGCCTTTAATAACTAAGGTTGAGAGAGACTGTTTAGGGGCGTTGATCACAGTCAGTCTGCAGGAGCAGAATGGCGAGCTCAGCTAGTTGAGTGGAAAGTTCTACTAGGGAAGCAGTGCAGAAGATTATGCAGGTAGTACATCGCATGACCTTTCATGTGAGGCCAAGAGTGTTCACGCGTAAATGGAATGATTTTGGGTATGATAGTGAGTCATTTGGACATAGCTTACTTTGATATCAATTTAATAAAATACAAGATATTAAAGTACATTCAGACATCGCCAAGAAAGGGTATTCTCTATAAATCCAATATAAGAATTAGGATAGAAGTCTATACAGACGTCGATTGGCAGGATTTGGTAATGATAGGTGGTCTGCTTCAAGTTATTTGCTCATTTATTGGAGGTAATCTAGTGACATGGAGTAAAAAAACATGTTGTGGCAAGATCCAATTATGAAGCTGAGTTTAGGGTCATGGCCCTAGGGATTGTGAGGGTTTGTGGCTCACTGACATTATGAAAGACCTCGGGCTTGTTGAAAAATGTCATATACGGTTGTATTGTGATAATAAGGTTGCTATCAGTATAGCGCATAACCCAACTCAACATGATTGTACCACGCATATCGAACTAGACAGACATTTTATCAAGAAAAAGATTGAGAAATGGGAATTTGTATACCTTTTGTTCAATCGAAAAATCAACTAGTTGAAGCTTTCATTAAGACATTGAGTGAGAATGTAATTATTGAATTCAATGGTGAGTTGGGTATGAAACTATGAATGACAGACATCTCATGTCCAACTTGAGGAAGAGTGTTTTGAGTTTATTTCGTATTATTTCTCGTATTTATTGTTGAACCCTATTGCCATTATGATAAATAAAGTAGGTTGTTACGACTCGAGAAGAAATACAAACAAGAACGAGACAAGATTGCACTAATAAAGAACATGGTACAATCTGGAGCGAATTCCGGCCAAGATCAAGGAGGTTGGGTCCTCCAATGATCCCTCTCTCAAATGAGAGCCCAAAACCCTAAAGATCCAAAGATGACAAACATCAAAACCCCTCTCCCTTATATAGATGAGGGAGGGAAAACATTACAAGAAAATAAACTTAATTAATATGACTTAATTATATTAATTAATTAATTAATACCAATTAATCACACCAAATAATTAAGGCGTTTCCATATGCGCGCTCTGGCGGTCCCAGCGATGGGTGGCTACTCCGGCAAATGTGTGAGGGTAACATTACGCCGGTCTCGAAAATTGACCTTGTTTATCGGTGTCGTTTAGAATTAGAGGGAGGTCTAATATGTGGAGGTTGGGTGAGAATGAGAGGAAAAGATGAGAAATAAAATTTAAAGGGGAGTGATAGCTAACAAAAGGTAGAAAGAGTGGATATGGTTCAGAGAAAGAAATAGAAGGGATTTGATGAGAGTTGTCTTTTAGTGGGAGAGAGAGTGGTTGGCAACAGGGGAAAGAAGCACAGGTGAGGTGCACGACAATTATGAAGAGGCTGTGGCGGAAGCAAGAGAAATGTCGGGTGAAAACGGGGTGAAAACTGGGGGAAATTAGGTGAAAAAAGGGCATCGAACCCGACAGTATGCCAAGAAAGCGGGGGGGGGGGGGGGGGGAACTCGAAAAAGAAATGTAAAGGTGGCGTGTGAAGGAGGAGATGGGGGCGTCTCAGGCAATGGGTGGAGGCGCTTGCGCGGGCTTCGACTGATGTTGCGGGGAAGTCTCCTGGCGGAAGCGGAGGTTTGGAGGTAGCGGTGAGTGAGGAGGTGGCAACACGAGCACTGGCAACGGAGTACCGTTGTTGTGGAACGACGGGAAGCCTCGGCGTGGAGCGGCTGGCCCCATCTACGACATTGGCGGTCGGGTTGTAGACGGCGGAAGCTTGATCAGCGAAGGCATCGTCCTCGGTGGAATCGTCAATATCGATGACGTCGTCGTCGCTAGGATCGATGGTATCGCTGGGATCGACGACATTGATGGTCGGGCCAGTTCAGCGAAGGCATCGTTGTATTCGGGATCCTTCTCTTGCGATGTGGAGGTCAGATCTCGCGATGTCGTGGACTGTGAGAGGAGAGGAGGCGGAGGATAGTCCCAACAAGCCGCAAGGCGCGGTAGACTCACGTGGAGGGATGCAAGGCAGTGTTCCTTGTCGTCGAGGCGGTGTTGGATGGAGTTGAGGTGGTTGTCCAGCGTGGCATGATCCCCGGTGGCTTCGAACAAGCGGACGGGGGCGACAGATCGGACCATTATTACGACTCGGGAAGAAATACGAACAAGAACGATACAAGATTGCACTAATAAAGAACACGGATACAATCCGGAAAGAACTCCGGCCAAGATCAAGGAGGATGGGTCCTCCAATGACCCCTCTCTCAAATGAGAGCTCAAAACCCTAAAGATCCAAAGCTCGAAAAAGAAATGTAAAGGTGGCGTGTGAAGGAGGAGATGGGGGCGTCTCAGGCAATGGGTGGAGGCGCTTGCGCGGGCTTCGACTGATGTTGCGGGGAAGTCTCCTGGCGGAAGCGGAGGTTTGGAGGTAGCGGTGAGTGAGGAGGTGGCAACACGAGCACTGGCAACGGAGTACCGTTGTTGTGGAACGACGGGAAGCCTCGGCGTGGAGCGGCTGGCCCCATCTACGACATTGGCGGTCGGGTTGTAGACGGCGGAAGCTTGATCGGCGAAGGCATCGTCCTCGGTGGAATCGTCAATATCGATGACGTCGTCGTCGCTAGGATCGATGGTATCGCTGGGATCGACGACATTGATGGTCGGGCCAGTTCAGCGAAGGCATCGTTGTATTCGGGATCCTTCTCTTGCGATGTGGAGGTCAGATCTCGCGATGTCGTGGACTGTGAGAGGAGAGGAGGCGGAGGATAGTCCCAACAAGCCGCAAGGCGCGGTAGACTCACGTGGAGGGATGCAAGGCAGTGTTCCTTGTCGTCGAGGCGGTGTTGGATGGAGTTGAGGTGGTTGTCCAGCGTGGCATGATCCCCGGTGGCTTCGAACAAGCGGACGGGGGCGACAGATCGGACCATTATTACGACTCGGGAAGAAATACGAACAAGAACGATACAAGATTGCACTAATAAAGAACACGGATACAATCCGGAATGAACTCCGGCCAAGATCAAGGAGGATGGGTCCTCCAATGACCCCTCTCAAATGAGAGCTCAAAACCCTAAAGATCCAAAGATGAAAAGCATCTAAACCCCTCCCCCTAATATAGATGAGGGAGGAAAAACATTACAAGGAAATAAACTTAATTAATATACCTTAATTAATACTAATTAATTAATTAATACCAATTAATCACACCAAATAATTAAGTTGGTTTCCATATGCGCGCTCCGGTGGTCCCGGCGATGAGTTGCTCCTCCGGAAAATGCGCGAGGGTAACATACACCTTTCCATTTCTCTTCAATGAATCAATTTTACTTTCCATCAATTTTGTCATGCATCTATGATCCATCTTAACCCTATCATTTTTGTCGCGGTCAACATAGTTATCAATGACTATTTTCTTGCCCAGCACAATCCAAATTTCATTGTTGGCCTCAATAAAGTTTTATAAATTTTATCTTTAATTCTCATCTTATCTTATTATTGTGTAAAACTAATGAGGCGCATAATCACCAAATTTTAAGTCTAAAACTCATTCCCTCATCTATATGCATATGCATCTGAATGATAGATCCAAGACATTTAAACTTCTCATGCCCAAATATTAATTTATCTTATAATTATCATCATCCTATTTAGCCGAGTTCCAACTGTTTTGAGTAGGCTTTATAAATATTAGTTTTCTCTTTCTTAATAACAACAGCTTGAGGTGTTAAATCTAAAATATGCAAATCAGTCTTTAACAACTTTCATCCATTTTACCTTAGCTATATCCTCCGACACTAATCTTATTTACTTGTATAATTGGTGATTATTTAACCTTTAATCTACATGCTCAAACCATTTAGATATATTTTTTACAATCTTATCTCAGATAGATATCGATCTCATTGTTCATCTAATAAAATCATTCTTTATATTTTTTTATTTTTTTTCACATTCACCTTAGCATTTTCATTTCAACCACGTTCAACTAAAATATCAATGACCGTTTAAAGTCCAATAGTAAAATCCATTCAACATTGCCACCTAATTGTGATTTCAAAATTTATGTGCAAGTCTTCATAATGTCATTTTATTGCATAATACTCTTGAGATATTTTTCCATTTCAACAGCACAACTGTAAGTCAAAATATTATATCCGTGTTCTATTGTATATCATGTATTCCACCTTTACTCTAAGAATTCAAAGCCATCAAGTTCTCGTGTCCATTGTTCCATTTTTTAATTATCTAAATGGATATCATACTGATTATAATTGTCATCTATTACTATTAAGAAAGTAGACCAAACTACATCATTACAACAACCGGGACCATACAACTAAATTATAAAATAAATAAATAAAACTAAATAAAATAACATAATATAACTTCAAATATTAAAAAAATATATGGAGAAAAATCTATAAAAATTTAACATAGAAGGAAAGTATGAGACAATTCTAGGTTCTCTCTGTCGGACATTGAACACGCTAAACGCTTAGGGTAATTGAAGAATTGTTGTAGTCTCTGCGTGAACAGGGGATCATGTGCCCGCTGATGGGAGGCAGCTCGCTCGACCTGTTTGGGTCTACTCCCGATGACCTCGGGCACAGTGACGATCGGGACCACTCATTTCGAGCGGCTCGCCAATCATAGTATTTTTGTCTCTTGTCGCGTTTTATTTCGAATTGTATTTTTGTATTTTTTAGTCGGAGTGTTGTCCAATTATAGTCGCTCATTGCTCCCTGGAAAATTATAAATAGAGGGTGAGGGCTCTCATTTGGATTATTGAAGGATTAAGTGTTGAAGTCAATCCCTTGATCATTTTTGGTGTTGAAGCGGAACCCCGGGTGTGAAGCTTGGGTCTACCTCCTCCCTCCCGCCTCCCATTGGCCGGCCCTTCCCCTTGCCATACCCCCTTGGCCGGGCGTAATTTTTCCATCCGGGCTCCGTTCCAAAATCTACGTCCGAGTTTCTTCTTATCTTGTCGCGTGGAGGAAGGAACGGTGGTCCCGGAGATCACCCGGAGCCCGGATGGAAAAATTACGCCTTGGTCGGCCACTCCATTTCCTCTTCCCCTCAATAACAACAATCCTCCCCAACTCCACCTTGAAGCATCCGACTATCAGCCTTCTCTCCACCTCCACAAGCTACAGTCGGCCCCCCTTCAAAGGGACTTCTTCTCCTTCATTGCAGCAGTCGGTCACATTTTCCCCTCCTCCTTTTCCCTCTACAAAACCAGCCACTATTCTGTTTCCCCACCCTCCACACCAACTGCCTCTCTCTTAATTTGCTGCTAGTATACCAAAACAGCTAGCCAAGGGCCAATTTCCCTTGCCCAAGAGGCCGGCAACACCCTTCCGTCCACCCCTTGTCGTGGAATCCCCCCCTCATTCCCCCAATAAAATAGCCCCCTCTTTCCCATATTTCCACCTCCAACGATCACCAAAAATATTTTCGGTCACCTCCAGTGATCCCCCCACCTCTTTCCCATCATTTTGGTATCACTTTACATTTTTCGGCGATCGCCGAAGAATATTTCTGGCAACCACCGACAGCCACCTCAGGCCACCACCATCCACCAACCACCTCCTCCACCATTCATAACAACCATAACTACCCACTACTTCCTATTTTCCACTTTCCTAAATTAGGAATTAATTCCTAAAAATAAGGGTAACCGCTTCTCCCACTACCCCCTATACTATTGTCCGGCCCCTCCCCTCTAACTCCCTTCCATCGCTTAGCTCGCTTCCCATCCACAATCAAACCTCTCATTCTCAAGTGAAATCCTCTCCCACGTCCTCCAAATCACCAATTCCCCCCTCCACTTATCTGGAGGGCCGAATTTTCCCAACCCAACCCCTTTCTCTGGTGGAGCCTCAACCCAACTCAATTCCTGATTCCCACCTACAACTCTAACGTGGAACCACCATGCTCTACAATCCAGAAATCCCCTCTTAGTTCCCCACCTCCCCTAATACCTGATCCCTTCCCATCTAGGGATCCCAACCAGCCTTCTCTCCTCTCACTAGTCCCCACCTTGCCCTCTCCAAATTACCGATGTCCAGTCCTTTCCAAACAGACCAGTAACCGGCCTGCTTTCCCCATCCAGTCCTACATGTGGAGCCACCTTCCCCATCTTACCAAGGTGCTGGAGCTTACCCTATAGCCCACCGTTTTCCAGGAAATTACTGCCATCACCCTTGTCACCTCCCAACAGGGCCAGGGTTGCTGTCTTTCCCCATGAACAGCTGCCTCCCTCCACGGATTGCTGAATGTCGCATCATTGTACCGTCCTAGGTGCTGTCCCAGTTGCTAGACAGCCACATACAACATTTGAGTGCTGAAAACCCACCCGGGAAGCCCTCTAAAAGTACATCCAACCTTCTCCTCTACATTGTTTGCAAAGTTCAAGGTGTGTTGTTTTTATTTTTAGCAATGGATGTAGTGTGTTATTTACTTGAGTGATAGTAGTTTTTATAAGTCTTTGTAGAAAATGGACAAAAGAGCTAAATAAACCGCAAACTTGTATTGCTCAAAAAGATAAAGATTACAAAAGTATGCCCCCTTATTTATAGAAATTGGGGGAGGAGAGAGAGATTTACAACAACCGATGTGAGACTAAATACAAGCCGTGCGGCTTATGCGGTTTGACATGACCAAACCGCCAACTATCTATACTAATAGATTAAGGGAAGCCTTCGAACCGTCCGTAACTTTGGCATTGACCCTTTTGCCCCTGCTGCTCCGCCACTTCCGCTCTTAAAAAGCGAACTTCTTTCACGCCGTTAAATCCGCCGCTTCCTGTTCTTTCCTTCTCTTTGTCACGCCAGCTGACATTATTCTTAAAAAACTCCCCACCGCCTCTTCTTAAAACAATAAGAATTAATAGGCAGTAACTCCGCCGATGATCATCCGCCAACCCGCCTATGCCGCTGTAATGTTTCCGCCGCTTAATATGATCTTCCTCCTTTATATATAGATCTCTCCACCAGCTTCTAGGGCTACTCCAGAACATTGGCCTCTTCATGGCGAGCTCCTCCCATGGCTGATCCTTCCCCTGGCGAGCTCTCAACTCCGGCAAGCTCTACCTCCCCTCTCTCTCTCCATCTTTCTCTCTCGCAAAGTGGTAAAACAGGTAGAAAAAAAAACGCAGTGCCTTCCCAGCCATCGTCCGCTTCCCGTCGTTCGCTCAGGCGTTGTCCCGGCCATCGTCGATGCTCTCTGAGCGGCGTTGCCGTCGACGACGACAGCGCGTGTCGCGGGGGCGTTGTTCAGTCTGGCGTTAGAGGAGCAAAACTGGATGGTGATCGGAGTTCTCGGAGACGTACTGCCGCTTCTGCGAATGTTAAACATTACGAAGGTTGCGAGGATCTCCGGAGCAGTGAAGGGGTTGATCTCGGTAGCGAGAGCCGATGCAAGAGCATTGAGCAGAACGGCGTTGAGACTGATGGTTGGCATGGCGGAGACCAATGAAGAAAAGGCGGCGATTCTGGATGGGGGAGCAGTGGAGGCGGTGGTGGCGATGGGCCCATGCAGATTGTGTTGAAAATTGATGCTCAACATTTTTATTTGTCCATTTTAAATATTTCAGTTGATATATGCGGTGAAAGGATCTGTTATGATATATCATAACATCACTTCAATGTATCATAGTAAGCACAACAATTTATCATCTGAGTTGCCTGTGATTTCTCTCTTTTTTCCATTAAACTTATGTAGAGTTTGTGTTCTCATTTTGATTTATTGATGAGTTGCAGCAATATGTTACTTATCAAACCCTCAAATGAAAACCGAGCAAACCCGCATCCTAATGGTTTATGAGTAGATATGTGGACGGGAACTGATTATGGGATTTCGATTTTTTCTGATAGATGTGAGGACCAACGACATGTTGTGTTTTGTTAGGATGAGATGGTTGTGAGTCTCCCCTACCGCTCTACCTACTTTGGTGTTAACATTGCCTTACTGAGGCATCTAATTGATTGCGATAGAGTTTTGGTTTTCATTTGAGTTTATTACCTCTGATGAAGCTCTAAGAATATGTCTGGGAATTCTAAAAAAAATTAATTCCCTTAATTCAATGAAATTGGGAAACATTATATTTGATATTTTAAACTTTTATTTATAATGATGTTTTTTCTATACAAATATTTGTAGTCAATCAGAATCAGTCCAAATATTTAATTTCGCCTTGACAACCTAACGAAAATTCATGAACCAATGATGTTTGCTCGGTGATCCTTAACTAGAATGACGCTTTAACCCATGCGCTTACCACCACCACCATCGTGCCAAACGGTGCCATAATTACAAACTTGAAATTTCTAATCCGCCGGCCCATTAACAAATAATTGTGTAAAGTGTCGCACTTATTTACAAACCTCATATCTGCGTCATTTCAATGTTAAAGATATATATTGGTTTACACTCCGTTTGGGGGTTGCCTAGCTGCAGAAGCGTCGCCACGCCGGATCACTGTCAAGGCGGGTACTGTCGCGTAGGTCACTGGGGCCCGTACTCCGGGGGCCACGAGTGCGGGTGCGATGCCGAGCTGGTGAATTGCGTCAAAATGGGCAAAGCCTGCCTCTATGCGGCCAAAGGCCGCCCAGAGCATCAAGCGCGGGCGAAACCCATGCGCAGGCAGGCGAAGCCCGTCTGGATACGGCCGAAGGCCACCCGAGAGCATCGAGCACGGGCGTAGCCCGTGCGAAGATGCTCGTACAAGAAATAAAACAACTAAATACAAACCCGCAATCTCCCAGAGTCAGCCTCTCGAACTGACCGTCTGATCGCCTGCTGCAAGTTGTCGGACTACAACCACGGTCAGATCTCTGCGGCTTCAAGCAGACCGCTTCTCTTCGTCAAACCGTTGCGGCTTCAAGCAGACCGCTGCGGCTTCTCTTCGCCAGACCGCCAGACCAGACCGCAAGACTGCTGGAACAACTAGACCGCTACAATTAGAAACCAGGCCGCCCGAACACTCCAAATTTTAACACTCCCCCTCAAGCTGGAGCATATATATCGACCATGCCCAGCTTGCTACAGACCTCCTCAGATGGAGTAACCGGTTTGGTGAAGAAGTCAACTAGTTCTCTTTCTGATGTAACAAACGAAGTGCAAACCTGATTCTTCAAAATTTCCTCTCTAATGAAATGGCAATAACCCTCAATATGCTTTGCTCTCTCATGAAAGACAGGATTCCTTGAAATATAAATGGCAGCTTTGTTATCACAGAACATAGGAAGAGGATGGTCATAGACTTCTCCCAAGTCAAGCATAAGCGCCCGTAGCCATTTTAACTCGCAGGTAGTTGAGGTCATGCTTCTATATTCTGCTTCAACACTTGACCTTGAAACCACTGTCTGCTTCTTGCTTTTCCAGCTAACCAGGTTTCCTCCAACAAAAGTGCAAAAACCTGATGTAGACTTTCTATCCTCCTTGTTATCAGCATAGCTAGCATCAGAATATACTTCAATCTTCAGATGACCATTCTTCTGAAACAATAAGCCCTTTCCTGGAGACCCTTTCACATACTCCAAAATTTTCATGGCAGAGCGTAGATGACACTCTCTAGGACTTTGCATAAACTGATTAACCTTCTCAACTGCATAACAAATATCTGGCCGAGTAACAGTCAGATATATAAGTTTGCCTACAAGTCGCCTGTATACAGTGAAATCTGGGAGAAGAGGAGAATCATCAGTCCGGCCTTTATCATCACCAACAGCCAGTGGGCAACGAGCAGGTTTCGTGCCAAGAAGACCTGTCTCTTTAAGAGATCTAACGCATACTTCCACTGTGAAAGAACCACCGAGGTCCTCTTTCATGAAATCTCAATTCCCAGGAAGTACTTGGGCGGTCTCATATCCTTGGTGACAAAGTATTGTCGAAGATGTTGTTTGGCTAGATCAACGCCCTCCTTATCATACCTAGTCAAAAGAATATCATCAACGTAGACAGCAAGAACTACAAGACCTTTAGTAGTCTTGCGTATAAACAAAGAATGATCAGCAGAGCTTCGACTGAACCCAATAAGAGAAACAACTTCACTAAACTTTTCAAACCAGGCTCGTGGACTCTGTTTTAAACCATAAATCGCCTTCTGAAGCTTGCACACTTGATACTCCTCCTGAGCAACATACCCAGGAGGTTGCTCCATGTATACCACTTCTTGCAAATCCTCATAAAGGAAAGTATTCTTAACATCCAGCTGAGACATTTCTCAGTCTCTATTAACAGCCACAGAGAAGAGAATACGGATAGTGCTGATGCGAGCAACAGGAGAAAAAGTATCGAAGAAATCCACCTCATATGTCTGAGTAAACCCTTTGGCAACAAGTCGGGTCTTATACCGTTCAGCAGGGCCATCTGAAAGATACTTAACCACAAAGACCCACCGACATCCAACCACATCAATTCCCAGAGGTGGTGGAACAAGAGTCCAAGTCCCTCTCTAAGTTAACGTGCTCATTTCTTCATCCATAGCAGCCTTCCACTGAGGAAGAACAAGAGCTTCTTGATACGTTTTCGGAATGGCAGTAGAAGAAATAGCAAGAGCAAAACGCTTGGCAGTTGGGGAAAGCTGATCATAGGAGACAATTGCACCAATCGGATGCTGAGTACATTGACGAACACCCTTTTGCAGGACAATTGGAAGATCGAGGTCACTGCTGACTTGACGAGGCAAGGTACTGGCAGAAGACAGAATAGGCTTCGGAACAGGCACAGAGGGTCCCAAGGATAACCCATCAGGCTCCCGAGAAAGAGAAAGAGCAACCGGAGGAGATGCGGAAAGAACCGGCTCTAGCAGAGGTACCGAGAGAATAGGCAGGGGAGGAGAAGTATCGGCAGGTATGAGAGAAGAAGGAGAAGAGAAATATGGAGTATCTTCAAAGAAGGTAACATCTGCAGAAACATACTGTTTGCGCAGGAGAGGATCAAAACATCGATACCCTTTTTGAGTAGGGCAATAGTCAAGGAATATGCATTTAATTGATCGGGGAGAAAGTTTGTCCCGTCCAGGAGAAGGGACGTGAACAAAGGCAGTACAGCCAAAGGTTTTAAGGGGCAAAGGAAATGGTTCGGCCTCTGGATATAAGACTGAAAAAGGAGTCTTGCCCTGAATAACAGATGAGGGAATACGGTTAATGAGATAACAAACAAGAAGAATTGCATGACCCCAATAAGACCGGGGGACATTCATTTGCAAAGAAAGACTGCGAGCAACATCCAGAAGATAAAGATTCTTGCGTTCAGCAATGTCATTCTGTTGAGAGGTATACGGATAACTTGTCTGATGAATCAAACCCTTGTCCACACAAAACGAAGAGAACTGATGACTGACATATTCTTTAGCATTATCAGTACGAAGAATCTGAATGGGCACACTAAACTGTGTGAAGATCTCATGATAAAAAATAGAGAATACAGAGAACAGTTCAGAACGATCCTTCAAAAGATACAGCCAAGTGCATCTGGAAAAATCATTAATAAATGTGACAAAGTACAAGCTTCCACGACCAACCGAAGCAACCGGAGAAGGGCCCCAGATGTCAGAGTGAACAAGCTCAAAAGGACGTGAAGAACAACGGCCCGTTCGAGCTGGGAAAGAAGAGCGATGGTGTTTGCCCAACTCACATGCTTCACCGTTCAAAGGAAAATCGTCGAAAGGAATGTCTGGAAGAAGTTGATGAATGAGGCGAGAAGGAGGATGACCAAGAAGACGATGCCACAACTGAATTGAGGAAGAAGCAGAAAGAGTAACAGCATTGTTAAGATAAAACAGGCCACCACGAGCAGTACCAGTAGCAATTGTAGCCTTAGAAACAGAATCAGAGAAAGAACAAGTGGTGCCAGTAAAAGTAACTGTGCAACTTAACTGGGTACAAAGAGCATGAATAGATAGTAAATTGCATGGGAAAGTAGGGACATAAAGAGTGTCCTCTAATAGCAAAGATGAAGAGAGATGCACAGTGCCAATACCATGCACAGGCGCAGAGGTCCCATCAGCAACAACAACAGGAGACAACCTGTTGGTCTCAAGCAAAGAGGAAAACAAACGAGAGTTGTCAGTCATGTGACTAGTGGCACCAGAGTCAATAAGCCACTTATCAGAGGAGACTGCAAGAGCACGAGTAGTAGAAGAGAGAAGAAAAATCATTTGAAAGAAGAAGCCGGAAAGCAGGTAAACTAACCGCTCAGGGAGAAACTAGCCGGCACAAACAATGAAGAAGAAAGAGAGACCAAGGAGACCGCCCGGTTAAAAGTACACAAACCAGCGACTAGAAGAAGCCGCGGCCAAAAAAGGGTGGGAAGAGAGTAAGAAACCGGAAGAAACCAGACCAAGGAGCGGAAACCCCAGCGGAAAAAGAAACGCCAGCGAGAAAAGAAAAGAGGAGAAGCACGCGGTCAAGGAAAAAACAAGTCACTCGGTCTCGGTGTCAACACACCAGCAACAAAACAAGAAAAGTTGCGACCCAAGGGCGGAAAAAACCGTGCAAGAAGAAAGAAGAGTCAGAGACCGCGCGAACACGGCGCAAACCGCGCGAACACGGCGCAAACCGCGCGAACAGAAAGAAAGAAACCGCGCGGTGTAAAAAGGACAAAACGATCAAGAACAGGTTGCAGAAGAAGACGGAGACCGCACGGTCAAGGTGTCAACACACCAGCGGCAAGGAACAAGCCGCGACCAAAATGCGGACTCACACCAAAGAAGAGACTGGCAAAGAAGCAACAAGAAGAGAAAAGAGCACGAGGCCGCCCGGTCAAGGCGAAAAACACACCAGCGGCAAGGAAGAAACCGCGACTAAGGGCGAAACTCGCAACAGAGAAGAGACAACGCGGTTAGCAAGGGAAGTCGGGCGAACAGAAAAGGCCCGGGAGGAAGCAAGTCGCAAGCACAGGGATAAGCAAGGGAGGGAAGGGAGAAGAAAGAAGCCGCCAAAACCGGATGAAGCCGGTTGAAGAGGTCGCGCGATTAGAGCAACAAACCGCGACCTTCTTGAAGCAAAGGATCGATTTCCTCTGATACCATGTAGAAAATGGACAAAAGAGCTAAATAAACCGCAAACTTTTATTGCTCAAAAAGATAAAGATTACAAAGGTATGTCCCTTATTTATAGAAACTGGGGGAGGAGAGAGAGATTTACAACAAGCGATGTGGGACTAAATACAAGCCGTGCGGCTTATGCGGTTTGACATGACCAAACTGCCAACTATACAAGAAATAAAACAACTAACTACAAAGCCACAATCTCCCAGAGTCAGCCTCTCGAACTGACCGCCTGATCGCCTGCTGCAAGTTGTCAGACTACAACCACGGTCAGATCTCTGCGGCTTCAAGCAGACCGCTTCTCTTCGCCAAACCGCTGCAGCTTCAGGCAGACCGCTGCGGCTTCTCTTCGCCAGACCGCCAGACCGCCAGACCAGACCGCAAGACTGCTGGAACAACTAGACCGCTGCAGTTAGAAACCAGACCGCCCGAACACTCCAAATTTTAACAGTCTTGTTGCAGTCATCTCAGTCTTTGTAATTTCTTATTCAATTAGCATTTATTCTTGGCAATCTCGCGCCCTTACTCCTCTTTTGTCACCTTACTTTAATTTCTTTAATTTATAAATATTATTTTGCAAGATTGAATTCACTGGCATTTTGCATTTACATCTAGCCTTAGTTGCCATTTAGCGCTTTACCCTACATCACCCACTCTGCTAGAATACAAAATAAATGAACGCAATAGCACCATGTTTTAAATATCCTAAAATATTGATACCAAAATGATTCTTCTATCATCATTTGGTGTCGTCTTAGTATTCAATTTCAATAACGGTCCTTTCATCATCATTTTGCGTCATCTTAGTCTTCAAATTTCAATTGAATTTGTTATCAAACAAATATGGTATAGCTCATAGCTCTCCAAATCTCAATAGATATACAGATTGGATTTAAAGTTTTTGTCCTTATGTATCTTCCCATAAAAAACTTTTCTTAAAAATTCTCATTTAATATTTCAAACTAGTATTTTTTCATATTTCTTTCATTTATTCATCTTTAACTCAAATTCAAATATTTAATTTTTACTGCATCTAACTTAATTAAATTCTTTACATCTCATAAAAATAATGTCTTCTCCTTCATTAATACCAAGCTTCATACATTAATCGCCAATTAAATTTTGTCTTGCTGGTTATATTTTTTATAAGACTTTTAGTTTCTTATAATCATTATAAAAGCATAAGTAATATTAACTTGTGTCAATATTAAAAGCAAGCTTTATTTCCATAAAAACCTCTTGTTCTTCCTTATACTAGCACCTACTGTTCCTCTTTTTTTTGTTTTATTTCCATAACTACACATCCTACCCACACCAATTTTGGTGCAATTAAAGTAATCTAATTTTCCTGCTAACAGCATATCTTGGAAGATCAATAATTTATTAACTTTCAAATTTTCCCTTTTTTTATTCTACGATATTTCAACTCTTTTTAATTTTTCGTTAATATTGTTAAGTCTTAAGATGAAGGGGAGCCTTGACACACCGGTTAAGGTGTTGCTGCATGACCTTGATGTCACTAGTTAGAGTCATGAAAGTAGCCTCTTGCAAAAACACAGGGTAAGGTTTGTCTACATTTCACCCTTGTGGTGGGACCCTCCCCAAACCCTCATTGTGCGGGGATGTTTTGTGCACCGGGCCGCCCTTTTTATTGTTAAGTCTTAAGATATATACAACAATAAAAACTCACTTATATTGTATCCCCAAACTCTCTTCTTGAATGACCAGATAATATTACAAAAGGAGCTCACCTTCCTAATAAGTAAAAAAAACTTAATTTGTGGCTAACAGGTTAGTAAGTAGATAGGTATTCTTCTGGTATCTTAAAGTCTCTCTCTCTCTCTCACTCACTATATATATACATAAATATATTGCAGATTTGCAGTATTATAATCTAAAATAAGTTCCTCCTATTACATTATCATCATTAATCTCTCATAGAATATCCATGAATCAAGAATTTCAGCATTCTCATTCTCACCATGAATCATCTCATATAGATATTGCAATTCCAGCCTTCTCAATTCTCACCAGCACCATTTCCCGGTTAACATCTGCTAGCAAGAACTTGATCCATCTACATTCGGTTGAAAGAAAGAAAATTGCTGGAGCATGTCTCACCTAATCCAAAATCAATATAAATATGTCCAACCAAAATCAAGCATTCATCTATATGCAGTTGTCCGCTTCTAAAGCATGGCTTACTATACAAATTCTACATGCTTGCATAGCGATTAGGTTAAGCCTATTTGCGATTCCAACAATAAATCGCACCTAAGCAATCTCAAAGACTCGTACCCTTATCTCAAACGGGGAAAAGTTCAACTATCAAATACCTTCAACAATAAATTTCAACAGAACCCCAATTGAGATCTAAATTAGGTTAATCGACGTAAAAAACGGCGATCAGCGTCAAACAGGTGAGTCAAGAAGGACAGATTGAAGAGGATCTCGGGACGGGATATGAGTACCCGGAACATGACGCCGGAAACTCCGAGGACGACAGCAAGGAATCCGGAGTAATCGATAGGAAGATCCTGCTGAGAAATCGGCGGAGGCACGTAGGGCTTCGCCGTAGATGGCTGGCGCGGATCGCTCCCAGCTGAGCTGATCTCCTTCATCTTTCTTGCTCTCTTACTGCTTGTCTTCGCTGGACAAAAAAGCTTCTTATTTCTTCTTCTCCGCTGTTACGTTCCGGTGAACACTTATCTTTTATTTGGTTTTGTTGTTATTAGTATGAGGTAGAAAGGGTATTTTAGTCTTTATGTGTTTAGGGCTTCTTCTTATTAGGAAGGAGGGGTTTTTGTGGTCGGGTATGCTGAAAAACATCCTTCTTATTTTGTCCGGTGAACTGCTGCTTCGGGAGGGTGTTCCCTGCACTGTTCAAGGATCCGTTCAGGCGGTGCTGCCTTAGGATTCCAGTATTGTATGCTTTCTTCATCTTGCTTGGTTAATTGTTGTGTTGTTGGGAAATACTGCACTGTAACAGATTTACGGAGAAGTTAATAGTTCTCAAGGGAGTTGAAGCAGCCGGCTCCCATCAAGGTATCAGAGCCATCGTCGCGCCCGTCTCACCATGCCGGTGTCGGACGCTACGCGATCCAAGGAACACGGGACCGATCTGGATGTTCTCAAGCAAAACCAGGAGGACTTGGCTCGCACCGTCAACGCCATTAGCGATGATGTTCACATGCTCGTGGCGGCCTGGAAGGCCGAGAAGGTTGGGGATTCCTCGCGCGGGGGTGGAGGGGGATCCGCTGACAGTCATTCTAGAACTCCTCACGCATCACATGTCGCTACTCGATTTCCCCGGCTGGACTTTCCAAAATTTGCGGGAGACGATCTCATGGAATGGATTTATAAATGCGATCAGTTCTTTGACGTGGACAATACACCGGAAGAAATGAAGGTTAAGATGGCATCAATTCATTTGGAGGGCAGGGCACTATTCTGGCATCAAGCGTATATGAAGGCGCGCCTTACACGTCAGTGGCCCAATTGGGAGGAGTATAGCCAAGCGCTGCATAGCCGCTTTGGCTCTATTTTAGGGGATGACCCCATGAGCGAATTGAAAAATTTACGCCAACGCGGGTCGGTACAAAGTTATTTGGATGACTTTGAGTTGCTCTTGCATCGGGTGGCACTGCCGGAGGACCACGCTATCAGTTTTTGTCTCGCCGGACTGCGGGATGAAATCGAGTTCGGGGTCCGTATGTTTCAACCTAAAACGTTGCGGGACGTCTTCTCCCTTGCCCGGCTGCACGAACAACAATTGGTAGTAAGGGGCAAGAAGAACATGACCAACCACAAGGAAGAGTATAAGTGGACGGAGACACATGTAGCGAAAGGGGGCAACAATCAAGGGGCATCAACCTTCAAAGAGAAGTCGGGACCGACCGGAGCTCGAAGACTTACCTCATCAGAGATGGATGATAAACGGAAACGAGGATTATGCTTTTGGTGTGATCAAACTTACGTGCCGGGTCACAAATGCCCAAACCGACGACAAGCTTATGCCTTGGAGGTCACGGTGGAGGCAGTTACGGATAACGAAGTGGAGGAGGACGAGGTCACGGTGTTGGACATGGCCGGACAGGAGGAGGAGCAACAAACCCCACAGGTTTCGGTACATGCACTGACCGGAATCACACATTTCAACACTATGCGGGTGACGGCGTCGCACCACGGACAACCCATTCACGTTTTGATCGATTCGGGCAGCACTCACAATTTTTTAGATGAAGCAGCGGCAAGAAGATTGAAGTGCAGTTTGGCCCCTATCACACCATTCTCGGTGGCCGTAGCAAACGGAAAGACAATCTCAAGTTCTCACAAGGTGGATAACTTCCAGTGGGTCATGCAAGGCGTAGATTTTATGTCCGATATGCTGATATTACCTCTTGGCGGCTGTGATGTTGTGCTGGGAATTCAATGGCTGATCACACTAGGCATGGTCAATTGGAACTTTTGTGATTTACGCATGGAGTTTAGTAGTGGTGGAAAACGAATCAGTTTACGAGGCGCGCAGGCCGGTAATTTGGCATGGGGAAAAGAGAAACGCTTGCAGAAACTCTTGGCTAAAGAGGGGCAACTCAACATGTTGGCGTTGTGTGAAATTCATGAAGAGGGTCCACACCGGCAAGCCACTGATCAACTGGACAGCCCCACGGGCTGCAGGGAATGGCACGTGCAGGAAATTAATCAACAACCAGCAGCTCAACGTCAACTTCAGGACCTTATGGAAGAATTTGGGGAGTTATTTCAGGAACCACAAGGACTACCGCCAATCAGAGGTCAAGAACATCGCATCACACTAAAGAACGAAGGGTCAAATATCAATCTCCGGCCTTATCGGTACCCACCACTGCAGAAAGAGGAAATCGAACGTCTTATTGGAGAAATGCTACAAACAGGCGTGATTAGACATAGTTGCAGTCCCTTTGCTTCGCCGGTGGTTTTGGTGAAAAAAAAAAAGACGGTTCGTGGAGGCTTTGTGTCGATTACAGGCAGTTAAATCAAAATACCATTAAAGACAAGTTCCCTATTCCACTGGTGGAAGAACTAATCGACGAGCTGCACGGGGCACTATATTTCTCAAAACTAGACTTGCGGGCGGGCTACCACCAAGTGCGGATGATGGAGGACGACATCCAAAAGACGGCATTCCGCACCCATCAAGGCCACTATGAATTTTTGGTGATGCCCTTTGGGTTAACCAACGCCCCATCGACGTTCCAAAGTTTGATGAACCGCATTTTCCAAGGTCAACTCCGAAAATTCATCCTCATATTTTTTGACGATATTTTGATTTTCAGCTCAACATGGGAGGGGCACTTGGAGCATCTACGCTTCACATTCAGCACACTTCGGGCTCATCACCTTTTTCTCAAACGTAGCAAGTGCGATTTTGGGCTTCTACAGATCCATTATTTGGGCCATGTCATATCCGGGCAAGGTGTGTCCACCGATCCAACGAAGATACAAGCAATGTTGGATTGGCCAACTCCCACATCTATCAAAAAGGTCTGTGGCTTTTTGGGCCTCACCGGTTACTACCGCCGTTTTATCCAAGGGTATGGAATCATCGCCCAGCCATTGACGGAACTGCTGAAACGGCAAACATTCACTTGGTCGGCCGCGGCTGAGACAGCATTTCAAGCTTTAAAACATGCAGTGACACACCCGCCAGTATTGCAACTACCGGATTTTCAGCAACAATTCATAATAGAGACGGACGCAGCGGAGACGGGAGTAGGGGCTGTCTTGTTACAAAGAGAACGACCGGTCGCATTCTTTAGCAAGGCATTAGGACCAAAAAATGCCGGGCTATCGACTTACGAAAAGGAGTTATTGGCAATTGTCATGGCCGTGCAGAAATGGCGGCATTATGTGATGGGAAGCCCATTTATCATCCGTACCGATCACCATAGTCTGAAGTTTATGCTTAACCAAAAGCTAGCAACACCGGCGCAGCAACGTTACTTGTCTAAATTAATGGGCTACGATTTTACCGTCCAATACAAAAGGGGGCGGGATAATGCTTGTGCGGACGCTCTTTCACGGGTACATGAGCAGCCAGCGGGTGCCGCATACGCCATAACTATGGTACAGTCAGAATTATTGCAAAGAATTAAAATATCTTGGTTAAATGACCCGCATATACAGGACATTATTAAGGCCAAAGAAGCTAATGATGAGGCTTTTCCTAAATATGTTTGGAGGAACGGTTTGTTAACAAGGAAGGAGAAGATCATGGTGGGAAAGGAACAGGGCACGCGGAGTCACCTGTTAGAGCTGTACCACGCCGGGCCTATAGGCGGGCATTCGGGCGTTACAGCTACATACAAACGCATGAAACGTGTCCTTTATTGGAAAGGGCTGAAAGCTGATGTATACGCATTCATACAACAATGCACGACATGTCAACAATGCAAGGCCGATAATCAGCGTCCCGCGGGTTTACTTCAACCGCTCCCGATTCCAGAGAGGATTTGGCAGGACGTCGGAATGGACTTCGTCGAGGGACTACCTTTGAGCCATGGAAAGTCAACCATATTAGTGGTGGTCGACAGACTTAGCAAGCAAGCGCACTTTACTGCCCTTGCTCACCCATATACGGCAGAGTCAGTGGCCCGGGTGTTCTTGGATTCAGTCGTGCGGCTGCACGGGTTGCCGTCGTCAATAGTAAGTGACCGCGACGCGATCTTTGTTAGTGACTTTTGGCAAGAGCTATTCCGGGTTCTTCAAGTGCAGCTTCACACTTCAACCGCATATCACCCACAATCGGACGGACAGACGGAGGTGGTCAACCGGTGCATGGAGAGCTACCTCCGGTGCATGTGCTTTGAGAAACCTCGTGAATGGGCAGAATGGCTACCGTTAGCGGAGTGGTGGTACAATACATCGCACCACAGCGCCATCCAAATGACACCGTACGAAGTGGTGTATGGTCAGGAACCGTCAGCAATTCCGCTGTATGTAGAAGGTTCGGCCAAAGTGGAAAGGGTGGATCGCTCGTTAGTAGCAAGGGATAAGGTGATGACAATGTTGAAGGCTAATCTAGCACGAGCCCAAGAACGTATGAAGATGTTAGCGGACAAGAAAAGAAGAGAACATGTCTTGGAGATAGGAGACTTTGCTTGGGTTCGATTACAACCTTACCGTCAAGTTAGCTTGAGGGAGCACCGGCAACAAAAGTTATCCCCGCGTTTCTTCAGACCGTTTCAAGTGACCGAAAGGGTGGGCATCGTGGCGTACAAGTTGGACCTTCCAATGGGTACAAAAATCCACCATACATTTCACATATCACAATTGAGGAAGTACAAGGGAACTCCAACAGAGATCATTCAACCACTGCCGACCTCAGTTAATGCAGCCGGTAATGTGCTCGTGGAACCGGTTGCAATATTGGACAGACGCATCACAAACAGAGAAGGCCGCGTCGTGACTCAACTCTTGATTCAGTGGACCAACGGCTCCAAGGCAACGGCAACATGGGAAGACCTTTGGGCGCTTCGTCAAAGGTGGCCGGAGATGGTTCCTTGAGGCCAAGGAACGTTTGATGGAGGGGGTCTTGTTACGTTCCGGTGAACGTAACTTATCTTTTATTTGGTTTTGTTGTTATTAGTATGAGGTAGAAAGGGTATTTTAGTCTTTATGTGTTTAGGGCTTCTTCTTATTAGGAAGGAGGGGTTTTTGTGGTCGGGTATGCTGAAAAACATCCTTCTTATTTTGTCCGGTGAACTGCTGCTTCGGGAGGGTGTTCCCTGCACTGTTCAAGGATCCGTTCAGGCGGTGCTGCCTTAGGATTCCAGTATTGTATGCTTTCTTCATCTTGCTTGGTTAATTGTTGTGTTGTTGGGAAATACTGCACTGTAACAGCTTTACGGAGAAGTTAATAGTTCTCAAGGGAGTTGAAGCAGCCGGCTCCCATCATCCGCGGCAATGGACGCCTTCGTCAAATAATCAGTTTGGCACGGCGCCGGCGGTCGTGAACGGGGTGGTTAACTCTATTTGCAGTCCCAAAATCTTATATTTTTTAAAAAAAAATTAACAAAAAACTCTAATTGGGACCCCCTCCCTCATTTGATGCCCGATTTCTTCACCCTCTCCTCTCACTCTGCCCTAACTCGTGACTTCATGTCTTCCTCCTCACAGTTGACGTCATTGCCCCAAATATCCTATGGAACCCCAAATAATTATTTGGGGTTGCAAATATCTATTAAGAATCTGTAAATATTAGCACTCTTTAGTCCTGTCCATTTAGCCCGATCGGGCCAGCCTAGTATCGGGCCCTACGGGCCTGGGCTTTAGTCAGTCGGGCCCAGCCCGGGCTTTCTTAATATCAGGCTCGGGATGTAGCCTTGGGAAGGGTCTTGATGGGGATGAGGCTCCATTTATAGGCTTGAGTGTGCATTTAACCACTTCCCTATAATTTCTCCTATGGTGGAGATCATGAGTTTGACCGGTCAACCCACTCCTCATGATCTCCACCACAATAGGAGAAATCATGAGGGCCTCCCATTCAACAACTATCGTCGCCGCCGCCACCCGCCGCCCGCCGCCGCCCGCCGCCCGCCGCCCGCCGCCGCCCGCAACCGGCCTCCGCCGCTTACCTCCGTCGTCGCCGCCCTCCGCCCGCCACCCTCTTCCATCACTTACAGGTTGGTCACCGTCGGATCACTACAGAGCTTCCGTCGTCATCTGATCTACAGGTAATCACTCACTAAACCACCAAGTTAGTGGGGAGGCATGTCATAACCACATCCTGGAGGCTATAAAAGGAGCCTCAGGCCTCCTCATTTCTCACTTTTTCGCTCCCGGAGTCTTCTTCTTCCTCAAGTCAGAGCTCTGTCAAACTCCTCCCTCGGGTCATCTTCAAGTCGCCTATGAGCCAAGTCCCCAAGTGCGCAGAGAAGGGAAGAAGACAACCACCGCCAGCGCGCAAACACGCCAGCCACCAAGTTAGAATCTAGCACTCCCTCGGCGCAGCCTGTTGCCCATTGCGAGTCAGAAATTCTCTCTCAGCTCCAAGTTGTAACGAGGAGCGACCTGTCGCCCTCGATTCTCTGAACACATTGTAACCACAACCTGATAGTGGACTTTGACCGACAAAGATCCAGTCACGTGATTTTTTATCCAGTTTATGGGTTTTTCCACGTTAAAACCTCTTGTATCAACTCTCTTTTCATTGACTGTGTGCGCGCTCGACCGTCCCGAGAGCTAAGGCAGTCCAGTTTATTTCGGTCCTACCGGGACGCTGAGTTAGTCCGCAACAGTTTTGCGCCGTTTGTGGGAACACGATCCCCAACATCCTTCAGAAGCCAAGACCTCCATCCTTGCAACGTTCAAGTTTCGCTTCAATGGCAAAAAGAAACGCTCGCACAACTAAAGGATCCGTCCCAGGACATACTGAACCAGCACGCTCCCACTCTCTATTGGACGTGCCATTGACCGTTGAGGTCGCTTTCACGCCTGGCACTGCCCTCAAGGGGCGAGTTCGACAAATGGAGGAGCAACAAACTGAAATGTTTGCTCTGCTCAAGAATCTGGGACCGCCTCCTGCTCCTCCTCTCGCACTAGTTAATCCCCCACAGCCAAATCATGGTAGGGCGCAAGAATCTCCAAGACAAGAAACGCTTGAAGAATACTCTGACGCCAGCTCCACTCACCCAGCTCATGGAGGGACTGAAGCTGGGCAAAACCACCACAACTGGGAAGACGAGGCCCGACTTCCCTCACTCAAGAGGTTCACCCGGGAAGAAATTCGGGAGGTGATCACAGAAGAATACCGGCAAGCCGGCCGACGGGATATTCATACTCGCCGACCACTCTGTCAAGGCTCCCCCTCGCACCACAAATCCTGGCTCATCCAATTCCTCATGGTTTTAAGCTGCCGAACATCGAGACGTTCGACGGAACAGACGGTCTGTTGGAACATGTCAACCACTTCACTACTATCATGAGGATCTATAATGCACCTGATCAGTTACTCTGTCAAATGTTCTCAGCCACTCTCAAGGGGCAAGCTCGCACATGGTTTCACTCCTTGAGGGTGGGTACCATTCCCAAATTCACAGAGCTAACAAGACAGTTCGCGGATCAGTTTATAGCAAATCGGAGGATCGTCCGCGATCCTTCCCACTTATCAGGTATCCGCCAGAACGAAAGAGAATCCTTGAAGGACTTCTTTCGCAGGTTCTGTGCAGAAGCTCGCCAAATCCCAGGTGTCGACCCAGAATTATTATGAAGAGTGTTCCTTGGGGGTCTCCGTCCTAGCGGCATCTACTCAACTTTAATGAGGGAAACCGTCCCTAGCTACCCCGACCTCATACATCGCGTAGAGGCGCAGATCGGAGCAGACGAGGCTATTGGAGCTCATCATCAGTAGTTCAACGGGAACCAGAAGCGCAAGAGGGAGAAGGAGCCGACCCCTCAGCACCAAGAAGGAAGATTCTGAGAAGAACGTCGGGACGGGCATCGCCGACGTGACCGTCAAAGAGATCAGCCTCCCGGGATTATACTCCCCTCAACACCACGCACACCAATGTACTCTACGTAATCCATAATGAGTCGGCCTTGCATTGGCCCCAGTAGCCGGCTCATAACCCCAAGAACGGCCAATCCAAGTACTGCGAGTTTCATCGAAGCACATGGCACACTACTGAGGACTGTGCCCTCTTGAAGGAGGAGATCGAGCGTCTTGTTCGCCTAGGGCTGCTCGGAAGATTTTTGCAGGGACGCCTACAAGACCAGCAAAATCCACCTAGGCCGCCTAGAGATCAGCAAAATGCCCCGCAAGGAGGAGCCGGTGGTAGGCAGATGGTCGAAAACATCGAGACCATCGCCGGATCGCTCATTCTTTCCGCATAGATACTCTCGATATGCACAGATGGGGGTATTCATGAAGATAAAAAGTGCAGGCAAGACACCACCATAACTTTCAGAGATGAAGACCTCGCGGGACTCCGAACACCTCACCAAGACCCTCTTGTTATCAGCGTCGGGATTGGGTATCCCTGCTATAATGTCATGCAAATCCTCGTCGATAACGGAAGTTCAGTTGACGTCCTATTCTCCTCCACCCTTCAGAACATGAAGCTTTTCGGACAACATCTAACACCAGCCGCCGGTCCAGTATACGGATTCGACAACCATCCAGTCCAGGTGTTAGGGATGATTACCTTACCAATTACTATGGGAGAATTCCCAAGGTAGGCGGCGCATGGAGTCCAGTTTGTTGTGGTAGATTCAAGCTCAGCCTACAATGCAATCTTCGGAAGACCTGTCCAGTCCATTTTCAAAGCCATCCCCTCGATTCCCCATCTCGCAATGAAGTTTCCCACTTTAGGAGGGATCAGAGTCATGCGCGGGAATCAAGAGGCTGCTAGGACTTGTTACTCAAAGCAGGCGCAGCCCGTCAAAGCTACAGCCCTAAATATTAATGACTTCGATCTACGTGACGAGGTGATCCTGCAGCGGGGAATGCCCATCGAAGGACTGGTCGAAGTCCCCCCGTCACCAACTGCTCCTGCCCTCACCGTCTAGCTTGGCTCCCCCTGTCACAGCAAGAAAAAGAGGAACTAACAGCTTATCTCTGCAAGAACAAGGATATCTTTATCTGGGCTCCCGAGGATATGTCTGGCATAGATCCTCAAGTCATCCAGCATTCCCTCAACATACACTCGGCTTGCAAACCCGTCATCCAAAAGAAGCGAAACTTTGCCCCGGAATGGCTCCAAGCAATTGAAGAAGAGGTTCAAAAGTTCCTCAACGCCCAGTTCATTCGGGAAGGTAGAATACCCTGCCTGGCTGGCCAACATTTTCATGGTGAAGAAGTCTTCTGGGAAGTGCAGAATGTGTGTGGACTACACCAACCTCAATCAAGCCTGCCCCAAGGATAGCTTCCCCCTTCCCAGGATCGATCAGTTAGTCGATTCAACTGCCGGGAATCGACTCCTCAGCTTCATGGACGTCTACTCCGGCTACAACCAGATCCGGATGAATCCTGCAGACGAAGAGCACACAACGTTCTGGACTTACAAAGGAATTTACTGTTACAAAGTGATGCCCTTTAGGCTCAAAAACGCGGGAGCAACCTATCAATGGCTCATGAACAAAGTTTTCAAGAATCTCATTGGCAAGACTATGTAAGTGTACGTGGACCATATGCTGGTTAAAAACGTTCGTCGTGAAGATCACATAGAAGACCTCGAAAAGTGTTTCAAAATCCTCCGCCAGTACGGTATGAGGCTCAACCCCAGTAAATGTGCGTTCGGGGTTACGTCTGGGAAATTCCTAGGATTTATGATAACGCAATGGGGAATAGAAGTTAACCCAGAAAAGATCAAGCTCTCGAGGAGATGTCGCATCCTCGAACCATCAAAGACGTACAACGTTTGAATGGGAGAATTACAGCGCTCTCCCGGTTCTTGGCACGGACCGGAGATAAATATCTCTCTTTCTTCAAGATTCTTAGAGGATCCAGGACTACAGGGTTCCAGTTGACGGACGAGTGCCAGGCCGCCTTCGAGGCTTTGAAGCAATACCTAACCTCCCCTCCGCTTCTATCAAAACCTGCTCCCGCAGAAACACTTTCTCTTGTACCTCGCTGTCACACCCGAGGCGCTAAGTTCCGTATTGGTGAGGGATGAAGGGGGAATCCAGCACCCCGTCTACTACCTCAGTAAGATCCTCTCGAATGTAGAGACTCGGCATCCAGCAGCAGATAAGACAGCCCTGACACTCGTCTTCTCAGCCAGGAAGCTTCGTCCATACTTCCAAGCCCATCCAATGAAAGTATTGATCGAGCTACCTCTCCGTGCAATCCTCCAAAAACCAGAAGCATCCGACCGATTGGTCAAGTGGGCGGTCGAGTTAGGCGAATTCGACATCCACTTCTTGCCGCGCCCCGTCATCAAGTCACAAGTTCTGACAGATTTTGTTGTTGAGAATACCCTACTAGCAGAGACAGAGTGCACGCAAGTCGAACCTGATCAGCGATGGACTTTGTGCGTCGAAGGAGCGTCTGGGCTCGGAGGCGCAGGAGCGAGATTGCTTCTCATAGGCCCAGGGCTTATCACTTTGGAATATGGGCTCCGATTGAAGTTCCCCGCCACCAATAACGTCGCCGAGTACAAAGCTTTAATTGCAGGACTCAGGCTCGTCATCGATTGTCATGTCAAAGGATTGATAGTCTGCTCAGATTCTCAGCTCGTTGTCTCCCAAGTAGAAGAGGACTACGAAGTGAAAAACAAACAGCTAGACCAGTACCTCTCACTTGTAACGTCCCTCCTGCTCAGGATACCGCAAGTTCAGATCCTTCACATCCCCAGGGAACAGAATTCCCGGGCAGATGCACTGTCAAAGCTGGCCATATCACCTTCTCAGATCAGTCAAGGAGGTGCCGAGTAGAAGAAATTGTCCTTCCCAGTGTCTAAGGACCATGAGAGATTGCAGAGATCGACTAGCTGGTAGAATATTGGGTTAGTCTACTGGTTACCTACCTAAAGTACTCGCAGCTGCCAAAAGACCCAACAGAGGCACAACGCCTAAGGATGCAGGCAGCCACCTTTGTGTTGATCAATGGAGAATTGTACAAACGGTCCTTCTTGGGTCCATACCTAAAGTGTTTAGCAGAGAGAGACATTGAGTATACTCTGCGAGAAGTCCATGAAGGGATATGCGGTGAGCACTTAGGTGGAAAGGCCTTGACATGAAAATTCCTACGTCAAGGCTTCTACTGGCCCACTATGAAGAAGGAAGCGACCAACTTCGTCCAACGGTGTAAGAGTTTTCAACTGCACGCCAACATCATGCGGCAACCTCCCGTTGCCCTCTCCACGATGCAAGGAGCGTGTCCGTTCGCACAGTGGGGAATAGACCTTCTTGGCCCTCTACCTCAAGCTTTGGGGCAAAGGAAATTCCTCATAATAGCCATTGACTATTTCACTAAATGGGTGGAAGCGGAACCGTTGGCCAAGATCACCGAAGAGAATGCAAAGCAATTTGTATGGAAGAACATCGTTTATCGTTTTGTAATCCCTACAATCATCATCACCGACAACGGTACTCAGTTCACGGGAAGGTCATTCACGAAGCTATGCAAAGATCTAAAGATCAAGTTGCGACATACGGCCGTGTCGCATCCACAAACCAATGGGCAGATCGAGGTAACCAGCTGTACTATCTTAAAAGGGTTGAAGACACGACTTCAGGATGCTGGGGGGCAGTGGGTTGATGCACTCCCCAATGTGCTATGGGCATACTGAACTACTGAGTTAACTCCCACTGGAGAAACGCCGTACAATCTCTACTACGGCACTGAGGTCATCATCCCGGTCGACATCGGCGTTCCTAGCCCCCGGGTTTCCAACTTCAACCTCGAGAAGAATGATGAGGCACTCAGAGACAACTTGGAGTCCGCGAGGAGGCAGCCCTCCGCGCTGCGGCCTACCAACAACGGACTGCTCGATACTACAACCGCAAGATGAGACCCCGACCGATCAATGTCGGGGACTTGGTCCTCCGCACCGTAGAGGCCGCTGGCAAGGGATGCAAGGAGACAAAATCTCTCCTACGTGGGAAGGTCCCTTCGTCGTCACAGCAATAGTGAAGCCAGGAACATACAAGTTACGGACCGCTGAAGGAAAGACTCTTCCACGCACTTGGAACGCGCATAACCTGCGCCGATTTTATCAATGATTTCCTACTTTATGTTTTTCGAATTGTGTAATGCATTCTTTAACAAAAAGACTCTATGATGTGTGTAAGTCGCGGGCTTGATCTCGTGCAAATTATCTTTATACAAATATTGCATTATGTTGCTGCAAATCTTGTCTATTCAAATAGGGAAGACGACGAACTCATAACTCCCCGTAAGGGCCTGCCCCCTCATGACAAAGCCACGGACTAGAGTCGTGCAAACTAAGTCGCGAGCCCGACTTGTGCAAACTCCTTGTGGGGGCCTGCCCCCCCTCACGACAAAGCCGAAAACTAGAGCCGTGCAAACTAAGCCGCAAGCCCGACTCGTGCAGACTCCCCGTGGGGGCCTGCCCCCCTCACGACAAAGTCGCAGACTAGAGCCGTGCAAACTAAGCTGCGAGCCCGACTCGTGCAAACTCCTCGTGGGGGCCTGCCCCCCTCACAGCAAAAGTCCTGGACTAGAGTCGTGTAAACTAAGTCGCGAGCCCAACTCATGCAAACTCAAACTCCCTGTGGGGGACTGCCCCCCTCACGACAAAGCCACGGACTAGAGTCGTGCAAACTAAGTCGCGAGCCCGACTCGTGCAAACTTCCCGTGGGGGCCTTCCCCCTCACGGCCAAGCCACGGGCTAGAATCGTGCAAACAAAGACGCAGGCTAGAACCGTGCAAATTAAGCCGCATGATGGAACTGTGCAAACGAAGTCGCAAATTTATTTCATGTGAAATATTTCACCCACACTCTCCTGCGAACCAAACTTGCAAAAACAATACTCAAAGAAGACAAGGGTAAAATAAAACAACTAAGTGACATAAAAATAACGATGTCATACATATCAACGCACAAGAGCGTTCACTACAACTGCAAAGCAAAAAACAACACACGACACAAATAACTGGAGGAAAAATACAAAAACGTATAAATTACATCTTTGTAGCGGCCTGTAGCGCACAAGAGCGCCCACTACAAGTTGCGCTCGTACTGTAGCGCGCGCTATAACATGCTATAGTTGCACGCGCAGTGTTGCGAGCGGTCAAAGGGCGCGCACGCGACCGGATGCGCGCCCCGCGTAACTCGGTCCGCGCGCCCCCTCACGTGCTCAAGCGTTTTCACGCCGTCACGCCGTCACGCCGTCCGACCATGGGCATGCCGTCCGACCTTTAACACTTATAATAGTTAAACGTTTGTGAAATATTTATAAAATTTTCAATTACTAGTGAATTAGTCGGATAATACACACCGGATAAATAAACAGTCGCCCAATAAAAATATTTTAATAAATTCATAAAATTTGATAGTGCATCTCAATCGACATCAGTCAAATCACGAGGATTTAGCAAAGTATAATATTTTATAAGTATTTTTTGTTGAAATGCTCTTTTTAATATTTTATATGTTGAGTTCCATCTTACATACATATCAAATTGAGGTTTTAAATATTTTTGATCTTGTGCGTGTACAAATTTTCTAAAATCTTGACTCAGTTGCTTGATACAATAAATAACTTTTAGCATGTTCCGAATTATACTAATATAAGATTTCATAACAGCTAAACTATCTTGTACCACTAAATTTAAACCGTGACAAACGCATCGAGTGTGAAAAAACGCACTGTTTAGCATTGATTTTAAATCGCGTTTTATCCGCTATATTGCGACGTTATTATTACTAGCGTTATCAAAAGAAATACTCATTATTTTATCTTTAATTTTAAATTCTCGCACACATTTAATAATTACCTGATATATAGCTTTACCTGTGTGCGAAAATTCAAAACCTTCAAAACATATTACACGCTTATTTAGCTCTCATGAAACGAGATCGATCCAATGACGCGTGATATAAATATACGATAATCCTACTTTTATGCTACTACTACAAACATCACTTGTTAAACTCATACGTCCTTCGAAATTTCCAAAAAAATTTATTAGGGATTATTTTGCCTCAAAATATAATTTTAGTGCGTCACGCCTAATAGAGGATCTACTTACCCGTTGATATTTGAGCTGAAGCCCTTCGTGTATGTATTATGTCGTCTCCTCGTTGTCGTAGTTGCTGAACGCCAACCCATGTATGATTACCCCTTTCACATGCAGTTCTCGTTGTCGAAGTTGATCGTACGTCCAAATTTACCCTGATGCTGAAATTTGGCCTTGATTGGACTCGGGGGCTTGTTTTGCAACACATGACTTAAGGTGTCTTGCTAGTGTCGAGTTGCTGGTAAGAATTAACAACTTTGAGCATAATTTGCACCGTGTCTTGAATTCGGCGGCGCCGACTTTAACCTTCTCAAAATGCTCCCAAACTGGCATCGTATGATGATGTTCTACCACTTCGGCTGTGCTTTGAGTCGACGACGCTGACGTTGAGGAGGATGATGTCATGCACAAAATTTTTAAAAATATATAAGAGAGAGTGGAAGAGAGTGGGAGAGAGTGGGAGAGAGAGAGAGGGGGTCGGCTGATAGGAGGGGGATTTATATATATATTTTTAATTAATTAATTAATTATTATTATTTAAAAAATAAAAAAATATTAAAATAGCCTAGGGCCTAGGCTATGCAGCCTAGGCCCCTAGGCTAGCTGCTGCTGACAAAAGTATAACTATTGTCAGCAGCAGCTTTGCTGACAGCTGGTAAAGCTGCCAGCTGCCGGCAAGTTGTTGGTCAACGGTTTTTATAAGAGTCGTTGGTCAACAGCTCTTATAAGAACTAGCCTGGGCCCGGACCAGGGCCAACCCAAAATTCGGTCTTTGTCCGGCCCAACCAAGGTTGGCTATCGGGCCGGGCAATGGCTCTATATCGGGGCCCTATGAGGGCCATGAGCCCATACTAGGCTCGGGTAGAGCTTTTCCCAGGCCGATGCTAGTCGGGTTTTTTTTCGGGTCGGGCTCGGCCCAGCCCACTGGGCCCGGTCTTTTTGGACACGCCTAGCACTCTTTTTAGCGATTCTTAATCACAACTCAAATTTACTTATGACACCCTCAAAATTCCGAAAGTGTCTATTTTTTTACCGTAACCCAGTAAAAACCCTACTCGACCCATGCTTACCTCATCTATTCACCTTTGACGCCGTTGTCGTACGTATGCTCGCCCAATGTCGCCGTCGCATGTTTGCTCACTCGCCGTCGGTGCTCGTCTGCTTGCCCGACCCCGCCATCGCATGTCTGCTTGTCCGACACCGCCATCGCACGTCTGTAAGCCCGACGTCGCCATGCTTTTGCAAGCTCAGGTGAATCTCGTAAGTTCTCCACTCCGGTATTTATCTCTTTTAGCTTGATTTATCTTCTTGTAATTCAAAGGTTCTCCTTTAACATGATTTATCTAATTCAGCAGGATTTATCTCCATTCAAATGAGTGGTTCTCTATAACTCGTGTATTCTACAAGATGTTTAGTTTTGTTGTATAAACCGTATTTGTCGAAATCAGAAATGTTCAAGGAGGCGATTATTCACAGACCATTCAGCTTAGCAGCGACAACTATTTACATACCTAGTTAGGAGAGTACTTGTCATCCTCAAGGAAAAGAACAACACCGCATATTTGTCAAAGGGCGAGTATTCATCGCAAGTCGCCACTATGGGGAGTACCTCTTGCAACTCGCCACTATGGGCGAGTACCTCTTGCAACTCGCCACTATGGGCGAGTACCTCTTGCAACTTGTCATTATGGGCGAGTGCTCATTGCAACTCGCCGTTATGAGTGAGTATCCATTGTAACTCTCCAACATGGGCGAGCATCCAAAGACCTCTAGTCGCCATGTGGGCAAGGTTGCTCCTTAGTCGCGTGGTATAAATTGGACCGCATGTGTATCAAGAATGACACGTTGAGACCTCCCAAGTCTCATATTCACCAAGTCCATGTCATCCTCGTACCTAGCTCAACCTTTTGGTTTTGGAGGAGATCTTTTGGAATTTCGGGTATGTGGTGAGACCTCCTCGCTACAGCACTTAGATTGTGTTTATAGACACTTCAGTTTCGCTCTTGCCATCGGATCCGTGAGGTTAGACCCGCAAATAAGTAACCTTAGTCTATACTAAGTTCCAAACATTTGGAACTGAGATTTTCTTGGTTCTAACATTTAGGTGCGATGAATGTAGACCATAGCCAGAGTAAGAAATTTTTACGAGAAGACTTCATGGCTCAAGATGACGAGTTGGAAACCAAATACGGTAACTCGCGAGTACTCGGCAAGTTGGGCGAGTTCTTAGCGAGCTAGGTGAGCTTCTATCTTACTCACCTAGTGGCGAGTTCATGTTGGCGACTTCAAGATTCGACGACTTCATATAGCCGAGCTCCATTTTTACTCGCCCATGGGTGATCTCATTTGGCGAGTTCCAAGATGACGAACTTACACTTGGTGAGTTCCAGATGGAAACTTTAGTTGGCGAGTTACTGATAGCGACCTCAAAATTGACAAGCTCCAAGATTGGCGACTTCTTCGTACCCGTTGAAGATTTACTCTTCGTTGTACCATTCGTAGGTGCTCTACTCAAAGGCATTTTACTTGCAAGTATGTGAGTTCCTGTCTTCCTGATGGCGAGTTCTAGTCAAGAGGAGAGGAAATCGATCTTAATGAGAGGCAATTTCAAGGCCAGGTGAGCTCAAATCTAAGTTCGATGAAAACTCTGCACATGGGGTTCTAATGTCAAAAATGACACCCCGATTTAGTTTGTTCCTTTGTCAATAATAGTGTTTTTTCAAACGTATTCCTGCTTATGAGTGTTTTGGTAAAATCCGTGAATGCTTTAATATGTCTACAACGAAAATGACTTCAAAATGTGATATATTCTAGGATTAGAGGCCAAGTTTGCGCCCTTTTGAGTTTATCTTCGAGCATGACTACACTTAAGTGTACATATGGACTTGATCATTTGACTTTCCCTTTAGATAATTAGATATAACTCCATTAGAATGTGCCAACAGACATGACTCTGTTTGAGTGTCTTTCGGGCATGACACCGTTTGAGCGTCTTCCAACATGGCTCCATTTACTGTATCTTCGGGTACGACTCCAAGGAGTGCGTCTGCGAACATGACTCCGTTTGAGCGTAATTTAAGGCATGTCTCCATTTGAGTGTGGCGGCGGGCATGACTCCATTTTAGCACTCCTTAGTATCCATTTGTGTACCCACCAATGAATTTTTGCACACTAAAACAACAACACTCAAGCCTTTATCCCCACTAAAGTGGGATCAACTAAATTCTCAAATGATGGTGATTAAATTTTACGGCAGCCGTCTACCAAACACAACTCTCACCTTTTTTTCATCCGGCTTAGGACCGGCACCAGCATAGGGTGACTGAATTTTCGCACACTACAGTATAATAATAATAATAATAATAATACAGTATGAACCGACGTTAAAATATTATTTGTTTTGGTTTTCTCCCGATCCTCCTGCAGTCATTTTGAACAATTTCACAACCACTGCTATCTATAATTTATACAAAACACTGATTCACAGCTCCTACTAAAACCAGCAGAAAAGAGAAATTTCTTCATTCTGAGGAAATACACAGAAGGTGGAAAAGGAGAAGAAGAGGATGGGGACAATCTCATTAGAGATATTGTCAGAAATAAATAAAAAGTAAACAATATTTCTTACAAGAAATGAGTGAAGCCCGTCAAACTCTGATCTTGGCATAATCAAGAGGTTAATTATGAGTCCAAACATCATCACTGGCTAAAATAAGCTGATGACGACGACGATGATGACGGAGGATTGACGACAATATGCCTGAGAGGATGATCGACATCTCCTCCCCCTGCGTGTCTGATGAACTCGGCGGGCGTGAGGAACCTGCCATGGCAGACGCACACGATCCTCACTTCTTCTCCCTTCTTGTACTTGTAGAGGAAACCTTCGATCCTGGTTCCATTGGGGCCATCTCCCTTTGTGGACACACACGGCATCTCTTCCATTATGTTGCTCTCCACATCCTTGGATACTTTTACGCTGCGATCCGACATCCTCTTCATGGCCTCATCGTCCTCTCCCAGAGATCTGAGAGATCTCAAGACTTCAGGAGCTGGAGGAATGGCTGCTGCTGCTGCTGCTGCTTGTGGCTCTGATTTGTGAATGGTTTCAAATGTGGATGATGAGCTGGACGATTTACCAGCTTCTGCGCTGTAGGTCGTGGCTGGCAGTTCAGGCCCTGTCCATAATGAACAAGAAGGTGATGATGAGGAATTAGGAGTTTGTTGTGAACAATTTGTTTTAGACTACTCTGAAGTAAGAAAACAGAACAAAATTCATTTGAATCATTTCAAGGATCTGAAGACATCAAGTTTTTATGAACTTAGTTCATCCCATGTCCATGGAAGGAGCTAATGATCATGAATTCATTACACTAATGTAGAGACAAAAGAAAAAGAAGATGTGCCCACAAAAAACTTAGTGAAGCACAATCGCTTCAATATCTGCAGAGTGATGAACTATAACCGACTAACCCGCGGAGCCTGAAATTTTCGTAGACATCTCTTTAAGCAAAAAATCATATAACATGCCTATAAATAAGAGGGGATGTTGACTTCACACAAAATCCAACATTGCCTTTTATTTTCTCCGTAAGGGTCCATTCAGTTGCACGGAATTCACGCTTCAGAATTAGAATTCGAGATCAATACAAACAAAAATAGGAGTCCAATTCCAATTCAAAGGCTCAAATTCCGTCCAAACGAACGGGCTCTTAAATTGAAAATTATGTGAAATCTAACCCATACTAAAAGTTAACATTTGCATTTTCTTGTTTTTTTAAGCTTACTTGCCAAAATTTGAGGGTGATTTTCACATGGATCTTCTAGAACAGTAAAAGCTGGGGTGATTGATTCTCGTGATTATTGCATGAGGAGATGCTGATCGTTGTGTTGGTTCACTTGCCTCTCGCTTGATTGCATTGCCTCTTTCACTTATTTCATATGTGAGTTAGCAAATCTATTCACTAGCACAGGGGTCGTTGAAGAGTCTGCAAGTTTGATTTCGGGATGAGAAGGGTCGAGTGAGAGCTTGCACAAATTCAACATCCGGAACTAGAGGGAGATGCTCAAAGATCAAGATTTAGATTCACTACCTTCTCAAGAGGCAAGATGGTCAACTTCAAATCTATGACAATCAAAGAAATCTAAACCATGATGGTTTAATCGTCTATTTTTAAGAGAAGGAGGTGCATAAGGATTACTATCCATAATATACTAACATGTCTCCGTTTTTGCGTAGGAGGAGATCGTTAACCCCAAAGACAAGGAATATTTCAAGAGCATGAATCTAATGTGAATGTGAGGAAACAAAAGCAACTGAATTACGTATTTCACCTTTCACCACACCACGATGCTTACGCCAATCAACTAGCTTATCTACTGAGTTATGAGTTTCCTGAACACTTTCTTGGGTGATAACTAAATCAAGACAGAGAAGATGACCATTATCATGATGATGGTTTGTGCTACTACAATAGTGTTATTTGGGTTTGGATGTTGACCAAAAGTAAGATGTCCTAAGATCATAGAACCTTGGATGAAATTTTTCCACAGAGAGCGGGTATAAACTGAAAATGAATCCGACAAAATGTGTTCTTAATGCATATAGGTATTAGGAAGTGCTTAAGCTACTTGCTTGCTCTACAATAAGGAAGATTTTGGAGACGCGCTTGTCAAAAACATCTAAGGTACTCAACAATTTGCAATCCATCATGAAGCATCACCCACAAAACTAGGAGTTTGCCAAACCAGATCACTTGGGAAGACTCTTCAAGTTGAGCTGTAGAATTTAGTAAAATATTATCTATATGCCAATAACTACTGGCAAGGCATGGGCCCTTGACGAAGATATTATGATTTTGTATTCCAATTGCTCCTCTATAAAGAGGATATATGATGGGTCTTGTAACAAATGCACATCCATTTGAGTGATATCTCATAATCAGCTTGACAAGGAAATTAGAAGAGCAATATGTTAACCCCAAACTGAGCAATCCTCTCCAAGGTGCCCCTTTTTTTTTCTTTTCTATACAGGTTCCCACCCGCAAGGAGCAGGTTACCCATGATGTCCACCATGTCCGCGCAAGACGGACTGCTGGGTCCAAAATCGCCCAAGGTTGGATGCTCCGCCAGCCGCCCGCCAGGGGCGGCCTCCGCTGGCCTCCGTGGGCCGCCCGCCAGGGGCGGCCTCCGATGCCCGGGCGGATTCCCCCTGGAATCCGCCCAGGCCGCCCGCTAGGGGGCGGCCTCGCCGGGCCGGGCGGACTCCCCCGAGTCCGCCCAGGCCGCCGCTAGGGGCGGCCCCGCCTGCCGGGCGGACTCCCCCGAGTCCGCCCAGGCCGCCGCTAGGGGCGGCCCCGCCTGCCGGGCGGACTCACCCGAGTCCGCCCAGGCCGCCGCTAGGGGCGGCCTCGCCTGCTGGGCGGACTCGCCGCCCAGGCCGCCGCTAGGGGCGGCCTCGCCTGCCGGGCGGACTCACCCGAGTCCGCCCAGGCCGCCGCTAGGGGCGGCCTCGCCTGCCGGGCGGACTCACCCGAGTCCGCCCAGGCCGCCCGCTAGGGGGCGGCCTCCGCTCCGGCAAGGGAGGACTCCTCCTGGAGTCCCCCCAATCAGCCCAGAGTTGCCTGCTCGGGGTCCGTCTGCCTGCTCCTCAGGTTGCTCAGTCCGCCAAGGTCGCCGAGGTCGTCAAGGATGACGTCACTGGACCAGATTCTCCCCAGGCCTATAAATACCCCCCAAGACCTCTCATTCTGCATCGGCGGGAGGAGAACTGCAACCTTGATCAAAGGCTGCGAACTCAGTTTTCCAGTCCGTCATAGCTTGATCAAGCAAGGTCGGCGGACTCAAATCTCCAGTCCGCCCAGGTCGTCAAGGGTTGTGGACTTAGCTTTTTCTACTCCCAGCAGCTTGCGCAGCCTCCGCAGCCTCCGATTTCTAGGTCTCCCAGGTCGTCAGGGGCTGGGGACTTAGTTTTTTCTGCCATCAGCAGGCAGCTTCAGCAGGCAGCTTCAGCAGCATCTTCAGCCTCAATTCTCCAGTTCTCCGCAGCCTCTTTTACTTAGTTTCTGGCACCTTCTTCCTTAGCCGCCAGCTTCCCCATTGTACCCTTTACTGCTCTTTCTTTGTAATGGTGCAATAGCAAGTTGTAACTCTACTTGATTAAAGGAAAAGCCCGTCGCAAGAGTGGCATTCAAGCCGCGGCGGGCGAAGTCTGTTGTTGCTGGTGCTAGCGGCCTCCTCCCTTCTTCTCTCCTCTCTCGGCATCAACATGCAAAGCTAACCGCCAAAGTAGCTGTCTGATCGACAGTTCCTGACCAAGCTTCTCCTCTGCTCAAGCTAGCTTCCTCTCTGCCTGAGCAAGCTTCTCCTCAGCTCAAGCAAGCTTCCTCTCTGCTCGAGCAAGCCTCTCCTTTATCCCCGCAACCCTTCTTCCTTCACCCTTAGCTTGTGAGATCGAACACCCCGTTAATTGGAAGGCGCAATTCTTGCGTCAACATTAACACGCGACCTTCAGATCTCGATCAGATAGTGAAAGCAGTGGTTACTCATGTCAGACCATCAACCAGCCGAGAATCTTTCTCCAAGTCCCAGTGATGATTCTCTTTGGGAGGCCTTAGAGCAATCTCGCAGAGAAACTGCCCAACAGTTTCAAGCCATCAACCGTACTCTAGCAGCTCTCACGCAGCAATTGGCCGCTCAATCTTCAGCAGCGCCAGTTCCTCTAATCAATCCAGCACCAACATCGGAGACTCCTCAAGTTTATCCACCGGCTCATCCGCCGGTCTATCCTCCTCTTTATACTCCAACTTTTCCGCAAGGACCTGCAGCTCCTTTGCGATCTCAAGATGATGAGTTTGCAGCTCGTCAAAACTTCTTCCGGGAAGCTGCCCGGGGAAGTCCGGCTAGATTTCTGAACTTTCAGGGAAGTCATCCATTCTCTTTAGCTCCTGCATTTGCTCCTCCTGCAGCAACCTTTTACTCCAATCCTCCTGCTTCTTTTGCAGCTACTGCTCATGCTCCTTACTTTCCTTACGCAGTAGAACCAGAAGAGCCATCACCGTTTACGGAGAGTGTTCGGTATGAGCCAACTCCAGTCAACTTCCGAGAGCCACGGTTACCCATTTACACCGGGGAGACTGATCCTGTCAAGCATCTTCAAGCTTTTGAATCAGCCGTTGCTCTCAAGACCCTCTCCGATGCCACCAAGAGCAAGCTCCTCGTAACGACCTTTGATGGTCAAGTGAGAGATTGGTTCTATGGACTTCGTGCTCAGTTCATCTCTTCCTTTGCTGATTTGCGAAGGGAGTTCCTGCTCCGATTTTCTACTTCTTCCAAGAGGAAGGGCGGTCCAGAAGCCCTCTTTGAGATCAGGCAGCGAGAGAATGAGACTTGGTCTCATTTTGTGGATCATTTTCAGAGGGAAATATTGGACATCGAGATCGCTGACCAGGAGATGTATCGAGTGGCTCTCATCAATGGTTTGCAGGAGGGACCACTCAAATTTGAGGCCAATGTCCGAGCACCAAAGACATATCAAGAACTAATTGCCTTAGCCAACTCATACATCCGTGGTGAAAAGAGCAACCCCAGCTTCGTCTCTAGGCTGGTGTCGGAGAAAAATCCTTCTTGCAAGCAGCCTTCGAGGTCTCCTCGAAAAGACTTTTCATCCCACTCAAGAAAAACAAAAAGATTCCAGCATCATCATCAACACCTCTTCCCGGGCCAGGATCGTGCCCAAGAACGACTGCTACCACCAGCCCCACTTCCGCAAACAGCTTCGGTTCATCAGCCGCAAGATGATGACTTGTCATATTCTGGACTTGATGAGGCCATGCTAGAAGTATGCCAGATCATGAAGGATAGGGCAAATTCCAAAAGGCCCTACCAGCCGACAAACCAAAAATCAAAAGATTCAGATCCGTTCTGCGAGTTCCACAAAGAAAGCGGACATTTGACTGAAAATTGTCGAGCGCTTCGTCAACTGGTGCAAAAATTGTTGAGACAGGGTAAGATGCGTGGTCTGTTCCCGAAAGATGACCACTCCGATCCGTCAACTTTAAAAGGAAAAGAAGTAGCGGACATGCCTTGCAGCTCAAAGGGAGTGAATCAAATCGACACATATCGTGGCCTCGCTATAGGCGAGACCCACGATGCTAATGACGTGGGCGCCCTTGGAGACCTATTCTAAAGCCAAAAGGACATGACAGTCCTCAAAGCTCCTCGCAACCAACAACAATTACTCTTACAATATTTTGCATATTTTTCAAACACTCTCTTTTGTTTCATTCAGTAAAGCTTACGTCAGAGATCTCATACTGACACAGTTCCCTTTTTGTAATGTTTCTCCTCTATGCTTCTTCTCTTTGTCAAAGAGATCACTGAACCACCGAGATATCGCCAAGTCTTGCTCAGGGCCCCCTCGAGGTTGTTCTCTGGCGTAAAACCACAATGACCACATATAGCGGGGAGTTTTCGCATATGTGCAGTGGGGGCCGTTCAACTCTCGTGCGGAGGATGACGGGGCTTCGGATCCCAGCCGATGTCTAGCGCAGTGTGAGTGCCTAGGGGAGGCCTCCTGTGATAGTTCTATCGTGCTCCGATAGGGATACGTTACAGTTACGATGATCTTTGCTTGACAAGCAATGGCGATCAAGTGTAGCCTTGTCTCCTCGATCATCTCACAACTGTGATGGCCGAACACTCTATGGTACTCTCAATCCGTGCTTTCGCGGGACCCACAATGTTGTTGATCTCTTCAAAGACGAGCAATGTTGTAGACCATTTGGCGCACCTGGTAGAACGGATCAACAATGTTTGTAACCCGGGGCAAGAGAACAGTGTATCTGTCGCTTCCTTCTTAGGATTTTGCGCATGTTTCCCTTTTGTGCTCTGTCAAGGGAATGCGGCCAGCCCGCTTTAGGTAGGACTACGCCCCGGATGACTTTTGGGCAAGTGATGCATAAGGCCCACAGGTGCTCTCCTGTGGCAGCATTCAACCTTTTTTAGCTCATCCTCGGGGTATAGCCCTCCTTTGTGCTTTTATCTTCTTACAGGTTAACAGGTTAAGTCCGACCTATTTTAAGGATTTGCAATACCCTTTTGGACTTATGATCATCTTATATGCGCTACCCTGCATAAGCTCCTATCAGATAATGATCAACAAGTTCTCCTATCAGATGTTAACCACACATCATTTATTCCCAGCTTATGGTTCTTCTTGATTAACAAGCAATGTCATCATGAATCTAATTTCGGACTTTCTTATTTTGCTAATCTTGGTTTTCACGTTGATATTGGTCACACAAGAGAGAGTTATTATCACGGTTTGACCTTTATTCAATCGATAGCAGAGCTTGCCAGGTAACTCTTCTGCTACCTGATTATATCTTATCATATCAACAGGCAACATTCGCAAGTTCCTCTCAGGTACTTGCAGCTTATTTTCTTCTTCTATCTGCTTGCTTACTCTCCCTTTTGCAGAAACTAAGCAGATAGTGGCAAGTTCCTCTCAGGTACTTGCAGCTTATTTTCTTCTTCTATCTGCTTGCTTACTCTCCCTTTTGCAGAGACTAAGCAGATAGTGGCAAGTTCCTTTCAGGTACTTGCAGTTTATTTTCTTCTTCTATCTGCTTGCTTACTCTCCTTTTGCAGAGACTAAGCAGATAGTGGCAAGTTCCTCTCAGGTACTTGCAGCTTATTTTCTTCTTCTATCTGCTTGCTTACTCTCCCTTTTGCAGAAACTAAGCAGATAGTGGCAAGTTCCTCTCAGGTACTTGCAGCTTATTTTCTTCTTCTATCTGCTTGCTTACTCTCCCTTTTGCAGAGACTAAGCAGATAGTGGCAAGTTCCTCTCAGGTACTTGCAGCTTATTTTCTTCTTCTATCTGCTTGCTTACTCTCCCTTTTGCAGAGACTAAGCAGATAGTGGCAAGTTCCCCTCAGGTACTTGCAGCTTATTTTCTTCTTCTATCTGCTTGCTTACTCTCCCTTTTGCAGAGATTAAGCAGATAGTGGCAAGTTCCTCTCAGGTACTTGCAGCTTATTTTCTTCTTCTATCTGCTTGCTTACTCTCCCTTTTGCAGAGACTAAGCAGATAGTGGCAAGTTCCCCTCAGGTACTTGCAGCTTATTTTCTTCTTCTATCTGCTTGCTTACTCTCCCTTTTGCAGAGATTAAGCAGATAGTGGCAAGTTCCTCTCAGAGTTCAATGGAAGACAGTTATCCTCTTCCTCATTTAGAAAAGCAGCTCAGGTACACACAAGATGTACCTCCCTTTTGCCTGCATTAACTTTTTCTTCACAGGTAAAGGATAGACACTGACAGATTTTTCCGAAGAGAGACATCAGGTCTTATCCCTCCTACTCTATAATTTTTTCTCTCTCCTGATTTCTGCGGGGAGGATCGCGATTTTTTGTGGGTCTCCTACTTTTTCGAAGTTCCTTCAGGAACTTCAAAAAGTGCGGGGATTATGTTAACCCCAAAATGAGCAATCCTCTCCAAGGTGCCCCTTTTTTTTCTTTTCTATACAGGTTCCCACCCGCAAGGAGCAGGTTACCCATGATGTCCACCATGTCCGCGCAAGACGGACTGCCGGGTCCAAAATCGCCCAAGGTTGGATGCTCCGCCAGCCGCCCGCCAGGGGCGGCCTCCGCTGGCCTCCGTGGGCCGCCCGCCAGGGGCGGCCTCCGATGCCCGGGCGGATTCCCCCTGGAATCCGCCCAGGCCGCCCGCTAGGGGGCGGCCTCGCCGGGCCGGGCGGACTCCCCCGAGTCCGCCCAGGCCGCCGCTAGGGGCGGCCCCGCCTGCCGGGCGGACTCACCCGAGTCCGCCCAGGCCGCCGCTAGGGGCGGCCTCGCCTGCTGGGCGGACTCACCCGAGTCCGCCCAGGCCGCCGCTAGGGGCGGCCTTGCCTGCTGGGTGGACTCACCCGAGTCCGCCCAGGCCGCCGCTAGGGGCGGCCTCGCCTGCCGGGCGGACTCACCCGAGTCCGCCCAGGCCGCCGCTAGGGGCGGCCTCGCCTGCCGGGCGGACTCACCCGAGTCCGCCCAGGCCGCCCGCTAGGGGGCGGCCTCCGCTCCGCCAAGGGAGGACTCCTCCTGGAGTCCCCCCAATCAGCCCAGAGTTGCCTGCTCGGGGTCCGTCTGCCTGCTCCTCAGGTTGCTCAGTCCGCCAAGGTCGCCGAGGTCGTCAAGGATGACGTCATTGGACCAGATTCTCCCCAGGCCTATAAATACCCCCCAAGACCTCTCATTCTGCATCGGCGGGAGGAGAACTGCAACCTTGATCAAAGGCTGCGGACTCAGTTTTCCAGTCCGTCACAGCTTGATCAAGCAAGGTCGGCGGACTCAAATCTCCAGTCCGCCCAGGTCGTCAAGGGCTGTGGACTTAGCTTTTTCTACTCCCAGCAGCTTGCGCAGCCTCCGCAGCCTCCGATTTCTAGGTCTCCCAGGTCGTCAGGGGCTGGGGACTTAGTTTTTTCTGCCATCAGCAGGCAGCTTCAGCAGGCAGCTTCAGCAGGCAGCTTCAGCAGCATCTTCAGCCTCAGTTCTCCAGTTCTCCGCAGCCTCTTTTACTTAGTTTATGGCACCTTCTTCCTTAGCCGCCAGCTTCCTCATTGTACCCTTTACTGCTCTTTCTTTGTAATGGTGCAATAGCAAGTTGTAACTCTACTTGATTAAAGGAAAAGCCCGTCGCAAGAGTGGCATTCAAGCCGCGGCGGGCGAAGTCTGTTGTTGCTGCTGCTAGCGGCCTCCTCCCTTCTTCTCTCCTCTCTCGGCATCAACATGCAAAGCTAACCGCCAAAGTAGCTGTCTGATCGACAGTTCCTGACCAAGCTTCTCCTCTGCTCAAGCTAGCTTTCTCTCTGCCTGAGCAAGCTTCTCCTCTGCTCCAGCAAGCTTCCTCTCTGCTCGAGCAAGCCTCTCCTTTATCCCCGCAACCCTTCTTCCTTCACCCTTAGCTTGTGAGATCGAACACCCCGTTAATTGGAAGGCGCAATTCTTGCGTCAACACAATAAAAGCTGCGGTGATTGATTCTCGTGATTATTGCACAAGGAGATACTGATCAACTTGAAGTAGCTCTGCAGGCACATCCATTTGAGTGATATCTCAAATTGCAGGTATCATCTTGGACGTAAGCGCAAGGCCTTGATCAATGTAATCAGAGTCCACCGTCTTTTGTTTACTCCTGATTGTAATATTTCAAGATATTATAGAATACAAAGAGCAAGATCCGACTGTGTTGAAGTAGCTCTGCAAGATCAAGGCATCAACTATGCAATTATAATTACTCAAAAAAGCACAGCCCAGGAAAGAAATGTACAGGGAAAAAAGCTCATTCGCATGACCGTGTATGAGCTCCCTACGTCCAAGATGATGTGGGATCACTTGCATCGTCTCTACCTACCATCTAGTCAGGCCTTGCGCTACTCTCTGTTTCAGACCCTTGGCGTATGCTACCAGCGTGATCGGTCTGTACAAGCCTTCTTTGCTGAGCTCTTGGACCTCTGGTGTCAGTGTGATGAGATGGCTCTTTCTCCCTACACTACTTGCCCTCAGTGTGTTCCCACATCTCGGGATCATGATTTTCAGCGCATGTATGAGTTTCTTATGCGCTTACGCCCCGAGTTCGAGCCTATTTATACCCAGTTTTGCACCAGGATCCTCCACCTCCTCTCAGCGATACACTGGCCATGGTAATAGTTGAAGAGCCTCGTCCACACTCCTTAGACATTGTTACTCCTAGTACTCATATTATTCTTGCTGCTCCCGAGCTTCCACTGCAGTCCTCTCTTGTGAGTACTGCTTTGCTGCCTTTGTCGGATTATAGTGCGCCAGTACGACCTGTTCCTCGGCCTCTGATGCCCTCTACTGCTCAGTCTGGTGGTCCTCGTCGCCAGCACGTCCGCTGTCACTACTGCCAATTTCTTGGACACGTCAAATCTGAGTGTCGCAAACTTTAGATGGCTCAGCAGTCTGATCAGCAACGTGCTCCTGGTGCTCCATCAGCTCACTTCTCCGCTATGGCGTAGTCACTCTCTGTTTCTGAGCTTGCCTAACAGATTGCTCAACAGCTCTTTCACGGGTCTCTGCATCGGTCCTCTGCCGTCGCGCTCTCATCGGATACTTTTGTTACCTCTGCCTCTCAGTCGGTTACCTCCGCCCCTGCAGGTATCTCTTCCTCCAACTGGTTACTTGACTCTGGAGCCTCATTTCACATGACCTATGATGTCACCCACTTATTTTCTTGTCAGTCTGTCTCGCCTGTCCTTAGTGTCATAGTAGCAGATGACACTATTCTCGCCATCACCGGTCGTGACCTTCTTCATATCAACCATTTTCATATCTCTAATATTGCTCACATACCCAAGTTATCCATGAACCTTATATCCGCCAGCCAACTCACGTCTCATGGTTGTCTTGCTATTTTTGATAAATTTGTGTGTAGTGTGCAGGACCATCTGACAGAGACACTCCTTGAAGTTGGTCGTCGTCATAGCGGGGTATACGTCCTTGATCACCTCCATCTTCCATCCACTTCATCGTCACCAGCTGCCTCCTCCTTTTGTCTTCCTTCAGTGGGCTTCTCTCAGTGTCATCACCGCCTTGGTCACCCCAGCGGTTCACGTCTGTCGTCTCTCAATAGTACTGGTCTCATTGATCGTGTTTCTGTCGATCGGTCTCTCCTTTGTACGAGTTGTAAGCTTGGTAAACAGCTACAACTCTCCTATCAGTCTAGTGAGTCTAAGTCTCAGCGTCCTTTTGATTTAGATCATTCGGATGTATGGGGTCCTGCACCTTTTGTATCGAAGGGAGGACATCAGTATTATGTTATTTTTGTTGATGATTACTCAAGTTATTGTTGCATTTATTTTATGCACTCTCGATCTAAATTTTTTCAGATTTATGCTACTTTCTCTGCTATTGTGCGCACCTAGTTTTCTGATTCCATGCGCATTTTCGTTCCAACTTGGGGGGGGGGGGGTACCTCTCTTATGGTTTTCACGATCTGCTAGCTACCCACGACACTCTCCCTCAACTTGCTTGTCCCGGTTACCACGCTCAGAATGACACCGCTGAAAGAAAACATCACCACATTATAGAGCCAACCCACACTCTTCTTATCTCTTTCCACATTCCTCCTCACTTTTGGGCTGAGGCTATTTCCATTGATCTCTACCTTATTAACCTGCAACCCTCCACCTTTCTTCAAGGTCAGTGTCTTGGTGAGTGTTTGTACTCTCGACCTCCACGTTATACTCATCTTCGAGTTTTTGACTGTCGGTGTTATGTTCTATTTCCTCCACGTGAGTGTACCAAACTCTCTGCTTAATCTGTGTATCTTTCTTAGAAACAGTACTGAGCACAAGAGCTATTATTGTTATAATCCTGTTACACGCCGACTTTGCATCTCACGCGATGTCATATTTGACGAGTCTCACCATTTCTTTGTATCTCCGTCCCCTCGACCTCGCACTCATTGTGACTCTCTCTGATGTGCAATTTCTCATTTGTGTTTCCCTCTGATGTTCCCTCGTCTCCTGTGCCCCCAGACTTGGTACCTGCCTCCTTCAGCGAGTGCCCTATGGATAATCCTCATGTGTGTCGCAAACCACCTCATGAGAGATGTCCTCCCGACCGCCTTAGCCTTTGTCACGACCCGTCTCAACAAGATCAGAGTGCGCTTCGGGCGGGTCGTGATGCCACAGGCATGCAGAGAAAAAAAACCATGCCTGCTAAGGCGGGACCAGAAATTATACAACTAGTTTTTAAAACAGCTATTTTTGAAAGAATTTTAAATAATTTTTAGAGTAGTGCGGAAGCCATGCATTTTTTTTATAAAAACTAAGGCACCAGTAGTGCCCCGATTAAATGAATGCAATTAGTCACAAATATAGAATATCATAAGTGAAATGAACTAGTACCATGTTTTGCCCTAAAAAGTTATCCACGATACAAGAGAAAATGTCTGATGATAACTAATACATAAGCCGAAAAATCCCAACAGTACTGAAGCAAAATACATAGAACCTGCTGATACATTAGACAAAGAGGAACCTCCAAACAAAAGTTGTAGCTGGAGGAAGAAATCTCAGGAACCGGGCGGCGCAGTCACGAAACCTAAGGCAAAATCCAAACAGAATGAAAAATGCCTCAGAACATGAAGTTACATAATGATTCAAGTCAAAAACTTACGCAAAAAGTAAGTAAAGAAAACTAGAGCTCAGTGAGCTAGTCTCACATGTAGCAACTAGACAAGTAACAATGTCTAACAGGATTCTTTTACGTTAATAGCCTACTCCGGAGTTTAGCCTAGCTGCAAAACCATAAGCGATCTATATTGAAGGGTGAATGTGTTGTCATTTGGTGTACATGATTCCAGTTTATAAATTGATGCAAGGCTTATCAACGACGGTGCTTGCAATGATCAACTAATGGTTTCTGTTACCAGTTAGTCGGGAGCTCGATTCAAGGCGTCACACCAAAACAACACTCTTACCTCAATATTTGCATATGGTTGTATATGATTTCAGGGATTCAAGATGACAAATTATTATTTTGACGATTCCAGTTTATAAGGGTCTATTTTATTGCAACAAGTCAAGTAATATAAATTTCATGTTTGCAAGCGAGAGAGAGATTTCTCTACTTGCCTCAAGGTCACGTCAAAAAAAGATTGCGACAGCTACGTGGCGCGAGCAAGGTTAGGAGCTCGAGTTAAACCTGTTCAGGATCCACAACGCATTTTAGGTTGAATTAACAAGAGTTTTGTACTTGCACATGCGTTGAATATTCGCATCACACCACAGGGGGGTTGTAGAAATTTACCTCCCTCGAGAGTGAGGGGAGAAGTGGCTACCGCGTGAGATCGGGGATTTTGGCGGCGATTTGGAGGCGAAAATCCCAAGATTGGAGCGATCCCACCACCTAGACTGGACGAGCGGCACCGGAAACATAAACATAAGCGAAAATTAGTCGAATTCACGACAAACTTAAGGGAGACCGACGAAATTACGTCAATCGGAGGGCGGAAATCCTCCTAAAAAAATTAGGGCACAAAGAATATGAGGGATTGATGAAATTCCTTACCCAAAGAGACCCTATCTGGGCTCAGGAATCCACGAGGAGGGGTTTCGAGCGAAACCCTAGGAGTCCCTCACGAAATCCACCGGCCGGAACGAATAGGAGCTAGGGTTGCCGGAGAAGTGATGCTGTCTTTGCCTTCACTAGCCGGAGAAGGAGGAGAGGAAGGGAGAAAAAGCTTCTGTCAGCCCTCTCTTGGAAGCAGTCGGCCACGGGAGGTGGCTTGCAGGAATCGTCGGCCACGGGGAAGGAGCAGGAAGCGACGGGGAAGCCAGAGGAGGGGCGCCCGAGGCCTACCGGAGGAGGAGGAGGCGTCGGAGACCGGGATCGGGGGCTGCCGAGGGACGCACAGGAGGAATCGGGCCGCCGGGTGCGAGCGTGGCGGGAGCTGCTCCTGCGGGTTCTTGCGGAATGCGGAAACAATAGGGGCTCGGGATTTTAACAAGGGGAGGGGGGTAGGTTTAGACCGGGTTAGTTTTTTTAGGTCTTTTTTATAATTTTATTTTTTATTATTATTATTATTTGTATTGATATTTTGTTAACTATGAGTTGTTACATTCTCCCCTACTTAGGAAGTTTCGTCCCGAAACTCACATAGGAATTCTTTGAAGGGAACTAAAACAACGACCTACAGAAGTTTGCAGATTAACGCATGACAGTTAACTATACAGGATATTGAAATAACAAGGAAGACATAGAGACGTACCATGAATCAAGAGAAGAGTTGAGGATACTTGTTGCGCATGTCAGATTCGAGTTCCCAAGTGTACTCCTCAGACTTGCCATGCACCCAAAGTACCTTCACCATCGGAATGGTTCTCTTGCGAAGCTTGCGTTCTTGGTATTCGACGATCTTCGAAGGCTCGATCGGATAAGACAGATTGGATTCAGGAATAACTGGAACTTCTTCAAGAACACGATTAGGATCGTGGATGTACTTCCGAAGCTGGCTGACATGAAAGACGTCATGAACACCGGCCAAAGAAGCAGGTAGCTCCAGACGATAGGCAGATCCTCCAACACGCTCTGAGATGACATACGGTCCCACGAACCTCGGGCTGAGCTTATGGTGGCGACCGAACCGTTTCACCCCAGGAGTAGGAGAAACCTTCAGAAACACCTGATCACCAACAGCGAACTCTAACGGACGGCGGCGTTGATTTGCATACTTTCTCTGTCTCTCAATGGCACGACTGAGCTGAGCACGAGTCTTCTTAGTAGCTTCTTCCATTTCCTGGAGTAACTCAGGACCCAAAATCACCTTTTCACCGACTTCTGACCAGTAAAGCGGGGTCCTACAGCGACGCCCGTACAGTGCTTCGAAGGGGGCCATCTTGAGGCTCTCTTGATAGCTGTTGTTGTAGGCGAATTCAACCAAGGGTAGATGCTCATCCCAAGCTCCCTTGTAATCCAGAATATAGCACCGAAGCATGTCTTCAAGAATTTGATTGACCCTCTCGGTCTGGCCATCAGTCGTCGGGTGATAAGCGGTGCTCAGGTTAAGATCAGTGCCCAAAGCTTGCTGAAACCCCTTCCAGAAGTGAGATACAAACCTTGAGTCACGATCAGAAACGATTCGCAGAGGGATCCCATGAAGTCGAACAATCTCTGCAACATAGATCCGAGCCATCTTCTCGGTGGAATGACCCTCCTTATATGGAATAAAATGAGCCACTTTAGTCAAGCGGTCCACAATAACCCAAATCGCATCATGTCCCCTCGGAGTGCGAGGCAATCCAGTGATGAAGTCCATAGAAACATCTTCCCACTTCCATTCAGGGATAGGCAGGGGCTGCAAAAGTCCACCCGGACGCTGACGCTGAGCTTTCACTTTCTGGCACGTCAGACATCGGGAGATGAAGCGTGCGATATAGTTCTTCATACCAGGCCACCACACGATCTGCTTCAGGTCATGATACATCTTGTTATTGCCAGGGTGACCAGATGAGCGGGACTCATGAGCTTCTCTGCAGATACTATCAAGTAATTCAGGGACATCAGGAATGCAGAGTCGACCTCGGAAACGAAGAACATCATCATCAGAGATGGAGAAATCCGGAAGAGTCCCAAGTTCAACTTGCCGGCGAATGCGCTGAAGTGCGAGATCCGATGGCTGTAAATCCTTCACCTGCTCCACCCATAACGGACCGGAAACCCCCTCATGACCCTCGGGTGCGATGGATATGTCCATCCGATCGAGGTCATCAATCAGGGCTGCAAGAATAGCTGACATGGGTGCACAAGCGGCAACAGAAGCCTGCCGACTCAACGCATCTGCCACTGAATTGGCCTTACCAGGAACATACGTGAGTTGCAAGTCATAGTCCGACACAAACTCGAGCCAACGTCTCTGACGAAGATTGAGGTCTTTTTGAACAAAAATATACTTCAGGCTCTGATGGTCGGTGTAAAAGTGGCACTTCACACCATAGAGATAATGACGCCACAGCTTCAAGGCAAACACCACTGCAGCGAATTCCAGATCATGAGTGGGATAATTGCGCTCATGAATTTTCAGCTGCCTTGACCCGTAAGCAATAACACGATCATCCTGCATCAGCACGCAGCCCAACCCAACTCCAGAAGCATCGGTGTAGACTGAAAAGTCTAATTGATCTGACGGAAGAGTTAATACTGGCGCGGAACATAGTCGCTGCTTTAGCTCGGAAAAGGCCTGCTCACACTGATCTGTCCACTCAAACCTTGCATGCTTTTGAGTTAGCCTTGTCAGAGGAGCGGCAAGGGAGGAGAAACCCTTGACGAAGCGCCGGTAATAACCAGCTAACCCAAGGAAACTGCGGATCTCGGTGGGAGTAGTGGGCTGCTTCCAGTCCATCACTGCGGAGACTTTGGCGGGATCAACGGATAGCCCATCCCCTGAAATGACATGCCCCAAGAAGGCAACACGATCCAGCCAGAACTCGCATTTTGCCAGTTTGGCGTAGAGTTGATGCTGGCGTAGGGTAGAGAGGACGAGTCTAAGGTGAACTGCATGCTCTTCACGAGTTTTGGAGTAGACCAAAATATCATCTATGAAGACGATGACGAATTTGTCTAGAAACTCACAGAATGCACGGTTCATCATATCCATGAAACCAGATGGGGCGTTAGTCAACCCAAAAGACATCACTAAGAATTCAAAATGTCCATACCGAGTTCGAAAGGCTGTCTTGGGGATGTCGGATTCCTTAATCTTTAGTTGATGGTAACCCGTTCTGAGATCTATCTTAGAAAACACAGAACTGCCTTTGAGCTGATCAAAGAGGTCATCGACGCGTGGGAGGGGATACTTATTCTTGATGGTGACCTTATTCAGCTCCCGATAGTCGATACACAGCCTCAGGGAACCATCCTTCTTCTTTACGAAGAGGACGGGGGCTCCCCAAGGAGACGAGCTGGGACGAATGTATCCATGCTCGAGCATCTCATCCAACTGCAATTTGAGTTCTTCCAACTCGCGTGGTGCCATACGGTATGGAGCTTTAGATATGGGGCGCGTTCCAGGCTCCACATCAATAGGGAACTCTACATCACGATCGGGAGGCATCCCAGGCAACTCGGTGGGGAACACGTCGGGAAACTCGGAAGCAATCGGGATAGACTCAAGTTGCGGTATGATAACATCCGAATGTGAAGCATACACAAAATAAGCAGAACAACCCTGACTAAGAAGGCGAGTGGCGCGCACAGCATGTAGTACCTTCAGGTGGCTGCGGGTGGTCTGAACATGAACACTGTAGTCCTTGCCGCGAATGCTGAGATTGACCCTCTTTGCCACACAGTCCAGCTTAGTTCGATACGCGACCAACCAATTCATTCCCAAGATTACGTCAAATTCTGACATCTCCAGAACTATGAGATCGGCAAAAACTTGCAATTCTCCAAGCAGGATCGGGCAATTGAGAATGCCGCTGGTGGAGAGATGCATATGACCGGGTACAGAAACCTCGAAAGGGACCTCAAGTGTCGAAGTAGGCCAATTATAAAGGTCCACGATGTGGCGTGCTATAAAAGAGTGAGATGCCCCGGAATCGAAAAGGATTTGCATCCACTTATTCTTGACCCTAAAATTCCCTAGAATTAAACATCATAAACACATTTCAAGATTATCCATACTAAAGGCAGGTAATTAAAGGATGCGGGAAATTTAAACTCTACATAGAACATACCGGAGATGACGGAGGTAGATGTGAGCGCCTCGCCCTGAGTGGTGACGTTCAACACAGCCTTTCCCCTATCCTGAGCTCCGGGGACAACCTGCAGTGGCTGAGCGGGAATCGGGCTTTCCCTCATAGGGCAGTCTAGCTTGAGGTGTCCGACCTGCCCGCACTTGAAACAGGCCTTCTGCTTACGACGGCAGTCCTTCAGCTGGTGGCCCGGCTTCTTGCAGTACGCACAGACGGTGGAAGCAGAGGCAAGCGTCATCTGAGGCAACGGGGCATGAATGTCCTTCTTTTGCTTCTTCAGGAGAGAACGACATACTTGGGCAACATGGCCCACCTTGTGACAGAAGGCGCACACCTCCTTAGGCCCGGGACCTTGCTCCTGAGATGGAGCATTCTTGCGCTTGAGGTCGGATGTTGCGGCATTGCTGGTGCCATGCTGGACTTTCTTGGTAGATCGATCCAGCTCAATTGCTTCTACCTTCAAGGCGGCTCCCACGGCCTCTGCGTAGGTGGTGGTGCCATGGGCTACCACATGCTGCTGGAAATCATGACGGAGTCCCCTCACGAAACGGCTGATCCTTTTGGCTTCATCTGGCACAAACTCCGCAGCAAGGAGGGACAGGCGGGAGAACTCTCTCGCATACTCGGTCACTGTCCTGTCATACTGCTGAAGAGACAGGAACTTCTCAGCTAACTTGTCCCGCTCCACAGAAGCGAGGAAGTTTCCCATGAGAGCATCCTTGAACTGTCCCCAAGTCAAGGTGCTAGAATCAGGGAGGCTGCGGCGCTGAAGCCACCAAATGTAAGCATCTTCGGTAAGCTGATAGGCCGCAAGGAGAACCTTTTGGACCTCGGGAACTGCAGCATACTCAAAGTGTTTCTCCATCTGGGAGACCCATTCAGTGATCACGAAGTAGTCACGGTCGCCGTCGTAAGTAGGCGGATTTAGTCTCTTGAAAGCTAGAGTGTCTGCCATCGACACGGGAGTAGTCAGATTTGGCACAAGCGGGGCCTCGAGGGTGCCAGTAGACAAGCCGGTTCCAGATCCGGGTGCAGGAGGGGTGGTGGTAACAGCTACTCCAGTCGTCCCAGCGCTGCCGGAACCAGAGGCTGGATCAGGAGTTTGGCGTTCCCCTTCCAGACGGGTGACACGCTCTAGAAGCTGTCTCAAAAGCTGGGTAGTTTCATCTCTAGGGGCCTCCCTTGCAGCAGGGGTAGCTTTCTTTCGCTGTGATCGCTTAGGAGCCATCTAGGAGAGACAAAAGAATTAAGGAAGAGAATGGTCAGGCTGAGCATAACAGATCAAGTCTACAGGTTCTAGCATTCTAACACTGTTGGATACATAAATCATGTAATAGTTACAGCATTTTCAGTGGACAACTCTAGGTAATAGCCATGCAAATGCAAATGCGACGATAAAATCGCGTGCGACAGTATTATGATTTTGAAATCCATGTGTGTACAATCGTCATCTGTTGCTCTTAGCTTAGCACTTGTGAAAATGAGTTATGATATGCATGCAATGTAATTATGCCTACAATGCATTCCTAAAAAAATGCCCATGAATGGATACACATGCCATGTTAAGCGCCCATATCGCTTAACATGTCATGTGTATTATGATTCTAACGTCACGCACTTGAAAATATTAAACCGCCCATACAATTTAATATTTGCAAGCGGTGTTTATCTTAGTGGAAATTCATATGCATATAAATGTTAAGTTTGCCCATACTCCCTTAACATCTGTACGCATACTACTCATGCTTATGAGTGAGTGTGTGCGTGTTTCAGCCTCGAACAACAGACACTGATAGAGTGAGTGATGTAATGATGCATGTATAAATATAGTAAAATTCAAAAATATGTAATATTTTCAAAATACCCTTTTTTTTTTTTCAAACCTGGCTCTGATACCAACTGTCACGACCCGTCTCAACAAGATCAGAGTGCGCTTCGGGCGGGTCGTGATGCCACAGGCATGCAGAGAAAAAAAACCATGCCTGCTAAGGCGGGACCAGAAATTATACAACTAGTTTTTAAAACAGCTATTTTTGAAAGAATTTTAAATAATTTTTAGAGTAGTGCGGAAGCCATGCATTTTTTTTATAAAAACTAAGGCACCAGTAGTGCCCCGATTAAATGAATGCAATTAGTCACAAATATAGAATATCATAAGTGAAATGAACTAGTACCATGTTTTGCCCTAAAAAGTTATCCACGATACAAGAGAAAATGTCTGATGATAACTAATACATAAGCCGAAAAATCCCAACAGTACTGAAGCAAAATACATAGAACCTGCTGATACATTAGACAAAGAGGAACCTCCAAACAAAAGTTGTAGCTGGAGGAAGAAATCTCAGGAACCGGGCGGCGCAGTCACGAAACCTAAGGCAAAATCCAAACAGAATGAAAAATGCCTCAGAACATGAAGTTACATAATGATTCAAGTCAAAAACTTACGCAAAAAGTAAGTAAAGAAAACTAGAGCTCAGTGAGCTAGTCTCACATGTAGCAACTAGACAAGTAACAATGTCTAACAGGATTCTTTTACGTTAATAGCCTACTCCGGAGTTTAGCCTAGCTGCAAAACCATAAGCGATCTATATTGAAGGGTGAATGTGTTGTCATTTGGTGTACATGATTCCAGTTTATAAATTGATGCAAGGCTTATCAACGACGGTGCTTGCAATGATCAACTAATGGTTTCTGTTACCAGTTAGTCGGGAGCTCGATTCAAGGCGTCACACCAAAACAACACTCTTACCTCAATATTTGCATATGGTTGTATATGATTTCAGGGATTCAAGATGACAAATTATTATTTTGACGATTCCAGTTTATAAGGGTCTATTTTATTGCAACAAGTCAAGTAATATAAATTTCATGTTTGCAAGCGAGAGAGAGATTTCTCTACTTGTCTCAAGGTCACGTCAAAAAAAGATTGCGACAGCTACGTGGCGCGAGCAAGGTTAGGAGCTCGAGTTAAACCTGTTCAGGATCCACAACGCATTTTAGGTTGAATTAACAAGAGTTTTGTACTTGCACATGCGTTGAATATTCGCATCACACCACAGGGGGGTTGTAGAAATTTACCTCCCTCGAGAGTGAGGGGAGAAGTGGCTACCGCGTGAGATCGGGGATTTTGGCGGCGATTTGGAGGCGAAAATCCCAAGATTGGAGCGATCCCACCACCTAGACTGGACGAGCGGCACCGGAAACATAAACATAAGCGAAAATTAGTCGAATTCACGACAAACTTAAGGGAGACCGACGAAATTACGTCAATCGGAGGGCGGAAATCCTCCTAAAAAAATTAGGGCACAAAGAATATGAGGGATTGATGAAATTCCTTACCCAAAGAGACCCTATCTGGGCTCAGGAATCCACGAGGAGGGGTTTCGAGCGAAACCCTAGGAGTCCCTCACGAAATCCACCGGCCGGAACGAATAGGAGCTAGGGTTGCCGGAGAAGTGATGCTGTCTTTGCCTTCACTAGCCGGAGAAGGAGGAGAGGAAGGGAGAAAAAGCTTCTGTCAGCCCTCTCTTGGAAGCAGTCGGCCACGGGAGGTGGCTTGCAGGAATCGTCGGCCACGGGGAAGGAGCAGGAAGCGACGGGGAAGCCAGAGGAGGGGCGCCCGAGGCCTACCGGAGGAGGAGGAGGCGTCGGAGACCGGGATCGGGGGCTGCCGAGGGACGCACAGGAGGAATCGGGCCGCCGGGTGCGAGCGTGGCGGGAGCTGCTCCTGCGGGTTCTTGCGGAATGCGGAAACAATAGGGGCTCGGGATTTTAACAAGGGGAGGGGGGTAGGTTTAGACCGGGTTAGTTTTTTTAGGTCTTTTTTTATAATTTTATTTTTTATTATTATTATTATTTGTATTGATATTTTGTTAACTATGAGTTGTTACAGCCTTGTTACACTACGGCTGGACCTACCTGCCCTTCTTACTACTGTCTGTGGTTCTCCAGAGTCGGCTTCCTATCGTGAGGCTCCCTAGATACCTGAGTGGCAGGTTGCTATGTCTGCTGAGTTGGAGGCGCTTGAGCACACTCGAACATGGGACCTTGTTCCTCTTCCACCTGGTGTTGTTCTTATCATTTGCAAGTGAGTCTTCAAGATCAAGACTGGCTCTGGTGATTCTGTGGAGAGATACAAGGCTCGTCTAGTTGCACGTGATTTTCAGCAAGAACATGGGAGAGCCTATGACGAAACTTTTGCCCCATTCGCTCACATGACTACGGTTCGAACTCTCATTACAGTTGCAGTTGTTCGTCGTTGGTCTCTGTCTCAGCTCGACGTGAAGAATGTCTTTCTTCACGGTGATCTTCAGCAAGAGGTATACATGCTTCCTCCTCCCGATCTATCCTCCCTTCTAATTCTAGTCTGTAGCTTGAGGAGAGCTCTTTATGGGCTCAAGCAGGCTCCCCGCCCATGGTTTTCACATTTCAGCTCAGTCATTACAGCCGCCGGTTTCCAGCCAAGTCCATATGATCCAGCTCTATTCGTGCACTCCTCTCGTGATCAGACTCTTTTGTTACTTTATATGGATGATATGATTATTACTAGTGATGACCCTTCTCATGTGGTTGTTGTCAATATCACCTTCAGTAGTAGTTTCAAATGATTGACCATGGACAACTGAGCTACCTTTTGGTCCTTGATGTCAGCTCTACAGACCGCGGTTTTTCAGCTCTCTCAGCAGCAGTACGCATTAGATCTCCTAGCTCGGGATGCTCTCTCTAACTCTTGCAGAGTGGACACTCCTATGGAGCTTCACCTTTAGTTATGTTTGGATGATGGTGTTCCACTCTCCAATCCCACTCGCTACTGCCACCTCGTAGGAAGTCTCATCTACTTCACCATTACTCGGCCCGACATTGCCCATGTTGTTCATGTGTTGAGTCAGTTTGTTAGCGTGTCTACCTTTGTGCACCGAGACCGGCTCTTGCGCTATCTCCGAGCGACGACTTCTCGTGGTCTTTTCTTCTCCAGCAGCAATTCTCTACAGTTCTATGCTTACTCGGATGCTACCTGGGCTAGTGATCCTGTTGACCGTCGCTCTGGTTTCTGTCTGTTCTAGTGATCCTGTGATCCTGTTGACCGGTCTTTCTTGTTCCAGCACTGAGGCTAAGCTTCAGGCCATGAGTGTCACCACCGAGAATATTATCTGGCTCTGTTGGCTTCTTAAGGACTTTGATGTCTCTTCTCCAGAGCTCACCCTACTCTACAGTGATAACACATGTGTCATTCAGATTACTCTAAACCCGATGAAGCACTCACTCTCCAAGCATATCAGAGTGGATGCTTCCTTCATATGTGAGCACTATGGTTGTGTCACTCTTGCTCCTTCCTTTGTTCCTTCCGAGCAGCAGATTGCAGATTTGATGACTAAGCAGCAGACGAGGACCTAGCATACCCATCTATTGTCCAAAATCTTGGTGTATGATCCTCATGAGTTTGCGGGGAGGGGGTTTTAGATATAGTGCACATCATGTGTGGTAGAGTTAACTTGGGCTCACCTTGGGTGTTTTGAACACCCTCTCTTGTATATGTATATATATTACCTTTATTCTTGTGAATATTGATTGAATCCTAAATTCCTATCAATGCTAACCTCTTATTAGCCCTGAACTTCAAAAAGATTTGTCTATGATGACACTATCATTTCTCTAAGTGATTTGTGCCTCTACGCGGTGCACGAGGTCGGGCTAGCTAGCGACGGTTTCCCTCATTAATGCTGAATAGAAGCCGTCAGGACGGAGACCCCAAAGGAACACTCCTCTTAACAGCTCTGGGTCGACCCCTGGGATTTGGCGAGCTTCTGCAGAGAACCTGCGGAAGAAGTCCTTCAAAGACTCCCCTTCGTTCTGGCGGATACCTGATAAGTGGGAAGGGTTGCGGACGATCCTCTGATTTGCTATAAACTGATCCGCGAACTGTCTCGTTAGCTCTGTGAAGTTGGCAATGGTGTCCTCCCTCAAGGAGTGAAACCATGTGTGGGCCTGTCCCTTGAGAGTGGCTGGGAGCACTTGGCAGAGTAACTGATTAGGTGCGTTGTAGATCCTCATGATGGTAATGAAGTGGTTGACATGTTCCAACGGATCCTCTGTTCCGTCGAACGTCTCGATATTCGGCAGCTTGAAACCATGAGGGATTGGATGAGCCAGGATTTGTGGTGCGAGGGGGGAGTCTTGGCAGAGTGGTCGGTGAGTATGAATATCCTGTCGGGCCGCCTGCCGGAATTCTTCTGCGATCACCTCCCGAATTTCTTCTCGGGTGAACCTTTCGAGCGGGGGAAGTTGGGCCTCGTCTCCTCAGTTGTGGCGGTGTCGCCCAGTTTCAGATTCTGCACGAGCCGGGTGAGTGGGGCTGGCGACGTTAGAGTATTCTTCAGGCGCCCCATGTCTTGGAGCTTCCTGAGCCCTACCATGATTTGACAGTGGCGGGTTAACTGGTGCTAGAGGGGGAGCAGGAGGCGCTCCCAAATTCCTTAGCAGAGCAAGCATTTCAGTTTGCTGCTCCTCCATTTGTTGAACTCGCCCCTCGAGGGAGGTCACAGGTGGGAAAGTGGCCTCTGCGGTCATGCCACGTCCACCAGAGAGTGGGAGCGTGTTGGTTCAGTGTGTCCTTCTGCGACGGATCCTTTAGCTGTGCGGGCGCTTCTTTTCATCATTGAAGCGGAATTTGAATGTTACAAGGAGGGAGGTCTTGGCTTCTGAAGGATGTTGGGAATCGTGATTCCCACAGACGGCGCCAAACTGTTGTGTATTAACTCGGCGTCCCGGTCGGACCGGAATAAACTGGACCGTCTTAGCTCTCGGGACGGTCGAGCGCGCACACAGTCAATGAAAATAGAGAATTGACACAAAAGGTTTTAACGTAAAAAAACCCCTCAACTGGGTAAAAAACCACGTGACCGGATCTGTGCTGGTCAAAGTCCACTATCAGGTTGCGGTTACAATGTGTTCAGAGAATCGAGGGCGACATGCCGCTCCTCGTTACAACTTGGAGGTGAGAGAGAATTTCTAACTCGCAACGGGCAACAGGCTGCGCCGAGGGAGTGCAAGATGCTAACTTGGTGGCTGGCGTGTTTGAGCGTTGGCGGTGGTTGTCTTCTTCCCTTCTCCGCGCACTTGGGGACTTGGCTCGTAGGCGCCTTGAAGATGACCCGAGGGAGAAGTTCGACAGAGCTCTGGCTTGAGGAAGAAGAAGACTCCGAGAGCAAAAAAGGTGAGAAATGAGGAGCCCTGAGACTCCATTTATAGCTTCCAGGAGGTGGTTATGGCGGCCCCCCCCACTAACTTGGTGGTTTAGTGGGTGGTTACTTGTAGATCGGACAGCGACGGATGCTCAGTAATGATCGGACGGTGGCAAACCTGCAAGCGGCGATTGACGGCGGCGGCGGCGGTTGACGGCGGCGGCGGCCGGCGGTTGCGGCGGTTGACGGCGGCGGCGGCCAGCGGTTGCGGGGGCCGGCGGTGACGGTCGGCGGCGGGAGGCGGGGGCCGGCGGCGGACAATGGTAGTTGTTGAGTGGGAGGCCACCATGATCTCTCCTATTGTGGTGGAGATCATGGGGGAGTGGGTTGACCAATCAAACCCATGATCTCCACAATAGGAGGGATCATGGGGGAGATGGTTAAGTGCACACCCAAGCCTATAAATAGGGTTTCATCCCCATCAGGGCCCATGCAAGATCTCCCGTAGAAATTACTTGGCTAAACATTCTTTCTAGTTTTTCCTCCAACTCTGAAACTATACCTGAGTACCAAAACTTCTTTGCAGTAGGGACCACCTAAGAGTATATATTAAATGAATGATAGTATAATTAAGTCAAAAAGAAATAGCAAGAAAAACATCAAAAAAATTAAATTACATTCAGTTTTTCATCCCACCAAACATCAGAAGCGTCGATAGTTTTCCGTGAGTGATTCCAACCCAACCCAGTTACTCCTCGTTTCAACACTCGTCAAATTTTTCATTCTCTTTTTAGCTGGTCTCATTTATTTTTCACTTTTTTGGTCATATGACTTTCTTTTATTTACGATACTTATTCACCATATTATTCCATCCCTCTTTGCTAAAAATGTGTTATTGGTCTGTTCCCCAACTCAATTTTATTTATGCATAAGTCGTAAAATATCATTACATCATTCATTTCTCAGTTTGTAGAATTTCCACTTTTTCTATGTTTACCCATTATGCATGGCTGAACATAACAAAAAATTAATAAATTCGTCACAATGATTTTAGAAGGAATATTCAAGAAATTCTACAACACAACACAATACACTTCCACATCACACACATCACATTCATAACACACGTCACCCATTCAACGCATACACAATACAATACACACACAACACCCGTTCAACACATACACACAACACACATCCAACACTTACAACACAAATACAACACACATTTAACACCTACCCACAACACATACAACACACTCCACATACATTCACACTACAGACACACTCACACATTCATAGCACACATCACACATACAACACACACAATACATTTCCACATCACATACACACACAGAACACACATTCATAACACACATTCACCACATACACAATACACTTTCAACACATACACAATACACTTTCAAAGCATACATAATACACTTTCAACACATACACAATACACAACACCAAACATTCAACACACACACATACAACAACACACATTCAACAATACACATTCAACACACATTTACAACACAAACACACACAATCACATCCACAATACACACACAACACATCCACAATACACACACAACACATCCACAATACACGACGCACATTCAACACACACATACACAAACAACATTCAACATGAAAAAAGTAAAACAAAATGAGCTAATTTATTATCTACCTGCACTATAAACCCCTAAAATACAATAAGAGTGATAAAAGCTTAAAAGATATGAAAGCATACCACAAATAACCCCCCAGAGCTGAAATTTGCAATCGAAAAATCTGAATGAAAGGAGAGGCCGAGAAATCTGGAATCTATAATTAGAGATCTCCGTGAAAAAAAGTACTGGACATGAGAAATTGATATTCAGAAATTGTGCGAAATCAAAAATGGAGAAGATGAATGAATCTAGCTGTGGAATACCTATGAAAGCAGATTTGCAGATCAAAAATCAAGCCAACTGTGGAAGGAATCGAGCACCTACTGGAGCATATCTGAAACATGAGTTTCTGGAGCAGCGAAATCGAGCTCTACCGGCAATCTGAAGTCGAGAAGATGAGCCCTACCAGCAAGAGCTGTCTGCGGGCAAGGAAGCTGTCTGCGAAGAAAAACAGTGAGAAGAAGAGATCTGTGAGGAATACGTGATGTATGTGCGACGGTATCATACGAGAAGAAGAAATCTGCAAAGAAATCATATGCAGTGATGCATGCAAAGGAGATCGGACGAGAAAGTTGTCTGCAAAGAAGAACTCTGATCAAATGCGTCTTCAGATCTGCGAAGGAGAACTCTGATCAATCGCGTCTTCAGATTTGTGAAGAAGAACTCCAATCAAACGCGTCTTCAGATCTGAGAAGGAGATCAGGTAAGGAAAATAGAGAGATCTGTGAAGGAGAACTAGGAAGGAAAACTGAAGAAGATGGGGGAATCATACTTGTACAGATCGGGAAGGAGAAGGGGAAGGAACCTCTGGGCGAATCGGGAACAAAGTAGGGCAATCGGGAGTGAAACTCGAGTGGCAAAAAAGTTGCAAAAAGGAATTCTCGCTTGACTTTCTAAAAAAGGTAAAATAATTCTTTTTTGATGAGCAGTTTTTTCCACTGATAGAGAAAACAACCGCAATATAATGGACGGTGGCATTTTCAAAAAAACGGAAAGCAGGAAGAAAGCCAAAATGGGGCCTAAATCTCACTCATCCCGAGAGTTGAGATTCCTATTTTTTGTTCTCTCCTGCCTTACTTTTCATTCACCTAGTATTTTAGTGTGATTTTATGATTCAAACTTATTGATCAATCAAATTTATCGCAAATAATTTTAAGGATCAATCAAGGAGAAGTTTACACCCAATTTGCCTTGATTCTTGTTCTTAATCTTCATTGAATTTTTATTTAGTAGGAATTGACAAAATTCACAAATCGATGATTTTAACATATCATAATAAAATAAGGTAGTATGGGTTATGCCTACAAGGGTTGGTATTTTACTTTCTTATTATTGTTTAAGTGTTAAGAATATATCAAATATTGCTAAAAGAGAAACTAAACAGAATTATATCTGAGAAATGCTTTAGTTTTAAGTTAAATGGGTATTGATGTGATGTTTTTTTGCAGACGAAACATGTAGCTTAAAATTTTGCACAAGTTAAAATTGCTAAGGTCCATGAATATTTGTTTAGCCCCATCTTAAATAGGTTGAAAATATGTATTGCAGAATGTGGTCGCATTGGTCAAGTGTCAGGCTAAGTAATCCAAATGAGGTTCAAATGACATGAGGAGATGTGAATCGTTTGTTGGTTGAGGGGGTTCAACTATGCTCAAACCAACGACATGCATCTCCAACATATTAGACGAACTGTTGAGAATCAATAGAGGAGTTATTCGAAGATGGTCTAAGTTGGCAAATTCTTTTTTAAAACCCACCCTCTCAATTTATTTAGCTCTCTATGTCTTCTACTTGAGTGTCATGCCTCCATAGATTTGCATAAAATCGAATGTTAAATGAATGTTCTAATTCCCACAAAATCTTAGCCACTTATGGGTTAAAACATTGGTCCCTCTTTGGTGGAACACTCACTAAGAAATGGTTGAGATCAATTCTTACACTTTATGATAATATATATAAAGGTTTTCCACTATGATTGAACAAGTATCAAGAGTTGAAATACCATGAAGACACTATGTGATTTAGAGGATCTTGGAGCATATATTTGAAGTAAAAGAACATCCATTTGATGAGGAGTGATAATTGATGAGGTGAAAGAAGATGGTTAAGAATCATGCAAGTACTAGTCTATCGGCAAATCAAATATGTGAAATATATGTTGGTTCTCGGTACAACTCCTTGGTTTTAAACAAAAACTAATTAATGTTAACAATGATTTGTCCTTGGAAAACACTTGAATCTTGCTTGATCGCTACAAAGAGAGAATGAATAGAAACACACTGTTATGGGCCGCTCATGCAGGCCGGGTCTTGAACCCTTCACCTCGATCGAGCCGCACAACAGGGTCGCGACCCAAACACCCCAACCAGCTCCCTGCACCGGATACAATCAATGCGACAGATTGTTGAGATTGGGGCTTGATCCCCAGACCTCCTTGAAGAGAGGCTGAAGGATCAAGCTAGGAAAGAAATGTAGAGAATGGGAAAAAATGTAGAGAATAAAAACTTCAGTTCTCAGATAGCCTCATGATCTCCTAAACTACTAAAATTCAGATCACTTGCTAAGGATATCAAATCAGTGAGACTATGGAAGTTGGGGGCAAGTTGCTAACTCAAGGTTATAGCAAAGAAAAACTAAAACTCAATACCGCAATCAGGCAAACAAAATAACTCAACATTTACCAATTAGTTCACTCATTTCCACTGTGCTGCTTCATAAATTGAGCTTGCGGAAAATTCCAGGGCAGATTGGTATAAAAGCACCAATATCCAAAAATAATAGGCACATGAACTTTGATGAAGGGGAGCTACATAAAGAAGAGATAAACACTCTTTAACCTTTCAGACTTTTCATAATAGAGGCAAAGAAGAAGTCAATCATGTCAAGACAAGGACAAAATTATGCCACAATTGCAACACCAATCGGTTTCCTCAAACAAACAAAAAACACAAAGGCGCAAATGATGGAGATGTCTCTCCACGAACAAGGTGACGACACATACATGAGAATATCTCCAGCAAAAAAATCAACATGGGTAATGAGGCCTCAAATGACAATGTTAAGAAACAAACACGCAGATTCAAAAGATGAAGTTAGACTTATACCCGAATGACAAGAGAGTCGGTCAAGAACCTTCATGGTGGAAGTGTGAATCAATATCATATTTCTGTCATATGACAGAAACATCAATGCATGAATTGACCAGTCAGAGACTTACTTTAGTCCTTTTGGATACTTATCCATGCGGAAGGTATCATATGTCATGTCAAACTCATTTACAATGTACACACATAGTAGAGATCCACTTGCAACATGCACATCAATCCGTATTTTGTAGCAAATTTAAAGGATTCATCCAACAAAGCTTCAACCAGAAGTGTATGAAAAATTTGTTGAAAGAATTGACACAATCTGCACCAACACCAATGACAATTCGTCTAGAAGTTCAAAACCGAGTTTGGGTGGCATGAGATCAAACTCAGCATCTCGTTGAAAGGAAGAAAAGACAAATGTTGAAATTCATATCAAAATTACAAAGTAATATCTCCAATAAGCTACAACTGTTTTCAACTAGAGAACATGGCCAGACAAATATCCTAGCCATAGATACTAAGAATCAAGAGGGCAAGTAAATTTCAAACTTGTCGGTCAACCCAAAGAAAACCAAGCCAGCACCTAATGTGAATAGGGTTGGAGCCAACACCTCAATCCCAAGCTAACTAAACTAATAATTTGTGGCCCCAAAAAAGTTAAAAATAATAGCAAATACAAGGAGAAATGAGGGTCTGTGGTGACTAACAAATATTAAGTTGGAGGAAGGGGAATGAACAAACCCAAATCTTTTGCAAAGGCAGTGTTCAAGGAAACATATAAGAGTCTGATTGCTTGTACAAACCCGATCAAGTAAGGAAGTTCTCCTTGCATGTCCATCTAAAACAGGATATTGTCATGGATTGAAATTTGATCTCTAGGGATCCTTTCTAACTTGATTTGATGAATATTCCGCATCCCTACTAATACTTAATACGATCAATGCAAGGTGACCTGAAGTCAAGGTCAAACAATATTGTCAATGTTTTTTTTGTACCCATGACTACATCAACAAGGCAACATGTGAATCCATGCCACTTTAAGTTTATCAAGTAGATTTTAGAACCCCTTACCATCTGGGTTGACACAGTCTATCTCCAAAGGGCGCAATATTATCAACTCAACAAGGCGACTATTTTACTCCAATAATTGATAATCATTTGACATCTAAAGACAAAAGTTGGCAATCTCCACAAACTTCATTTACCTTCAAAGAAAAAAAAGAGACCCTTCTCAACCCACCGATGGAAGAGAACATAAGAAAATCGTTGATCCTATAAGAACAAAATTCAGACGAGTTCATTTCTTGTCAAGATAAGGTGCATGTGACCGGTAGATTTTCATTTCTCATAAGAAAATCGTTGATCCTATTAATAACACAAAAAATAATCACGATGAAAATAATATAACTACATTAATATAAGATTAATCATACTCATACATAATAATACATATTTTAAAGACAAATGTATACCTTAACCAATATATATAACTGAAATAAAATATTATAGTTTATCCATCAAGCAAGAAGTTCTATTATAACTGGTAAGCGTGGTAACATGAAAATAAAAATAGGCTGGTGAATCATTTAGACTCACCTAATATTGTCAATACAAATCAACTATGCATAAGGATTAATATAGTTTACATAAAATAACTACATTTTTTGAAATAATGACCGAACAATTACTATAGTAAAATCCCTGAGGGTCTATTTGGTTGGACAGAACTGAGGATTCAGAATTAAAATTGGAGTCCAGTTTTAATGAAAATGGATCTCCAATTCTAATTCCAAGAACTCGATTTCGTCCAAACGAACAAACCCTGATTAATTCAAGCGCATCAAAAACATCATCGTTCACAACATATCGGTCAGCCAAACCAACATGACCCTCTCACTATGTCTAGCATTGTGTCCTCTGTAAGTAGGTACACCCAATTACCCGCATTGCCCTCAACTTAGAACATATGAAGTTGCAGAAGACATCCTCTTTAGCTCAGAATTCTCCAAACAACTGCTACTTGAAAACCTGGTCATGCCCTTAAATATAAGGTCCCTTATTAACTCAAGCACCTCACCAGAAGTTATTAGTGAGATCCTCCCTCTGGATGTCAAAACTCAAAACTCTACCTGAAGTGTACTCTCTCTCTCTCTCAAGACATAAACTCAAGCACCTCGCCTAAAGTTATGAATGGGACCCTCCCTCTGAACATCAAAACTCTAACTGTAGTGTACTCTCTCTCTTTCTCTCAAGACATAAAGTAAGAGTCTTGACATACACATCATAACATAACTTCATCACCAATCAATTTATCTAAATATTTTTCATTTTTCCTTCTTATCTCCATCAAGCCCATGACTTCCAATTACATTCCTCTTTCCAACAATCCTCATATGAGTTCAACTCTTTAATTACAAGTTAAAGACGCGTGTTGAGCTCTAAGTTCCAACCATAATCAAGCTCATTCATTTATCATAGTTCAAGTATTGAATAATACCTTTGCCCGAAGAACAATTGCACAATACCCAATTAAACTTCAAGATAATTACACCTCAGATATAAACTTTTTTCTCAATAATTTTGATAATCTATAAAAAATCATAATTAAATGCCGTTAAAAAAACATTTTTTCTAAGCTTTCTCATCCATAATTTTATCTAATAGTTTTTCTCTCTATACCACCAAATAAATTTATATTCGATTAATATATTCACTCGATCAACTCCACCGATAATTAAAAGTTCTAGTAATCATTTAGGCGATCTTATAATTTTTCTAAAAAGATTTCTATTGTCAAACAAAACAACTTCACCATTACACTTTCGAAAAAGTGAACTTCGACAATAAAAATATTATCTATAATTTTAAAAATAAATTTAAAATAAATTACTACAATGCACCAACCATCCTCATAATACTGAAGATTAAAGTGCATCATAACTCAATTAAACATGGGTTGTCATATCTGTATAACCCGCAATTCGTCAAGACCAAAGACGACCAAGGAGGGTCGAGAGGATCTTACTTACCCAGGGGAGAGACCAGACCCCCGGAGGCGAGTTCAGCCCTCCAGGAGCGAGTGCAAGCTACCAAGGGGCGAGACCATACCCCCAGAGGCGAGTTCAGCCCTCCAGGGGCGAGTGCAAGCAACCCAGGGGCGAGACCAGACCCCTAAAGGCAATTTCATCCATTCAGGGGCGAGTGCAGGCCCACTTAGGGCGAGATCAGCTCCCTAGGGGCGAGATCCAGGATCAGGTGAGTGGCGAGTGCTCGCTTCACAAGACACTCGCCACCACCATGATGCCCACTTTGGTCTACTAATAGCCCCTACAAACAGCGGAGTTTGGCCGTTGGCAGACCACTTTGGGGTGCATTTAGTAAAACTAAAAGGCGGGATTCCGTTATTTGCAAGCCAAACTTGAAAAACTATAAATATACCCCCATGGGCACCTTGGTGGGGGGACTTCTTCTTGCTCTCCCCCCCCCAAGGCCCCAAGGCTGACTCTGGTTGGAGAGTGCTCTCAAGGCCCACCAGGGTGCCCAGCTCAGCATTGGTTAGAGAGGGGAAGCTCTCTTTGATCTTCTGGGTGTGTGACGGGACCTCCTCGCTGAAGATCGAGGTTTGTCTCTTAGTTCCAAGGAGCTAGTCAGGTGCTCTCACTTGAGATAAGTAGGTGCAAGCTACCCCCTTGGGTCTAAACTCGCGTTGAGACCCAGTTTTGATTACAATAATATAATCATGGCGATTAAAAGTAGCTAGTAAGCACCTAGATTAAAAGTGCAAAACTTACTGCTACTGCTCATGGATATAAGCCCACCTTGAAATGAACCACATAAATTTGTGCCTTCCGTGTTGTTGATTTTTTGTTTGTTTTCATTCTGTTATCGTTTTCGTAACACAAAATCTACAGTCCAACCAACACCAGAGAATCAAATCAACAACACTAGTTATGGGAACCCCAAAAATCGATATCAAAATCCAGCTACGTGATCTAGGGACTTGAGAGACGACAAAAAATATGCGGGGAAAAATCAATTAAAGGTAAAGTAGACAATAGAATCGACAACCCCGGTTAAGGTTTCCCAGAAATCGATAACCAAAATCAAGCCAGGTGGTCTAGAGACCTGGGAGAATCTGACAAGTAGACATGAGAGAAATCAATTAAGAGTAAAGGAGAACAATAAATTCAACTCGATAACAAGGTGCATGAAGAACTCATCCCAGTGGAAGACCTAGATACTCGATAATCAACAGACAGGTGAATATTCTCGCAATTCTCATTGCAAGACCAAGTTTCCCCATTCATCAATTCTCTTTAACTAAGCCATTGTCGGGCGACTAATCTAGTTGTGAACAAGCTTAGACCGATTTGTCTGATGGCAACTCGATTATAGTCGTAATTGATTCAGACTCCTAGCTTGACACCATCAACTTAGCTCAAGACACATATGAACCTACACTTAGTACTTACACCAATTAAAAAAAACAGATTACAGAGATTTTTCAGGATATTAAATACTTACTTCTAGGCATATAATATGATGGTATATGAGAAGAGACAGTCAGCACAATGTTAGATAGTTGAAATCACAGTATAAACCTACATAGCAGAGTGAAGAACCAGTAAGATCAAGATTTTAAAAAAGGTGCGATCAAGTCTTTGCCCCCAAAAAAGCGATCAAATCAAAAGATCAAAAAAAAAAAAAAAATCCCCATCTTTATTCTCCCCCCGTCAATTTGAAGTTAACTACAAAGAAACGTGAAAAATCCGATACCTATCGACGCCCCGATATCAAAGCTCGAGCTGCTCCTCCATATTCCGGCGGGCCTCGCCGGTGAAACAGCGGCAGGGACACCGCCGGCTCCCATCCCCCATCTCGGTGGAACACCTCCGTATAGCTCGCCATCACTGCCCGGCTTCGAAGACTTCTTTTCCTCCCGTTTCCTCTTCGCTTCAAGCCTTTTCAAACTCTGTATCTCCTTCCTCTTCCGATGATCTTCCTCCGCTTCCACCGGCAGAGAGCAAGTCCGCGCCAGCGGCGCAGCCGCCGGCGGGTAGTCCTCGTCTGTTGGAAGAACGGGGAGGTCGGCAATCGATGAGGACCGCAAAATCCTTTTGTCTCTGGCGAAGCAGCCGCCAAGGGAGAGCCCGAGGCAGAGATCCATCTCCCTGGAGGCAGCTGACGACGAGAAAGAAGCAGTCTCCGGCGAGAGGAGCGGAGGCTTATCGCTGCAGGTTGTGCCGGTAAATCGCCGGAGGAGATCTCGGGAACAGGGGAGCTCCCCTGTTTCACCCTCCGCCACATCAATATCCATAAGTCCGCCGATTAACGTTTCCAAACAAAGGAAGCGGATTATATAGAAAGGTATGGGCTATAAGAAGGGAGGATTGAGAAGGCGAAGCTTTGGTCGGAATCCGGCCGGTGATTGCCGGAGAGGATGAGGGGGAGAGGAGAGATAGACATTGAGTCGGTGTCGGAGCTAGCGTCGGAGCCGGCTCGGAAGCATAGAGAGAGAGAAGGAAGAGAGTTTTGATAGGCAAAAAAGTTGAAATGGCAGAAATACCCTGAGACAAGAACACGTGGTAAGATCTAAATGCATGTGTTAACACGTGGCAGATTGTGATGAGTACAGCATCGCCAAACAGATTCGCGCCCAGACAGCAGGGGATGGCCCACCCGCCTGCAGAAAACGTGGCGCCAAGTAATAGAGTTGGAAGCGTGACAACACGTGTCGAATTCCTGTTGCTTTCAACTTGCTCCTGGTTCACCCACTCTTGGTGGGAATCTGCATACAAGTCTAAATGAGTGCCGGTTTTGGTGGTCGTCAAAATTTATTCTTTACTCCCAATACTAGGCCTCGTTGCACTCCACGCTTCCAACACGTGTCCTCCTACGGAACACCCTCCACGTTGTTGAATTATTATTATATACACCCACATTTTACTTATTTACACGCAAGTAGGAAATGAATCATCAATTTGAGTTCACTATAAATTCCATTAAAATTATAGATCTTCATGTATTTTAATATCATTAAAACATATCATTAAATATATATATATACATAATTATATATTTTGATTTTCTGTTGAAGAAAATATCGTGCTAAGCTTTTCATGTGACTATTCAAATAACCTAACACTGGTAAAACAGTCTACTTCAACCACTGAGGGCATGCTTGGGTGGGTGGGTGTGGTTCATGCGATCGTAACCGCTTGATAGGTGAAAATAAGTCCCTCCAAACAGAGCTGAAGGATCTATTTGACATGACGGTAGAGGTTGTGAACGTAATCGTTATGAACCGGCGTTCTTGAATGTCCGATCTCACATAAGTAACTTCACTCAATTTTATGTTCAAAAAGAGTATTTTTTTTTATAGTGGTCATAACGGTTAAGGTGATAGAGAATGGATCACGCCACCAACTAGCAACCACAATAAATTCAAACTTAGGCCCCGTTTGGGGGGACTTATTTTCACCGGTCAAGCGGTCACGATCGCATGAACCGGGACTTAATTAAGTCCCGGTTCATGCGATCGTGACCGCTTGATTAAGTCCCGGTTCATGCGGTCGTGACCGCTTGACCGGTGAAAATAAGTCCCCCCAAACGGGGCCTAAGGCTTCGTTTGGAGGGGCTTATTTTCACCGGTCAAGCGGTTACGACCGCATGAACCGGACCTTAATTTAAGGTCCGATTCAAACGGTCGTAACCGCTTGACCGGTGAAATTAAGTCCCTCCAAACGAAGCCTAAATCATTCAAGAGTCCATATGGTTAAGCAACTTGAATTGTTACTTTTCTTTTCATTTTTTAAGACATTCATTTTTCAGGCACATGATAAAATATTCCATTAAGCAAGAAAACTCCAAAGAGGACAAATTAATTAAGTACCTGAGAATAAAAAGAAGAATGCATACAAAAAAATATGCCAGCAATAGCATTTGCTAACTGATTAGAACTCCAACTAACAAGTGAAAAAGAGAAAGATGACACAACAGGGAGGGTCCCAAGATAGCCATGTAAAATTTTATGAATTGGAAAAAGACGCAGGAACACTCAATCAATCAAGTCAAATAAATTAGTAGCAACCCGATAAAAATCACAAAAACAGACAAGAACAAAACTAACGGACAAAACTCCGTAACCGCCGATCTGCATGCCATCCGCAAGGTCGCATGAACAGCTCAAGCCGCCAAAACGCTGAACTGTCAGAACGCACCTCTAGCTGCGCGAACTGCTTTACAGACTGCTGAAGAAAGAACCCTGTCTGCACTTCTTGGTCGCCTGACCACCAATGTCGCCTGACCACCAAGGTCGCCTAACCTCAGAAGTCATCGCAAACAGACTGAACTGGAACTGAGCTGCTAATTGTCCGCAACTCTTGGTCTCCTAACCACCAAGGTCACCGAACCGCAGAGTTGGAAGAACAACTTATTCAAACTGCTACTCAGTCCGCCAAAGGCGAACTGTTTTATCGAAGCTGGGAAACTGTCGAGGAAGAAGACCGCCTAGTCGTCGAACCCACAACCTGCTACTAACCGCCGCCGACTACTACCAGCTATCTGCAATGTCTCCTCTGACTTCACAGTCAGAACCAATTTTTTGGTTGTTAAGTGCTAGCCGCACAATCTGCAAACACAATAATAAACTTATCACTTCTCCTACCCGCATAGTTACAAAAACCTTAACTGTAAGTTTAACCTAAGCTACAGTTCTTACAGTTCCTATTAATAATGACGAGGCAAACACCCATATTTATAGGCGGGCACGTGGATACCGTCACCGCCCAGAAGGAAAGGATAATTGTCGGAGACGTGGTAGTTAACAACACCAGTCCGCCAAACATGCGGATTGCCAACACCAGACCGCGCGCGGTTAACACCAACAATCTGCACAGCTATGCGGATAGCAAACTCAGTCTGCGTGGAGTTAAGTGGCCATGTAAACAACCACGCGAACTGAAGCCCAGTTGCGCACACAGCAGTCTGCCAGTCTCCGTAATCTCCCAATCTAGACCGCGCAGTCCGTGGTTAGCTAAAAATAAACTGTGCAGTTACCACCTCAAGGACTCTGCTAAATCAGACCGCGAGAACAAATATGACCAAGAGCCAGACCATTCACCAAATCTTATCAGCGCAAACCGCGCGGCGTCTGCGGTTTGTGTGGTTTGCACCCTTCTGACTGCTCACTTCCAACTTCAACATTTTCAACACTCCCCCTTGAAGTGAGAAGTGGAATTCAGACCAAACAATCCCCGCAACTGCACAAACGGTCCCTTCGTAACGACTTTGTGAAGATGTTTACGATATTGTCTTATCTCTGCACATACTCCACCATCAAAGATCCCTCCAGCACCTTCTCCCGAACGAAGTGATGCTCGATCTCAATGTGCTTTGTCCTCGCGTGACAGACTAGATTTGTAACCAGCTTGAGAGCGCTCTCGTTATCGTCGCGTAGTAGAGTAGGATCTCGCACCTCCTCATGGATGTCCTCCACTAATCTCCGCAGCCAGATGACTTCCTAAGCCACCAAGGCTGATGCCTTGTATTTTGCTTCAGTAATGGAGACAGATATAAAATCTTGCTTCTTACTGCACCCCGAGATAGCTGTCGATCCGCACATGAAGACGTATCCAAATATCGACTTCTGATTGTCGGTATCTTCCACATAGTCAGCATTTATGAACCCGTGCAAGTTGAAATTCGTGCCCCTCTCATAAAAGAGACTCATATCTGAGGTGGACTTCATGTATTTCAAAATTCTCTACGCCGCCACTAGATGAGGTTTCTTAGACTACTGCATATATCGACTTACTCAGCCCACAAAATAAGAAATATTCAGCCTCGTAATTGTCAAGTATATCAGGCTCCAACCCAAAGCCCGAAAGACCAAGGGATCTGGAAGAACCCTTCCCTCATCACTTTGAAGCTTTAGACCGACCTCCAATGGAGTAGAGTTGTTCTTCCCCTCACTCATGCTGAAACACTTCACGATCCGCTCCGCATAACTTTTCTGTAAAATGACCACACCGCTATTCTTCCTCTCCACTTCCAGACCAAGGAAATAGTGGAGCTCACCAAGATTCTTCATTTCGAAACGGATATCTAGCTCTGTTTTGAGCCTCACTACCTCTTCCCCTGAGTTCCCCATGACGATCATGTTGTCAACATATAGTAACACCAAGACTTGAAGCTCCACCTTCATCTTTATAAACAGGTTTGAATAGGAATCATAAGCAAAGTAACCGTATAATTGGAGGTATTCTGCAATCTTTATGTACCACGCTCGAGGCGCCTATTTCAAGCCATAGAGGGCCTTCTTGAGCTTGCAGTCATGTCTTGGATGATCTTTGAAAACATAACCAAGTGATTAAACTATGAAGATATCCTTACAAATCTCCTTATAAAGAAATGCATTCTTCACACTAAACTGTCAAATCTTCCAACCTCGGAAAGTCGCCAAGGCAATCATCACCCGAACTGAAGTCATCTTGGCTACAGGACTGAACGTCTCCCCATAGTCTTCTCTGTACTACTAAGAGAACCCCGAGCTACAAAGCGAGTCTTGCATCGCTCGATACCGCCGTTCAGAAGTCTCATTATTCCTGAGGGCGTACATCTCCTCATTCATGACATCATCCCACTCCTTTATTTCAACGACATTCTCATAGCATGACAGCTCCTGCTCGTCCAGAAGTCTTGTAAAGAAACATGAGACAAAGCTCATCATGTTGCCTTCTCTGTACTGAGTTGGTGGTATAATGATCCTCTTTGACCTCCACAAGGCCTGATCATGATCCACCACACCAGCTGCTTCTTCTGCATCAATACATCTCTCAGACATACTCGGAGCATCGCTCCCCCTGTTTCATGAACTAGAAGTACCTACCCCTGAGTTAGATGTAACTGGAGCTCCTGAAGACATAGGCAGCTCCACCAGAAGATCAAAAAAAACTTCTTGTCTTTTATCTACCCTGCTCACTTGTAGTTCCATAAAGAAACTACACTGGTATGATGTTAGCTCGTCAAACACCACATCCCTTGAGATGAAAAATTTCCTTGTCTCAGGATCCATGCATTTCCAGCTCTTCTTCCGCTCGTCATAGCCGATGAAGACAAGCCTCCTTGCCTTTGTATCTAGCTTCATCCTGAGAGCGTCTAGAAAGTGAACATAGCAGGTAGACCTGAACACCTGAATATGTGTCACGGTGGGCTTCTTCTTAAACATTAGTTCATGCGGAGACTTCCTATTGTTGAGAATCAAGGGCATCTGATTGATGACATAAGCTCTACAGGCCATTCCATCCACCCAAAAGGCCGTGGGAATTTATTTGGAGTGAAGCCGGTACTTGTAGGTCTACGCTAGGTGATGGATTTTCCTCTATGCAACTCCGTTTGTTGTGGAGTATGCGCACAAGAAAGCTCTCTCTAGATTTCATACTTTCTACAAAAGTTGAAGAACTCATTTGAAGTGAACTCCTCTTCATTATTTGTTCTCAACATCTTTACTCGCAGATTCAGTTGGCCTTCCACGAGCTACTTGAACTCCACAAACTTCTGGAAAACCTCTGACTTCTCCTTTATAAAATATATCCAAGTATATCTGGTGAAATCATCAACCATGACCAACATGTATCTGCTTTGACTGCTTCCTCCAAGACTAGGGGTGATGGTCGGTGTACAACCCCGTATTCGCGGAGTGAGGATCCCAAGCGAGGCATAAGGCCCGCTTATAGGTTTTAAGCTTTTGAGCTGTCTTGCACTCTAAGGGGCCCATTTTGGCTTGACCTTGAGGATATACTAGTAGGGGAGGAAAAATCTGCCTCCCTCCCGGTGGCCCCTCTTTGGGGGGCTGGTGCGGCAAGTTGGCGGACACCCGTCTTGTCCTGGTAAGTGCTAGTTGGAAGCAGTGGGACCTACCGGAGTCCGGAGGCTCACCCTTGCCCGGAGTCCGCGGCCTGGCGGGGCCAGGTGAGGCGAGAACGGCCCGGGGGCCGGGTTCTCGCCCCTGCCTCGCGGCCTGGCGGGGCCAGGCGGGGCGAGACTGGCCCGGGGGCCGGGTTCTCGCCCCTGCCTCGCGCCCTGGCGGCGCCAGGCGGGGCGAGACCGGCACGAGGCCGGGTTCCCGCCCCTGCCTCGCGGCCTGGCGGGGCCAGGCGGGGTGAGACCGGCCCGGGGCCGGGTTCCCTCCCCTTCCTCGCGGCCTGGCGGGGCCAGGCGGGGCGAGACCTGCACGGGGCCGGGTTCTCGCCCCTGCCTCGCGGCCTGGCGGGGCCAGGCGGGGCGAGACCGGCCCGGGGCCGGGTTCCCGCCCCTGCCTCGTGGCCTGGCGGGGACAGGCGGGGCGAGACCGGCCCGGGGCCGGGTTCTCGCCCCTGCCTCGCGGCTTGGCGGGGCCAGGAGGGGCGAGACCGACCCGGGGCCAGGTTCTTGCCCCTGCCTCGCGGCCTGGCGGGGCCGGGCGTGGCGAGACCGGCCGGGGGCGGGTTCTCACCCCTGCCTCGTGGCCTGGTGAGGCCTGGCCGGGCGAGACCGGCCGGGGGCTGGGGTCTCGCCCTAGCTCCCTGCTCCCCAGCTGTCTCGGGTGCCCAGGGAGGTGGGAGGGGTGTGGTCGGGCCTCCTCTCGCCCTTGGACCCTTTTACCCCCGGGGTGGAATTTCCCTCTTTGCCCCCGGTGTGGAGATTTTCTATTGGCTAGAGGCTTAGTTGTCTTAGGGGTATTTTGGTCATTTTACCCCCAGGACTTGGAAAAGCTATAAATAGACCCTTGAGGGTGCCTTGGAGAGCATTCATTCATTCCTTAGCCACTTGAATCTCTTTGGCTTTCTTCCTCCAAGGCACCTAGCTCAAGCATTGGCTAGAGAGGGGGAGACCTCAAAGGTCTTCCGGGTGTGAGGTGAGACCTCCACGCTAGAGCCGAGGGTCAGTTCATAGCTTCCTAAGTCTTCGGTCCGTGACGTTCTTCCGAGCATAGTAGGTGTGAGGTCACCCTTTTCCCCAAGGGCCGAACTCCACAGAAGTCAATTTTGGCTTCGATCATTTTTGGCTTCAACAGTTTTTGTGCGGTGAGCGTGGAGAGTGACCAGCACAGAAAATCTCGGGTGAGTGTCAAGGCTAGAGATCTGGGAGGTGGTGATGACTTCGGCGAGCTCCCCAACCCCGGACCCTTCGTAGGAAGGGAGGAGTTCATGGCTTCCATCTCAGGCATCATAGAGATGCTGAGAAGCATTACCCCTCGGGCTGACAGCTCAACCCCCACCCCCCAGGGACTAGCTCCCAGGGGTCTCGGCGAGCTAACCCAGAGTGGTCTCGGCGAGCTGGCTCCTAGGGGGCAAGGTGAGATCACCCTAGCAGGGGGATAAGTAAGTGTGCCAGATAGAAGATCTAGGAAGGAAAGGATGGTAGAGGGGGTCGAACGAGACCTCCCAGACCGGGAGCTGTTCCCCAGCCCGGCGAGAGCTAGCCCTCCTGGCGAGCAGGTTGCGCGGATAGAGGTGGCGAGAACTCCCCTTAGGGGGTCACCCTTCAGTGAGCTGATCATCTCAGCTCCCGTTCCCGAGGGGTTCAGAGGGCCATACATGGCTTACTATACCGGGAAGGATGACCCCATCCATCACCTGCAGTGGTTCGAGGATGCCGTCTCCATCAGGCCGATGACGGACTCCTTCAAGTGCCGTCTATTTGTGATCACCTTGAAAGAGAAGGCGAGGGACTAGTTCCATCAACTCCCTCCAAGGTCCATCTTCGAGTTCGAAGACTTGAGCCGGAGCTTTCAACTTTGCTTCTCCACCTCCAAGAAGAGGAAGAAAGGTCTTGAGTACCTCTTCCTGATAAAGCAAAGGGTCGAGGAGTTGCTGGCCCACTACGTTGACAGGTTCCAGGAGGAGGTCCTTAACATCCAAGAGGTGCCAGGGTATGCCCTCCAGATGGCGTTCACGGTGGGGTTGCGCGAAGGGTTCTTCAAGATGAGCTTGACCCGGAAGGCCCCCCTTTCCTTCGAGAAGCTGATGGAGAGGGCGGCAGAGGAGATAGCCATGGAGGCGGCAAACCCGGCCTTTGTGAAGAAGTTGGCAAAGTTAACGGAGGTGGAGCCAAAAGAGCAAGGTGGCCCAAGGCATCATGAAGGAAGGAGGAGAGAGGAGCAGAGAGCTCAGGAGGGTCCGGAGCCAGGCTGGAGGCAGCAGGGAAGACCTGCCCAAGGCCCAGGGCGAGATCTCGTCCCAGGTGGAGAGAACTTTCATGGGGGTCAAGGGAGGTTTAACTTCCAAAGACAAGCCCCAAGGCAGCTCCTACCCCCACCCTAGCAGGCCTTGACGATATGCGGAGGAGGAAGAGGCAACAAAAGAGATCGCCCAGCCCGCCGAAAGAGGGGAGAAATAGCATTGTTGTACTGCGACTTCCACCAGGTGGAGGGGCACGCCACGGCTACCTGCCCCGAGTTCTTGGAAGTGAGGGGGGCGAGAGGCCCTGCCCAGCCTCAGCCGCCGGCATAGGTTGAATGGGTTCGACCCAGAGTGGAGGAAGAAGACATATGTGAGGATCGGGTCGATGTGGGAACCCGAGGGACCTTGTGAGTGCTCTGCAATAGAGTGGAGATCAAGCCCAGGCCCTCTGAAGAAGCCTCACCTCGGCGGAGTCTTGTATTTTTTTATGATGTAATGAGTCCAGTCCCCAACCAGCTGAGTCGGAGGGGTCATGTAATCCATCTTTTTTTCCCCGTTAGAAGATGTTGGAATTGAAAAAGCTTAGGTGACATGTCCATCTCCCACCCCCGAGAGGATCTCCTCATACCAAGCTCACACCAGCTGGCAGGGTCGAGAGTGCCTCGGAGGGAGGCTCGTTTCTCCCTTTGCTCCGATGATGATTCCACTGTCAGGCTCTCACTAGCTGACAAGTCCGGTTGATCTCTCGTGGAAGCCCAAGTCCTTTGCTCCGATGATGATTCCGCTGTCAGGCTCTCACTAGCTGACAAGGCCGGTTGATCTCTCATGGAAGCCCAAGTCCTTTGCTCCGATGATCATTCCGCTGTTATGCTCTCACTAGCTGACAAGGCCGGTTGATCTCTCGTGGAAGCCCAAGTCCTTTGCTCCGATGATGATTCCGCTGTCAGGCTCTCACTAGCTGACAAGGCCGGTTGATCTCTCGTGGAAGCCCAAGTCCTTTGCTCCGATGATGATTCCGCTGTCAGGCTCTCACTAGCTGATAAGGCCGGTTGATCTCTCGTGGAAGCCCAAGTTCTTTGCTCCGATGATGATTCCGCTGTCAGGCTCTCACTAGCTGATAAGGCCGGTTGATCTCTCGTGGAAGCCCAAGTCCTTTGCTCCGATGATGATTCCGCTGTCAGGCTCTCACTAGCTGACAAGGCCGGTTGATCTCTCGTGGAAGCCCAAGTCCTTTGCTCCGATGATGATTTCGCTGTCAGGCTCTAGCTAGCTGACAAGGCCGGTTGATATCTCGTGGAAGCCCAAGTCCTTTGCTCCGATGATGATTCCGCTGTCAGGCTCTAGCTAGCTGACAAGGCCGGTTGATCTCTCGTGGAAGCCCAAGTCCTTTGCTCCGATGATGATTCCGCTGTCAGGCTCTCACTAGCTGACAAGGCCGGTTGATCTCTCGTGGAAGCCCAAGTCCTTTGCTCCGATGATGATTCTGCTGTCAGGCTCTCAGTAGCTGACAAGGCCGGTTGATCTCTCGTGGAAGCTAAGTCTTTAGGCTCCGGGATGATTCCGCTGTCAGGCTCTCACTAGCTGGCAGGGCAGGTTGATCTCACGTAGAGGTTGACTTTTTACCCTGAGGGGGTCTCGCCACCCAGGCTCTCATCAGCTGGCATGGCAGGTTGACCCATCAGGAGGCTAAGTGCTTTTTACCCTGAGGAGGTCTCGCCACCCAGGCTCTCATCAGCTGACATGGCAGGTTGACCCCCCCTAGGAGGCTAAGTGTTTTTACCCTGAGGGGGTCTCGCCACCCAGGCTCTCATAAGCTGGCATGGCAAGTTGACCCCCCAGGAGGCTAAGTGTTTTAACCCTGAGGGGGTCTCGCCACCCAGGATCTCATCAGTTGGCATGGCAGGTTGACCCCCCCAGGAGGCTAAGTGTTTTTATCCTGAGGGGGTCTCGCCACCCAAGCTCTCATCAGCTGGCATGGCAGGTTGACCCCCCAGGAGGCTAAGTGTTTTTACCCTGAGGGGGTCTCGCCACCCAGGCTCTCATCAGCTGGCATGACAGGTTGACCCCCCCAGGAGGCTAAGTGTTTTTACCCTGAGGGGGTCTCGCCACCCAGGCTCTACTCAGCTGGCATGACAGGTTGACCCCCCTAGGAGGCTAAGTGTTTTTATCCTGAGGGGGTCTCGCCGCCTAGGCTCTCATTAGCGGGCATGACAGGTTGACCCCTCGGAAGAGGCCTCATAGTCTTTCGATATCACAAGAGCAAGCTACACCCAGCGAATACGTTGGGTTGGATGTTTCTTTCCAAGCTTGTGTCAATCTCGAAAAGAGCAAGGATTGTGTACAACCCCATATTCGCGGAGTGAGGATCCCAAGCGAGGCATAAGGCCCGCTTATAGGTTTTAAGCTTTTGAGCTGTCTTGCACTCTAAGGGGCCCATTTTGGCTTGACCTTGAGGATATACTAGTAGGGGGAGGAAGAATCTGCCTCCCCCCGGTGGCCCCTCTTTAGGGGGCGGGTGCGGCAAGTTGGCGGACACCCGTCCCGTCCTGGTAGGTGCTAGTTGGAAGCAGTGGGACCGGTCGGAGTCCGGAGGCTCACCCCTGCCCGGAGTCCGCGGCCTAGCGGGGCTAGGTGAGGCGAGACCGGCCCGGGGGCCGGGTTCTCGCCCCTGCCTCGCGGCCTGGCGGGGCCGGGGGCCAGGTTCTCGCCCCTGCCTCGCGGCCTAGCGGGGCCAGGCGGGGCGAGACCGGCCCAGGGCCGGGTTCTCGCCCCTGCCTCGCGGCCTGGCGGGGCCAGGCGGGGCGAGACCGGCCCGGGGCCGGGTTCTCGCCCCTGCCTCGCGGCCTGGCGGGGCCAGACGGGGCGAGACCGTCCCGGGGCCGGGTTCCCACCCCTGCCTCGCGGCCTGGCGGGGCCAGGCGGGGCGAGACCGGCCCGGGGCCGGGTTCTCGCCCCTGCCTCGCGGCCTGGCGGGGCCAGGCGGGGCGAGACCGGCCTGGGGCCAGTTTCTCGCCCCTGCCTCGCGGCCTGGCGGGGCCAGGCGGGGCCAGGTGGGGCGAGACTGGCCCGGGGCCGGGTTATCGCCCCTGCCTCGCGGCCTGGCGGGGCCGGGCGTGGCGAGACCGGCCCGGGGCCGGGTTCTCGCCCCTGCCTCGCGGCTTGGTGAGGCCTGGTCGGGCGAGACCGGCCGGGGGCTGGGGTCTCGCCCCAGCTCCCTACTCCCCAGCTGTCTCGGGTGCCCAGGGAGGTGGGAGGGGTGTGGTCGGGCCTCCTCTCGCCCTTGGACCCTTTTACCCCCGGGGTGGAATTTCCCTCTTTGCCCCCGGTGTGGAGGTTTTCTATTGGCTAGAGTCTTAGTTGCCTTAGGGGTATTTTGGTCATTTTACCCCTAGGACTTGGAAAAGCTATAAATAGACCATTGAGGGTGCCTTGGAGAGCATTCATTCATTCCTTAGCCACTTGAATCTCTTTGGCTTTCTTCCTCTAAGGCACCTAGCTCAAGCATTGGCTAGGGAGGGGGAGACCTCAAAGGTCTTCCAGGTGTGAGGTGGGACCTCCACGCTAGAGCCGAGGGTCAGTTCATAGCTTCCTAAGTCTTCGGTCCGTGACGTTCTTCCGAGCATAGTAGGTGTGAGGTCACCCCTTTCCCCAAGGGTCGAACTCCACAGAAGTCAATTTTGGCTTCGGTCATTTTTGGCTTCAACAGTCGGTCCCATCAGATCACCGTGGATGTACTCCAGCGGTGCCTTGCACCTGGATAGAAACTTGTCAAATGGAAGGCGATGAGCATTTCCTTCCATACAAATACCATGCATAGACATGATTGTCGCCTAGAGATAGAGACTAAGCAGGTATTATCTTTGTATGGGCAACTTTGAGGTACTCCTCTGAGGTTGATTGTTGGAGGACGAGACCTAGATGGTCCCGCGACCTACTACCAGGGTGATGTGAGAATGCTTCTAACCGGGTAGTGCGTGGTCAGGTTTACCAGTCCGGGGGATGTCGCTGAGTAGGTTGCGATTGAAGGACGAGACTTGGATGGTTCCACAACCTACTACCAGGGAGAAGGGCGAATGCTTCTAGCCGGGAATTAAGTGAGAGGTCGGTTTTATCAGTCTAGGAGATGTCGCTGAGTAGCTGCCGCCGAAGGGCGGACCTTCGAACCTGTGCGACCGAGCAGGGGGGCAGGCCCCGGCGGTGCTGCGACCTACTGCAGGAGAAGGGCAGACCTTCGATTGCGACAGTGGGAGGCCGCAGGGACATTGTCCCGAAGAGGCGGTGAAAAGCAGACCTTCGAACCGGTGGCGAGCGAGGGGGGGGGAGGCCCTGGCTACGTCGTGAACTACTGCGTAGAGAAGAGCAGACCTTCGATCGTCGGCAGTGAGGGGCCGCAGAGACGTGATCTCGTCGGCACTCGGCGGAGACGCCGCCCAGATTGGGCGGCCTCCCGATCTGGGCGGCCTTGCCTTCAGGCGGGGAAAAACAATGAGAGTGGGCGGCCAGGGAACCGCCCGCCCCATTTGGCAGAGAAGCCTCCCAGATCGGGAGGCCAGAGGATCGCTGATCTGGGAGACCCTGCCTCCTGCGCGGGGGTCCGGCCAACGCCAGGCGGCAATCTTGCCGCCCGGTCTTGGCGGTGAGGAAACCGACCCTCCGCGCGCCGGCGAAGGGCTAGACGGCGAAGAGTCCGCCCGGTCCAGGTGGTTACGACACGACGGCGGTTGGTGCACTGGTTGACGGTTGCACCTCGGTGCCGTGCTGTTCTATGGGTTTTGGTTAATCGGCTTAGGAACCCCATCAATTATATTAAAATGATATTTAGTTAATACTGTAAAATAGATTATTAAAACAAAAAAAATAGCCGCCAAGACTGCCAAGTCAAGAAGGTGGCGAATAATAATAATTCAAGCCACTTGGATATTAATGGAATGAACACAGTGAGAGTTAAAAATGCAAATATGTTAGTGCCATACGCTTCCTAGTTCATATATTAAATTCATACGTAATTTTGAATCTTATGGATTGATAGAGAAATTTTGACTCCTTATTTTAGTGGAACTTGATTTTTCCATTAACGCTATGTGCGCCTAGCTTCCACGTGGCATGCTTTTGCTGGGTAGTTCAGTTTATATATATATATATATATATATATATATATATATATATATATATATATATATATATATATATATATATATATATATATATATATATATATATATATATATATATTATAATCCTTTATAATTGCTTAATTTATAAAGTTTGAGACAAAGGAATAAAGGATTATTATATATATAGAGAGAAGAGAGCATATTAGCTCTAATATGAAATTTTATAACACAAATCATGTATTTTAAAATTTTAAGCCCCAACTGTATTTTATTAGAAAAAGTGATCAAAGTTGTAGATCTCATCGAGATCTATAATATGTATGTTGATCACGTTTTGATTTGAATCTGTTTATGCCTCCGATTTGAATCCCGAAAAAATTCATGACGAAAAGAGAATATTAGCTCGCGGTAATATGAAATTTTATAGCGCGAATCTTGTATTTTAAAATTTTGAGCCATAAATGTATCTTTTTTGAAAAAGTGATAACCATGAAAGTTATATTGAGATCTACAACTTTCATGTTGATCACTTTTTCAAATAAGAAACATTTGGGGCTCCCAAAAAATTGAAATCACGCTATTTTTTCCTGCTTTAGCCTAAATCCAGACTCGTACGTCAGATTACTAAATGCACAGTTTTGTAGAGGACATATACAATCGACCTGGAGGTTCATAATGAGCAGAGGGAAACACACACCGCGTCCAATTGGAGGCGGGTGGTCCTCTTAAGCAAAGTAAAAATAGAAAACTATGACGGGGTTGTAATCTCATGTCCTACCGGAGTCCCCGCTCTCCACCGCGTAACGGGAGAGGGACTCTACGTGCAACCGACATAAACATACGTCAGGGTCGCAATCCCACGTCCTGCGGCCCCTGCTGGAGTCCCCGTCCTCAACCAAAATGATGTGAGGGGACTCTCGTTGCACGAAAGTAATTATAAAAACAAAACATATCAAAATAACGATCCAAAGATCAGGGAAAAGAGTCGTTACCCTCGGTGCACGGCTCGAAGGCATTGCGATGCTCGCGGCGATTCTCCCTTCACGGATCCGGCCTCCGCAATCAGGTTCAAGTCCCTGAACGACAAAGCTAGTCCATGGCACAAGCGTCAACAAACTCCCTTGGCTCAACTTGCTCGACTAGGGTTTCTCAGGCAACCCTTTATGCCAACAAAACCACCCACTTCCTTGGTCTTCGGTTTTTTAATTAGAGCTCCCAAGACCTCACGACAAAGGGGAAGAATTCCTCCTCTCATAGTTGACCCCCAAGGAGAAGAGGCAATTAACTCGGAAAAACACAAGATCGGCAAGGAAGGTCAGGAGCTTCATTCTCAGATAGGTAGAGCAGTCACCCTTTGTCGAACAATAGCTTCAACCTCCTCCATACAAGACGACGATGCCGCGAACAACAAGGTGAGAGGATGAGCTCGACAGCACAGAAATACCCTATCATCTCGTTCCTCTTTAGTCGACGGCGCACTAATTGCTGACGACAAGGAGCGGCGGTGCCACGAGCGTCGTCCGGTTGTCGAAAGAGCGGAGATCCAAAGGGAATAAGAAAGTTCGGGAAAGGTTTCGCGACCTAGGGGGGGTGGCTCGAGGGAAAATGAGAGAGAGAAAGAGATCGAGACAAAGAGAATCCTCTTCCTCCTTCCAGGCGGTGCACACAACAGATCAGAAGAGAATTTTCCCCGCTTTCATGAAAATGAGGGAGATAAAGAGGCGAGGGTGCTTTTTGTGGTGCCTTCTTGCAATCGAGACAGGGGGCAAGCTCGGTGGATCAGTGTGAAAATTTCTCAGAAGCTGAGTAAGGTCATAGGAACACTCAACCAAACCAAAGCCAATTAATAACCAGTAACAACAAAAGCACAAGAGTCACTATAGAATTAATAATCTTCTTTACAGGACGAGGTATACATTGCGAGACAAGATTCACATGCACCCGATGGAAGCAAAAATACAAGCAAGGGGAAAACTGGCGGACTGACAACAGTAACCTCCCAATTCGCTAACCGCCAAGCCTGTCCGCCGAATCTGCCAAGTCGCCAAATCGAAACTCAAGTCGCGCGGACTGCTTGTTATTGAATGCTGAAAGACACCTCTGTCTGTTGCTTCTACTCGTCTGACCGTTGAAACTTGCCGCGAACAGAACTGCTGAACTGAGAAACAACTTACCCGCTGAGACCGGGCAAATTGATATTGAACTATCCACAACCCCGAGGAAGAAGACTGCTTGCCACACTAACCGTGACCTGCTGTAAACCACAAATTGCTATCCGCAAATTGTTTCACACTGAACTTCCCAACTAGTTGTCTAGTTGTCCAGTGCTAGCCGCACAGCCTGCACAGTACAAGTCCACTTCACTTAGTCTCCCGGTTAGAAAAAATCTAACCGTAAGTTCAAAACGCGAGCTAAGTTTTCACTATTTCTGTTATATATGATGAGCCAAGACCCCTATTTATAGGTGATAAGGGGAGTGCGGTCACCGCCCATAATGATAGGGTTACCACCCATCAACCTGTGGCTAGCTCCATCCGCATAAGAGTGTGGATACGAGAACCATACCACACGCAATAAACCATCTAACAGCTCACGCGGTAAGCTCCATCAGTCGGCATAGATATGTGGACAGCAACCTCAGTTTGCGTGGACTTGAGCAATCAACCTGACAGCTACACGTCCTGGCCAATCTGCGTCATGACGATCTGCAGTCTCTGTGAACTCCATAACCAGACCGCGCAACACATGCGGTCTCCGCGAACTAGGCAATAACCAGACTTGACACATGACCGTGACCAAGTCCACAACACCAGCGGTCTCTTGCTTCCGACCGCTCGAACCACCGCAAGCCCAACAGTACACCATCGCTATCCGCGACTAACTGTATGCCCCATGCGAGCCAGAGAACCCGCCTGCTCCAGTGGACCTCGCGGTCTCACAATCCAGACCGCAACAGTCGCGACTAGCCAAAGATAACTGCCCGATAACATCCCTGGATGCTTGCTGAAACAGACTGCAAGAACAGAGAACAAGAACTGGCTAGCCGCCAACTCAATCTGCGCTACCCGCGCGGTCTGTGCGGTCTGCCCAATCAGACCGCTCACTTGCACTTCAACAATTTCAACAATCGGGTGGATAGGAAAGAGAGGATTTGGAGCTTTTTTTTTTATTCAAACCCTATCCTAAAAGGGTTATCCACACCCCTCAACCTTCTATGCACACCCCCAAAGTAAACTATGGCTTTACATGATAGACACCTATTTCCACATATTTTCCAGAGGTTGGTTAGGTTTTCACTTTTGATAGCCAAGGTTTTCTTGAGAATTTAGAAAGGGCAGAAGCCATGATCACAAATATCATTCAAAATCATGAAAAAGAGCTGTCAATTCCCTCTCTTCAGATGCAGTCATTCTATACTATACACACATATATTCCCCAAAATATTGGCTAATTAACACCAAAAAATGCTCTTATTCAAAATATGAAATGAACTATAAATATGGTTAAGGTAGAGCTTTCTTAGCATGACTAAGGCTCCATTTGGGGGGATTTATTTTCACCGGTCAAGCGGTTACGACCGCATGAATCGGACCTCAATTAAGGTCTGATTTATGCGGTCGTAACCGCTTGGCCGGAGAAAATAAGTCCCCCCAAACGGAGCCTAAGACAACATTTTCTCGCTTTGAGATTGCAGGATCAAACATATGTCAAATTGGTTCATAAGCTCAAATTTATGGAAATGAAACAACTATTTCCCCTTAAACAAATGATATGACACAAAATCTAGCACTAAACATCGAATGGACACGAGGTGCTACGAGGTAAATAGTTCCACTCGAGTCAAAAGATGACGATGGAGCCAATAATCCCCCATCACCCACAAAAGCAACCCACATAGGTAGCTAGCTAGCTAGAATTAACTCACACTTGCACTTAAACCACACATGTAAATTGAACTCACACAGGTTAAAAATGAACTACATGCAATAGATCATTAAATCCCCCACTCAACATTGCCACATGTCCTTGAATCCACCACCATACGCTGATACCATTTATAGGGCTAGGCACTTAGCCAACCGGTTCAATTTAAAGGGCACAAAATTTCCTCATAAAAAAATGAAAATGCAAATTCTCATACTAAGTGATATGTGGATATAAATTGCTAGGTCTGTTAGTCACACTCGAGTGAAAGGGTGGCGATGAACCAACAATCCCCCTAGCTCCACATAGGTATATGGAATTACACATGTTAAGATTGAATTACTGGCATTTCATAATTAAATCCCCCAGGCATTGTCGTCTGCCCTTTAACTCACAAACCTATTTTGATATCATTTGTAGAGTCAAACGCTTATCCAACTGATCTATAAACTCGAACTTATGAAAAATGCGCAACTATTTTCCATTAAATAATTGATAGTGCAAAACATCATGCAAAGAGTTGGTGGACATGAGGATATGCGTTGTAAGCATCATAAGCTAGGCGGTTAGTCACAAACCACGCAGGTAACTGAAACTCACAAAGGTTAAGATTAACTTATAGGATCACACACTCACCCAACTTGTCCATAACTCGAGCTTACAAAAAAATGCAACTATTTCCCCTTAAATAAATAATAATGTTGTTGCGGGTCACCCGGTTTTCCCCCGGTCCAGAGAATCGGACCGCCTTAGCTCGGAGTCAGACTAGACGTGCAAACTGTCAATGAAAATTCAGCATTAATGACAGGAGGCTTTTTTTTTACTGTGAAAAACTCGGAAAGGGTGAAAAATCACGTGGCTGGATCTGTGTCGGGCCAAAATCCACTATTTAGGTTTGAGTTTACAAATATTGGAGGTCTCTTTGGAGAGTGATAGTCCACCTCTCCATTCCTTATTTTGACTACAGGAAGAGCAGGAAATAAACTAAGCCTACAAAGCTTGGATTAGTGAGTCTACGGGGCTTGGATTGGAGAGTCCACTAAACTTGGATGAGAGCGTCTTTGTGTAGAAATATAATAAGTCCTTCTAGTCTTTAAGTGTCTTCACAAAAGCATCCGCGGGAGCGCTTTCTAGTGCCTTCTCCAGAGCTCATAAAAGCGTCCAAGTAAGCACCGAATGTTGTGCACACTAGAGAGGGAGCAGAACAAGTTCTAAGTAGAGAAATGATCTATGTCCCACATTCTTGTCGGAAAACATCAGAGTCTCTCTAGTCTCTGGAGTTGTCGGTTTTCAAATGAAGGCATTAGAGCTTTTTTACAGTTTTTTGAAGGGACGTGCTGATAATTGTGTTGTGCTCGATTCTGAGTCGGCGAATGGTGTCGCTCTGTTACGGTCACCTGAATCGCAAATATTCATGAAAAGACGAGCGTGTCCGTCGATCGTGGCGGCCGATGGTGGCCAGCGTCGGCTAAAGGCAACGAAGGTGTTCGGTAGCGGTGGCGATCGCCAACGCGTGCTACCGCATTTGCAAGGGGCAGGCGCTAGAGCTTGCAGGGTCGTGCGCGTGTAACGTCCCCGCGCCCCAGTGTGTATTCTAATTTCCACCTAATCTGGTTCCGGTTACCGGGTTGCAGTGCAAGCATCCCAACCCCTCTCCATGGACTGCCTCAATCGACGCTTCTTCCCACTGACAGGTTGTTGGTGACCACAACCTCCCTTTGATGAGCGAACTTGGGACGTACGAGGTGTAGGATCAAGCGCATACCCAACTATTCCAAAAGCTCGGACTGTTGGAAATGAGCACTACTTAATTTCTTAAATAAGTATCAGAGCGCCACGGGTCAAGTGAAGGAACGCTGGACCCAACAATCCCCCCCGGCATCCAGCACAACCCGTCGGCTCAGAGGTGTGGTTACCACATGGCCCACACGGCTCAGAGGTGGTGTTACCACATGTCCACGGTTGCCTGACCCGCCGGACCCACACAGGTAGAATGGAAAAATCAGGATTTAATAGCGCCCCCCCCCCCCCCCCCCCCCCCCGTCTTGAACCCGTAACCTCCCTCTGATACCAAATGTAGGATTAAGCGCATACCCTCCCGGTCTTGAACCCGTGACCCCCTCTGATACCAAATGTAGAATCAAGCGCATACCCAACTGTTCCAAAAGTCCGGACTGTTGGAAAGGGGCGCTACTTAATTTCTTAAATAAGTAGCAGAGCGCCACGAGTCAAGTGAAGGAACTCCGGACCCAACACGAGGACTTCCCAGAAGGTCACCCATTCCAGTACTACTCTCTCCCAAACACGCTTAATTATTAAGTTCTTTCACTTCTCATGACCAATTAAGCTGCATGAGGGAGTCCATGGAGATGGGTTGGGGTGCAGCCCGATAACCAGAACCGGATCAGGTGGAAATTAGAGTGCATGCTGGGATGCGGGGAAATTACAATAAAAATTGCACTTTTTATTATAACGACCCTAGCCGATCCAACGTGATAATGTCATGACTCCGCTCTAGGCGACGTTATCAGGCTGCAGCCCAAGCACCCCAACCCCTCTCCAGCACACTGGCAGGTTGTTAGTGGCCACAACCTCCATTTGATGAGGAAACCCCATATTTAAGTTAGGTCGTACGGGACTTCCAAGGAGGTCATCCATCCCAGTACTACTCTCGCTCGAGTACACTTAACTATTAAGTTCCTTCACTTCTCATCACCAATTGAGTTGCAGCTCAATTAGTGATGAGAAGTGAAAGAATTTTATAGTTAAGCGTGCGCGGGCTAGAGTAGTCCTATGATGGGTGACCTCATGAGAAGTCCCCATACATGCTTAACTATAAAGTTCTTTCACTTCTCATCACCAATTGAGCTGACTTCTCATCACCATTTGAGCTGCAGCTCAATTGGTGATGAGAAGTGAAAGAACTTTATAGTCAAGCGTGCTCGGGCTGGAGTAGTTCTGGGATGGGGGACCTCCTGGGAAGTCCCCGTAGGAGCGCTTAACTGAATCATTTCTCATTGAAGGGAGGATGCAACCTCCAATAACCTCCTGTGGATAAAGGAGGGTTGGGGTGCATGGTCTGCAGACTATTTGAGGCTGAACCCTTTCGAGCATGGTGTTGGGGGTGACGACAGTCGTTCTTTCGAGCCGTGTGTTGGGGAGACTGTTACAGCGCGCACGGGCGAGGGGCGTACATGGGCTGGCCACTACCGGGCAGGCTGGCCGCCCACGTGCGGGTTGGCCGCCCACTCGCGGGCTGGCTGCCCACGCGCAGGCTAGCCGCTCGTGCAGGAGAAGGCCACGCACAGATGAGGGCGTACGCGGGAGAGTCGCCTGCTAGCGAATGCACTACCCAAAAAAAATTTTGACTCTAACTTTTTTGCCTTGTAATCATGATTCTTTGTTTGACGAATTACTTATTGCTTATGACACTAACAACACATTGCAGGAACGTCCTCCTACTTTGCGCTTCGCACGCTGCGTGTGTGCGAAAGTGTGTTGTTTTTCACGTTCTCATTGTATGAACGCACGATTATAACGATGTGTGTTAGCTTGTGTTGTTATCGCGGGGCGCTAATGTTGGTGGCGAGTTCTTGGACATGACATGGAGGGAAGTTCTGTCTCCCTTGTCCCGGTGTCGTGGAAGGACCAACGGGTCCGTTCCTACCAGGAGACGTGGAAGGACTTGGTGTTCGTTCTCACGTGGAAGCATAAAAGGACTTGGTGTCTGTTCTTATCAAAATTTGAGACAAAGCCTTTTTAGACAGAGGTCATTGATGTCGTCCGCGTCTCAGGATTCCGGAGTGATGTGAGCTTTCATAAGTGCAGAACACAATGAGCTCGAGGGTCTTGGAGTGGAGCGGTGCCGGATGGCTGAGCGGGCATTAAGGCGACGGTCGCGAGAGTAGGTTCATCGCGGAAGGACAACCGTTGTTGAGCTTTGCTTTGCATTTGGCAGGGGACTTCGTGCAGTGTGAAGGATGCAGGGGTGTTCCGTCCCTTGAACAGGCGATGTCTTAAAAGATGGTGTTGACGTCATGGAGTACTTGATTGCATCTGTGCCATGTGCACATTTTGTCCCTTTAGTTAGTGTTTTGCCCTTGTCGCCGCGGGCGTGACATAGTGCCGCAACGTGTTTTGCGCGTTTGACAGTCCTTATGGTGTTTTATGGAGATGTCCTCATATTTTGGGCTTTGAGCATTGCGGCGGTCCAGATGTGTGTGGTGTTTTACGGAGATGTCCTCACGTTCCTAGTAGCTCTGGCTGTCATACAACGTGTGTAGACCTAATTGCATTGGACATTTCATCAGCGAGAAGATCTTCAAGGCGAGCCGCGTCTTGGGGCGGTCTACGGTCCTAAGCGGCTATCGATCGCGCCCCTTATGTAATAACTAGGTTGGGAGGATTGGAGACTCCTAGATCTCGTAGAAGGGTGAGCACTTCTACCTAACGCCCCTCTATCAGTCGAACACGCTCTTCCACTGAGTTTGCAGGTGCGGCATTGGCGATTGCGGAGCGTTGCTTGCAGGCGAGTTGGTTGGGGCTAGATTGGCATTCTCTTATGAAGCCATGTCGTTAGTGATGCGCACACTCCTTGCCATTATAGCAAGCTGGCAGTGCTTGTGCAAGGCAAGCGTTGTCCTTTTGAGATTCATTAGAGCATTTGGGGACACCTTCACACAGACGGTGCCAAATTATTGTGGGTCACCTAGTTTTTCCCGGTCTAGAGAATCGGAGTGACTTAGCTCGGAGTCGGACTGGGCGTGCAAATAGCTAATGAAAATCTAACAACAATGATATGAGATCTTTTTATCTTGGAAAACTCGAAAAGGGTGAAAAACCACGTGGCTGGATTCGTTTCAGAACAAAATCCACTATTTAACTTTGAGTTTTCAAGTATTAGATGTCTCATCGGAGGGTGACATACCAGCTCTTTATTACAAGCTTTGGATATAGAAAGAACAATAAATAAACTAAGTTCACGAAGTTTGGATTAGTGTGTTCATGAAGCTTGGATTGGAGCATCCACGATACTCGGATGAGATCGTCCTTGTAGAGAAAAATGCTAAGTCTTTAAAGCCTTGAAGTGTCTTCACGCGAGCATCTGTAGGAGCGCTTTCCAGTGCCTTCTTTCGAGCTCACAATAGCGTCCAAGTGAGCGTCGAGTGTTGTGGACAATAGAGAGGTAGCATAGTGAGTTTCAAGCAGAGAAACGATCTAAGTGCCACGTTCTCACCAGAAAATTTTAGAACACTCTCTAGTCTCTGAAGTTGTCTATCTTCAAATAAAGGTCTGTGAGCCTTTTTATAATTTTTTGGAGGGACGTGTTGGTTATTGCGCTAGGATGGATCCTGAGTCGATGAATGGCGTTGCTCTGTTCCAGTCACCTGGATCGCCAATTTTCATGAAAAGACAGACGTGCCCCCTGGGAAGCCCTGGGCCACGTGCGCACGGGGCCGCGCCCACGCACCGGAGAGGGACGCGCGCGTGCGCGGGCAGGCCGCTCGCGCCCGGGCGCGCTGCCCGTGCGTGCGCTCCAGGCGCGCGTGCAAGCGCACTTGGCTTTGCTCCACTTTTGTGGTGTTTTTAGGCCTTTGAGACGTGCGCCGCTTGGTGTGCGCAACTCGCTCGACCGGGTTGGCTCACATTCGTGTCCTTGGTCTAAATCTTCCCAGTTCTACTTAGAAAATTAAGGACGAACCCCATCAAATGCAAAGTCCCGATCTAAGTATACTACAAGAAAACTGACATTTGCTGACAAAAACTTAGTGACTGAATATATTTTATCATAACAAAAAGTTTTTTAGTGATGAAAGATAGTTCATCACTAAAGACACATCTCTAATGACAAAATATATATTTGATCACTAAAGATATGTTGCGTCATAAGCACGGACTAAGCACTCGAGTCAAAGACTCAAAGAGTGTCAATGAACCCAACAAAACTCTAGTTAGACTAAACGCTCCGTTTGACACGGTGATGACAGTCATAAACGCATGGATTAAACTGTCATTCGTTAAGGATCACCTAACAAATATTATCTCTTTGAACAAAAAAGTGAATGCAGTTCCTTTCATGGGCGTTCACAAATTACAATTTAACCCCGTATTGGCCACAGCCTTCCAAAACACACTATGGCTCCGTTTGGGGGGACTTATTTTCACCGGTCAAGCGATCATGACCGCATGAATCGGGACTTAATTAAGGTCCGGTTCATGCGGTCATGATCGCTTGACCGGTGAAAACAAGTCCCCCCAAACGGAGCCTATATCTACATAAAGGTTGGTTCTACTCTTTAAAGACAACCAACTTGGCCTTCCTCTTATCTTCTCCTTCATCAGGCAAAATCAAAGACCAAAACGGGAATAATCTTTTTTTTTAACGGCGGGATGAATTATTTCATATTCTGCCACTTGGAATGGAATTGAGTGTTCTGTTGCTTGTGAATTAAATATATGTATAAATAATATTATTTGGGTTTTAGAAATATTTAATTTAAAAAATAGAACAATTGTCGCAATATAACTAATTATGTCCCTTTGATCCCAATCATTCGTCCTCATCACGCCACCTCTCTTCACTCTCACATTTTATTTTATTTTTATATATTTTACGGAAGCCATCGGATAATGATCGGTAATTGATCGCCGATTTGTTGCAACTTGCAAATGTGTGAGCGGCTACTCTCATGTGCAGTCTGCGGCTGCTACAATAATACCAGCCTATAGTTTGATCATTGATGTCTAATATTATTTAAAGATAATGTTATATGCAGATCATTTTTAATTATGCAGAGTCAAAAGTGAAAGATAAATGCAGACAAAATAAAAAGTTATAGAAAACTGTGAACTCGTATAGGCCTTGACCTGCATTTAATCGTTATGAAAGTACACGGCCTGCACATAGTTGAAGTCCAACTCCATATAATTATTGGATGTAATTCTCTTCAACCGCTTCCCTCAGCCTATTGAGTCATCATATTGACTATTCTCTACGACCTCTGATGACCCTACAGACATTCCCTCTCGCGTGTTCCTCAACTTAGCCATTGATGACTTTTTAGTGGGTAACACTTTTTTTAAAACATATGGGATGAGTATCGATGAGACCTCCTTAAATTTATAGTAATTTCGGATTGCGAATCGCCGGAATTCTCATATTCCCCGTCACTTATGTGGGGGGTTATAAACCTCTTCCTGTGCAATGTGCAGGCCCGATTCATGATCCAACCATCGGGCACACGATCTACAAGCCGCACATGTGATCCCCCCCCCCCCCCCCCCCCCCCCCCCCCCCCCCCCCCCCCCCCGCTCCAACCGCTCGTGGCCGGCCTCCGCACCTTCAAGCGCCGCCCCGTAGCCGCGCACCCCACGCGCGCGACCAGGAGGGAGTAGGGTGTCATCCCTCGCACGGCCTCCGCCCGACCAGCCTCTGCGAGGCCGGCCTCGGTGCAGCCGCGACTGGAGGAGCGCTGCCGCCAGCCGGCTTCCGCGAGGCTAGCCCCGGTGCGGCCTTCGCTAGCTGGCCTCCGTAAAGGCCGCACCCGTAGTGGCCTCCACCGGTCGACCTCTGCGAGGCAGGCCGCGGTGCGGTCGCCACCGACCCGCCACTGCTAAGACGACCCTGACGCAGCCTCGATCGGTCGGACTCCACGAGGTCAGTGCCGAAGCGGCCGGCGGCCGGCTGGTCTCCAGCCTCCGCGAGGACGACACCGGCGCAGCCGCATCCCACCTGGCTTCCGCGAGGCCGGCGCCGGTCGGCCTCCGTAAGGCCGGCATTGGCATGACATCTGCCCGGCTGGCTTCCGTGAGGCCGGCAGCGCCGCGGCCATCGTCGGCCGGTCTCTGCAAAGCCGGCCCCGACACGGCCTCCGCTCGGTTGGCCTCCGCAAGGCCGGTCCGCTCCTGGTCGGCCTCTGTCGGCCGGAACTTCCCCCGATCGACCTGTGAATAGTAAAATCATTGAAATAATGCGCGCATCCAACTATACTAAATTGGGCTGCAAATATTAAATAAGATGGTTACGGTCTGAGGATAGCCGCATAATTACCGTAACCACACATATTGTTGGGTACATTAGAAAATATGTACCTGATTTGGAGAAGCCTCACTTAGCTCAATGATATACATCAAGGTGTATTTGATGTTATTTTGAGTTTATATGTGCAGGTTAAGAATGTGCTAGAATGCAGGAAAAAGATTCTAACTCCATATGTCGACACCTGAGGAAGCTGTGTCGACACTTCAGTAAGATTGTGTCGACACTTGGAAATGGCTGTGTCGACACTTCAGTGAGTTTGTGTCGACACCGGGAGGCAGTGTCAACACACAGAAGATTATATTCGACATCAAATGTGTCGACACCGGGAGGCTGTGTCGACACATAGAGGAAGAGTCGACAACAACTGTGTTGGCACCTGGAGGTAGTGTCGACACACGCTATGTTCTGAGTCTACATCAACTGTGTCGACACACAGGACTTGTGTCGACACACAGCTGAGTCTAGACCAAGTTGATTGCTGATGAATGGTGAAGTGTTTGTGTCGACACAAATAATCAGTGTCGACACATTCTCAAGATACAGTGTCAAGAAGCTGTGTCGACATCAAGGCAGCTATGTCGACATCACCAAAGGCTGTGTCGACACTTAAGTCAATTGTGTCGACACATATTGACAGATCGTCTCGACACTTTATGACAGTCAGTCTCGACGCTTTGCTGTCAGAGATAAAGGCTCAAGAACTGTTTGAAGACTTGACAGCTGTGAGTTCAACAGGTTTACTGAAGCTGTCAGACTTGTCAGAAGTTAGTTAGAAACCGGATCAGCCGGTTATCATGGATGAAGTCTATAAATAGATGGATTCAGAAGAAGAAAAGAGTAGATAATACACACAACTAACACACCTATTGTGAGATTGATCTTTGATCAAAAAAGTACAAGTCACAAAGAAGAAGATCTTCGTGAGAAGATCTAAGAAGACGTTCTGAAGTATTTTTCTATTCAGATTCTGTCTAAGTTGAATTCAATCAAGAATTCAGAAGTATCTTCAAGAGGTTTGGATAGAGAGAGATCCAGCTATTTTAAGTCAAGAAGGAGACATTCACAGGTCTCTCAAGAAGCAGATACTGAACTAATCTGTCAAGAAGATTCAGATCTATTTCTGGAGTCTAAGAAGGAAGCTGTCAGTCAGTTATATTCAAAAGAAATCAACCCAACTAAGTTCAGATTCAATAACCTTTGAAGAAAGCTAAGATCAAGTTGATTTCAGCCATCAGCCTCTTCAAGAATCTGATCAATAAAGTTCTTATCTCTTCTCTCTCAACAAGGGTAAGAGATTATAAAATTCCTTATCAAATTCTGTAGGATCTATTCATAAATCTGAGTTGTAAGCCTATTTTATAAAGGCTGAGTGTAGGAGATTTATTCTCTGAGTGGTATGGCTGTTTATGCCTGAGTTGTAGGAGAAGGTATTCTCTGAGTTATAGGTCTTGTGGCAAGGCTGAGGTAGAGCTGTTTATGCCTGAGTTGTAGGAGAAGGTATTCTCTGAGTTGTAGGCCTTGTGGCAAGGCTGAGGTAGGGCTTTTTAGCCTGAGTTGTAGGAATATGTAGACATTCTGAGTTGTAGGAATCCTTCTGGATTCTGAGCTAAAGGAAAAAGTTAGGCCGAATCTAGCATACTGCTAGATAGGTGAAGGGGGAAAGTGGATGTACCTAGACCTTGGGGAACCACTATAAATCTGTGTGCAATCTGTGATGTGTGTATGATTGTGATTGTTGAGCTGTGTTAGCTGTAGAAATATCTGATTAACTCAAAGAACTGTAGTTATTTTCTGCCTTAAGTTAAATCAAGGAAAAGTACCTATTCACCCCCCTCTAGGTGTTTAGGTAGTCTTGAAAGTAAAACTATCAAGTGGTATCAGAAGGAGGTTACTCAAAGAAGAACTTAACAGTCTGAGTTAGATCCCTAAGGCAGAATCAAGAATCAAGAAAATGGGTTCTAGAGAGAATCACAAGGAACTAGGGTCAATGAAATTACCCATCTGCAGGAAAGAGATTTTTGGAATCTGGAAAGAAAGGGTTAGGTTGTTTATGGAGGCCTCTGACCCAGGGATATATATCACTGTAAAAGAATGTCCATATATCCCAATGAATGTGTCTGTTCTAGATGAAAATCAAAGAACTCCTAAAGATTTTTCTGAAATGACCAAGGATGAGATTATACTGGCAATTATGGATAAAAGTGCTCAGAATATCATAGTGAGTGTCATAGATGATTCTACTTTCCAAAATCTGATTCACTGCAAAACCTCCAAGGAAATGTGTGACACTTTGATTGTCTATATGGAGGGTTCTGAAAAAGTTAGACAAGACAGAAAGTCTATGCTCAATCAAGAATATGAGAGTTTCAGACAAGGGAAGTCTGATAGCATATCTGAATGCTACAAGAAATTCTACAGGATAGTGAATGAACTGATGTCCTATGGAAGGGTCTTCAGTACTTATGAGCTGAATGACAAATTTCTAAGATCCTTGACAAAGGATTGAGATACCAAGATTTGTGCTATTAGAGAAGTGGCAAAACTAGCAGACATTTCTCCTCCAACCTTATTTGGAAAGTTGTTATCATATGAAATGCAACTAATGGCTAGGAAAGAAGAAGAAAGAAATACAAAAGGAGAGCATAGAGAAAAGTCAGTGGCCTTCAAGGTTGAAGCCACTAGAAAGAGCAGGAGGATGTATCCATCACCTCCTAAGGAAGTTGCTGAAGTTATCTCAGAGAATTCAGACAATCAGAACTCAGATAGCAGTGTTTCAGATGCAGATTTTGCTGCCTTTACAAGGCAATTTCAGAGGTTCTTGAAGAAGAAGCAGTGGAAGTCAAGGCCCTCCACATCACAGCCAGTTGATGACTACTATCAAAAGATAAAATCATCAAGAAAGGAAAGGAGCAGGTCTAAGCCTAGCAAAGCTACAACATCAAAAATTGTTTGTTATTGCTGCAATAGGCCTGGGCATGTGGTGGCTGAGTGTCCAGAAAAGAGGAAGGAGTCAGCAGACAAAAAGAAGACTCAACAAAAGGGCAAGAAGGAGAAATCCTTTGCTGCTAAGAAGGAGAAGAGTCTTACAGATCAATCATCCTCAGAGTCAGAATCTGAAGCTGAAGCATACATTGGACTGTATGCAGCTAGTGAAGAAGAGGAGTTTATGCAATTACTGGACTCCATCAATGAACAAGAAGACCATCAGTGCATGGGACTGATAGCTGAATCATAAGACAACAAGTGCCAGGATTAGCCTGGTCCCAGTAAGGTACAAAGTAATTCTAGAATTTCTGATTACAGTACTGGTTCAGAGTCAGATTCATCTTCATCAAGTGATGAGGATGGATCAGAATCTGAAGAAGATATTCATCAGTTGATAGATGAATATGGGGACTTATTGCAGACACTTAAGAAAAGCAAAAACCTGGCCAAAACTCAGGCTAAGGAAATTGCAGATCTTAAGATGACTGCATCTGATTTAGAGAAAGAATTGGATCAAAAATTGAATGAGATTGCCAAGCTGAAAACTATATCTATTATTCAGATGGGTACAATCACATATAAAAATGATCTAATTAAAAGTCTGGAAGTCAGACTTCAAAAGGAGAAAGATCTAGTGGCTTGTTACTCTAAGCCAAAAATCAGTTTTACCCTTAATAGATGAGTTTGTGGCTCAAAAAGGTAAGGCAGGATTAGGCTTTAAAGGTAACAGCAGGACTGTCCAATTCAAGGTAAAAGGCAAAGCACCAGTCCAGCCAGTAAATTTTAAAGTGCCTGTAATGTTTAGAAAGGTACAAGTGCCTTCTAACAGATATGATCTTGAAAACATTCATGGTCATAATAAGACTGATGTTCTGAATAATAAGGGTGTTAATGCCAATAAGTCAGCCTATGTTCATAAACCCCATGGTTATACGAAATCAGTGGGTGTAGCTGCAGCAACACCAACACAGAATAGAAATTTTTCTGCCAAAAATGTATCTAGACCTAGATACAACAAGTATGAATGCTGGTGCTGTGACAAGACATGCCATTTTGCCTTAGACTACTGGTATAACATAAGTGTCAGGAAGAACAACAGTCTACCAATTAGAAGAGCTGCTGGTAATTTTGATATGAATGGTGCTAACTTGAACCAAGGATCCAAGACTTACTTGGGTTCTAAGGGAAAGTAATTCTATATTACAGGAAAGTCTAAGTTGTCATACCCCTATATGGTACTTGAACAGTGGATTTTCCAGGCACATGAATGGAACAAAGGGGCTGCTGAAGGAGTACACTCATATCAAGGATGGGTCTAAAGTAATCTTTGGTGGATCTGAAAAAGGAATCATCAAAGGATTTGGTAACATTTCTTCAAACTAAATTACCATCACTCAAGTGGCTTATATAAAAGGTTTGAAACATAACCTGATAAGCATAAGTCAGCTGAATGATCTAGAATTTTACATTTCATTTGTTAAAAATGGATGTCATATCAAAAGGTCAAGTGATCAAAAGGTCATATTGACTGAGTATAAAAAAAGAAATGTTTATTGTCTTGACTTTGTGTGTGAGAACAAGGTTTCTCCTATTTGTCTTGCAGCTGATGAGAGAGCATCTCATTGTGTCAAATGGCACAAGAGGCTGGCTCATCTTAACTACAAAACAATTGACCAACTTTTTAGCAAAGAGTTAGTGAGGAATGGTCCTCAGGTTAAGTGTATAAAGGATGTGATATGTTCAGCTTGTCAAAAGGGCAAGCAGACAAAATCCTCCTTTCATAGCCTTGAAAACAACGATTCAGTCAGGTGTCTATACCTACTGCATATGGATTTATTTGGTCCTATGCCAGTTCATAGTCTAGGTAGGAAGGTCTACACTTTTGTGGTTGTAGATGACTATTCTAGATATTCCTGGGTGTTCTTTCTGAGACAGAAATCTGAAACCCCAAGTATTTTACATAGTTTTGTCAAACAAATTCAGAATGAACTGAACAGTACAGTGGTCAAAATCAGAAGTGACCATGACACTGAATTTCAATCTGAAAGTATGATAAGATTATGTGAAGAATTTGGGATTTTCCAAGAATTTTCCTCACCTAGAACACCACAACAAAATGGTATTGCTGAAAGAAAGAATATGACATTGATTGAGGCTGATAGAACTCTTTTGAGTGACACTTCTCTCCCATAATATTTCTGGGCTGAGGTAGTTAGTACTGCATGTCATGTGATCAATATGACCTCTATTACTAAAAGACACAAAAAGACACCCTATGAGATCATAAAAGGTAGAAAACCAAATTTATCCTATTTTAGAATCTTTGGTTGCAAGTGTTATATCCTTAACAATGATAAGTCTTATCTAACTAAGTTTGCTGCCAAATCCCAAGATGTGATATTTATTGGATACAACAACAATAGTAAGGCTTATAAGGTCTACAACTTGATTACACAGGTTGTAGAAAAATCTGTACATGTTGTATTTGATGAAACTAGATTAATCAACAGTGAGTTGTCTTGTAGTTCATGCAGTCCAACAGGTATAAGTAATAGAATGGACAAGCTTTTCATTGCAGAAGGCTCAACTGCAGATGAAGTATTGGAAAATGATGGCTACTGTCCAGGGGGAGTACAAGACTCTCTAGAAGCTGATGAAAACCAAGAGGTGCAACATAATGAAGAAACATGAGGTGTTCAGCCAGAAGGAAGTTTACCTCCAGCTGTAAGACATCTAAAGGATCATCCAGCAAATCAGATAATTGGTGATCCAAGACAAGGAGTGCAAACCAGAAGCAGAAATCTGAATACAGTCCTGCACTCAAGTTTTCTATCTCAACTGGAGCTAAAGAAATTTGAAGAAGCTATCCAAGACCAACACTAGATTAATGCTATGCAAGAGGAGCTTAATCAGTTTAGAAGATGCAAGGTCTGGGAGTTAGTTCATAAACCAAAAGACCACAACATCATTTATACAAAGTGGATATTTAGGAACAAGTTGGATGAGAATGGAGTTATTGTGAAGAACAAAGCAAGATTGGTTGCAAAAGGATATATGCAGGAAGAGGGAATAGACTTTGATCAAACATTTGCCCCAGTAGCAAGACTGGAAGCAATCAGGATGTTTCTTGCCTATGCAGCATATTAAGGCTTCAAGGTGTACCAAATGGATGTGAAATCAGCATTCCTGAATTGTGATCTAAAAGAAGAAGTCTATGTAGAGCAGCCATCAGGTTTTGTAGATTCTCTTAAACCTGGTTATGTCTATAGACTTAGGAAAGCATTGTATGGGTTAAAGCAAGCCTCAAGGGCTTGGTATGAAACTCTGTCTACTTTCCTTATTGAGAACAAATTTTCAAGAGGTAAAATAGACAAAACTCTATTCCTAAGGGAATCTAAAGGTAAGATAATCTTAGTTCAGATCTATGTAGATGACATAATTTTTGGGTCTATAGAAAACAACCTTTGCAATAAGTTTGCCAAACTTATGCAAGAGAAGTTTGAAATGAGTAGTATGGGGGAACTTAAGTTCTTCTTGGAACTCCAAGTAAGACAGACTGAAGATGGCTTGTCCATATCCCAGTCTAAGTTCACCAAGAAGTTAATTAAGAAGTATGGTATGGAATCATCCTCTTCCATGAGAACTCCTATGGGAACAAGTATGCCTATATGCAAAGATGATGCAGGTAAACCTGTAGATGAGTCTTTGTATAGAGGAATAATTGGCTCTCTATTATATCTCACTGCTAGTAGATCAGACATTATGTATGCTACATGTATCTGTGCTAGGTACCAAGCATGTTCTAAAGAATCACATTATATTGCAGTCAAGAGAATTCTGAGATATCTAAAGGGCACTCCTAATCTAGGCCTTTGGTACCCTAGGAATGGAGATTTTCTACTAACAGGTTATTCAGATGCAGATTTTGCAGGCTGTAAAGAAGATAGAAAAAGTACTATAGGTACATGCACATTCTTGGGAGGAAGGTTGATATCCTGGAGTAATAAGAAGCAGACTAGTGTGGCAATATCCACAGCTGAGTCTGAATATGTGGTAGCAGAAAGTTGCTGTGCATAGCTGTTGTGGATTCAACATCAGCTAAGGGACTATGGTATTCAAGTAAGTAGAACACCTTTATTGTGTGATTCTAAAAGTGCTATTTCTATTGCAAACAATCCTGTTTCACATAGTAGAACTAAGCATATAGAGATAAGATACCATTTTCTAAGAGAACATGTAGAAAAAAAAGACATCTCATTAGAATTTGTTAAAACTGATTTTCAAATTGCAGATGTATTTACTAAGCTTCTGGATGAAACTAAATTCAATAGATTTAAAATTGAATTAGGAATGCTGACCATAGGTTAGTTTACCAAAAATTGGCTAAGTAAAATGATGTCGACACATTCAGTGATAAAGTGTCGACACAGAGAAGTCATGTCTACAATTCAGGAAAATTGTGTCGACATAGAGAAAATATGTCGACACCTAAGGGACAAAGAGTCGACACATCCAGAAATGTAGTGTCGACACAACCAGAGTAATAGTGTCGACACTTCCAGATTTTGTGTCGACACTTGTAATAAGAGTCGACACAGAATTTCTGATGAACTACTAAGTATTTCCTTTGTCGACATATCATCAATTGGTGTCGACACATAGTAGTCAGCGCCGTGGTCGAGACAATAGAAGTTTGTGTCGACACTTTTCAATAGTGTCAACACTTTTAGACAGTTTTTGCCCGCCTTTTGACCTTCTTTGATTATAAGGGTATAAATAGGTTAAGAACTTATTCTGTCAACACGCTCACTAGGGTTTCAAGACAAAAACCTTGTGTCAACAATCTCTCTCCTCTTCAATCAAGCTTTCTCTTCATTCCAATGACGCCCAAGGTTGAAGACAACATCAATGAAGGATATGAGTTGGTTAGGCATGCATTCGACGATGACGCAATGGAGATCAAACATGTCATTTCTCTTCTTGCAGACAACAGATTGGAATATCTTGTCTCTGAACCTACAAAGATATGGAAGAAAGAAGTATTCGAGTTCTATACTGCTGCTTCAATAGACTCAAAAGGATTGAAGATCAAATCCACTATACATGGAGAAAAAGTCAAGCTGTCTCAGAAGAGGTTGAGCAAGATTCTCCATCTACATAGAATCCATGATGAGGAAGAGGTCTCAGCCTCAAGAACCAGGGAGGCGCTTCAATGGTGTGGATTGGATCCAACCTTAAAGATAGAAGCAGCCATCAACAGGAAAGGGATGAATCATTAAGGGAAATTCCTATCTGAAATAGTAGGAAAAGTGATCTTATGTAAACCAGGTGGCCATGATAGGATATCAGCCTATATGTTCAGCCTGATGACAAGGGTAATATTTAAGATTCATACCTGTACAACCCCGTATTCGCAGAGTAGGGTCCATTCGGCAGGCGCTGAGCCAGTTTTATGTTTTTAAGCTTTTTAGAGATTTTGGACTCTTGGTAGCCAATTTTGGCTTGGCCTTGGAAATAAACTAGTAGGGGGAGGAAAAATCTACACCCCCGCGGGCTTGCTATGAGCGAGGTAAAAGCGGTACTCCGGACGGAGGCCAAGGCCTCACCCCCCTGCACCCCAGTCCCTTGGGCGAGCTCGGCCGGCGGCCTGGAGCTCGCCCGGGCGCCCAGCCTTTGGGCGAGCTCGGCCGGCGGCCTGGAGCTCGCCCGGGCGCCCAGCCGCTTGGGCGAGCTCGGCCGACGGCCTGGAGCTCGCCCGGGCGCCCAGCCCTTGGGCGAGCTCGGCCGGCGGCCTGGAGCTCGCCCGGGCGCCCAGCCCTTGGGCGAGCTCGGCCGGCGGCCTGGAGCTCGCCCGGGCGCCCAGCCCTTGGGCGAGCTCGGCCGGCGGCCTGGAGCTCGCCCGGGCGCCCAGCCCTTGGGCGAGCTCGGTCGACGGCCTGGAGCTCGCCCGGGTGCCCAGCCTTTGGGCGAGTTCGCTTCGGATGTCCGAAGTGGGGTAAGGGGGAGGAGCATGGTTCAGCCTCTACCTCCCCCCTTTGGACCTCCTGTTGCCATGTTTTTTCCCTAAGGGCATTTTGGACTTTTCAAACTCAGGACTTGGAAAAACTATAAATAGACCCCCTTGGGTACCTTTGGAGAGGCATTGGCTTTTGGCTTCCTCCTCCCTAGTTCTCTTCTTGGTAGAGTTGAGAGAACTCTCCAAGGTACCCATTTCTGCCATTGGTAAGGGAGGGAAAGTGTTCTTGTGACCTTCCGGGTGTGTGGTGGGACCTCCGCGCTAGAGCCGAGGGTCTGTTCCTAATTTCCCAAGTCTTTGGTCTGTGACGTTCCCCCGAGTGTAGTAGGGGTGAGGTCACACCTTCCCCAAGGGTCGAACTCCACAGAGACCAAGTTTTTGGTTTCAACATTTTGGTGCGGTGAGCGTGGAGAGTGACCAGCACAGAAGATCTCGGGAGAGTGTCATGACTGGAGATCAGGGAGGTAGTGATGACCTCGGTGGTTTCCCCAACCCAGGACCCTTCGTAGGAAGGGAAGAGTTCATGACTTCCATCTCTGGCATCATGGAGATGTTGCGAAGCATTGCCCCTCGGGCTGGCAGCTCAACCCCCACCCCCCAGGGACCGGCTCCCGGGGATCTCAATGAGCTGCCCCCATGGATCTAAGTGATATCACCCCAGCAGGGGGAGAAGGAAGTGCCCCAGGGAGACGACCTGGGAAGGAGAGGATGGGAGAGGGGGTCGAGCGAGACCTCCTCGGCCGGGAGTTGTTCCCCAGCCCGGCAAGTACTAGCCCTCCAGGCGAGCAGGTCGCGCGAGTAGAGGTCGCGAGAGCACCCCTTAGGGGGTCACCCTTCAGTAAGTTGATCATCTCAGCTTCCGTTCTCGAGGGGTTCAGAGAGCCAGACATGGCTTACTACACCGGGAAGGATGACCCAGTCCAGCACCTGTAGTGGTTCGAGGATGCCGTCTCCATCAGGCCGATGATGGATGCCTTCAAGTGTCGCCTCTTTGCGATCACGTTGAAGGAGAAGGCAAGGGACTGGTTTCATCAACTCCCCCCGAGGTCGATCTATGGGTTCGAGGACTTGAGCCGAAGCTTCCAGCTCCGCTTCTCCACCTCCAAGAAGAGGAAGAAGAGTCCCGAGTCCATCTTTCTGATAAGGCAAAGGGCCGAGGAATCGTTGGCTCACTACGTTGACAGGTTCCAAGAGGAGATCCTGAATATCCAGGAGATGCCGGGGTATGCTCTCTAGATGGCCTTCACTGTTGGACTGAAGGAGGGCTTCTTCAAGATGAGCTTGACCCGGAAGACCCCCCTTTCCTTCGAGGAGCTGATGGAAAGGGCGGCAGAGGAGATAGCCATGGAGGCAACCAACCCGGCCTTCGTGAAAAAGTTGGCAAAGTTGACAGAGGTGGAGTCAAAAGAGCAAGGTGGCTCAAGGCATCAGGAAGGAAGAAGGAGAGAGGAGCAGAGAGCCCAGGGGTTCCAAGGACGGGAGGGTCCGGAGCTAGGTTGGAGGCAGCAGGGAGGACTTGCCCAGGGTCCAGGAAGAGCTCTCATCCAGGGTGGGGGGGGGGGACTTTCAGGGAGGCCAAGGAAGATACAACTTCCAAAGGCAAGCCCCTAGGCAGCTCCTACCCCCACCGCAGTAAGCGATGGCGATCGGTCGAAGGGAGAGGAGAAACCGCACGGGAAGAGGAATTGTCAGAGTAGAGTTACCCTACTGTGAGTTCCACTAGGAAGAGGGCCATGCAACAACTACTTGCCCCGAGTTCCAGGAGTTGAGAAGGACAAGAGCTCCGGCACCACAAACTCCACAACCGCAAGATCCGGTATGGATTGAAGATGTCCAACCCGAGACAGTAGGGGAGAGGTGTGAAGATAGGGTTGATGTGGGCACCCGGGGAGGGATCCTTTGATGCACGAGGAAAGAGGGAGATACACAAAGTAGATCATCTCTTGTAATGAACTTTGTTTGCATTATATCACCTATGATTAATGAAAAAGGACCGTCGTAAAATATTTGTGACCAAGTTCTTTTAGCTCCGGGATGATTCCGCTACCAGGCTCCCACTAGCTGGCAGGGCAGGTTGATCTCTCGTGGAGGCTAAGTCTTTTAGCTCCGGGATGATTCCGCTATCAGGCTCTCACTAGCTGGCAGGGCAGGTTGATCTCTCGTGGAGGCTAAGTCTTTTAGCTCCGAGATGATTCCGCTGTCAGGCTCTCACTAGCTGGCAGGGCAGGTTGATCTCTCGTGGAGGCTAAGTCTTTTAACTTCGGGATGATTCCGCTGTCAGGCTCTCACTAGCTGGCAGGGCAGGTTGATCTCTCGTGGAGGCTAAGTCTTTTAGCTCCGGGATGATTCCGCTGTCAGGCTCTCACTAGCTGGCAGGGCAGGTTGATCTCTCGTGGAGGCTAAGTCTTTTAGCTCCGGGATGATTCCACTGTCAGGCTCTCACTAGCTGGCAGGGTAGGTTGATCTCTCGTGGAAGCTAAGTCTTTTAGATCCGAGATGATTCCGCTGTCAGGCTCTCACTAGCTGGCAGGGCAAGTTGATCTCTCGTGGAGGCTAAGTCTTTTAGCTCCGGGATGATTCCGATGACCAGGCTCTCACTAGCTAGTAGGGCAGGTTGATCTCTCGTGGAGGTTAAGTCTTTTAGCTCCGGGATGATTCCGCTGTCAGGCTCTCACTAGCTGGCAGGGCAGGTTGATCTCTCGTGGAAGCTAAGTCTTTTAGCTCCGGGATGATTCCGCTGACCAGGCTCTCACTAGCTGGTAGGGCAGGTTGACCTCTCGGGAGGCTAAGTGTTTTCACCCCGAGGCCGTCACGTCACCCAGGCTCCCATCAACTGGTATGATAGGTTGACCCCTCGGAGAAACCGAGTATTTTCGGCCCTATGAAGGCCACTCAGCGAATACGTTGGGTTGGATGTTTCTTTCCGAGCTTGTGCCAACCTCGAAAAGAGCGGGGATTGTGTACAACCCCGTATTCACAGAGTAGGGTCCATTCGGCAGTCGCTGGGCCAGTTTTATGTTTTTAAGCTTTTTAGAGATTTTGGACTCTTGGTGGCCAATTTTGGCTTGGCCTTGGAAATATACTAGTAGGGGGAGGAAAAATCTACACCCCCGCGGGCTTGATATGAGCGAGGTAAAAGCGGTACTCCGGACGGAGGCAAAGGCCTCACCCCCCCTGCACCCCAGCCCCTTGGGCAAGCTCGGCCGGCGGCCTGGAGCTCGCCCGGGCGCCCAGCCTTTGGGTGAGCTCGGCCGGCAGCCTGGAGCTCGCCCGGGCTCCCATACCCTTGGGCGAGCTCGGCCGGCGTCCTGGAGCTCGCCCGGGCGCCCAGCCCTTGGGCGAGCTCGGCCGGCGGCCTGGAGCTCGCCCGGGCGCCCAGCCCTTGGGCGAGCTCGGCCGGTGGCCTGGAGCTCGCCCAGGCGCCCAGCCCTTGGGCGAGCTCGGACGGCGGCCTGGAGCTCGCCCGAGCGCCCAGCCCTTGGGCGAGCTCGGCCGGCGGCCTGGAGCTCGCCCGGGCGCCCAGCCTTTGGGCGAGTTCGCTTCGGATGTCCGAAGTGGGGTAAGGGGGAGGAGCATGGTTCAGCCTCTACCTCCCCCCCTTTGGACCTCCTGTTGCCATGTTTTTTTCCCTAAGGGCATTTTGGACTTTTCAAACTCAGGACTTGGAAAAACTATAAATAGACCCCCTTGGGTACCTTTGGAGAGGCATTGGCTTTTGGCTTCCTCCTCCCTAGTTCTCTTCTTGGTAGAGTTGAGAGAACTCTCCAAGGTACCAATCTCTGCCATTGGTAAGGGAGGGGAAGTGTTCTTGTGACCTTCCGGGTGTGTGGTGGGACCTCCGCGCTAGAGCCGAGGGTCTGTTCCTAGTTTCCCAAGTCTTTGGTCCGTGACGTTCCCCCGAGTGTAGTAGGTGTGAGGTCACCCCTTCCCCAAGGGTCGAACTCCACAGAGACCAAGTTTTTGGTTTCAACAACACCAATTGGTCTGCAATACTGTTTGATAAGATAAAAGAAGGAATCAAGAAGCCAAACTTGACTAAGATCATGAGTCTGTACCTGGCTGGAATAATTCCAGAGGTGATGCAACAGATTCCTGGATCAAAGATAAATCACATGAAGAGAATGGACATAAGGTTATTCTCAAGATGGGATAGAGTTCTTTTAAAGGAGATGCCTGATGTGGACAGGCAAGAGCCTGCAGCAAAATCCCCAGTGCATGACATTTCTGAGCATGGTCATAAAGATGCACAAGAACAGGAAGCACAAGTTAGAGAACAAGTTCAGGATCAGACTGGGACTACCCAAGTACAGGAGAGACTATATCTGCACAGGTGTAGGGGAGCCAATTTCTGCACAGTTGCAGGGGGAGCCACATTCTAAACAGGTGCAGGAGGAAGAAAGAATCAATTTATCAGAAGACTTAGTTTCTCAAACTGCTCTTGCTAATTCTTGAGTTCCTGCTACTGCTGAGAAAGTACTATCTCCTGCTCTCACACAACAAGAATACACTCTTGAAGAGTTGTTTCCTGATCTTGGAGGAGCAGTAGATAAAATGGAGACCCTAAGATTTGAGGGGGAGCAAGTAAGGGTTGAGGGGGAGCAGGTTAATATTGAGGAGGAGCAACATGGAGCTGAGAAAGAAATTTCTTCCACTCCTCAAGAGAGAGTTAATATTGAAAGTTCTTCAGAATCTGAGCATGAAGAAGTCAGGGAGGCCAAGAAAAGAAAACTAATGGGTTTTAAGAGAAGAAGTCAAAGCTATAAGAAGGCTCTCCAAACAACTACTTCACATTCTACTCCTGAGATTGATTACAACAAGTACTTGGTTGACTTACAAGTAAAATTTGATGAGCAGAGATTGCTTCTAGAAAAATATGTGGATGAAAGCCAAAAGGCTCTTCAATTTGATCTAGCCCAAGAGATAAAGTCTATCAGATTTGAGGTCAATCAGAATAAAAAAGAGATGACAGATTGCTTCCACAAGGGAGGCAATGTTGTGGTATTTCTTGCCAAGCAACAAGAAGAAATAAAGAAACGAGTGGATGAGATTGCAGTCAAACAAGGCTATGTCCTTAAAAATCAAATAAGAATAAATGACAATCTGACTTAATCTCACAATGAGATAGTCACTGAGTTAAAAAATGCTGTTACTGGAATGACTGCTGCAAGGGCTAAAGAAATGGAAGACTATGATAAGAAACTACAGGCTGCCCTAGATTCAGTTAAAACTGTCATCACTTCATCTCAAAAGTTAATTAGTGACAAGCTTCAAAAGTTAAAGCCATTCTTTAAAGATGGAGTCAATTACCTGGATGGGCAAATAAGATTTCAAAAAGAGGACTTAAGAGATCATATGACCAGAGAAGTCATAAAGGGGGAGAGGGTGTTAGTCTATGCTGGCTCTAATCATGCCAAAAGGGTAACCAACAGCATAAGAGCCACTCTGGGATATCCACCCTTGTGTGATGATGATAATATGGCAGAGTCAGGGGGTGCAACCAATTCTACTTGAAGGTGATCAAACTGAGGTTGCCCAAGTCATTTACCCTCCTGCAGATATTGAAATGGTACATCAACAAGTTGAGTCTATATACAGCCCTCCTCTACCAGTTACAAATGTTATTATTGAAAAGATAGATATGCCAGAAGCTGGTCTGAAAGCTCAGCAAGATGCTCTATTATCAAAGAAAAGATTTAGAGAGCAAGCAGAATTAAAGCCAGACTTTGAGCAGTGGAGCCCCACTTCAAGGAATATCATTTTAACTGCCTGGAAAGCTGTAAAAGATCAAGTACATGAAAGGAGAAAATGGTACAATGAGCAAGAATGACAAAAGTATGAAGCCAGGCAGGAGGCCATAGTTCAATACAGGAGAAAGGCTGAGATGGGAAAGCTACCTCCTGATACTCAAGAACCTAGCAAGTATTTCCCCAAGCCCTTTCATTATTTTGAAAGGCAAAGGATCAAGGCTGAAGCACAAAAGAAAGCTGAGTTGAAAGGCAAGAAGCCTATTGAAGATACAGAACCTATTGTGCAGGCTCAGATTAAATCTGGCAAAGGGATTGTCATCAAGGAGCCAGTCCAGCCTTAGTCTAAGTTTTACTAGTTTTTTGTCCAAGAACTATGTAATTGTTAGTTTGTTAAAGAAATCAATGTAAACAACTTGTAACAAATATTTTTGAGTTAATATATAAAACATTGTTCTGTGATCATTCTCTTTTACATCTTTATTCTGTGATGTAACAATGATATGTGTTTTTTTATAAAGTACCCTGTAATATAATGCGTATATACATCATCATGTTTATTTTCTAAGTAGTGTATATCATTGGCTAAAGGGTTATGACTTCTCTAAATATGGGGAGATTGTTGGGTACATTGGAAAATGTGTACCTGATTTGGAGAAGCCTCACTTAGCTCAATGATATACATCAAGGTGTATTTGATGTTATTTTGAGTTTATATGTGCAGGTTAAGAATGTGCTAGAATGCAAGAAAAAGATTCTAAGTCTATATATCGACACCCGAGGAAGCTGTGTCGACACTTCAGTAAGATTGTGTCGACACTTGGAAATGGCTGTGTCGACACTTCAGTGAGTTTGTGTCGACACCGGGAGACAGTGTCGACACACAGAAGATTATATTCAACATCAAATGTGTCGAAATCGGGAGGCTGTGTCGACACACAGAGACAGAGTCGACAACAACTGTGTCGACACCTAGAGGCAGTGTCGACACACGCTATGTTCTGAGTCTACATCAACTGTGTCGACACACAGGACTTGTGTCGACACACAGCTGAGTCTAGACCAAGTTGATTGATGATGAATGGTGAAGTGTTTGTGTCGACACAAATAATCAGTGTCGACACATTCTCAAGATGCAGTGTCAAGAAGCTGTGTCGACATCAAAACAGCTATGTCGACATCACCAAATGCTGTGTCGATACTTAAGTCACTTGTGTCGACACCTATTGACAGATTGTCTCGACACTTTATGACAGTCAGTCTCGACGCTTTGCTGACAGAGACAAAGGCTCAAGAACTGTTTGAAGACTTGACAGCTGTGAGTTCAACAGGTTTACTGAAGCTGTCAGACTTGTCAGAAGTTAGTTAGAAACCGGATCAGCCGGTTACCATGGTTGAATTCTATAAATAGATGGATTCAGAAGAAGAAATGAGTAGATAATACACACAACTAACACACCTATTGTGAGATTGATCTCTGATCAAGAAATTACAAGTCATAAAGAAGAAGATCTTCGTGAGAAGATCTAAGAAGATGTTCTGAAGTATTTTTCTATTCGGATTCTGTCTAAGTTGAATTCAATCAAGAATTCAGAAGTATCTTCAAGAGGTTTGGATAGAGAGAGATCCAGCTATTTTAAGTCAAGAAGGAGACATTCACAGGTCTCTCAAGAAGCAGATACTGAACTAATCTATCAAGAAGCTTCAGATCTATTTCTGGAGTCTAAGAAGGAAGCTGTCAGTCAGTTATATTCAAAGGAAATCAACCCAACTAAGTTCAGATTCAAGAAGCTTTGAAGAAAGCTAAGATCAAGTTGATTTCAGCCATCAGCCTCTTCAAGAAGCTGATCAAGAAAGTTCTTATCCCTTCTCTCTCAACAGGGGTAAGAGATTATAAAATTCCTTATCAAATTCTGTAGGATCTATTCATAGATCTGAGTTGTAAGCTTATTTTATAAAGGCTGAGTGTAAGAGATTTATTCTCTGAGTGGTAGGGCTGTTTATGCCTGAGTTGTAGGAGAAGGTATTCTCTGAGTCGTAGGCCTTGTGGCAAGGCTGAGGTAGGGCTGTTTATGCCTGAGTTGTAGGAGAATGTATTCTCTGAGTTGTAGGCCTTGTGGCAAGGCTGAGATAGGGCTTGTTAGCCTGAGTTGTAGGAATGTGGAGACATTCTGAGTTGTAGGAATCCTTCTGGATTCTGAGCTAAAGGAAGAAGTTAGGCCGAATCTAGCATACTGCTAGATAGGTGAAGGGGGAAGTGGATGTACCCAGACCTTGGGGAACCACTATAAATCTGTGTGCAATCTGTGATGTGTGTATGATTGTGATTGTTGTGCTGTGTTAGCTGTAGAAATATCTGATTAACTCAAAGAACTGTAGTTATTTTCTGCCTTAAGTTAAATCAAGGAAAAGTACCTATTCACCCCCCTCTAGATGTTTAGGTAGTCTTGAAAGTAAAACTATCACATGTGACCTATAAATAAGACCTCAGACCCTTCTTCATTCTCACATTTTCTCCTTCTCGGCTTCTCCCCCTACGCGTCTGAGCTCTCCTTCACCTCCTTTGAAGATCTCGAGCACCTGGAAGAACTTTTGAAGACCACATTCTCTTGCGTGCAAAGTGCTTCACAGACTCCGCTATAAACACACTACGCACATTGCCTTCAACGCTCGTAGCTAGCTCAACAATCATCATTCGCCGGTCATCCGCAAACACTCTCTGCTCCAACCTCAGAGCATAAGAAGAAATCCACCCTGACCTCAGGATGTGAGCTCTCCATCGCCGTCAAAGACAAATCACTTAGCTTAGTGGCAGTAGTCTGTCACCCTTCAGACATCTCTCTCACTCCCACAAATTGGAACGAGGAGCGACATGTCACCCTCACATTCTCTCCAAAACCTTGTAAGCACCAACAAATAGTGAAGTTTGGTCGGCACCGAATTGTCCACATGATTTTTCTCCCGATTCACGGGTTTTCCACGTAAAAAAAAATATTTGTCCACTTTATATTATTTCTGTGATTGTTTGCGCTCTCAATTGCTCAGGAGTTAAGACGGTCCAATTTAGACTGGTCTACCAAGAGCCTTGACTCCTTGAGTGACCCGCAACAAGTTTATTCTTGCTTCAACGACCGTCATCTCCACTTTCGGTCAACTTTAAGTTCATCTACGTTCAACAGAGTCACAGAACTCCCAAGAGATCAATTTAATTTGATCTTCTGAGAGATCATTTCTGATCTCTCGGGAGATCAGGAGATCAGAAATGATCTCCTGCGAAATGATCTTGTGGCAGATTAGAAATGATCTCATGGGAGATAAAAAATAATCTCCTGGGAGATAGACGCGCACACTTAAGAGAAGAAAAACCAATTTGATGAGATTTTGACATGTGTCGTGCTCTGCTTTAATCTGGACCCAAATTTGAAAACGCACCCGATTCCAGAAATTCCCCATTTCCAGCCTTTGGTCAGTACTACACCTGCATTTCCCAACCCCTAACTGCCATGTATTCCCCTCTTAGGCTCCGTGGGTGGGGGGGGGGGGGGGCTTATTTTCACCGGTCAAGCGGTTACCATCGCATTCGTAACCGCTTGACCGGTGAAAATAAGTCCCCCCCAAGCGGAAATAATTTCTCCGTGGGGGGGGGGGGGGGGACTTATTTTCACCGGTCAAGCGGTTACGATCACATTCGTAACCGCTCAACCGGTGAAAATAAGTCCCCCCCCAAACAGAAATAATTTTTTCCTGTGCTGCCCGCTCCCAGAGGAAGGAGCACGTGTAGCACAGGAGCCATCCGATCGCGCTTTAAAATTTGTGTTTTGCTTGTTTCTTTGTTATTTTTTTTATTTTGCTAAAGCTTGTTAACACACAAACGTTGAATTTAAAACTGAGCGACTTGAGTCTCACCCCACTCCCAGAGGAGGCAACGCAACCCGTACAAAAATATTACTCCCCAAACTGAGCCTTACTCTGGGTTTATCAGGGGCACTTTAGTCATTTCATTTATTAAGGTTCTTTTTAAATTCAAGCTGACACATATACAATAATACAAGTACAAAAAAGCTAAAGTTCATGCACATATAATTTATTTTGATGTATGTGATCCACTGAGGCAGGTTGTATTTGGTCAACAGAAAAATAAATATACATAGCAATAAGTTTTTTATATTTATATTTAAAAATATATTTAAGAAATCCGTTACGAAACTCTTGCTGACGTTTCAAATAATAACGAAAGTGATATGCCACCTCATTATTACAAGGCGTTTGTTATAAGCATTCCACTTTTAGCTGTTACTCTGTTAGAATTCGCATATAGGTTTTTTTTCGCGCTCAAATATGGGATCGGCACACTCAAATCCCATATTTGGATTTCGCCACCTTTCCATTCCGCTACCGCTTCCTATCGATTCTGGTGGAGAAAGGCTTCTGCCACATAATTTCTTGTACTGATTTTGTGATACAAAATCTTTTGAAGCAGAATAATGATGTAAGCAATATGTAAATAATTAGATAATTTCATCGATAATGTAAACCGTAGGATGATATCATTGATGATGAAAATGACAATATGATGTCAGCAATGATGTAAATAGTAGAATGATGTCTGCGATGACATAAACTTGCACGTAAAATATTGGTCTTGAATGACTATAAAAGGAGATGAAATCTTCATTCGTAAGTCATCCAGTTCAGAAACATTTCTTGAGTTTTTTTTCTCTTGCTCACTTGTTCTTGTATGCTCTTCTTATTTTGTTTGTTCTCTCACTTTTCTCTATTCTCCATTCTAACAGCTGGTATCAGAGTCAGGTTCTGACCTGAGACATAAATTGCTTCAACAAATTTTAAAGTGGAGAAATTTGATGGGAGAGATAGCTTCAATATGTGGAGAATCATGATGATTGCTCTATGGAAACAACAAGAAGCCTACAAGATCGTGTTCGAGCCGGAGTAATTGACGAAAGATATGGCGGCAGATGCGAAGGAAGAATTTGAAATGAAAGTTCATATTACTATTCAACTTTCTCTTGTTGATGAAGTTCATCGCGAAGCCGCCGAAAAAGATACTGCAATAACATTATGGAAGAAACTCGAGATGCTCAATTCAAAGAAGTCTCCCACGAATTGATTGTACTTAAAACAACAACTATATACTTTCAAGATGAAGGAATGTATGTCCATCAAAGCTCACTTAGAGGAGTTAAACAAAACAGTGATGAATTTGAGTAACATTGATGTGAAGATTGATGACGAGAATCAAACGATGATCCGCTTGTGCTCATTTACTCAATCATTTGAGCAATTCGAGAATAGTATAGTGTATAACTGAGACGTAATTTTTATTGAAGTCGTTAAAGCGGGTCTGCACTTCGAAGAGTTGTGCGAAAAGGTGTTATTAGATAGATCAAATGAGCATGTCAACGGATTATTCATGAAAGGACGATCACATAAAAGAGAGTGAAAAAACTATAGAGAAAGTCAAAATCAAAGTTAAGAAATCCCAAAAGACATAAGGTGAAGTTTGGTATCGGGATGCATGACATAAAAGACATCTTAGATTATATTCACACCGATGTTTGGGGGCCAACACTTATTATTTCTCTTGGAGGAGCTAAGTACTGTCTTTTTTATTAACGTCTTCTCAAGAAAATTATAAGTTTATTTTTTGAAAAATAAATCCGACATATTTGAGAAGTTAAAAATTTAGAAAGTCATGCTGGAAAAACAGACAGGACGACATGTAAAGATTGTCTGCTTTGATAATGGTAGTGAATGAACTTTTGATATATTCAAGGAGTTCTACAAAGCCGAAGGGATCATGCGTCACTAACAACACCAAGAGATCCACAATCGAATGGAGTTGCAGGCCGATAGATGAATCAGACGCTACCGGAGAAGATACAATGCTTAAGGATCATTGTAGGGCTTTCAAAGTAAATTTGGGCAGACATACTAAATACCTATATTTATTTCATTAATAGGTCGACATCTTCGACGATTGGATCAAAGACTCCTGAGGAGTTATGGACTGAGAAAGTTGTGAATTACTCGTTGCTACGAGTATTTGGGTGTTCGACATATGCACTTTAAAAATAATAATAAAATTACTTGAGGGTAAGAAAATGCATATTCCTTGGGTATGCTATATGAGTCAAATTCTATAGATCGCGGTGTCCTGAAACAAAGAAGATCGTGATCACTCGAGACATGATATTTGATGAATATGTTATTTTAAAGAAGTAAATTCAAGTTGAAAGGATCATGCACCACATGTCGAGGTGGAGACCGAGATTCTATTTTGTGAGATTAAAAGTTAGATTTCAAGGACCCAAATTGATGACAAGCCAGGCCGATAGGAGGAGCTGGTTCATCTTGAGGAGCTAGAGCCACATTCGACAGAATATGTAGGTCATCAGCGATGGAGGGACAGACGTCTGCCAGTGAGGTATGAAGATTGACTCACCAATGATTCTGAGTATATAATCACATATACTTTGAATATAAAAAATGGAGAACCTCTCATTTATGAAGATGTCAAACATTTTAGCAACTTCTCACAATGAAGTGTACGCCGTTATGGAAGAAGAGATTGAGTCTCTTCATAAAAATGACACATGAGAGTTAATTACTCTACCAAAACACATGAAGACCATTAGATGCAAAAGAGTTTTTAAGGTCAAGGAATGCTCTTCACTAGAGGATGGTTTCAGGTATAAGGCAAGGCTCGTGACAAAGGGTTATGCGCAGAAAGGTGTGAACTTTAATAAAGTCTTCTCTCTAGTGGTATGACACACATCCATATGCATACTATTAGCTAGCTATGGTGGTAATTATGACATGGAGTAAGAACAACTCGATGTGAATACTGCATTCCTACATGGGGATCTCGAGCAGAAGATATATATGCACCAATCTGAATGATTCTTCATTGAAGGCAAGGAGGGTCGTATTCTTAAACTAAAAAAATCACTTTATGGTTTGAAATAATCTCCAAGATAATGTTATAAACAATTGCATCAATATATGACATCCTTCAGCTGATTCAAGAGGAGTTTGTGTGACCAATACATCTGTTTTAAGGTACTTGGCAATGGTTCTTGAATTTATCTTCTTCTTTATGTTAATGATATGCTCATTGCCTCAAAAAATAAAGAAGTTAAGATTTTGAATCTTCAACTTAGTCAAGAATTTGAAATAAAAGATCTCAGGGATGCAAAGAAAATTCTCGATATGCATATTACTAGAGATAAAAGATGGAGAGTGTCTCTCTCAGAAGCAATACATCGAGAAAATTCTTGCTCGATTTGACAGTGAGAAGGCAAAGTCTATGTCTACTCCATTAGCAACACATTTTAGATTTTCAGCTTTGTGATCACCTACATCAAGCTCCGAAAAGGATTCTATGTTGCACGTGTCATATGCAACTGCAATTGGATGTCCCATATACGCTATGATATGTACTTGACCAAATTTAGCTTTAGCAGTTGGAGTCGTGAGTCGTTACATGGCTAACCCAGAAAAAGGATATTGTCAATCAATGAAATGGATCATGTGATACTTGAAGGGAATTGTTAGTACTGGTTTGATTTATGACGGGAATAATGTGGAAGATTGCATCCTGCCTGCTTATATTAATGCTAAATATGCGGGTGATCTGAACAAAAGACAGTCGACAATAGGCTATGTGATTACACTTAGAGTCGACGTAATTTTATGGTGATCAACACTTCGGTCAATTATTGTCTTTTCGAGTACATGACTGCAGTAGAGGGTTACTTACAGATTTGGGTTTGATTGAGGAGTTCTCAAAGATATATTGTGATAGTTTGAGTATCATAGTCTTGCTAAAAATCAGACCTTCTATGGGAAGACAAGACATATCGATGTTCGTCATACATTTCTAAATGCAATTGAAGAGGAGAAAGTAATTCAACTTTTTAATATAGACACAAAGGTAAATCCCGCGGATGCATTTACGAAGGTCATTTCATTAGAAAAGTTTAAACTTATTTCAAATAGAAGACTGTGCAGATGGACATGGATAAAGATCATTTTTTGATGATTTTGTATCAAGGAGCAGAATGTTGATTTTGTGATTCAAAATCTTTAAACGTGAATAATGATGTAAATAATTAGATGATGTCATCGATGATGTAAATTATATGATGATGTCATTGATTATGAAACTGACATGATGGTGTCATTGATGATGAAAATGCCTTGATGATGAAAATGTCTTGATGATGAAAATGTATTCATGATGTAGCGATGATGTAAATAGTAGAATGAGGTAAGCGATGACATATGATTGTAAATATAATATTGACCTTGAATGATTACAAAATGGGATGAAGTCTTTATTTTTAAGGCATCCAATTCAGAAACATTTTTTGAGTTCTTTTCTCTCTCGCTCACTTGTGCTCATGTGCTCTTCTTATTTTGTTCATTCTCTTTCACTCTTCTCTATTCTCTATTCTGACATCTCAGTGTTCTCCCCCATCACAGACCATCTCTCCCGCTACTCGCCCCTAGGATTATGGCGTTGCTCGTCTACTTCTCGTCTCATCAGTCCACCTAGCCTGCTAGGATTTTGTGCACCTGTTTTCTTTGCCGAACAAGATTTTGCTCTCCATCCACTTGGACTTCTTGCCAGCTTATCTTTCTTTCATATATATAGATAAAATTTCCTCTTTATCCTTCCAAGCTATTTTTTTCTCATTTCTCGTACCAAGAAACAATAACATTATGAATGCCATTACCAGACTTGGGCGTATGAATGTCATTTCAATAGGCTAAACTTTTGGAATTCACACGATGTAGGATGCTCAAAAAATGGAAAAAAACATATTTAATTGGTATAAAATTCCTTCATTTTTGTTCTTTGGAGAAAACATGTTTAGTAGTTCTATCATTAATATGTTATGTTTAATTTCAAGATTCAAATTTTGCCAATGATGAAAAGGAATCAAAAGTTGTGGTTAATGTGGAAATTCATTTTGTGACCAAAATTGTGTTTTGTTCAAAACAATTTAGTAGATTGAGTTCATTCTAAGAAGTCTTGATTTTGTGGTAATAATTAAGGCATTGATAAGCTTGCCAGGTGGCTAAAACCAACTGTGTTGTTGGGATGTTATAGAAGTGAATAATACAGAAAAAATCAAAACAAAAAGGATGGGTGAAGAAAGATATTCGTAGGAACGCATCCAAACAATGTGATTGTTTGTTTGCTCTTAAAGGTCAGAAGACAACAAATTTAAATGAGTGGAGGGTTGAGGTGATTTGTGGAATCCACAATTATGACAAAGTTAATTTAGAAATATTCTAGCCATTTGTACTCTAATTTCCACCTGGTCCGGTTCCGGTTACCGGGCTGCAGCCCAGACACCCCAACCCCTCTCCATGGACTGCCTTAATCGATGCTTCTTCCCACTAGCAGGTTGTTGGTGGTCACAACCTCCCTTTGATGAGCGAAATCGATGCTTCTTCCACAGGCCATGAATATTATATGTCGTGTTTATATCAATAGAAATATTCTAGCCATTTGTAAGAAATTATTCACTAATGACAATAATTTTGAGGAATTTATGTCTGAATGTCAAAAGTTGATTGAAGTTGTTTTGAAGAATAATTTTAATATTGTTTTTAATCAATTTATTGTTGCATTTTTTACATTACATTCCGATGTTTTGGAATATGTCATTACAACATAGATTAAGTCATATAAAGATCGTTTTATGTCAGCATGGATTGACCAATATTTAAATTTGAGCAATTCTTGTACTAATCTTTTTGAGGGACTTGTAATCGCCTTAGATACATGACTTGTAATCGCCTCGTGCTACAACATATTGCATTTATTCAATTTTCTAAAGTTCAAAGTTTGACTTATCTACCACTTCATTCATCTATGACCGAGGTGCCGACACTTATTTGCATGAGTTTTATAAATGATAATCACTATATTCGATTGCATTTAACTGGTTTTTCTCCTACAACATACATTGCTCCATGCTGGGCGAGATATCATGAACAAATTGCGGAAGGTTGGGGAAGACATTACAACCATCACTTCCAGGCACCACAATCGGTTAAAAGCTAATTTTCATGAACAGATTGCGCCCCCAACATGGAGGTTAATTTGGACAGTCTACATTGATGAGAGGTATACAAAAATTAATTTAAAAGTTTTGTTAACTTATATTCATCAAGTTGCAAGCTAATATTATAATCTCTACTTTCAAATCGAAAGTTGAAGCGAAGCTAGCACTCCATTGAAACAACAACGACAACTTTTGATCACAACGTCTAATTGTTAAATTTTTGCCTAGTATTTACCATCATACTTTCTAAAATATTAAATTTTGCTAGCCTCAGAAGATGCTATGGACTTTTTTGAATATTTGATACTAATATTGACTATGTTAGAATTTATAAAATTTGACTTTAGGGTTATCATTTTGATTCGCAGATATAATTTAATCAAAAAGTGCTCTCTGAATATCAAAATTTAACAAATAGTCAATTTGGCAGTACCGATAGCAATCGCCTATTACAATGTAAAAAAACTCTTTAAAAAGCCTGTTACTAAGCTAGGAACTCAGTTGAATTCGGCTAATTCCGACTTGGATTACTATTTTTTGCAAGAAGACAAATTTTCCTTGCTCAAACAAGATTATGGGTCTATTTGGCTCGGCGGTGGAGGTCATGAGCGCAGTTGGTATGAACTATATATCGTTCGTGAACGCCCTACTTCGCCCAAAATAACTTTATCACTTTTATATTCGAAACTAATTTTCTTTTCTTAGCCAAACATACATTCTATGAAGACGATGTTTTTATCCAAACTCTTCACAGCAAAAACGTCTCTCGTCAAACGAACGCTCACCGGCGGTCGTCTCACGGTAGAGAATTCAATGACAACTAAAAATGTCTTGATCATTCAAGATTTCATCCAATCCTCACGAGTGATTCACAATCCAGCAATAACCACCTTCCACACCACCCATGCGGAGTCCAATGAGAACTGAACACGTGGACACAGCATTATTATCCGTGGGGACAGGGAAGAGGGGGTGGGGGAGCATTTATTGGTGGAGATGGATTCAGCCATGATCTATATTTGTAACAGGTTGGACCATGCAAGTTGGTGTGGGGCCCGGGGAGGTGGGGCCCAAATTTGGTCGGGGGGGCCGGGTCAGGGTGGGTCCCCCCTCATATTCCCACCCGCAAGATCTATCCAACTAGACAGCTAGTGATATTTTGGGACTCTCAGTTCATTGGCGACAAATCCTTTTTTATTGTCTTCCTCGATCTCCAGTTTAATTAATCAGTTCCTTCAATTATTATTGGTGACAGCTGCATGCACAGCTTATTTTATATTAATATAATAATATTATTTATTATCTTTAATTCTTTACAGTATTCTTTACAATATTAAAAAGGAAAAAATTGTCAAACATTCAAAAATATGGAATATAATTTTATTGTTTTCATTTAATAACTTAATATATATTATAATATATTAAAAAAATAAAATATAGTGCAAATTTAAATAATTATATATTGTTAGAAAAAAATTTATAAAATTGAAAAAGTTTAGTACAGACCTTCTATAATTATTATGGTTGGCTATCATTAGACATGATAAAAAAAGACCTTCTATAATTATTATGATTGACTATCATTAGGCATGATAACTTTATTAAAATTGATTTGAAAAATAATAATAATAATTTAATTAATTTAAATTAGGAAAAAATAAGTAATATATTAATATTGATAAGATTTTTCTAACAAAAACTAAAATTTTGTGTATAATTGTTTTAAACATTAATTAATTAATAATGTGTTTATTTTAAACTGCATGAATTAATTACTAGGCGCAGAGCCACATGCATGTCGCGGTCGAGCTACTATCACAATCAGGGCACCCTTTGGTTAAACATTCAACTTTTTGATTTTACCTTTTTATTACCAAAATTTTAATTGCTTTATTTTTTAAGTTCTTTCTTTAATTTTAAAAAATTTGCTCTTATATGAACAACATCTCTTACAATAAAAAATGTGCCCTTCCCGCCGCTCACAAACCCTCGTGCGCAAGAAAAAAAAGAGAAATAGACGAGTACTCGGGGTTTGCGAGCGGGGAAGCGTCATCGCGCCGAGATAATGTCGTAGCAAAAGTACTATCGCATGGGGTACCTGAGGTCCCCATTTTGTAGTTGGTCGTAGGGGCTAGGGCTATTAACAAATAGTATAGTTCGTGAATAATTCAATAAATATTCGTAATTTTCGAATTCGAATCCAAATTCGGATTCGAATAATTTTTGAATCTGAATCCGAATAAGTTTATCCCTATTCGAAGTATTCGTGAATAGTAGGGGCGGAGCTTCATGCCTCTCACTATCGCATGAGACACCTGAGGTCCCGTGTTGTATTACTTAAATAAATAAATAAATAAATATATATATATATATATAATAATAATAAAATTATATATTTAATTATTCATAATAGAAAAATTCGAATTCGAATTCGAATCCGTGTTCGAATCCGAATTCGAATCTTAATTCAGACCCGAATTCGAATCCAACATTTCATATGAAAACCGAATCCGAATATTCGAACGAATCCGAATCTCTGCATTATATGTGTAATTTGGATTCAATTGAAGAGATATTCGATTCGTGAACAGCCCTAGTAGGGGCGGAGCTCCATGCCTCTCACTAGTATAGTATATATAAAGGAAATGTTGGAAAAGTGGGTCCCATTCAAGAATAACTTGTAGAACTAAATTTGAAAGCATTTTATTTAAATATAAAATATCATTCATTTTGAAAAATAAAATCTAGGCCTAATCAAATTATTGGCTATGATTGTGTCACAAGTTTAAGCATTCCTCTATTCCATAAAATAATAGAAAAGAAAATAGATTACATTGGGTAGGAGGAGTCCAGCTGGATTAAGTTCATAAGCTCATCAAGGGATAGAGGCATTCTTCTGTTCCATAAGAAATCTTCAGTGCAAGCAATTCTTGAAATGTGTTCAGCAGCTTTGTTGGCACTGCAAGAAACAAGAGATATATGAATTCTGTGGCCTATCCTTCAGCAGAAGAGCAATGTTGTTTTCAGATTTGGCAATATGCCGCAGCCCATCGAGAATTCAGTTTATCTTGCGGCGGGCATAGAAACCCCTTCCAGAATAATGTTGGTGGCCGCGGAGTAGAACTACTCCTTCGCCGTGCACTCCTAAACTCCGTCATGTCTATCGATCGGCTACATGTCAATAAACCCGTGGCTGCTAAAACAGTTATCTCGTGCTATCACGGATGAGGCAGCCCAATCCAGCCATACCATTTTTTACGAACAGCGCTGTTGCCGTTCAACTTGATCCATGTAGACGGAAGGTCGAGAATGACGGGCACAAGTTTAAACATTCCATGTTCTTATATGCATGAGTGCCTGAAAATCAGTTGAGAACTCTCTGTAAAATAGAAATTTCCATCTACTAGAAATAAGTCTATTTGATAGAGCCAACTTTGAATTGCTTGGTTGCACTCTACTTCACTTTATTTGTGATTTTTTTTATTGCAATTGTTTTGTTTATGATTTTAGAATGTATATGTAAATTTATAAATGATAATTCTACAATTTTAAAGATTTTTTTTCTTCTAATTGAAAGCAAACACATGACCTCCCCAAACATTTCATTCTTGAAAAATATAAATGCGTCGCTGTTTGGGAGAAAACAATGACAATTATGAAAACAATGTTGATAATCGAATTTACCGATCGGATAGTTGTGGTTAATGACAGGTTTGTTTAGATTTGAAAATTAGTAGTCGTGAAAGATCCCAAAAATAAAATAAAATAAAATTTTGGCCAAAAAGAAAAGAATGAGATTAAAAATTTTAATGAGTGATAATCAAAATAATCATGAAATGAAGCATGGCTTCAGGTATTGTTAGTTCTACAGAATAATGGAATAAAGATGTTGAGCAATTTCCCTAGTGTTTAAAAGAAGCAAAAATAAGGTCCGCCAACCGGACCTTCTTTTAGGTCCCCACCAATCACAAACAATAGATGTCTGTAATTTTGTGGGGTCTGTGGTGCACAGTAAACCTGTGCACCGTGACCCCACCTGCTGACGCATTTTCATTGGCCGAGCAGACTTCCTTTAGGTCCGCTCGACGGACAGGAAAAAATTTCGTTTAAAATAGAGAAAATGGGACTTGGCACAGCACCAGCCCTAAATCCAATACGAGCTCATACATACAATCAGGAATGGCCGGTCTTAATTTAGAAATCCATCTGCCTGCTCTGCCAATTCCCCGCCAAGGCTCCAGGCATGCGGCATTCTTGCTCTGGAGAGTTTGGGCAAAAACACCACCGTCATAAAATGTATGTTTGACATGACAACGGTTATGAACGCCTCCAAGAAAATAAAACTATTTTTGAACATAAAATGCTTAAGTTTTTTAGGTGAGGTCGGGCGTTCACGAACGATGGTTCATAACCACCGCATTCACAACTTCCTCTGTCGTGCCAAACTAAACCCAGGCATAAATGATAATTGCGAACAGGAAAAGAAGAACGATATACAACAACATTCAAGCCTTTATCCCACTATAATGGGGTCGGCTGTATGGATCCTTTGTCGTCATTGTGCCATATCTTTTGTCATAATCTCACTAATGCCTAAGTACATCATGTCTTTCCTTAACAGTTTCATTCCAAGTCTTTATTGGTCAACCCCTCCTTCATTTAACATGCCTAGTGACTAGACACTCACAATACCTAACAGGTGCCTCTAATGGTCTCCGCAAATTAAGAAATTCAGCAGATAGAATATGAAAGCGAATACCAGAGAGTAGTTAATACAGAGATTAAATTCTCATTTAAACCTTTCCTCAAATATAACCTGCTTAAATTCTACCCAGCAGCCCTGCAAATTTCCAACATAAAACCTTTGTAATCAAATGATGTTACAATCAATAAGGCTTCATTTGGCGCAGTATTTTTGCTCTCATAAGTTTGGATAAAAAACGCCACTATCATAAGAATGCATGTTTGGCATGACAACGGTTGTAAAAGCAACCAAGAAAAGAAAACTAGTTTTGAACATAAAAGTGAATGAAGCTCATTAGGTGAGGTCAGGCGTTCACGAGCGACTGTTCATAACCACCGCATTTGCGACCGCTAGCGCCATGCCAAACAGAGCCTAAGCCTTTGGGAGAGCAGTGGATGTACGGCAGAGGCTACGAACACCATTTTTCCAAAAAGACATTTTTGGGCCAAAACGGATGATCAAGGTATGGTCCGGCGTTAGTTGGCAGCAAGCAAGAAAATGACGCGCGGACTAAGTCGCCAACGATGCCGCAGTAATACATGATGGAGGGAGAGAGGTGTACAATAAGGAGATGACGGTGATGGAAGGAGTGAGAGACGACGTATTGATGAGGTAAGAGTACTTGTCAACAAAATAGCCTTCTTAAAAGAATCTCATAATGCTTCTCATCATTGTCAAACAACAGTCACACTATTTCTTTTTCACATGAAAGCTACTTGAAATGTCTGATATTAGAACTTAGCATGCAGATACATAAAACAAACAAAAAAATCAATACCTTTTTTCTGTGTGAAGGGCTGGATTATATATATATATATATATATATATATAATACATATATATTGTAAAAAGGGAATTTATGAAAAGGATTAAATATTCATGATAGACCAACTATGGATATGGAGAATCACTTTTTTTTTTCATATTTAAGTGATGATAACACATACCAACCTTTTTCCCATCAAATAAATAAAAAAATGGTACACAATGGTCATGGAGGAGAAGTTGGCATGCCGGCAGGTGATACTTGAAATGACTTTGCCTGAGCAAGAAATTTCTGGAAAAGACCAATTCATCAAACATAAAGAGACGTGTTAGAACGTAGATGAGAATAACATTGATGCAGGACGAATCTACACACACGATGCCCTAACCCCAGATGAATGCAAACAATCACGAGACCAATTCAAATTGAGACTATGGGTCAACTAAATCAATATGCAAGTGCAAACACGCAATAACACACAATCCAATGGACGAAAGCTCACAACATAAACCATAACCCTACCCCAAATGCAACAGTTCAATCATTCAATTAGTTCAGGTGCACAATTAATTAAACTACGCTAGTTTTGAAGCCTAGTGCTATCTATCGCCTATTGCAAATATTTAAAAGTAAGACGGCGAATAAAAATTGCAATTACATGAGAGCACACTTAAAATAAATGTAGTTAAATAAGTTTTGCACACGCAATGAAATTATTTGAACCGAAGATGGAGTAAAATAGTACTAAAAATAAATAAAAGCACACATAAAATGTAACAAAAGATGACTAAATGCAAAGAATACCAAAAATTGAGGTGACGAAGGCTGTGGTAGGTGGAATTGGTAGGATCGTGGGTGTATTGTATTGGACTGGGAAGCTTTTGATGGATGGTAGTCATCATAGAGGAAGAGTTGTTTTTTTCATTGGGGGGTTGGGGTGTAGAAGGGAAAGAGATCTGAAGATACTTTGGAGGGTGGCTGGAAGAAGGGAAAGAGATCTGAAGATACTTTGGAGGGTGGCTGGAAGAAGGGAAAGAGGGCTGGATGGGGGAAGCAGAAATATAAACATGAGGAGACTTTGCTGGAAGGATAGCTGGAGGGTGGCGTGGCCTGGGAAGAATGATAGAATAGAGCAAAGGGGGAGACGAGGCTCGAGATGGGTGCTAAAGTGTTGGAAGGCAGTATACGGGCCTGAGGTAGTCGGTAGTTGAGTGGAATGGATTGGATGAGGTTGGTGGCTGCAAGCAGATACTGGAAAGGGGTGGCAGTGGCTCCCAACGGTACCAAGGAGGAAACAACCTACAACGTCACACCGTGGGGAAGAGAGGAGTCGACACCTCCCAAGACCGAGCAACATGTGTGTTGGGAAAATCTATATTGATTTGATGGTACAAAACCATGATAATTGATATGACTAGGTTCAGAAGAGGAAAGAAGCTCAGAAGAAGATGATGAAGAAAGTTGTCTAGAACCAGATATATCAGGAGTCCGCGATCGTCGATCGTGTATTCGCTGATCGCCAATATCCGATATCCGATCGCCGATCACTGTCTGGGGACCCAAACACTGACTGGAAGTCTAGGAAGCCGGCTGCTAGTTCTTCCTCAAAGCGGTCCCAAATAGCTGTTCGAAGATCACCATTTGCATTTAGTTGTTCGCTGACCTGGCTCAGCGATCGCCGATCGCTGACCGAGGATCTCAGAAGGAAGTTCTCTGAAAAACAAGGACATGAGTTCGCCGATCGCCAATCGAGGCTTGAAGAGTGACGATCAACCAAGAGCTCAGTGTTTTCCGATCATAGACCGAACCTGTAGCTTGTCGGGTTTTAGAAAAGATTCATTGCAAAAGAAACAATGGAATGGAAACACCTCATTCTTTTTGGGACTTGATCAAGAAGATATCTGGAAAAGAAAGGAGAAATTCTTTCGTTTATAGCTTTTGAAAAAGATGATAATTTATATCTCATAAATAAGAATAAAGAACTCTCTCTCTCTCTCTCTCTAAGTCTCTCACTCTCTCTTGTTGCAAGAAGGGTTCATCTAAAACCTTAATTTTCTTTCCTCTTTCTCTCTGTGAGATGTGTCTCTCTTTTGTCTAAAGACACAGTTAGAATCATCTCTTCTCCGGGATAACACTTGATCTTTGAGATTCATCTCACAACCTACTGTAAGGGATCACAAATCTCTCTTCAAAAGATTTGAGAAGATTCATGGGTCTCCTAGTAAATGGCTCAAAGGGCTATTGTAGAGTCTCCCAACAAAAGATCTATGATTGAGTTAGAATCAAGAGGTTGCAGAGTCTCCTCGCAAAAAAAATCATTAGATTCTTGGGCCTTCAAGTGGTAAACGCTCTATAGTGAAATCCCACAAGTTGCGGAGGAGAGAAAGTACCGAAGTTTTATTGTTTTATTGGGAAGCCTCTATAAAATATCTTGTATCGTCTAGATGATTTCTCTTGGAGGTGAAAGTAAAAAACCAACCAAACCGAATCGAACCACACGGTTCGGTGCGATTTTCACAGGCGGCAATTAGGTTACGGTAGTTGAATATACGCATTATTTTTTTACGTTTTTTTTCCATCATCGCACTTATGTAATCCAAGTGATATGTCACGTGTTGTGCTCCTATATATATATATATATATATATATATATATATATATATATATATAAATAATTACCCAAACCTCCCCTGTAAACTAGCATAATTAGTGAGAGCACCCCTCTTATTTTCGAAATTACAAAAAACTCCCCTTAAGTTTTTATTTCATTACCAAAACCTCCCCTGGTCTTTTCATTTCATTGCATCCATGAAGAAAAATACCCCCTGGACACTGTTCACCGAGGGGGTGTTTTTGTGCATGGATGTTATGAAATTAAAACTTCAGGGGAGGTTTTTGTAATGAAATGAAAACTTTAGGGGGAGTTTTTGTAATTTCGAAATAAGAGGGGTGCTGTCAGTAATTTAACAAAGTTAGAGGGGAGGTCCCGATAAATGGCCCTATATATATATATGTTATTGCTCGTTTCTAGGGCATCTGAATACAAAAACATCTTTCCACTTGGTATCAGAGTCAGGTTGATTCCGCCGACAACCCGATCCCGCTCCGTCGCTCGCGCTCACTGGCGTTGCTCGATTCTCCCGCTCCGTCGCTGGCGTAGCCCGATCCCGCTCGCGCACCTGCCGCTCCCGCCCGATCCGTTGCTCGCGCTCCGTCGCGGCTCCGTAGCCCGGTCCCGACCGATCTAGCTCGTGCACCATTCGTTGGCTCCGTAGCCCAATCCAGTCGTCACCCGCACCAGCCGCCACCGAGTCTCTCTCTTCTTCCGACCTTGCATCTTCGGCCGGCTATTTGTCCTCCATGAGGGCTACCGGAGACACCGTGCTCACATCCTCCGGTGTTCCTTTCGGCGTCGAGATCTAAGGGACACCCGTAGGATATGCTTTCGTTTGATGTGAGATCTGCATTCTCTCCGATGGAGGATCAATCCGACATCTCCCCTAATACTCAATCTGGTACTCTTACCGGTTCCTCTGGCGATCCTCCATGGAGTCATGGACACTCTGGCTCGTTGAAGATTACTACTGTTGTCTTGGATGACACAAATTATCTGGAATGGTCCAGAGCGGCCTAACATGCTATTTGCAGTCACCAGCTATATGGACTCAATGATTGTACTACCGTTGAGCCACCCCGTGTCAATCCCTCATGGATAAAATGGGATTTGGACAATTCGTTGGTTGTCTCGTGGTTACTGCATTCGATGTCCCCTCAGGTGAATCGCAGTTATATGCTGATGAACTCTGTTTATGATATTTGGACAAGGGCCCGTGATACTTAATCTCAGGCCGGCAGTTCGATGCAAGTGTATGAGCTCACTCGTCGTGTTCTGGAGCTGAAGCAAGGAAATATGACTGTTGCCGCCTACTATTCTGAGTTTGAGCGCCTCTATCAGGAGCTGGATTTCTTCAACACATTTACTGCGGCGTGCACTGCTGATGCAGTGGCCCTTCAAAAGGATAAAGATCGATTCCGGGTTCATGTCTTCCTTATGGGGCTCAACATGGAGTTTGACGATGTTCGCCTACATGTCCTCCATCGTGAGCCACTTTCCTCTCTTTGTGAGGCCTTCAGCATGCTCCTCAGTGATGAGAATCGTCGTTGCACTCTTGTCCCCCATACTGATCACTCTGCGCTCGCTGGGCTGTCTCGCGGACCACCTCATGTTTGTAGTCATTGTGGGAAGAAGGGCCATACCAAAGACTCTTGCTTTCGTCTGCACCCGCACCTTGCCCTTGGTGGTCGGGGCTCTGGTTCTCATGGTCGAGGTGGATACCGTGGTGGTGGCCATCACTCTGGCGATCGCTCTCAATCTTCTGCGCACTCTACTGAGGTTCTGGAGGACATCTCCCAGGGCCTGTCTGTTGTTGAATTAGAGGCTTTCCGCCGTCTATTGCGCTCCCACACAGACTCTACCCTTGCTGGTTCTCATGCTGCCGTTACTACTTCAGGTCTGTCCAGTGTTCATGTTGTGTCATCTTCTCTTTCCGAGTGGATTATCGACTCGGGTGCGACAGACCACTGACTTGATTTGCCTCAGGTTTTACCTCCTATACTCCTCTTTTTGGGCGTGATAAGGTTATTGTTGCTAATGGCTCTCTCTCAGCCATTGCTGGTAAAGGGAATGTCACTTGTTCTTCTGACCTATCACTATCCTCTGTTTTGTATGTCCCGTCTTTTCCTCGCAATCTGCTTTCTGTTAGTCACTTGACTACCTCTTTAAACTGCTCTGTAACCTTTTACCCTGATGTTTGTGTGTTTCAGGATCTGGATACGAGGCGGTCGTTTAGCAGTGGTAGGAACATCGGCGGACTGTACTTACTGGACCAGACTTTTACCAGTGCTCTTTCATCCACCAAATATCCGACTCTTCATGACATCTGGCGTTGGCATCAGCTCCTAGGCAACCCTTCTGCTTTATATCTTACTAAACTGTTTCCTGTTTTTCATCATTTAATTCAGTCATTTTCTTGTGACACATGTGAACAATCTAAGCATGTTCGTCAAAGTATTAGCCATCTGTCTGCTCCTAGTTTATGCCCATTTGATGTTATTCATTCCGATGTTTGGAATCCATCCCCGGTGTTATCTTTATCTGGCTATAAATGATTTATTACATTTATTGATTGTCACTCCCGCACTACATGGCTTATTCTGCTTAAAAAGAAAAGTGACGTGCTCTTTTGTTTTCAGTCCTTTCATAAGATGGTGGCTCAACAATTTGGTGGCACAATTCATATGTTTCGTAGTGATAATGGTGGGTAATATGATGACCGGGGGCGTTTGGGGCCTATCTTGCCAATAATGGCATCATTCATCAAACCACATGTGTCCACACTTCCACTCAAAATGGGGTCGCCGAACGGAAGAATAGGCACTTGTTGGAGGTGGCTCGATGTTTACTTCTTGTTATGCACCTTCCAATCCTACTGGGGTGATGCAGTTCTCACGGCTGCGCATCTCATCAACCGTCTTCCATCCGGTTCCATCTCCTATGATACGCCCCTCTCCCGTCTCGCCAAGAACCACATCGTCCACACCTCTCATATTGCTCCTCGTATCTTTGGTTCCGTCTTTTTTGTCCACGTTCATACCGCGCACCGTGATAAACTGGATGTGTGTTCCATTCGATGTGTTTTCGTTGGGTACTCTCCTAACACCAAAGGATATCGATGTTATCATCCTCCGAATCGTCGCTACTATTGCACTGTTGATGTTACATTCCGTGAGGGGGAGTCGTACTTTGGTCCTCCTCAGAGGGAGACAAGTACTAACAGTGACGAGACCATCGACTCTCCTCTTCCGATTGTCGACTCTCCTCTTCCGCTTGTTATCACTCTTCATACTTCCCCCTTTCAATGGTCCGACTACTGCCCATGTTTCTTCCCCTTCCGCTCCACCTATATACACATTCCCGTCATCCCAAGGCTGTTGAGCAAGTGCAGATTGTTGATGTTCCGCCAGTGTCGGTGACTGTCTCCGCTCCAGATTCTGATGATCACCTTCACGTTCATCTTGCTCGTCTTATAGGTAAAAGGGGTGGCACCAAACACCCCATTGCCAACTATATTTGTTATACTCACCTCTCTCAGGCCCACAAAGCATTTATCTCATCTCTTTCATCTATTATGATTCCTAAGACATGTCAGAAGGCTGTTCAGATACCTGAGTGGAAACAGACAACGGAGAAGGAACTGCGTGTCTTGAAACAAAATGAAACATGGTGGCTTACTAGCCTTCCTCCTAGGAAGCGAACGGTCGGGTCCTGATGGGTCTTCACAGTGAAACAGAATCAAGATGGGGTGGTGGAGCGGTACAAAGCTCGTTTAGTGGCTCAGGGGTATACCCATGCTCAAGGCATTGACTACCAAGAGACCTTTGCTCCTGTTGTTAAGATGAACTCAATTCGAGTGCTTCTTTCCTGTGCTGTGAGTTGTGGATGGGAGCTACAGCAGCTCGATGTCAAGAATGCATTCTTGCATGGTGATCTGGAAAAGGAGGTCTACATGAATATTCCCCCGGGGTTTGTTACCGAAGGATCCAATGGGAAGGTTTGCCGTCTGCAGAAATCTCTGTATGGTCTGAAACAGTCTCCGAGAGCGTGGTTTGGACGGTTTAACAAGACCATGATTAAGCTAGGATACACCCAAGGTCAAGCTGATCACACTCTCTTCATCAAGAGAAAAGGTGCACAAGTTTCTATTCTTATTGTTGGAAGAGCTCAAAAGCTTGTATGTATTACCTGAGTATGTAAATACAAGGAGAGAATACAAATATATAGGGAGAAGAAGAGAGGAGAAAATCCTATACAAGATGTGGGACTAAAGGAGGAGAGAAGATAAAAACAATAAATGGGCCCAATAATGGGCCCTTTACATGGGCTATTTTAACACTCCCCCGCAAGCTGGAGCGTACAAATCGTATGCACCAAGCTTGGACAAGCATTGATAGAAGAGTGTCTTGGAGAGAGCCTTCGTGAAGACATCCGCAACTTGTTCTGATCCTGGGACATGGCTTAGGTCAATCTTCTTCATTTGAACCTTTTCCCGGATGAAGTGACAATCGACCTCAATATGCTTCGTTCTTTCGTGAAAGACCGGGTTCTTTGCGATGTGTATGGCTGCTTGACTGTCACAAAGGAGACGAGCCGGTGATGGTAATTTTACACCCAGATCAGTTAGAAGACTTTCAAGCCATGTCAATTCTGATACAACAGATGCCATTGCCCGGTACTCTGCCTCGGCTGACGATCGAGCAACGACCGCTTGTTCCTTACTCCGCCAAGTAACAAGATGTCCTCTAAGGTAAGTGCAAAAACCACTCGTAGATCGCCGGTCATCGAGAGAACCAGCGTAATCAGCATCTGAATAAGCCACCAGTGTTGGAGCAGAAGAGGAGGTCCTGTAGACAAGTCCCTGACCAGGAGCGTTTTTCAGATACCTGAGAATTCGTTCTACTGCTTGAAGATGAGATTTTCGAGGAGAGTGTATGTATCTGCTGACAAGACCAACAGCAAAGGAAATATCCGGTCTGGTAACTGTGAGATATATCAATTTTCCAACAAGACGTCGATAGTATTCAGGGTTCTGGAGAAGGTGATCGGAGTCAGATGCCTGAGCACACAATTTGTGGTTCACATCCATAGGAGTATCACTTGGCTTGCATCCGGATTGACCCGCATCATGAAGAAGGTCAAGACAGTATTTCCGTTGAGAGAGAGTGAGCCCATCCGGCCTTCTGGCAATTTCAAGACCCAAAAAATAGCGAAGAGATCCCAAATCCTTTGTCTTAAAAACTGAGTTTAGATGGATTTTGACGGCCTGTATCCCTTGAGAGTCATCTCCAGTAATGATAATATCGTCGACATATACTAACAGAATAACCGTTCCTGTTGGTCGGTGACGAGTAAAGAGCGAAAAATCGGCCGAGCTCCGAGTGAAGCCAATTTCACGGAGGACCTTGCTGAATTTTTCAAACCATGCCCGTGGAGATTGTTTGAGACCATATAGAGCCTTTTTAAGATGGCAGACCTGAGACTCCCCCGTGGTCTCAAACCCGGGTGGTTGTTGCATGTAGACAGTTTCCTGGAGATCCCCGTTCAAAAACGCATTCTTGATATCTAGCTGAAGGAGAGGCCACCGACGATGAACAGCAACAGAGATGAGGACGCGAACACTATTAAGTTTCGCTACCGGAGAGAACGTTTCTTCATAATCTAGCCCCTCCTGTTGAGTGAAACCTCTAGCCACAAGACGGGCTTTTAGGCCGTCAATTGTCCCATCCGCAGCATGTTTGATGACAAACACCCACTTGCACCCAACTGGTTTCTGGCCCGGGGGAAGGGGAACAACCGACCAAGTCTGGTTAGACCAGAGAGCAGACATTTCTTCCTCCATGGCTGCTCGCCATCCTGGATGTGTAAGCGCCTCCTGCACAGAATTAGGAATAGCAACCGAAGAGAGAGAAGTAGCCAAAGTGTGTAAATGGGGAGAGAGGCGATGAAGAGAAACGTAGTTTGCCATTGGATGAGCAGTGGAAGGCAATACCTGATCATGTGGACGCAGAGTATCCATAGTAGGGACCGACGACAGAGGGGCAACGGAAGGGGTAGAGCGACGCGTGTAGACGCGAATAACTGGTGGTTTGGAGGGAACGACAGTCGGTTCAGAGGGAACGACAGTCGGAGGAGTGGTGGCGGGAATGACGGGGCGTGGGAGGGTTGGAGGAGAAGGTATGGGTGGGAGATGGTCGGCTGAAGGAGCAGGAAAGAATGGTTGATCTTCGCGGAAAGTGACATCAGCAGAAACGGAGATCTTGCGGGTAGTAGGAGAATAACATACATACCCCTTTTGGATGCGTGAATAACCAACAAATATATGCTTGGCCGCCCGAGGATCAAGCTTATCCGAGGAAGGCCCCAAACGGTGGACGTAGCATAGGGTACCGAATACACGAGGTGGGAGAGGAAAGGCCGGAGTTGAGGGAAAGAGGATGCTAAACGGAGTAGCATAGTTGAGAATAGAGGAAGGGAGGCGGTTAATGAGAAAGCAGGCGGTTGAGACCGCAAAATTCCAATATGGTTTAGGGACATGCAATTGAAGCATGAGGGAACGGGCAACATCGAGTAAGTGGCGATTTTTGCGTTCGGCAACACCGTTTTGTTGCGGTGTGTAAGCGCAGGAAGTTTGATGTAGAACGCCAAACTCAGAACATAAAGCAGTAAATTCGTGACTAGTGTACTCACGGGCATTGTCAGTCTGTAGAACTTTGATGGTCGTGTGGAATTGTGTACGAGTTTCGAGGACAAATGCCCGAAAGACACGGGGAAGCTCGGAGCGGTCACGAAGTAAGTACAGCCAGGTAGTGCGAGAGTGATCATCAATAAATGTTATAAAATATTGGAAACCAGAAATACTAGTAATTTTAAATGGTCCCCAAATATCTGAATGCACTAAATCAAAAGGAGCAGCACTCCGAGTACAATAGGAAGAAAAAGATGAACGAGTCTGCTTTCCGAGGATACATGAGTCACACTGAAAGGGGGTAAAAGAAACATCCGGGAGAGCCCGCTTGAGGATCGGTAGAGGAGCATGCCCAAGTCGACGATGTCAATCAGTGGAAGAGACGGATGAGAGGATGGTGGGAGAATCGTCGAGAAGGTAGAGCCCATTTCGCAGCCGGCATTTACCAATGGTAGTCTGCGTCCGCCGATCTTGTATAACAAAAGAAGAGGAAGTGAATATAACAGAACAGTCCAGATCATTAGTAAGCCGTCCAACAGAAAGTAAATTGAACGGGGAACTCGGGACGTGAAGAGCCGAGCGAAGGGAGATGGAGGAGGTGAGAGGAAGATCTGCCGAGCCGGAGACGGGGACAGTGGCCCCATTAGCCACAGTAATAGACTGTGGATACGAAGAAGTCAGGTACTGGGCAGGTTGATGTGGAGTAATGTGATGAGTAGCGCCAGAGTCCACAATCCAACCCAAGCCAGTGGAAAGACAAGCGGTACTTGTGTTAGAGACGGAGGCAACAGAGGCAGATGGTGGGTTGAGCAATCCCTGGAGGTGCTGGAGCTGAAGGCGGACACTGTCAAGATTAGGAGGACCAGCATCAGTAGCAACAGAGGCCGTCGGGCGCGGAGGATAGCCAACTTTCTTGTAACAAGTGGCCCCGAGATGACCATCTTTCCCGCAGAAGGAACACTTCGGCCGACCCCGGCCACCGCGACCACGGCCGCGGGATCCCGAACGACCCCCCCCCCCCCCCCCCCCGAGTAGAAGGAGGAGGGAATGGTAGAAGTGGAGGAGCCTGTTGAAGAAGGGTCGGAGGAGCCGTAGTATCTGGAGGAGGTGGAACACGGAGAAGCATGGAACACACATCAGAGAATGATGGTGTGGTAGAGGAAGCCAGGACCTGAGCACGAACGCTCTGAAGGTGAGGGGGAAGACGAGCCATGAGGATGGCAGTACAAGCAGCTTCCTTCTAAGCACGCTGAGCAACAACATCATTGGTGAACGGCTGATGCTGGATCCATGCTTCAGCAAGAGTCTTTGCGCGAGCAACAAAGGATGTCATATCCGAAGCCCCTCCAACGTCGAGAGAGAAAAGGTCAGTGAGGATGTCGTAGAGATGCTGGAGGCTGTCTCGTCCAGAATATAAGGAGTGTAGCTCAGTCCACATATCTTTGGCAGTCTCATGATACATAGCCATTTGATATGGCTCACCATCTAAAGAGTTCAAGATCCAGGTCTGAACTCGGCCATCATTGCGGAGCCAGTCATCGGTAGGAGGGGTGGGAGGAGCCTGAGTAAGGTGAGGAAGAAGTCCCTTGGCCTGAAGAACCCGTCTAACTGAATGTACCCAGGGGACGAAGTTCTTCTTTCCAGAGAGAGAGATGGTAGTGATGCGCAACTCATCACGGACTTCTGGAGTGGTAGCCGGGCGGTAAGTCGGACAAGCCGGGCGGTAAGTCGGACAAGCCGGGCGGTCAGCAGGCGGGCTGGCCGTCGAGCCAGAGGAGTTGCCGGAAGAGCCCATACGGACAGACCGCAGGGACAGACGGCCGAGGTCGCTGCGAGAAGGGCAGGAGGCCGCTGCGAGAAGAAAGCGAGGCCGCGGCGAGTAGAGGACAGACCGCCTGCGAGAAGATACGGAGGCCGCCGCGAGAAGGACTGAGGAAGACCACGACCAGAATGCGGATAGGCAGCAGTCCGCACGGTCAAGCCGGACACCAGCGAGTAGTCAGTTCGCGACCAGAGGGCAGAAACAGAAGAGAGACCGCCCCGGTCAAGGTGAAGCCAGCAGCGGTCAGCTCGCGGAAGGAAACCGCGAGGTCGCAAGCGAGAAGAAGGAAGCGGAGAGAGGCGGAAGCGTGGTGGGCCCATAACCCACAGGTCGGAGGATCGAAACCTCCCTCTGATACCATGTTGGAAGAGCTCAAAAGCTTGTATGTATTACCTGAGTATGTAAATACAAGGAGAGAATACAAATATATAGGGAGAAGAAGAGAGGAGAAAATCCTATACAAGATGTGGGACTAAAGGAGGAGAGAAGATAAAAACAATAAATGGGCCCAATAATGGGCCCTTTACATGGGCTATTTTAACACTTATTATGTACGTGGATGACATCATCATTACCGGAGATGACTTGGAGGAGATTTATCACCTGAAAAAATAACTGGGCAAGGAATTTGAAGTCAAAGATCTGGGGAAGCTGAAATACTTCTAGGGAATTGAAGTTGTGAGGTCTCGACGGGGGATCTTCATCTCTCAAAAGAAGTATACACTTGACCTTCTGGAGGAGACTGGATGCTTGGGTGTGCCCCCATGGACACTCCAATTAAGGCTAATCATAAAATTGATGCGGATACTAGTGGGGAGAAAGTGGATGCATCAAAATACCAACGATTGGTTGGGAGGCTCATATATTTGTCTCATACTTTCCCTGATATTACGTACGTTGTGGGCGTACTAAGTAGATTTATGCACTCTCCTTCTATACGTCATCAGGAAGCTGTCTTTAGGGTGTTGCGATACCTCAAGAAGACACCAGGGCGTGGGATTCTGTTCAAAGCTAATTAATCTTTAGAGGTTGAAGTGTTTACAGATGATGATTGGGTTGGTAGTCAAGATGACAGAAAATCTACCACTAGGTAGTTCATTTGTGAGATGCAACCTTGTATCTTGGAAGAGCAAGAAGCATAATGTTATAGCACGCTCAAGTGCTGAAGCAGAATATAGGGCTATGGCGCAGGGAATTTGTGAGGGATTGTGGTTGAAGATTATTCTTCAAGATATGGGTTTCCAGATGAACAGACTTGTTACTATCTACTGTGACAACAAGGGAGCCATCAGTATTGCTCACAATCCAGTACAACATGACAGAACCAAACATGGGAAGTTGACAAACATTTCATCAAAGATCACCTCGACAAGGAAAATATCTGCACTCCATTTGTGAACTCATTTGACCAGCTTGCCGATGTTTTCACCAAAGAACTATGCAGTGACAACTTCAAGGACAACACTGACAAGTAGGGAATGATCAATATATATTCCCAACTTGAGGGGGGAGTTGAATATACAAATTATTTTTTTACGTTTCTTTTCAGCCATCGCACTTATGTAATCCACGTGATGTCACGTGTTGTGGTCCTATATATATGTATGTTATTGCTCGTTTCTAGGGCATCTGAATAGAAAAACATTTTCCACTACGGTTCCAAATTTTGAAAAACCACACGGTTTGGTTTGGTTAGTGGAATTTAATGTTGAACCAAACCAAGCATAATATATGTTACAATATAAATTTTTATATATCTATAATATAATAATAATATAATATCATTATATTATTTATATAAATGATTTTGGTTTTGTTGGAAGAGCTCAAAAACTTATGTATACTTGTGTGTCTAAATACAGGAGAGAATACAAATATATAGGAAGAAGAAGAGAGAAGAAAATCCTATACAAGATGTGGGACTAAAGGAGGAGAGAAGATAAAACAATAAATGGGCCCTTTACATGGACTATTTTAACACTCCCCCGCAAGCTGGAGCGTACAAATCGTATGCGCCAAGCGTGGACAAGCATTGATAGAAGAGTGTCTTGGAAAGAGCCTTCGTGAAGACATCCGCAACTTGTTCCGATCCTGGGACATGCTTTAGGTCAAGCTTCTTCATTTGAACCTTTTCCCGGATGAAGTGACAATCGACCTCAATATGCTTCGTTCTTTCGTGAAAGACCGGGTTCTTTGCGATGTGTATGGAGGCTTGACTGTCACAAAGGAGAAGAGCCGGTGATGGTAATTTTACACGCAGATCAGTAAGAAGACTCTCAAGCCATGTCAATTCTGATACAACTGATGTCATTGCCCGGTACTCTGCATCGGCTGAAGATCTAGCAACGACCGCTTGTTTCTTACTTCGCCAAGTAACAAGATGTCCGTCAAGGTAAGTGCAAAAACCAGTCGTAGATCGCCGGTCATCGAGAGAGCCAGTGTAATCAGCATCTGAATATGCCACCAATATTGGAGCAGAAAAGGAGGTCCTGTAGACAAGTCCCTGACCAGGAGCGGTTTTCAGATACCTGAGAATTCGTTCCACTGCTTGAAGATGAGATTTCTGAGGAGAGTGCATGTATCTGCTGATAAGACCAACAACAAAGGAAATATCTGATCTGGTAACCGTGAGATATATCAGTTTTCCAACAAGACGTCGATAATATTCAGGATTCTGGAGAAGGAGATCGGAGTCAGATGCCTGGGCACACAATTTGTGGTTCACATCCATAGGAGTATCACTTGGCTTGCAGCCGGACTGACCCGCATCATGAAGAAGGTCAAGACAATATTTTCGTTGAGAGAGAGTGAGCCCATCCGGCCTTCTAGCAATCTCAAGACCCAAAAAATAGCAAAGAGGTCCCAAATCCTTTGTCTGGAAGACTGAGTTTAGATGGACTTTGACTGCCTGTATCCCTTGAGAGTCATCTCCAGTAATGATAATATCGTCGACGTATACTAACAGAATAACCGTTCCTGTTGGTTGGTGACGAGTAAAGAGCGAGAAGTCGGCCGAGCTCCGTGTGAAGCCAATCTCACGGAGGACCTTGCTGAATTTTTCAAACCATGCTTGTGGAGATATTTTGAGACCATATAGAACCTTTTTAAGATGGCAGACCTGAGACTCCCCCGTAGTCTCAAACCCGAGTGGTTGTTGCATGTAGACAGTTTCCTGGAGATCCCCATTCAAAAAAGCATTCTTGATATCCAGCTAAAAGAGAGGCCACCGACGATGGACAGCAACAGAGATGAGGACGCGAACACTATAAAGCTTCGCTACCGGAGAGAACGTTTCCTCATAATCTAGCCCCTCCTGTTGAGTGAAACCTCTAGCCACAATACGGGCCTTTAGACGGTCAATTGTCCCATCGGCAGCATGTTTGATGACAAAGACCCACTTGCACCCAACTGGTTTCTGGCCCGGTGGAAGGGGAACAACAGACCATGTCTGGTTAGACCACAGAGCAGACATTTCTTCCTCCATGGCCGCTCGCCATCCTGGATATTGAAGCGCTTCCTGCACAGAATTAGGAATAGCAACCGAAGAGAGAGAAGTAGCCAAAGTGTGTAAATGGGGAGAGAGGCGATGAAGAGAGATGTAGTTTTCCAGCGGATGAGCAGTGGAAGGCGATACCTGATCATTTGGACGCAGAGAATCCATGGTAGAGACCGACGGCAGAGGGGCAATGGAAGTGGTAGAACGACGAGTGTAGACGCAGATAACTGGTGGTTTGGAGGGAACGACAGTCGGAGGAATAGTTGCGGGAATGACTGGGTGTGGGTTGGATGGAGGAGTAGGTGTGGGTGGTAGATGGTCAGGTAAGGGAGCAGGAAAGAATGGTTGATCCTCATGGAAAGTGACATCAGCAGAAACGGAGATCTTGCGTGTAGCAGAAGAATAACATACATACCCTTTGGGTGCGTGAATAACCAACAAAGATATGCTTGGCCGCTCGGGGATCCAACTTATCCGAGGAAGGCCCAAACGGTGGACATAGCAAGGCTACCGAAAACACGAGATGGGAGAGGAAAGGCCGGAGTGGAGGGAAAGAGTATGCTAAACGGAGTAACATAGTTGAGAATATAAGAAAGGAGACGGTTAATGAGAAAACAGGCGGTCGAGACCGCAAAGTTCCAATATGGTTGGGACATGCATTTGAAGCATGATGGAACGGGCAACATCGAGTAAGTGGCGATTCTTGCGTTCGGCAACACCGTTTTGTTGCGGCGTGAAAGCGCGGGATGTTTGATGTAGAATCCCGAACTCAGAACATAAAGCAGTAAATTCGTGACTAGTGTACTCACGAGCATTGTCAGTTCGTAGTACTTTGATGGTCGTGTGGAATTACGTACGGGTTTCAAGGACAAATGCCCGAAAGACACGGGGAAGCTCGGAGCGATCACGAAGTAAGTATAGCCAGGTAGTGCGAGAGTGATCATCAATAAACGTTATAAAATACCGGAACCGGAAATACTAGTAATTTAAAAAGGTCCCCAAATATCCGAATGCATTAAATCAAAAGGAGTAGCGCTCCGAGTACAATGGAAGAAAAAGATGAACGAGTCTGCTTGCCGAGGATACATGAGTCACACTGAAAGGGGTAATGATGGGAATCCATCAGATCGTGCACATGATGGGGCGGGACCCACGTTCATTTATTCCCGCCGGAAGACGTGATCGGATCGCCGATCCGACCCCGCGGTTGCGTCCAGCACGTCGCCGCGAATCTAGATCATATATTTATGTATTTTGTTGGACTCATATTTGGTTTATTTAGGGGTAAACCCACCGGCCAATCATAGCCGTTCGTTGGGATGCCCTAGTGGTTTTTTCTTATAAATAGGTTTAGAGGGGCTGGTTTTAGGGTATTGCTGAAGTTGGAGAGTCATCTTCCTCACTTCCGGTGGTCTCCCGCGGTGCCGACGCCGTGGACCCTTGGTGCCGACGCCTTGGGGGTTTTCTCCCCTCCTTCCCCCCCCCCCTTCCACCGCTCTACCACAACCCACCACCCTCCCGCTGTCCCGCCCAGCAGCAGCCGACCGAACCCCCCCCTTCTTCCTCCTCCCCGGCCGCCACCCACCCCGCCCTTCCCCGCCTGAAACCCGCCCAGCCCCGGCCGGTTTCCGCCCCCAGATCCGGGCGGCCGACTACCCTCCGCCTCCGCCTCCCTCCAGCCGGCCACTCAGCCCCCCCCCCCCCTTCCGCCTCCTACCAGCCCGCCTAACCCACACCCCCCCTACTCCAACTCCGTGGATCCACCGCCCATTAATCCCTCTACCATTAACCCTTCCGATCCGGGTCTACCGACCCCGATCTACCCTCCCTAAGCCGGATCCGGCCATCTATTACCGGATCCATCCACCCGAGCCCGGATCCGCGCATATTCATCCGATCTACCCGTTTTCCTTCCCGATCCCGTCATCCACCACCAAAACACCCCCCCCTACCGATATTTCCACCTCCGGATCCACCACTCGGCACTCGATCTACGCCGCCGGAACCTTCCTTCCATTGCCCGAAATCAGCCCCTAGTCTCGAGTTTTTTGTGATTGGTTGTATTATTTTCTTGACATTAATATTGGATAATCTCGTACTTGCTTGGAACTTGTTTGGGTACTTTGGTATCGCTTGATTATTAACCTGCAGGTGGATCTCTTCGCCGCGCGCTTCGCTTTTGGCCCTCCGAGCGGAGGAAGGCCAACTAAGAAGTTCGCCCAATATTGAATTTAATTCTTGTTGCAGTTATTTGCTTGTTGCTAATCTCCATTGCTCTAATAATTCGTCGTGTGAACCGAATGTTGTGTTGCATATAAGTCTAGGTGGAGCACCCCATAGCCTACCCTACATCAGTTGGTATCAGAGCCCAAGGTTGGGCCGTTGTGCATGCTCCGTAGTGGTAGGACATTTAGAAGCATGGTAGATCCACCAGCCACCAATGACCGGGCAGCGGCTCGAACTCGAGCACTGCTACCACAGACTTCCAGCGTCTTATCCTAGAGCGTTTTGATGCAATGGGCAACCAATTCGAGAATGTGCGTCGCGACATCGCCGCGGACTCGTCGTTTAGATCTGATAGAGCACGCTAGAGATACTCCCTCCCTTCATGACCATGAGATCGCAGGTGACCCGGGCGACTCCCCTCGTCGCGGGCAGCGGGTCAGAGATGATCCGCCACCGCAGATCGCTACCACCGTGAGGCTCCCGTGAGAGCTCCCACCCCCGCCAGCATGGCGAAACCCAGAGCCACCTCGTGGCGACCCCCACCCCCGTGGGAGGATTACCGTATGCCGCGACAGCCTGGCCCTAGGAACCGCGTGCCCCCGCTTGATCGCCAAGACCAGCGTCGTGACGAGTATTATCCGCCAGGTCGACGTGAGCGCGGGGCCCCGCCCGCTCGACACGATTATGACCGTGACGATGACCCTGATGATTATCCTGACCCGCGGAGGGGCGACCGCGCCTTTGACATCACCCGTTGGATTCGCCTCGACGCCCCGACGTTCGATGGCCGCTTGGATCCGAAGGCCTTTAGTGATTGGCTCCTTGACATGAACCACTATTTTGATTGGTACGACATGCGTGATGAACGTTGTGTCCGGTTTGCCAAGATGAAGTTAGTCGGGCAGGCCAAAGTATATTGGATTAGTGTCGAGAGATCTTTAGAGCGTGACGACTATTACCCTATCACCAGATGGGGAGAGATGAAGCAGAGGCTGAGCGAGAAGTACCTCCCTGCGTCCTACCGGGATCAACTATTCGAGCAATTACAGAACTTGCGTCAGGGAACGCTCACGGTGGCCGAGTATATGGCTCGATTCGACGAATTAGTGGTTAGGAGCGATATTTCGGAGGAGCCCATCGCCACTGCCTCTCGATTCAAGGCAGGCCTCCGTTCGGACCTCCGGAGAGAGCTGATTCCCCATCGCTTAGAGACGGTAGACCAGATATTCCAGCTCGCTCTGGAATATGAGCAGTACCTCCGCACCTCTAGTACGAGGCAGTTTCCTTCTCGAACGGATTCGTCGACGTTTAGAAAGCCCGCTCCCGGCCCAGACTGCTACAGCCACCCCACCCCCTCGAGTCACTCCTGACATGAAGGGGAAGGCTATTGCTACTGAGGGCCAGAGGCCTGGGGTATTCAGTGTTTTAGGTGCTCAGGCAGGGGCACGTAGCGGCCCACTGCCCTACGCGGAATCTGTTGATTGAGGATGAGGAGCACGATTTAGAGGAGGATGTAGAGGCCACAGAAGAGATTAGAGCCACTGTCGAAGAAGGTTGGGAGAGCGATGCCGAGAGGTCCTTAGAGGTGGGAGTGATTAGGCGCCTCCTACACACCCCACGTGCAGATGAGGATTGGCGCCGCACTACCATCTTCTACACCTATTTTCCTAGCGCAGGCGGGCCCTGCAAGCTAGCCATCGACAGTGGGAGCTGTGTGAACATCATAGCCCAGAAGGGGCTTGAGCATATGCAGGTGAAGGCAGAGCCTCACCCCCACCCCTATCGTGTCGTCTGGGTCGACAAGACCGCGATTCAGGTGACCCAGCGTTGCTTAGTACCGATCAGCATCGCGTCCTTCCAGGATCGGGTGTGGTGTGACGTCATTCCCATGGACGTTGCACATGTGCTGCTTGGACGCCCCTGGTTGTTTGATCGTGACGTCACGTGTTTCGGCCGCTCGAACACGTGTGTCTTCTATGACAAGGGGCGGAAGATTACTTTGACGCCCACCCAGCCCAGGGAGATCGAAGGGCGTGGTTGAGCCTTCCGTGAGCACGGGTGCTTCGAGACCTTTACACATCCTGAGGCGTGGCGAGTTTCTCCGCGACAGCATTGAGGCTGATATTATGTATGTTGTCGCTACCACTCAGGCATCCGAGGCCCCCTCTGTTGACCACCCGCTAGCGGTGCGTCCCCTTCTGGATGAGTTCGCAGATATTATGCCTGACGAGCTCCCTGACGAGCTGCCCCCGCAGCGAGATACCATACCAGCACGCCATAGATCTGATTCCGGGAGCTTCCCTACCGAACCTTCCCCACTATCGTATGCATCCAGATGAGCACGCCGAGCTCAAACGGCAAGTCGAGGAGCTTCTGCGGAAGCAATTTATTCGTGAGAGTATGAGCCCGTGTGCTGTTCCCGCCCTTCTTACCCCTAAGAAGGACGACAGTTGGCGTATGTGCGTCGATAGCCGCGCCATAAACAAGATCACGGTCAAGTACCGTTTTCCCATTCCTCGATTAGATGATCTATTGGACACTATGTCTGGTGCCCAGATCTTTACCAAGATTGACCTGCGTAGTGGGTACCACCAGATCAGAGTGCGTGAAGGGGACGAATGGAAGACCGCCTTCAAGACGAAGGATGGCCTTTATGAGTGGCTAGTCATGCCATTCGGACTTTCGAACGCCCCTAGTACTTTTATGAGAGTTATGACGCAGGTGTTGCGGCCCTACATGGGCAAGTTTCTGGTTGTATATTTTGATGACATCTTGGTCTACAGCCAGACACAGGCCGCCCACCTCGATCATTTGCGGCTTCTCTTCAGCACCCTCCGCAGGGAGAAGCTATATGTGAACCTGAAGAAGTGCGCATTTCTTTCTGAGTCCGTCCACTTCTTGGGTTTCATCATTTCTTCGACTGGCGTGTCGGTGGATCCCAAAAGGTCCAATGTATTCGAGACTGGCCTGTGCCTACGACTATCCATCCACGAGGCTCGCAGTTTTCACGGGCTCGCCACCTTCTACAGGAGGTTCGTCCCGGGGTTCAGCACGATCATGGCCCCCTTCACGAGTTGTCTCAAGAAGGGAGAGTTTCAGTGGACCCCCGCCGCCACTAGGGCCTTCGAGGAGATAAAAGCAAAGCTGACGACGGCTCCCGTCCTGAAGCTTCCTGACTTTAGTCGTGCCTTTGAGGTCGCTTGCGACGCGTCTGGAGTTGGTATCGGTGGTGTACTGAGCCAAGAGGGACACCCGGTCTCCTACTTTAGCGAGAAATTAAACGAGGCCAAACAGAAGTATTCGAACTACGATCGGGAGTTTTACGCGGTTGTCCAGTCCTTACGCTACTGGCGGCACTACCTCCTCCCCCGGGAGTTCGTGCTTTACTCTACTCCGACCACCAGGCATTACGCTACTTGGATTCTCAGCGTAAGCTGGGACATCGCCATGCCAAGTGGGTTGAGTATCTACAGGACTTCCACTATGTTCTCAAACACCGAGCTGGTGTTGAGAACAAGCCGGCAGACGCCCTGAGTCGCCGTGTCTCGTTGCTTCAGACTATGACGGCCCGTGTCGACGGGCTTGAGCGCGTGATCTTAGGATATCCGACATGCCCTGACTTCGGTGAGATTTACACCGCCCTATCCAGAGATCCCCCAGACCCCGTTGAGGGATATCAGATCTTCGAGGGGTACCTATACCATGGGTCCCGCCTTTGCATTCCCCGAACGTCATATCGTGACTTCCTGATTTGGGAGTTGCATGCAGGCGGAGCCGCCGGGCATTTTGGCGCGACAAGTCTATAGCTATTGTAGAGGACCGTCTATATTGGCCCACGCTTAGGAGGGACGTGGCTAGAGTCGTCCGCCACTGCCGTATCTGCCAGACGGCCAAGGGCACGAAGCAGAATGCAGGCCTATACACTCCGTTACCGGTCCCACGCCGCCCTTGGGAGGATCTTAGCATGGACTTCGTTCTGGGCTTCCCCGCACTCTTCGGAAGCACGATTCCATCTTCGTGGTGGTTGATCGCTTTTCGAAGATGGCCCATTTTATAGCATGCCGCAAGACGGCGGACGCAACCCACGTTGCATCCATTTTCATGCGGGACGTTTTTCCGACTACACGGCCTTCCCAAGTCCATCGTTTCGGACCGCGACGTGAGGTTTGTGAGCTATTTCTGGAAGACCCTGTGGCTCAAGACCGGCACCACCCTTAAGTTTCGACTGCTTACCCACCCGCAGACGGATGCCAGACAGAGGTAGTAAATAGAAGTTTAGGGAACCTATTAAGGTGTCTGGTGGGAGAGCGAGTGAGTAGTTGGGATTTAGACCTTCCGGTCGCCGAGTTTGCATATAATAGCTCCGTCAATAGGACCACTGGGTTGAGTCCATTTCATATAGTGTCAGGTTACGACCCCCGGAAGCCCATTGACCTTATTCCGAGCCCGTTAGAGTCCCGTCCTAGTGAGTCTGCCCGAATCATTTGCACAGCACCTGCATGAGTTGCATGAGTCGGTTCGCCGACGTTTTAGCATGAGCAATGAAAATTATAAAACCCACGCAGATCAACGAAAACGAGAATGTATCTTTAATATTGGCGAACAGGTGATGGTCCGAGTCCGCCCGGAGAGGCTCCCTTCGGGGCCTGCCAAGAAGTTAAGCGCCAGGCGAATGGCCCTTTCTCAGTTATTAGTCGGATCGGGACCAACGCCTACAAGCTAGATATTCCGGCAAGTATGGGGATTCATCCAGTTTTTAATGTCGAGGATCTGACACCCTATTATGAGCCTTATGACTATGGGGACCCGAGCAGTGGAAGTGATCCACCTCCCTCCCCTTTGCCCGCTTCCTCCACCGCCCCACCCACGCCAGCTTACCACCACAGCCTGCCCACTACTGATACTCTTACCCTTGGGAGTCCGTCGCCAATGGTACCACAGCCTGCAGCACCACTTCCACCGGATCCCACCATGAGAGATGAGAGCATCACTGAGATCAGATCCCACCAGATTGTCCCCACCACGGGCGGGCCGCGCCTTCGCTACTTGGTTCATTGGCGGGCCGCTCCGACGCTGACGACGCTTGGATACTACCGCAGAGCTTGACCGACTTGCCCCCGGACTTCGACTCCAGTACGATCGTCTCCATTCCTCGGAGATGAATGCTTTTCAGTCGGGGGGAGTTGATGGGAATCCATCAGATCGTGCACATGATGGGGCGGGACCCACGTTCATTTATTCCCGCCGGAAGACGTGATCGGATCGCCGATCCGACCCCGCGGTTGCGTCCAGCACGTCGCCGCGAATCTAGATCATATATTTATGTATTTTGTTTGGACTCATATTTGGTTTATTTAGGGGTAAACCCACCGGCCAATCATAGCCGTTCGTTGGGATGCCCTAGTGGTTTATTTCTTATAAATAGGTTTAGAGGGGCTGGTTTTAGGGTATTGCTGAAGTTGGAGAGTCATCTTCCTCACTTCCGTGGTCTCCTCCCGCGGTGCCGACGCCGTGGACCCTTGGTGCCGACGCCTTGGGGTAAGTTTTTCTCCCTCCTTCCCCCCCACTTCCACCGCTCTACCACAACCCACCACCCTCCCGCTGTCCCGCCCAGCAGCAGCCGACCGAACCCCCCCCCCCCCCCCTTCTCCTCCTCCCCGGCCGCCACCCAGCCCCGCCCTTCCCCGCCTGAAACCGCCCCAGCCCCGGCCGTTTCCGCCCGATCCGGGCGGCCGACTACCCTCCGCCTCCGCCTCCCTCCAGCCGGCCACTCAGCCCCCCCCCCCTCTCCTTTCCGCCCGCCTAACCCACACCCACCCTTACCCTTCCACCTCCGAAATCCATACCCTAAAAATAAACCAGCCCTTCCGATCCGGGTCTACCCCCCAACTCCCTCACCGTGATCCACCACCCATTAATAATCCCATACCCATTACCCGAGCCCGGATCCGCGCATATTCATCCGGATCTACCCGTTTTCCTTCCCGATCCCGTCATCCACCACAAAAACAGCCCCCCCCCTACCGATATTTCCACCTCCGGATCCACCACTCGGCACTCGATCTACGCCGTCGGAACCTTCCACTTCCATTGCCCGAAATCAGCCCCTAGTCTCGAGTTATTTTGTGATTGGTTGTATTATTTTCTTGACATTAATATTGGATAATCTCGTACTTGCTTGGAACTTGTTTGGGGTACTTTGGTATCGCTTGATTATTAACCTGCAGGTGGATCTCTTCGCCGCGCGCTTCGCTTTTGGCCCTCCGAGCGGAGGAAGGCCAACTAAGAAGTTCGCCCAATATTGAATTTAATTCTTGTTGCAGTTATTTGCTTGTGGCGTTGCTAATCTCCATTGCTCTAATAATTCGTCGTGTGAACCGAATGTTGTGTTGCATATAGAGTCTAGGTGGAGCACCCCATAGCCTACCCTACATCAGGTAAAAGAAACATCGGGGAGAACCCGCTGGAGGACCGGTAGAGGAGCATGCCCAAGTCGACGATGCCAATCAGTTGAAGAGACGGATGAGGGGATGGTGGGAGAGTCGTCGAGAAGGTAGAGCCCATTCCGCAGCCGGCATTTACCAATGGTAGTCTGCGTCCGCCGATCCTGTATAACAAAAGAGAGAAGTGAATATAACAGAACAATCTAGATCATTAGTAAGCCGTCCACTAGAAAGTAATTGAACGGGGAACTCGGGACGTGAAGAGCCGAGCAAAGGAGATGGAGGGGTGAGAGGAAGATCTGCCGAGCCGGAGACGGAACAGTGGCTCCATTGGCCACAGTAATAGACTGTGGATAAGGGGAAGTCAGGTACTGGGCAGGTCGATGTGGAGTAATGTGATGAGTAGCGTCAGAGTCCACAATCCAGCCCAAGCCGGTGGAGAGACAAGCGGTACTTGTGTTAGAGACGGAGGCAATGGAGGCAGATGGTGGGTGGAGCAATCCCTGAAGATGCTGGAGCTGAAGACGGACACTTTCAAGATCAGGAGGACCAGCATCGGTAGCAACAGAAGTCGTCGGGCGAGGAGGATAGCCAACTTTCTTGTAACAGGTTGCCTCGAGATGACCATCTTTCCCGCAGAAGGAACACTTCGGCCGACCCCGGCCACCACGACCACGGCCGCGAGATCCCGAACGACCCCCCCCCCTCCCTCCCCCCCGAGTAGAAGGAGGAGGAGGGAATGGTAGAAGCGGAGGTACCTGCTGAAGAAGGGCCGGAGGAGCCGTAGTATCTGGAGGAGGTGAGACTCGGAGAATCATGGAGCAAACATCAGAAAATGATGGTGTGGTAGAGGAAGCCAGGACCTGAGCACGAATGCTCTGAAGGTGAGGGGGAAGACGGGCCATGATGATGGCAGTACAGGCGGCTTCCTTCTGAGCGCGCTGAGCAACAACATCATTGGTGAACGGTTGATGCTGGATCCATGCTTCAGCAAGAGTCTTTGCACGAGCAACAAAGGAGGTCATATTCGAAGCCCCTCCAGCGTCAAGAGCAAAGGGGTCAGTGAGGAATGTCGTAGAGATGCTGGAGGCTGTCCAGTCCAGAATATAAGGAGTGTAGCTCAGTCCACATATCTTTGGCAGTCTCATGATACATAGCCATTTGATATGACTCACCATCTAAAGAATTGAGGATGCCATGTCTGAACTCGGCCATCTTGCGGAGCCAGTCGTCGGTAGGTAGGGGTGGGATGAGCACCTTGTAAGGTGAGGGATAAGGCCCTTGGCCTGAAGAACCCGTCCTAAACTGAATGTACCCTAGGGACGAAGTTCTT